>CANUEZ040000088.1:2658092-3259638 GCA_948099385.1 Fasciola hepatica | reverse complement strand
ACGACTTCTTGGATCAACCCGGCGAGAAAGTACCACAAGCGGACTTTCCGTCCCAATACTCACCATTCGCGGCAGCTGAAAAGTGCCACTTCATTTCGCCGGCTGCGCTCGTGTCGAGGAAAGAATTGAGCGAGCGGACAAAAAGATACCACTCGTCTGTGATTTCGGCGATCGTAAAGGATTGGCAGCCCAGTTCTTCGCACTTCGAAAATAATTCAGTATCCAGTCCGACTGTGTCCTTCGTCAAGGTGACCGGCTTTTCGTTCCACCTATATTGCACAAGTCGGTTTCGGATGAACTGCATAAAGGCCACTTGGGTGTGGATGAAATGAATTCGTTGACTCGACAGATGTGCCTATTGCCGGAATCGGGCGAGGATATTTGCACTACGGCAAAGAACTATGATGAGTATCTGCACAAAGTTCGTTTGGGACCAAACAACTGGAATCCGTGACCCGAAAAGCTACTTCCAGTGGCATAGGGTCTATGCCGACTTCTGTGGTCCATTCTTGAACTGGTATCACGCCATTGTACTGGTCGACCCCTACTCCAAAGGGCAGGAAGTGTTCATCGACAGTTTACGAACCACCCGGTTCGCAATCCAGGTGTTACGGAAAAGCTTCAACCGAGAAGGAATCCCACAGGTATTAGTCACTGATGCCAGATCAAAACTTTGTGCAACGGAGCTGAGATGCCAGCTCGATAGAGTCGGGTGTCGGCACCTACTGTAACAACTGGTCGTGGAAAATCCCCCTAAAACCTTTGTGATTCAGTGTTTTTCTTGACATCACTCACTTGCTTACACTATTGACGTGTCCTCACGAACTGTTTGTTTCTATGGACCAATTGTTGTTTGTTCGCGCCCAGATCGCTACTTTGTCATATCCTTGTTCTGGACCTGCGTGAAGCACGGGCTTCTTGCTCGCACGCCGCAATTCGGTTTCTCGTTTGTCGGGTCCTTTTGATCTCATTATCGAGCTTTGTATCTTTTTGGTGTCATTGTTCATGTTATAATCTAGCATCGTAGAATATCACGGATAATCGTCTTTTGATTTCGGGATCCGTTGCGAATTTGGCTACGCATTGACAAACGTGTGTTACAATACTCAATAGATCAATTTGGAACGAGAAAAACACACAAAATGCCAAGAAAAGGATCGAAGACATTGAAATGTGGACAGGAAGTAATACGGCAAGTCTCCGGGGAGGTTTTGGGTACATTTGATTCTTTAGTTAATGTTAGATCGCCTAGTCCTGTCAGTGCTAGTTCATCTGTTACTGAGGGCAATACGGATTGTAAGGATGTCGATTTATATAAGCTGAGAATACTAGAACTAGAGCAACAGTGACTATCGGCTAGACTACAGGCCCAGGAAGCAGAGAAGTGTACACAGAAACAGCGAGAGCATGAGACCAGTGACTTCGACACTTCCGATAGATTAGGGTGCAATAAGGTAGGGAACCCCACGCCGGTCGCCGACTACAAACCACCATCGATCGATCTGCCTGGAGTGGAGCTAACGGTTTTCGACGGGCGAGCTGAGCAATACTGCAAGTTTGTCAAGCCGTTCGAGACGTTCGTTGAAAATAAGGTAACCGACCCTGGGCAAAGGCTTCTCTACCTTACTCACTACTGCCGAGGCCGAGCAAGAGAAGCTATCGACGAGTGCACCATGCTCGACCCAGAACAAGGCTACACAAGGGCAAGGAAGATTCTAAGGGACTTGTTTGGCCAACCTTTTAAAGTAGCCCGTAACCTAATATAGGGCGTGATGGTAGAGGCAAAGAGAACCAAGGGCGACGTCTACACCATGGCCGAACTGGTGATTAAGATGCAGAACTGCTCAATAGCCCTCGACCATTTAGGTTACAGGGCTGACCTAGACGCCATGCACACTTTGGAAGGCATAGTCCGTCACCTCTCTCCCGAACTACAGGGTCGGTGGGCGGAAGAAGCTGAACGGATAAGCCGAAGCGACAGAGAAGCCAACTTCGAAGACCTGACCGAATACTTGGACAGGCAAACGAAGATAGCTGACAGCAGATTCGGCCGACTCATCCGGGACAGCAACCGAGCAAACAAGCCCAGTACTAGCCAAGTCCAAACCCCTGTACGGGAACATCCAAAGTACCAGCCTTGGACCAATACACACGTTGTAACGAACGAATACTGAAAATCCTTCTAAATGTTCAACGTGCTTTGTGAATTTGACTATATTTAACATTATCTTGGAAAGCTCGCTCATACACCACACATTTCCACGTTTGTTTATCCATGTGAGACATTTGAATTTGGCCTTGAACCGTTTCTGACTGTCGTGCTTGAGCCACGGGGCTTTGGACCTTTGGGTTTTACTGTGAAGTCTATTTGGCCGCATACTTGAGGTTCGTATATATTTGTATCCTTTGTGCATTTCAATTTAGTACCGTAGAAACTACGAATCAATCTTGTTCTGGTTTTGGGATTCGTTTGAATTGGCTACGCGTTGCTCGATTTGCGAGATTCGACTTACAGTACTCAAGTGGAACCTGGACAAGAAAACTCATTGGAAATGCCCAGACGAGGAAGCAAGGACATTTTGAGACAACAGGAAATAACTCGGCAAGTCTCTGGGGATGGTTCGGGTGTTATTGATTCTCTAGATAATACTAAGTTTACTAGCTCTGTCAGTGCCAGGTCATATATTTCTAACCGCGATGCGTTTGACGATATTAGTACTTATAGAATGAGAGTAATAGAATTAGAAAACGAGCTGCGGTTAGCCAGAAAGGAAGCAGAGCCCCTTACACAAGGAACTGGTCTCAGAGAGCCAGCAAAGAGTCCACGTAGTTCACAATGTCAACATCGAAAAGGCACTGTGATCGACGAATATAAACCCTTGAGACAGCCTGAAACTACCGAGGTTTTGGCTCTTGACCTGCCGAGAGTGGAGCTGTCCCACTTCGACGGGCACCCCGAGCAATACTGTATATTCATGAAACAGTTCGAAAATTTTGTTGAGTGCAAAGTTGCAGATCCTGGTCAAAGGTTTTTGTATTTATTACATTACTGTCGTGGGAGAGCCAAAAGTGCTATCGAAGGCTGCGCGATGCTTGATCCACCGATGGGGTACATCAGGGCGCGCAGAATCCTGAAAGATTTGTTTGGACAACCATTCAAGGTGGCAAGAAGCCTAATTGATAGTGTTTTATTGGAGGCGAAAAGGACTGAGGGCAAGGCTGAATCACTGTCGAGTTTGGTGATAAAAATGCAGAATTGCAGTATAGCACTGGAGCACTTAGGATACCAGTCTGATCTGAATGCATTGCACACACAGGAATGCATTGTCCGATGTCTATCTATTGATTTACAGAGCCGATGGGCAGAGGAAGCTGAAAAAATAAATATGCTTGAGCGGGAATCTACGTTCAACGATTTGACGGAGTTCATAGGTCGTCAATCCCGTATCGCCAACAGCCGATTTGGACAAATCGTACGCGAAAGTTGCAGACTGGCGCGAAGGGAACCAACATCTCGAATTGTGGAGAAGGACTGTAACCAAACCCAGTCTTTGGCTAACATGCACATGATAAGTCAAGAACCCGAGAGGTCAGCTGAATGCAAGCTATGCAACTCCCTGCATCGGTTACCAGATTGTCCGACCTTTCATGGGATGAGTGTACCCGATCGGTGGTGCGCGGTAAAAAGGATTGGCTCATGCTTTATGTGTTTGAACAACTCTCATCGAGCCTCTGAATGCAGCTTAAGAGTGAAATGCAACCAAGACGGATGCTTGGGTAATCATCACTCGTTACTGCATGGCCTTCTCAACAATAGACCTATTCAGCCAGATGAACCCAAAATTGTCTGTTCGACGGGACATGATGATTTCAAACCGGCAAGATTAGGCATCGTACCTGTCGGTATCGTGACACCTAAAGGACTGAGGAGGGTCAATGCATTTTTGGACACGGGGTCGGATACCTCGCTGATTACTCGCGAGCTTGTAGAAAGCTGTGAACTAGTAGGCGAGCCTACCTCGCTCACTATCAGCACGATTGCAGGGGGTCATGTTAGCAATTCTAAGAGGCTGACCCTGCAGTTAACGTCTTTATCTGATGAGGGGACCGTAGAAATTCCGGAAGCTTTTGCAATAGACAGCTTGCCAATGAGACCAGTCGACTCTGTTAGATCGATCGCCAAGAGATGGTCTCATCTCAGGGACATAGAGTTCGAAGAAGTTTCTAGCCCCCACGTCGACATACTAATTGGATGCAATGTACCAGAGGCTCACTGGGTGCTTGAACAGAGCATAAGCAATCGAAAAGAACCATTCGCTACGCGAACGATACTAGGCTGGACACTTCTCGGACCCCTGACGAGCGAACTTCAACAATCGGCATCAATAAATTGCTCAAATGTTGCTGAGAGAAGTGCCTCTGTAGAACACGATCAGCCTTTCGATATTGAATCCAACGGTCCATCTCAGGAAAGCGAAGTTCACTCAAAGGATCAGTCGGCGCTTTCGATGGCGAATTCAAAGACGGGACTTCACAGTGGGCAACATGAAGTTGCTATACCCGAGAGACCACCGTCAAGTCACTTATTGAGAAAAGGAGAAGTTGCCCGGAGGCTTTTGAAATATCTCAAAAAAGGACACCAGCAGGTCACCCAAAGCAGCTTGAAATTTGCCGACCCAGTGACAGTGTACGGTACCTGGGTGGAACTGCATGGCCGGCGGCGAAACAAAGTACCCTTTGCCAAAACAAAAATTGCTGAGCTGAAGTCAGTATCCCTAAACGAGCTCAAAACGACTGCACCGGTATTGGGTTTTAAGGTAGCACGAATGCTAAAAGAGAACTGCACCACCGCCGAACTGAGCCTTGCCTATTGGACAGATCCTACAGTTGTGTTACATTACAGGAAACGGAAGAAACGAAGAACGTGTTCGAGACATCAGAGAGTTAATCCACTCGTAGCAGGAAACAGCGAGGAAAATGTTGATGATTCGAGCTCGAAACCACATACAAAAGACAAAGTAGCTCGCAGATCGCCTCGCTCCGAGTTACTCAGCACTTTATTGCATTTCATGCCCTACAACTAAACAACTGGACCCATTTTTTCTGAAAGGTTGCAAATGTACTTAGTTCCAGTTTCTATCTAGCGTGCACATAGGTGGAGAGGAGAAATTCACCAGTATTTCACTTGAACAGTTCAGGTGAGGCATACTAGCTGCGAGCACATTGTGAAACTATTATTATCTTTAAAGAAGAACATTTATTTACATTTTATACAATATTGATTGTCACATATTTTGTGCACAGAAAAACTTTGAAATACTCTGATAGATGCCAGTATTCGATCAATCTCCGTGTTCATGTGTATTTCGATACTGTCCGCCGTACACTTGTTTTCGAAATTTATTCATAATCAGAAACCGGTTTTCATTTCTTTCGGAAGATTTGGTGCGTTAATTTTATGTAATTCCACTGGTTCGTGACCTGTCAATTTTACGCGATATCTCATTAGGCGTTGCACCTGCGTTCAACTTCTGCGCTCAAGCTTGTAAACAAAATTAGTCTAACCAGTTGCTGCAATGGGTTACTGCTTGTGATGCTTAGACTTATTTCGTGCGGCGAAACACTTCACTCTGCGAAGCCTTCATCTTCATCGTGCGTCTGACTATATGCGCCGGTTTCCTGATGAATATGTCAATCTCAAGTTGTGCAGCGGGATTTGGAATTGATTCCTTATGGATTGTGCGATGATGACTACGGCAAAAACCTGTTTCACGTTCAGATAACACAGGAAGTTAGTATCCACGAGCACTGACAATAAGTTAAAGGTAGATAGGGTGAGAATCATGACCCCTTCCTGAACCTTAGACAACCATTTTCGCGGAAGGATTTTGGCCGGCGGTGTAACGAACGAATACTGAAAATCCTTCTAAATGTTCAACGTGCTTTGTGAATTTGACTATATTTAACATTATCTTGGAAAGCTCGCTCATACACCACACATTTCCACGTTTGTTTATCCATGTGAGACATTTGAATTTGGCCTTGAACCGTTTCTGACTGTCGTGCTTGAGCCACGGGGCTTTGGACCTTTGGGTTTTACTGTGAAGTCTATTTGGCCGCATACTTGAGGTTCGTATATATTTGTATCCTTTGTGCATTTCAATTTAGTACCGTAGAAACTACGAATCAATCTTGTTCTGGTTTTGGGATTCGTTTGAATTGGCTACGCGTTGCTCGATTTGCGAGATTCGACTTACACACGTCATTTCACAAGATGCTACGGCGCAACCAAATTGCAGATCCTGTGGTACTAGCCATGACCTACCAGAATGCCCCAAGTTCGGCAACGCCACAATAGACGAACGGTGGGGAATGGCGAGGATGGCAGGAGCATGTTTTATCTGTCTCAACACCACGCACCGGGCAGCAGCCTGTAGGACAAGGAATCGATGTGGGTACGAGGGCTGCACGGGCAGACACCATCGGCTGCTGCATCAGGCGAGAGTAACCATATCCGAGGCGAGTACCAAGCCCAGCGTGATTTGCTCAACTTCACAATCTGCCAGTAAACCGGTACGTTTAGGCGTAGTGGCCGTGGGAGTAGTGACTCCGACTGGGATAGTCAAGGCGTTGGCTTTCGTTGATAGTGGATCCGACACCACTTTAGTGAAACAGCGGTTTGCCGACAAACACCAACTGGCTAAAGGTGCGACGTCGGTGGCAGTGAGCACGGTGGGCGGAACACAGGTAATGACTGCCGGTAGATTAAGGCTGCAACTCATCTCTCTAGACACTAACGAGAAAATTGAACCAACGGAGGCATTCACGTTAGCGGATCTCCCCATGCGAGCACCAAGGTCGGTGAACGCAATCTTGACTCGGTGGCCCCACCTGCAGGATGTAACCGTTGTAGACTGGGAAGATGATGAAGTGGATCTCCTCATCAGCTGCGACGTGCCAGAGGCGCATTGGGTGCTTGACCAAAGAGTGGGCGATCGCCAGGCACCTTATGCCGTACGCACGGCTCTGGGATGGATGTTATACGGTCCAGTAGGGGTACGCGGTTCCGTGAATTACTTATCCGCCGAAACGGACCGCATAGAGTATCATCTGCAACGGCTGTATGAAAAGGAGTTTCATGACATTGGAGACGAAAGACCGACGTTGTCTCAAGAGGATCACTTCGCTCTACAAACGGTGCGGCAAGGCACTAGAGGCCTCAAAAAACAGCTCGAGGTTCCCCTCCCATGGCGCACACCGGTCGACCCGTGGACTGATAACAGAAATTATGTTCTCCAACGATTACTACGACTAAAAGAACGCTCCATTCGAGACCAGAATCTGTGGGAACGATACGCGGATTTAATGAAGCGAAACCAGACCCTCGGTTACGTTGAAAAGGTGCCTGTTAACACCGACAGCAAAAGGGGTATCTGGTATCTGCCTCACCATCCGGTTATCAACCCCAAGAAACCCAATAAACTGCGGGTGGTTTTCGACTGTGCGGCCAAGTTCCAGGGCAAGTCGTTAAACGATCGCCTACTACAGGGGCCTGACTGGACCACACCACTGATCGATGTTCTGTGCCGTTTCAGAGTGGGTAAAGTGGCTTTGTCTGCCAACATTAGGGAAGTGTTCCATCAGGTGAAGATTCCGGTAGGAGAACGAGATGCTCTGCGTTTCCTGTGGTGGGAAGGGAGCGACCGGGACAACGCAGTGGTGAATTATAGGATGACCGTCCACCCCTTCGGAGCCATATCGTCACCATTTTGTGCCAACTACGCCCTCCGAGAATCAGCGAACAAACATGGCGATCTAGTACATCGGACGGTGGTAGAAAGCGTCAGCAGGAACTTCTACGTCGACGACTACCTCGGGTCATTCGATGATGTGGAATCAGCTCTAGAGCAGTTCAGGGGTCTGACGAGATTGCTGGAAGAGGGCGGCTTCCATCTAACTAAATGGATGTCGAACGCTTCAGAAGTGCTGAAGGTCATCCGGTATCACGAAAAGGCCGAAAGGGTAAGAGATTTGGACGGCTCTCCACTTCCTATCGAGCGCACTTTAGGGATAGAATGGGACGCGGAAACGGACGATTTTGTTTTCGAACTAAACGTTCCCGAGCTGCCAATAACCCGTCGTGGCATACTATCTGCCGCCTCAAGTTTGTTCGACCCGCTCGGTTTCGTCTCACCATGGCTGTTACCCGGAAAGATCTCGCTGCAGCAGCTATGCCGTAAGAAAGTTGATTGGGACCAGTCACTGGAACGAGGGGACAGGCTGGACTGGGAAGAATTTTTGAACACCTTGAAGAAATTAGGGAACATAAGAATCCCACGATGTTTGACTTCTGGTCATACAACGCGGAAGGGAGAACTACATGTTTTTTCCGATGCATCTGAAGTCGGTTATGGGGCTGTGGCGTACGGACGATGGTGCACAGGAGATGGACAACATTCCACGAGGACCCTGTTTGCTAAAGCCCTCGTTGCTCTACTGAAGTCGGTCTCAATCCTACGCCTTGAACTCAATGCAGCCGTGTCAGCAGTCAGGGTGGTACAAGCTGTGAAGAGATGTTTTGACTTCTATATTTGGTCGGCTAGCTTTTGGACGGACTCAACGATGGTACCTTACTACATTAACAACATCCGGAGCCGGTTTAGCACTTTCGTTGCTAACCGACTCACGATTATCCACGATAAATCAGCCATGAACTAGTGGAAGCATGTCAGGTCTGGCGATAATCCGGCCGACCTGTGCTCCCGAGGTGCGAACAACTTCAGGCAACTGGACACGTGGACGAGAGGGCCAAACTTCCTGCAATTGCCCAAACAGGACTGGCCCGTGTTCGAATTAAAACCCCCTACGGAAGTGGAACTGGAGATCAAAGGCGTAGTGATAGCAACCAACGTCGTCGAAGCGTCATCCATTCTATCGCGACTGGTCAGGTTTTCTTCCTGGATGAAAACGCTTCGTTCGCTAGTTTGGTTAACTAGGTTCAAGAGAAATTTACTAGTCATGAAAGGGCTACGGCCCTCAGGTCGGTTACGGGTCGGCCCGATAAGTCCCGATGAGCTACAAGCGGCAGAGTACGATATTTTCAGAATGATACAACGCGAGGCTTTCGCCCGAGAACTCAAGAGAGCGGAAGAAGTGGGGCCGACCAATAAAGAAATGCTATCTCCAAGAGGCGAGCTGAAGGGTTTGAACCCCAAACTCATCGACGGACTGCTGCGGGTGGATGGTAGGCTGACCAACGCCCACCTGAACTTCGACACAAAGTATCCTATACTGCTGCCTGCGAGACAACCTGTAGTAGAGCTAATGATTCAACACGTCCACGCCGTGGAGGGACATGCCGGGGAAAGTCACGTGACGAGCGTCATCCGAAAGCGTCTTTGGTTGTTGAGAGGACGAGAGACTGAAAAACGCGTAATCCGACGGTGTGTGCAATGCAGGAGACGCAATGCCACAGCAGGCAAACAACTCATAGCCCCACTACCAGAATGCAGGGTGACTACGGGCTGGTGGCCGTTCAGTGACACCGGGTTGGACTATTTCGGGCCCTTGTGGATCAAGTGCGGGAAAAGATTAAAAAAGCGATACGGATGTATCATGACGTGCATGAAGTCACGTGCGGTACACCTAGAAGTCGCACATTCGATGACGACCGATTCGTTTCTACGGGCCTTGCGAAGATTTATCAACCGAAGAGGCGTACTGGCCGATATATACTCAGATAATGGGTCGAACTTTGTGGGCGCTCACAGTGAATTACAGCGTTGGCACAAGAACATAAACAGGGACGAGCTGCAGGACCGAACCGTGGCCTACGGCATACGATGGCATTTCAACCCCCCACAGGCCAGCCACCGAGGCGGCGTATAGGAACGCATGATCCGGTCCGCCAGACGGATACTGCTGTCAATCATGGAGCAGCAGCCGCCCGACGACGAGACGCTGAACATTGTCATGACTGAGGTAGAGAGAATTCTGAACGACCGCCCCCTGGTTCCAGTAATGCAAGGCAACCCCACCCACCTGGCGACCACCGCGAACGACCTACTGACGTTAAGGTTGAACGAGGGTTTCCAAGGGCCGGTAAACCTTCGTGGGAGCTACCTCCACGGGTGGAAGAAAGCGAACTATCTGGCCAAGGTCTTCTGGAGGCGATGGCTGCGGGAGTACCTACCGGCTTTGCAGACTCGACAGAAGTGGCTGGTGAAAACAAGACCATTCAAGGTTGGGGATGTGGTGATGATTGCCGACGAACGCGCACATTTCAGCACTTGGTCTTTGGGAGTAGTTACGGAAACCATCAAAAGCACTGACGGAATGATAAGAACGGCGAAGCTGAAGACAGCTAACGGAGTGCTCATTCGTGACACACGCAGTATTAACCTACTCGAGAGCGAAGACGAAGGAGCTGATAACCCTGAGGCCCAGTAAACCTTTTCACACCAGTCGTCGAGGCGGATAAAGAAACACCATATATACCACACGGTCTCTGGCAAACACGTTTTAGTGCTCGCGGTCTTTCTTTGACATTACAGAAGGTTCTTTCAGATATGTGGTGATGAATGCGATCCCATTGTATATCCCGATACATACACATATGCAAGACGCACTCTACATCCCGTAAACCCATCAAACATGTGACAGTGTTCGTCGTTTTGCTTTTCGTTGACGTCACCGAATGCCCCTTGCATATGTGGAAGTAGAGGAGCTCAGGTCACACGCACATGCTACATTTTACTCGTTTTCTTGCCACGCGGTCTTTTGTTGACATCGCAGAAAGTCCTCCTTTGATGTGTAGTCATACCTGTGATTTCATTGTACACCCCGGCACACACACACACACACACACTCAAGCACATACATCCAGGACAGGACGGCCCTTTACGAGGACAACATTTATGTGACCCTTCACGCCCGCCATCGGTCATTTGGTCTCGTGGAAGACGTAGACTAGCCTCACGTCGATGTAGCCAATGGGTTAGGTGCGACCAGTAGTAGAACGTTGACGACGAGCATTAGGCGCGCACTGACAGCAGGGCCTAGGCAGGTAGGAAGAATCAGTACCTTTATACCGAATCTTTGACTCTGCTAAGGATCCAGGAGGATTTTGGTGGGCGGTGTAACAGCCGGTCGTGGAAAATCCCTCTTTAACCCTCGCGATTCAGTGTTTTTCCTAACATCACTCATTTGCCTACACTATTGACTTATCTTTACGAACTGGTTGTTTTTCTGGTCCAATTGTTGTTTGTTCACGCCCAGAGCGCTACTTTGACACATCCTTGTTCAGGACCTGAGTGACGCACGTGCTGTTTGCTCACACGCTGCTATTCGGTTTCTCGTTGTTGAGTCCTTGTGATCGTATTATTGAGGTTTGTGTATTTTTTATGTCATTGTTCATGTAATAATCTAGTATCGTAGAATATCACGGATAATCGTCTTTTGATTTCGGGATCCGTTGCGAATTTGGCTTCGCATTGCTCAAACGTTCGTTACAGAAGGTGCAGACAGCTAACGGAGAGCTCATTCGCGAAGTACGCTGTATTAGCCTACTCGAGAGCGAAGGCGGGGAAGCTGATAAGGCTGAGGCCCAGTAGACTATTTCGCACTAGTCATCGAGGTGGGTAAAGAAACCCCATATGGAAGCAATCCCGACACACTGACGTATCGAACCATCACACATCCCGACGCACTCTCACCTGCATTGTACTCGTTATACCACATGGTCTCCGTCAAACACGTTACCGTGCTCACAGTCTTTCGTTGACGTTACAGAAGGTTTTTCCGATATGTGGTGATAAATGTGATTCCATTGTATATCCAGACACATACACACATACCCGATGCAAGCTATGTCCCGCAACCCCTATCAAACATGTGATGGTGTTCGCGATTTGCTTTTGTTGACGTTACTGAAATGTCTTTTGCATATGTGGAGGTAGCGGCGATTACATCATACACACACACACTCTCACTCAAGCCCATACAGCCAGGGCAGGACGGCTCTTCCAAGAACAGCATCTATGTTTCCCCTTACCGTCCGCCATCGGTCAGTTGTTCTCGTGGAAGATGTAGACTAGTATCGCGTCTATGTGGCCAACGGACTAAGTGCGACCATGAGTAGAACGTTGACGGCAAGCATTAGGCACGCGCACTGACAGCAGGGCCTAGGTAGATAGAAAGAATCAGTACCTTCATACGAAACCTTTGACTCTGCTGAGGATTCGGGAGGATTTTGGTGGGCGGCATAACGACCGGTCGTGGAAGATCCCCCTGAAACCTTTGTGATCCAGTGTTTTTCTCAACATCACTCACTTGCTTACACTATTGACGTGTCCTCACGAACTGTTTGTTTCTATGGACCAATTGTTGTTTGTTCGCGCCCAGAGCGCTACTTTGTCATATCCTTGTTCTGGACCTGCGTGAAGCACGGGCTCCTTGCTTGCACGCTGCAATTCGGTTTCTCGTTTGTTGAGTCCTTGTGATCTCATTATTGAGGTTTGTATCTAGTAGAACATCACGGATAATCGCCTTTTGACTTCGGGATCCGTTGCGAATTTGGCTACGCACTGCTCAAACTTGTGTTACACCTATGTACGGCACCACGCCACCCGTGTTCTTACGGCGCAGCGGAAAACTTGGTGCTTTTTGCAAAAAGGGCAACCACATCGGCCAACACGAGTGTTACCAGACTTGGAAGCTTTCCTCGAAAATTTCTTGTTGCAGTACAGAAAAGCAGTGCGTACTAACACCGAAAAGAGTCCGTCCGTTCTGTTCAAGTCCAGAAGACTGCGGTCAACGCTGAAGTGTCTTGATTCAAGCCGAGCCACATTCTTCCGCGGGGGCGAGCCTCGATCAACCCATGGAATCATCAGAAAACTTGGTCAATCTATTGCCGAGATCATTGACTTGAATAATGCACCAGTGCAACGGTTCCACCTCAGCTAAATCTACTTCAAAGTGTCAACGGGCCGTGCAACCAGTGGCACAGGTAGGACGACCGAGAAACCAGAAGATTACCATGTTGATGGCTGTGATGCATCTGTTCCGCCCCCTGAAACGACTGCCGCAGCTGCCCAGCCCCAACCACGAGCTCCATTTCGACGATCAGTAAAGCAGGCGAGTCAAATGGGCGTGGTGTCCTTGAGGGGGGAAGGTTGTGGTCCTGTTAGTTCATTTCATTACCACTATCAGTTTCACGCTTTCAAAAAGTCCTACTTTCTGTCCTATCATTATTCCTCCTTCGCCGAATAATGTTCCAAGCTATCCTGAGGAAGATCCAAAGATCCTTCATAAGCACCTTAAGGCTCCAGGTACAAATCAGGTAACCCGCACTGTCAGACTCAGAAAAGCCGGGAACACCCAGCCCCAGTGTGCAATCAGCCCATGCACCGCCGCTCTCGTTGTCGTTTATGATGCCGTCGACAGAAAGGTCAGTATAGTAGATCACGTAGTGGCGGACCTGCGAAACCAGATCCAATCCGTCGATGACATTCTGATGAAGGTATCCCCAATATCTAGCGTAATGGAAAACACTCCCGCAGCTAGTCGCCACAGCCCGGCCACCGCAGGCCGTTTCTTGGATCCACCTGCGACCGAGATTTATAAGCTCAGTGCTAACACTGAGAACTTCTCAGTTTCCAAAGTTCCTGAACGACTGCCCCTGCCGTCAATCAAGTTCTGCATAATGAATGCCTGCAACATGGCGCGCCTCAGGTGCCACCGCTCTCGGCTGCGCAAATGATCGCAAAGCTGAGACCGTCCGGAATAAAAGCTTAGGAATTCGTAAGTAGTTGGCGAATCACTGCTCGTGCCATTCCTAACGATAATATCAGAATACTACCTGATAAAGGCTCATCTAAAGAAGCGTGTTGCGATCGCTATAAAGTACATCAGCTTCTTTACAGACACCCGTGCCTAAAATGCCGATACCCTCGCCTCCTCGTGGTCCGTTGAATAACCCGCCTACACAAATATCCTCAGCTGTTTGCTCTACACGATTTGACCTGGGCCTGACAAACACCCTTCTCCAACTCCTCTTTCTAGTGGACGGATCCGTCTTCCAGCGTAAACCTTTGATCCAACAAATTGCAACGACATCCAATCCCACACCTCTGTTGGCCCAGGGCCACCCAAGTCATGGGCTTTCAGGCCCACTCCTGCTTACGTCAAACTAAGGCCCACGGTCTCAACACCAAAGAAGACCACAGGGAAATCCACTGCCGACAGCCCACCCCGTCCTCACTCAAGTCCCACCGTCTTGAGGATATAAATTGTTCATAAAAGCCATGATCTACTGCATGGTCAGGCGGCCCATCGACCGACAGAATTCAGCGTCCCCCTACCTCTCTTCGCAACTCCCGCTCCTCCTTTAGTCCCCCACAAGTCCTCTCGGGCCCCATCCAGAACCTCCATCAAGCACTTCTAATATACCCCCAAATAATCCAAACTCTTAGGTGAGCAAGACACCACCCCGCGTTATCCCGAAGCGTCGAACTTAGCCTAGATTTACCAGCTTTGTACCATAACCAACAGACAGATTCTTCCCAAATACTTTCCGCAACACAAGAGGAAACGGCAACCGAGTAAATTATCATCATGGGTCACCTTGGTCACCTCTGTTGTCGGTGTCCCAGCCCTAAATCGCGCTTGATGATATCCAAGCGAATGAAGTCATAGCAGTTCTAAGGCCTCTTAAGCCACATAAATCACCTGGACCGGATGGTATCTACCCGCTGGTGCTACGGGAGCTGGCTGAGATTCTTGCGGGTCCAGTCACCAAGTTACTCCACACCTCACTGGAAACTGGGAAACTCCCTGAAGATTAGAAACAGGCGACAGTCATACCGATGTTCGGGGGCGGAGAGGTAACGGCATCTGTCAGCTATAGACCGGCAAGCATCACCTGCTTAGTCTGCAGGCTGACGGAGGGGCTCATAGCCGAGCTTGGTGAAGAAAATCTTGGTCAACACAACCTGTTCAGTCCTGCACAGCACTTATTTTGCAGATCACGCTGCCACCTTTCCAACCTTTTGATGGCTCGAGAACACAGGGCGGAAACAAAGGCCGAAGAATATCCAACGGGTGTCGTCTTTGTCGACTTCAGTAAAGCACTTGACAAAGTACCACATGACCGACTCTTTCAGAAGCTCGGTCTATTGGGACCCGTTGGACTACTATCACATGGGATTGAGGACTTCCCAAGAGGGCGGAAATTTGTGGTTGAAGGTTCTGGGACCTCGTCCACGTGGTATTCGGTCTCCAGTGGTGTTTCCCAAGGTTCGGTACTCGGTTCGCTGTTGTTCCTGGTCCATATCGATGGTCTCCAAATCTGCTTGAGCTCGCCGTGCTTCATCTATGCTGACGGTCTGAAGATATGGAGCTTAGTTCGTTTTGCTACAGACTAACAATATCCACTAGACCATGCCGACAGGCGGAGGCTTTGGTCCAATACGTGGGCAGTTCCCATTAACTTATTGAAGTCCGCATACATGCGCATAATTACCACCAGGCTTCACACTTTCTGGCACTCGGCGGAGAACGACAACCTGCGAGCTTGATCTCGGGGTGGCACCGTCGAACAGTTTAAAAATCATAGTTTACGCAGATAGAGCATATCCCTCAGCATGAAGCATCTTTGGGGCTGTTCACATTTCCTACGAGAGACTCCCTTACAATGCTTTTCGGCTGTCATGCACTACACAAGTTAGGCACCAGTTGGAATATGACGCCGCGGCTACATACCCTTGCAAAGCTGCCGAATCTGCCAAGCTTGAATGAGTTCAGAGAGCTGCTAATCGTCTAACTGCTGGTCTACGCAGGACTGGTTACGACGGTCGCCTACAAACAACCGGAATTTTCCCAAAAGCCCATCGGAGAACACGAGGTGGCCTCATTCGTGACGGGGACATTATACGAGGTGACCCAGGGCTAGGACAGCAAGAAACCCTTCATCTTAGCGGACCTTGGCTTACGCGGGGGCACAATCTAACACTATTGGGGCTAGAATCTATCGGTTTGCAGCTGATGTACCTCCTGTCCCGAAGAGTCAGCAACACTTGGAACTCACTCCCGGCGGAAGTGGCGGAGGAGGTAGGCGAGGTGTGATTCTCTTTCCTGAGACCACTTCGAAGAGCTGTCGTAACGAGGCTCACATGGGAGGTTTGCCTCCGCGTTTAATTCTGGGGATTGGAGACCCTCGAAAGGGAGTCTGATGAGCAGTATTTTCCTTTTGACCGCCAGTATTCTCACCGATATCTGCGGATCAGATTTGTCTCTGCCTGTACGGAAGACACCGTTTGTAGCCAAGTGGGGCCAAACCATGAAACTGCTTGTGATAGCGGCTCCGAATCGATTGCTAGTACCTTGTTATCTGAATCGACGAGTCAGAAAGTCTAGCTAGACAAACATAGAGGAGTGAGAGTGTTTTACACGGTTTCTACCGTGAACTTTATTGCCGGGTACTTTGTGTTAAACTCAGGTAGAAACGACTCCCAGGTCCAGCTATCCATCAGTCACACGAATTATATCACCCACACACAGGTAGTAGTGGTAAAACCGGTTTACATAGGCATTTGGTGTTTGTGTCTCTAGTTCAGAAACGTGGGAAAAAGGGCTGCACGAGTGAGCCCATGGCAACCCCATCCCTTTGGCGATGAAAAAAGTGTTGTTAAACAAATCTCGTACATTTAACATACGTCGAAGTATTAGTTCCCTCAGACTAGCTGTCGGGACTTCTTACGTTGCCATTTGTTTGTCGATGTGTTCACACATGAAGTTGGCTGTGTGAGTCTGAGTTACTTTGATGAACAGAAAAACCAAGTTCAAAGGTTGCATTTTCTCTCTTTTTATATTCGCATAAGTCAAAACCTCAATAAACCAAAAAGCTGTTCGCAGCATGTTTTGCGATTCACTGCCGTATAGGTTCCGAAAGTCCAATTATTCACCTGGCTGTTGTATGGTAGTCAGAATTTATCGTGGAAACAATGGGACGGAGGGGTAGTTCGGGTTTGCAAAGTTTAGGTAGACCATATAAGCAAGATACCGTGGAACCTACTAGCTTGAGGCTATCTTAGAAACTAGATTTTATATAGCCTTGGTCCTTGAGAAGCTTCAGTGAGTCCGTAATTTCTTGTTCTGTCTTTTTTGTTTAATCTTTATTCGATATGTCCTTAATGAAATCAGGCTCGTCACAAAAAGATTTGATATCTTAGCCATGTACGCAGCCCGGTCCGTTATCTGTTTGTCGGATCCTTTTTCTGACCTGCTAAGGATAATTTGGCAACTGCTCTGCAAATCCCCATGAGCACCAAGGTGCTTTCGGTCACTCGATAGACGTCAACTCAGCCTCTACAATAGTGTATTGTATTCTTCAACGTGCATGAAGAACAATCAGGCTTCGAAAGCCAACACATGCCGAAGCAATTAGCATCCCTCTTTTGAGGCCAGAAATATGTGCACGACGAAAGTTGGCCCAAGCATTCCGAATTCCCTGGCCAACAGTCGGTTATATCATACCTGAGCTTGGCTGCAACTTTAATTCATTATATTCTATTATGCAACCCAGCCGTTTGTGCAAGTATGGTGTGGTCAAAGTCAACCCATCCACCTGCTAGCCATCACTTCCAATTACAAGCACGGAATGAGACGTTTAGAACTGTTTTGAATAGCTTTGTAAGGGGGTTCAGGATACCCTGTTCCATGCATTAACATCCATGTTACAAACGAAATTTTTCATTCATATGAACTATCTTTGCCGGAATCCTGATTGTTTGTTTTATTGCTCTAAATCTTTGCCTCAAACCGGACTCCCACCGTTGCCTCGAGCGTGAGTCGCTCAGCTTGAACTTTGGTGTGGCTGTATTCGGCAATCTCATCTTCTGTATCTAACCTTTTGCTATATTTCAGCTGCAGTTGTTGACTTGTTGTTCAACTTGGAGCGTTGGAGCCCAGGAGGAACACTATTGAGGTTTGATTATTGCGAAATTAATTAATTTGTTGTATATGGTACCGTAGCTATTTGGAATCGACTTAGTTTTGAATTGTGTCGAAATTGGTTTCTATGCGTCGCTCGAACGTTCCGGTGGCTGGACTTTACAAGCTTCCTACAGTTTTTGTATACATATAAATATGATTTTGTTGGCTTGGGGATGGAATCACCGAGAACGTACTTTCGCCTACATCCTGTGTTCTGATTACTTGTAATATTCCTCGGTCCCCCCATACCTATCCACTATGTCTGATCCTTGGATTTGATAGGCCAGAGATGATAACTGAAATTTTCCAAGCTCGATTTTGTCCGCTTTCAACCTTCCGGACGTTATTTCTGAGTGCATAGCTTTCTACACGTGAATCCGATACTTAAGATGCAATTATTTGAATAAATGTCTCGCATCCACTTCAGATATCCGGTCATCTGGTCTGGACGTCTAAGTCCACCTTGTCCTTTGTAACATTAAGCGAGTGCTCTCAGAATGTATGCAACTGTTTTCGTCCTGTTGGAAACCCAGAGTTGAGTACCCGAGAGTCATTTAGAGAAAATAAGTGATGTGCATAAAACTTCCATCCAAACGATATGTGTACGAAACACACTGTACACTCGTGGTCTTACTATCCCGGTCAAAAGTTCGTCACAAAATGCTTCCTGCTGAACGACAGATTAGGAAAAACAAAAGCTTATGGTTCCTAAGGGATCACAAGAAATCTAAGACGCACCAAGACACCCTCCAAGTTACATATTCCATTTGACCATATTAATCTTTTATTCAACCCGACCACCTGCGTCTTCGTGAACAGCATTTGTTGATAACACTAAAGAAATTTACCATGAACGTTACTGTGTTGGAACATGTGTTGGCCACATAGTCCTCTCACCAAACGACCCCGTTCAACTTAACTCTTATGACCCACTTTATAAATGACTACAATACAAGGGGTTATTACCACTCCCATGCCTCTGGTTAGTAGGCAGATAAAGCAATTTTTCTTCATCTAGCCTACTGGTAAAACAACAAGTTAGGAAATAGTTCCTGGGACTGATTAAAGAGAAAAATGACTTGGGGATCTTATACTTTATTTCTTCAATACATAACTTATTGCTTTCTAGAGAATTTTTCCATTTGGCCTCAGTAAAGCTACTCTAAGTCACTTTATGATGCCCAGTCATGCTGCCAAACGAATGTGTCGTATTTTGGTATTGACATAATAGAGATAGCTAAGCACAAAGCCGTCGGCTTATGATAGACGGACCGTGATTTGTGTTCAACTGTGTGGGGGATTATTCGCCTTTAAAAACAAGTTATTCAGCAAAATGCCAGCACAGTCGATTTCGACCCCAAACAGGACGGCTTATTTGTTGTACGTGGCTCCAAACAGAGACTGACGGAATTCCAAAAGCCTATATCGAATATTTAATACCATTCTTCTTAGCACCAGTCTAACCCGTCAGAGGGGATATCAGGAACGAACTACTTCCGTGGAACAAAACCCGAAAAACTCCCAGAAGAAAAAATAGTAAAACGACTTCACGGGTTTTCTAAAAGAAGTCATCCATGTTGAACAGTGAGGTTGGACTGTCTGAGAGACTATTTCTTGCGCATTCAATGTCCCGCCAATTTTAATTGTCAAAAGTTGCTAGACTTCCGCAAATATTAGCTAATCCTTGACCAATAAGCCTTATTTTCCTATTTGTATCGGAAGCATCAAAAGTACGTCCTGTTTGTTGAGACCAAAAAACGGTACGCTGGTAAACTCAGAAGTGGAGATGCAATTTGGAACTCACGATTATGAGTATTACGTCGAATCTGGATGTTTTACTGAATGTGACCAGTTCACTGTATGAGTACATGAGGACCCAGGCAATCAAACGCAAGAGCAGAGCCGCGAACAGATTTGCGTGAATTGTGTTGCGCACACACTTCAACGATCTGCATGGTTAGCATGAAAATACCGCACTTGTTATTATGCGACTCACCTGAAATGGCGAAGAATAACCAGAGCTGCGCAAAGGCTTCCGAATGACAGTGAGTAGCCACTGATAAATATTATCCGCAAAACCACCGACAAATCCTAGAAGTCAGGGAGGGAGAACTCAGGGCAAACTTACGATCTCTGACAATGCACTTTCCGTCAAACACTGGGAATAATTGGTTGTGGCGGACCAGTCACCAGTGTCCATGCATTTGCGCGTCGCGTTTCCTACGATTTGATTGTGAGAGGTGAAATAAACTTGAAATGGAAAAACCGATCTACCGGAAATATCCATTAGACATATGCAAGTGTAAAATTTAGATTATTAGTTCAGTAAATGACAACTTCATGTTAATACCTGTTTGCAATTAGTGGTATCATCATTCAGGTTGACAATGAGACTCAGGTAAGTACACATAAGTGTTAATGATGCTCCAGGAGTTGGAACAACAAAGCGTCCACATGAGGGTCACAAAATAACAACTTCAATTGTCAAAGGAATGAAACTTTGATCTAGTCAGTCCCGTGGACTAGCGGGTTTTCAGTAAAAACATTCGATGCGTGATAGTGTGATGTTTTTGAAGTTCGTGTGAACTTGACAATGGGGTTGATGAGTGACCTCTGCAGGTTGTGTTAAGTCTGGAGTCATTCACTCTCCGTGCAAAGATTTCATCACAGGCCTTACTCATTTGTTCACTTCTAGTGCCGGCCTATTCTTCAAAATGTAGTTTTGTCTTTAAAGTTTTGACAGTGACCACCACCACTTTCGGCTACACAGTAGATTTTACGATAACATTTGGAACTCTGCAGAAGAATTCTACCACTTGCTGTGTGAGTGGATGTTAACACTGTGCTGGCAGCGGGCACTGGTGCGTTACCAAGCCCAAGACTTGAGACAACGGAATCTGGAGTGGAAAGACAGCCGATCGCCGGAGTGGATCGATAGATGAGAGATGAGTCTTTTCAGCGTTGTTCAAGCCTCAAGGTGTGGTCGCCTACACCTGTCAGATCAACATGCTAAGTGAAACGCGTAGACGAATGTGACAGTAACCTAAGTTATTCTTTGGGTTTCGTTGACAAACGACTGGATTCTGTGGCAGAACTGAGTTCACTAGGGTTAGTTAGACGCCCTAAAACGTACTGCAAAAGGCAAAATCAACTCAGCTGGCTCAACCTACGCGTCCACAGGCCCCACAGGAATCCCGTGCCAGTCATACCAGAGGCCATCAGTTCTTTTAGGCTCGCATGTAGCGCAGCTTAAATTCATTAACCGGAGAGGCAACTATCTATAGACATGGGGGAGCACTGTCCACGTTGGCTCAAACACATAGGAAAGAGGATGTTAAAATACATCTTTTATGAAGACACGCTGGGCGCAGACCGTTTTCAACGTATTCAAATTTTGTAATTATTTGTCGAACATACACTCCATATCTGCTCAATCAAATTCGTTCAAACGCCGGCCAGTGCAGAGGAAATGAACATCAGCCTGTTCACAGTTGCCTAAAGAAAATAGGGAAGAAATAGTAGGAGTCGTTCGACTACCGTAACCATAAGTCATCCAAGTCTAAGTCACGTGAGCACCGTGACCTAGTCGACACTATATCAACCTCTTTTCAATCACCTTTTACCTCGATTAGTGCCACCATTGTCCTATTTCCGACCAAGAGTACCCCCATTTCTCCTGTCTTGTTAAAACTTTGGTCACTCATTATTTTTCGACCTCACAGTGGACGACGGTGGGAAAGACGAATAAACAGTTTGATACAATTGACGACCACCAGAGTTAGTGATATAGTCAAAATCCATGGCCAGTGAAGGTGGTTACGCATGCATTTCAGGTTTAAGTTACCGGGAAGAGAGACGGATTTCTGATCATGGGCATAAAAATTGCTCGAGATTTGTCGGAGTTTCGGCGTTGCTCCTATCAACTGAAAAAGGACTGTCTGAAGTTTTGGTTTACAAGACATGATACCCTCATATTTATTCTGGCGTGCCAGGTCAGTGAAGCATTTTGTTTTCCTTTTCAGATGGATACCGACTGTTAATTAAAAAGGTTTTGGTATTTATATTGATAAAACACAACATAACCAAATGGCAACGACCAAAGAGGAGCACACTTGTTAACCAGTGGCTGAGAAAAAGTGCGCCGATAGTAGAGTGGACAAAATGTACCACAAAAATGTCATTGTTCAATAGATAAAATTACTGTAAAATATCAAATGGACGTCAATGAAGAGAGCTGCAAGGATAGTACTGAAGTAATCAATAAATCAGGAGAAATCGTCTTTCATTAAAGGAAGTTCCCGTAAAGAGAGAAATCACCTAACTTACGTAACACCGGGAAGAATCTAATAGACTTCCTAATTTACGCTTTTTCTTCAGTAATACGTCAGTAATTGTTCTTTTTTACGGGTAAAGCTTACCATTGAGCAGCTTTCTGTTGGCCACTAATCCCTTCCAGAACTTCTGCAAATTAGTCGTGTAGTCAATAAAAGAAGTAATAATTTCTTCTTGTAAGTCGATTACATGACACAATTATGGGTTGACTGACCGATTGTTCAAATGAATCTGTTTAGGTCTCCAACCTCTGTGTAGGCTTTCACAGGTAAGCAAGCTTTGACAGGATAGCTAAGTCTATGATTTCCCCACGCTTGGGCAGAAAAATAAACTGTGCTTCCTTTAGACCGCATCATCGAAATGGTCCGAGCGGATATACTTCCACGGTGGAAATGTACTTGGTTTCAAATTTATGTGTTGAGTTTTGATACTCAAAGGTCTCACAAAGTTCTTGGATTCAGCTCGCATGTGGAAACGAGGATCAGCGCATCTGCCCATCGAATATAAGTTTGGCAGGCAACAGCCTTTCGGTAGGAAAAGTCATGCGGTCGAGATACAAATATTTCTTGAAGCAGAGTATCACTTCTGGTTCATGTGCGTAAATGGGAAATGAAAGCTATTTGAGGGAGCTGAACGAAATTTATTTTAGAGAACTCAATAAAGGTAAGAATTTTATGATCATAACTGTGCATCAGTTGGAAATTACCCTAGTTATTTTCATCTTTCATAAATGAATGAAAACTGTCAGCATGAGAATAAAATATGCAGTATCTAAGTCTGACGTGTTTTGTAGCAGTCAAATATGTCCTTGCTTCGCTCTGCTATCTTATTACATCTCGAAAAGCTTTAATAATGAGTACACATTCCTCTCACTTCTTTTTGCTGGTATGTAGGAAACTCCCTCATATCCTACCTGAAATGGACATGTTGCACTTGGAGACAGAAAGAGACCGGTACTTGAAGTGACGAAGGATTCAGAGTTTAGTTAAAATAGGGTGTGCAGCTTGTAGCTGCACACCCTATTTTAACTATACCGATTGGGAAAGTTAATTTGGAGCGAGATGTTGCTGAACAGGCCCAGTATCCTAACGACTACCGTGTGTTAATCAAACTTTCGGCCTGGTCGGCTCAAAGTTCCAGCTAGAATTCAATAAGTACGCGCACACGGAAGATTAAGAACCGGTTCGGCGAAACAGGGGTAGATTTCTTGTATGGGATTTTGGAGATGCGTGGATCACTGAAATCTTAATACTATCATTAATAATAATATCAATATTAGTACTATTATTATTATTATTATTATTATTATTATTATTATTATAACAAAAGAAGATTGATGTAAAAGAAAATTGTGGATTAGTGGTACTCATTAATTTACTGTACCTTCATTCATGTGAAGTAAGCTCTAACTGTCCACTAAGCATTGTCAAAAGTTCCAGTTTCTAATGGTTAGTACTTCAAACAGTAGCGCACACGTGCCATACACCATGCACTACATGGAAGTAGTATACGAGATGGACAACAGTTATATATGGAAGAGTGACGAAGAACTTCATGAGGTCCTACGAATAGAAAACATTGAGCTAAAACGAGGTTCAAAAAGTAAAATAACTTTCCGACAGACCGATAACTGATTACATATCTTAGCTAAAAATGAGATGTTCAGTTGTATCCTGATCATTTGAGTGTAATCCCACTGCATGTGTCCAAATAAAGGAGGTTACCGTGTTTTGTGGATAACTACACGCTATGCTTGTGGAGTTTGGGTTGGAGGAAATAGTAAGTTAGTTATTTGGGTGCACATTAGAATCTGAAATATTTCAATTCTGTGAAATATGCACACATGTTCCTGGGCGTTTGCACTTACCTCCAGTTTCATATACTTGTTCGTTGAACATCTGCGGACAAGGAAGCTCCGTTATCGTCCCAGACAGAGCAGGGGGCCAGCACAGCGCACCGTCGTGGTCCGCCAAGCAGAAAGAATTGTTCGTATCCGAGGTCACTTTTGGCAAGAGAGAAAAGGGTCGGATTAGCACGCTAAGGTATATGACCCACTTCAGGTCCTAATATTTTGACAATTCTAACTACGCTTTTATCATTACAAACTTATAAAACGATAATGATTATCGTACATTCCCGTGGGACATATTTACACGTGTACGTTTCTGTGGTAAAAACACCAAAAGGCTTGTGACTCATCTGTCTGAGCTGACTCATCTAGCATAGCCCTCAGTCATAATCCAACATAATTCCATTTTTTATATCTATCCACTGATACGTTATTACCGTTAACCGGGGTGAAATGAAATCCGTCTTCAAATTTTCATAGTGCCATGTGCCAAGAGGCACATTCGAGTCGAAAATGTCACTTCTGACCGCAATGAATATGTTTTAAGAAGCTTCTCTTGTCATTCAAAATGTGAAAGCAACAACCGAAACTAATATTTTCTGTGGCGTAGTCAAGACCGTTTCTCTGTTCTCGTTATCAGCAAGAAAGCTGGAAAGTTCCTCCTTGATTCCTCGCAAAAAACAAGTCACTGCAAATATATTATGAAACGGTTAGCCGAAAGAGAAATTCTCAGTGTCTAAGACGGAAAAGGCGAAAAGAAATGGAAAATCTTCAATGACTTATCGTCCCTCGAGTATTCCACCATCTCTCTTCAGACTCAAGTTTATCGACTCTTTTGAACAGAATAACGACTTAGCCTTGGTTACGGACTTTGCCTTTAGCTCGAGATGCAAATGTCCACCGGGTAAGCCAAGAATTAGATCAAAATGTGGAAAGTGCAACACACGGATATTGATGGTCTTATTCTATGGATAAAAACAAAACATGTTTACATAACAACGAGCTAAGGCAGTGGGTTAAATAAAGCATACAGCATCATGTGACGCTGCTCAGACGACGGATTAACCGCGGGTTGGGAAGCACGTGGCCACATAAAGCCGCAAATTTTCTATTGGGGTTCGGAACATGACCAACAGGCATCGCAGAAGCTGAGGTCAAGGTTTTAACCATCGCACTACCGTGGTACATGTTGCCAGCATTTATTTAGTAGGAACTGCACTTACGACTGTCCAAAGCGAACACAGATTAGTGAACCGTCTTGTCCCCATCGCAGGTCAGCGATAACATGTCTGTTTAGTTAATTGCGATCTATCGTCCGCGTTTCGTTTCACTTCATATAAAACGTCTTTCTTAAACGGAATAGAAATTATTTACCCCAAAATGGTTAGTCAAGTTCGTGAAATGAAATATTCGATAACAAAGACCGATCAGCAGTGAACAAATGTATTACCACGAAATGATCTAACCCACAGACATTCCCGTACTTATTAAAACAGTTAGAAAGGCCGAACGTTCTGCAGCCTGCTCGCAAAAGTTGTGGTACAGCAGTCAGATGAGGAAGCAGAGTTCAGTCATCAAATTTATGATTAAGTGAAATGACAACCCCTAAATAGTAGATTATAAATACGTTTCTTGTGGGATTCAGATTAAAGCTTAGCACGGAGAAATGAGTGGACGATGAGATATTTTCAAAAATGAAAGACTCATGGTAAACCAGTTTAAGTATAAACAATATGTATCGCTTTTGCGCGATGAGATTTTCCAACATCTGCAGTATTATTTCTAAAAAGTAACTAAGTAGTTCATTTTCAGTGTTCGTGTATGCTGACTGGAGGGTTGTAAAAGTCATTGTATCCACTCTTCGAAAATAACTCATTACTGATCCTGGAGATATTTCGCCAACAGACATCGATGGCACTACCTCAGCCGGCAGTGAAAAGCTTGCATTCTCAACGATAAAATCAGCACACAGAAGCTAGGGGAAACTTTGAACATAAACCACAAACACCATTCAGATTAAGGGTTGTTGAAAATTGTTCGTGGCATATACATCCAGAAGCACTGTTTATATAATACAATTCATCATGGAGCTTCGAAGCTCAACTCACCATTGAAGACCATGGGAGCACAGTACAGCTGTTTCATCCTTGTTAGGAATCGTCAACAGTGCACACCCACCGAGCTCCCAGGGGAATTGAACCCGGGATGAACGATTGTGAATCGAACACTTTAATCTTCACACAACTTCAAGTGAGCAAACTGAAGGTTAACATACGGAACACTGATAGTAGAATGTAGCCATGTCACCGACGTGGAACCGAACGATATTAAAACTGCTGAAGCAAAGGTTTCAGGTCACAATGATTCTTAATTATTCCCGCTGTGGCTTCAAATAATTACCCATCATCCACAAACAACGGTGGCTTACCAAAAGATTACAATAACCAGTGAAACAAAGCGCCAGCAGACGTGGCTAACGGGCACATTGTCATCTTCGCTGATTTCATGCCCATAAACGAAACGCTACATAACATCAGTTTCAATGCCTGGTACGTCTTGACACCAGACAAATTACACCCAGGATTTGACCACACCCTCAAACACCTTTTCAGCCTCTTGTGATAGAAGACACTGCTGTGGCTGTCGTACTTTCAAGACATTTGCGGTGACATGCCGTATATTTCTATGATTTTTGTCTACAACCTATAAACTTAGACAAATTTCAGATAGACCAATCGGAGGACTAAAAGGACACCACTGCACTTTTATCATCTTACCATTCAAGTTTTTAGTTCTAAAAGCTTTGAAACAAAATCAAGTCAATTCACCCAAATATTTGTTGCTACTTCCGCCACTTTATACAGGAACTATAAAACGAGTACCACGGCACTAAGAAGAAGTACACATTACTCGGTCCCATTACAATTCTAAGAACCACGAATAACTACTTCTTTCTTAGAATATCTTTAAATCTTTCATTCCATTTCTCAGTGTGCGTCAATACTCTTGTATTCAGCTAACTGACTTTACTCCAACTCTACGATCTATCTTAGTTCCCTCAGGAGTTACATCACGTCAGTTCAGTCGAAAGTACCATAAACATTCTTAATACGGATGCTTCTATCTGCTAATGATTTAGAAAAATTAACCGTCTGAAGATAAAGAGACAGCTATACGGTCTGATTTTACTTTCACAGACATTTTATTTGGATCAGCTGCTGCATGACACTTTCTCATTCATGCATTTATTGGAAGGACAACATAAGTGTGTACCAGCTGATTACAGCTGTCGAGGCAATAAGCAACAATCCGGATGGCTATTGCTTCAGAAGTTTGCGTTGATAGTCATTCCCCAATCTGAAGAACTTGATTATATTTTGACCGATATGTTTCCCGGACTTAAGAATCAATGCTTTACAAACATCACTTAACTTTAATCAATTACTAGAATTATACACGTCCACATAACTATAGACCAAGGAATCTCCCTTAATCTCAGATCCCTCAAAATTTGCAGCCGGTCCCAAATACCCAATGGAAAATGTTTTCGATCATTCAAATTCTAAGGGTTACCTAGGCAGACCCTCTTTAAAATAAGTCATTTTGTAACACTTTTGGTCCCACGTGAACTCTGACGCTGTATTATGGGCAAAAGTATTTAAAGTATCTGCGAAAGCACTCAGAAAGAGTGATTTTTCACCCCGAACCACGTTTTATGTGCAATTCACGTTCCGTAAAGGTTTTTACGGGTCTCACCGAATCACCACCACCATCAAAACGACTCAAATAATCTTTGACCTAAGTCGATCATCACGAAAAACGAGGCACTGTATCTCATTAGATTTTCACTAGCATACAGAACAATACAACAGCAAACCATTCGGAGTCCCATGTTTTGGACAAACGATAGCACGGTCAATTAAAAGTGGCTCTGGCAACAGAGCCGGAATACACGAGTTAGACTGCAAATCTGCTCTTTCTTCCTTGAACTGTTTTCAGTCCAAGATCTGAAAATTACGGCATATAAATCCACTCAAGATGCAACCAGTTTGTGCCGAGTGAGTATGTCCAGTCGATACTAAGTGATGGACTTAGTATCTTACAATTCCTTCAATTTTTAGCAAATCATACGTTTCACTCTATGTACAGCCCAGCCTTTTCCCGAATAAATATTAACATGAAGAACTCTTCTTATTTAGGTTTTTTATATATTTATGACAACTCTATCGGATGATAATTCATTAGAGGTCATTGGTTGTCCCACTAAAGTGGTGGCTTCTTTATGGATAACAAAACAGCATTGAGACCGTATAGTCTTATAGTTTTCAGGTTTCATAAGCGATATAAAACGCACGTGTACGAAAAGAACTACAACATTTTACTTTTTACGCGCAAATCTCCTCACGATAACTCCACTTTCGGCTAGAAGTTACTACACTTGCCCAAACTAACCAAGCTACACACTGTTCTTCAATTTTAATTGGTAGGCAGATTCATCATCCTACTATCATCCTACGATGCTGTTGATTAGTTACTCCTTTTGACGTCAAGCGTTCCGTTCGTACGATGAAAGTTCTAACCATAAAGGTCTGCAGTTAACGTGGAGGGGAATGCCGTAGCAACAGAACGAGGCGGGTATCAGACCGATCGGGCAAATCAATTGAGAGCTACAGCCCAAAGAAAAGACGGCGAATCTGTCGGAAGCATCACGCAACAAACAAAAAGAGGTGACCGAACTCATAGATGGTACTCAGCGGGATTTCAGACAACTAGCAAGATAGCCCCATGCAACGGGCTACGGATTAATTCGTTAACCTGATCATTCGAACCAGCCGAAGGTAAATAGCAAGCAAAAGAATCAGCCTTACGGCGACATGCACCCGGCCAGGACGGAGCCGAAATGCTCAGGCAGCCAGAGGATCCAAGCTGCTACATTGCGGTCTAGAAAAAGAATTGCAAATATTTTACCAACTTGACATGCTTAGCTGATCAAACACAGGTTTGCGTCACCCGTTCTGCTTTCTTCTCTATAGTATTACGGTGGCGGAATGTACGTATTACTCACTGAACAAGTAAGTGGCCAGTTGCTCAAAACGCAGTCATGGACATTTGTGGATTACTAACGAACGTGGCTATGTCAAAGGGACTGAATGCAATAAGGTAAGTGAAGGCATATAAACCACGCGATGACTTTTTCCTACTAGAAAACGGCAGCCTTCAAGGGAACCAGACTATTAGAACGCAAATATGTGTTGTTGTTTGAGTTGATCAGTTTTGCTAACTTCTAAACAGGTGACCGCAAACAAAAACCCACTTTTCGGGCGCATCTTGTGGGTTTTATAGCACCACTAACCTTGTTCCCTGATTACTTTTCAGCACATCATTTATTGTTATGACTCATTTTTTCTGCATGCACAGTTATCCATCATCAGATAACAAGTTGTCGGCTACTTGAAAAATATAAAGCTTTTCTGTATCGTTCATTTTTTTATTTCCATAGTTTGCACCAAGTGGTTGAGGCACCAGGCAACTCAAACAGAGTTAGCAATTCAGGCTGGCTCACTCTCACTGCCTGAGAGGTACATCTTCCGCCCACCCTGGACGCCATAAACGACAACTTATAGCTTGTCCGTCTGGTTGTTAAGGATAGAACACCTAATATATTATTTTCAGTGATTCTACACATTTCACTCTACATCGAAAAAAGCAAAAAAAAAAACGAGCCGCTCTTTGCTTACAACAGACAGATATCACTGTCCATTTACTCAGACGGTAACCCCTGGGTGAGCACAGACTATAAATGTCCTCGAATAAAAAGCTGAATATCAATTAAAGGCTGTTCGGTATAATTTGACACCGATTTAAGAGGATATTAGTTCACAACATAAAGGGCCATTCGGCGGGGCCAACTTATCTTCTATCAGTTGACTGTTGTGCACCACTGAGCAGCAAGGAAAAATCAGACACTCAAATCATTGTTAAATTGCTGCTAAACCGTTTACAGTGAAGCTAAACTTTCCAGATCAGTTTGACATAATGGGGGAATATTTCTTTGATGCCACCACACAGCTAGAACACTTTAAAACAAATTCAATAGGGGCTCATTGGGATCATTGGGGAATGAAATAATGGACGATGAACTGTCTATGAGATGATATTACGAAGCGTTGAAAGAATTATTCAAAAACAAGTAACTGGTCATATCAAGATCTGACAATAGGGCTATGTTGGTACCAACAAACAAAAGGGATTAAAAATAGAAAGGTCCAGAAGATTCCGGCGGATAACACCAGAACGATACAAGAAGACAACATCAATACAACGACAGAATTTCAGCGCATTAGGCAAGGTGGTTGGTTGAATCTAAGCAAGTATCGCCGTCCAATAATTCACCAACGAAACTGCCCGCTAAAGAGCATGTTGTCAACGGTGGCTCTCCATACCATACAGACACACGATGACATGTATCTAGAATGGAGCCTGTACAGAGCTCGATAACCAAAAATAGCTGGTATGATAGATTTCGACTAGTTGGAACCAAAAATAATGTCCTGACTATTCCATCGACAAATGTCTTAAAGAAAATTCAGTGAAGCCTAATGTATGCAGCTTTCCTGAGAAACAATTACTCCTTACTAAACCCATTGTAACGGATGAAAGTAGATAACATTTTAGTAAAAGGAATTTTGAAGGCAGCTGAAGATACCCATAAAAGGGAAAAATAAGTGCGACCTATTGACGTAAATTGTTACCTCCTGGTGAATTAAAAGCAAACCATGGGTCTTATTACTGGAAACTGCCCATGGGTTTGAAGTTACCAGAAAAGGTACATGTTTTTGTTTAGTTAGCATAAATGTCAAAATTTATCAGCCTCCGTGAGATTCAAACTCATCTGCAAAATGTCCGAGGTCCAAGACGTTGTTCTGTAGCTCAGCCGGTAGATCATGCAAGGTATAGTTATCACTATGTCTCTGGTCAAATGAGTTTGGAACTGGCTTTGTTTGCCTCCAACTGACCAGGTTGCTAGAAGAATCAAATCAATAAATAAATGAACAATCTCATCCAAATGATAAACTACTGGGTTAGAGAACTCTCTTCAACTATCCTCTGTCTTCTTCAGTTGATGAATTTTCGAAATATTTCCTCTAACGATTAGGTAAGTTTTATGCACATGTCACCAACCAGACAAGCACCAATTTCAAACAAGAGTGTTAAAAGCCTACCAAAGCACTCATCAACTATGGGGACATATCAGTTTACACAATGAAACTCAATTAGAATTTCAGACACTTCAGTTCTAGATGGCGGCCTGTTTTTCATTCTACCTTTTTTGGATAGAAAGTTCTCACTTGATTTACGAAAAAACAATTCTGGAGATAAAATGAAATACCTCGTAACACATTGTAACAGCCAGCGTTTGCAACCTCCCTGTTCACTTTTGCAATTAAAAATGCTAACCACACAAAGGAAACACTTACGAACTATCCACAAACAATCTGAAGTGCTACCTTTGATCACTATTTCCTAATGAAAGCTATATTTCAGTCCCGTGGTAGGTTAAAGGAAGAACGGACAGAGAATGCGAGTCTCACTGTAGTTTAGAAGTAGCTGGATGCTCGCACCTGGTCAAAGCGAAGATGGGAAGCCTGGATGCGTTATCTGCCGCCCAACTCCTGAAAATTCAGAAATCCAGTTTGTTATGCAAGCGTGCTTCCATTTAGTCATAAATTAAATCACGTAAAGATAGTACTAATATCTACCAACTCAACAATACATCCAATGGCTGTTATCCTTCATTTTTTTCTTCCAATATCAGTGGTCACTTTTGTTTGACTACTCCCATCCTGGCTTTTGACGACCACAAATCATCAATTCAATTCCCAAGGGTCTCAACTCATCTGGCAGATGAGAGTTTTTTTCACTCAATAAATGCATTACCTGCTGCATTCTGGGTTACAAAGGCGGCTGCTCTCAGTCGTTTTCAAACCCGTGTGAGTGTATCTCACAAACGTTGCCAACATGTCAAAAGTACTCAAAAAGCTACCCTTGATGCTGTAGCTTCCTCAGTACATTTCATAGCTAATTCGGTGGGTTGATTTGTCCAATCTGTTTGCTGAGCTTTTCGCTACTAACCCTCAACATCAGACTGAGTTCCTGGATTTCTCCCCTTTGGAAAGATTACTTCGAACTGTCCCCAAAACTACATTTTCTCATTTCGGTTTGTTTTCAAACAAGAGCCTAGAAACCCAAAACAGGGCACATATATCCTAAACCCCTTGTAAGCTGTCCTGAAGTAAGACAGAAAGCTTCTGTTTTATCCTATTTTATTTTCCGCCTATATCAGCAGTAAAACAATATCTTCCTCACCTGAAGTTTTTTAATAAACTAGCGGTGTTGGTTTTTGTCAGACCATTTTCGACCCCTCAAATTTCGAATAGATACGCTTTTAACACGATCCGGTTTAGCACTGAACCCATTCAGGAGCACTGAAAGTATTTCCAGTTTTTTCTTTCTCTCCTTCACGAGAATTAATTTCCGTAAACTTTGAATCCTTAGCTACAGTACTCTTCAGCAGGTATCACAGAGTTAACCTAGATATTACTCTAGGACGGGCAAAACAATGCCACGTTTACCCTTTCAAATAAGAAAGCTCATTCAGTTTTGAACAAAGCAGTCAGTTACTTCCAAGCTGATCTTCCAATGTATTCGTCATATATTGCCCTGATTTTCACCTGTCATTTCTTACGACCTGATGAAATAAAGCATTATGGTACTGCACGGTGGCTTGGTGGTTATTGGTCGCGTTTCACCAACCCCGGTTAACACTATTTGAATTGAACTAGTTGATGATCATAAGAAGTCATGTTCAGCCCCAACTCATAAAATACTCCAGAATCCTGCCCATCAATTGCGTAAAGATTGATCCTTTTTTGATTCCCAGTAACCCGTCCACTCGGCATTTCGACAACATACATGTACAAAACTCCCACGTAACCTGATTGGTTCGGATTCTAACAAATCGAGAGAGATTAAGAACTGAGTTACCCTCGAAATAACACCAATAACTGTTTTTTTTACATCTCCTACTTATCACCAACATGTACTGAAACCTATATCTTATGATCTTATACCTAAATTTGCTCCAGTAATGACGGTATATACGTGTTCTCATTTATCTATTCGTGTTCTTGTTGAAATGTAAGCTTACTGCCAGCAGACTTCCTCCCTACAAGGCAGATACAAAAACCGCTTGAGTTTACACAAGGCCACTGAAGTGCCAGTGAGGTTGAATTGTTGATGCGGAACACGTGAAGACAGTTCCCAAACTTAGTCAGACGCTGCTGCCAATACAGAACATTTTAATCCAAAGCCTTCTAGAGACAGCTGAACAAAAGTGATTAAAAAACTGAATGGCAACAAAATCCATGGAAATTCAAATTTAAATGAATTCATTTGTTCGGTTCACTTTGCTGTACAATGAACTATTCTAACGAATTTCCTACCAAAAAGTATTACGGTATTTCTCTCACAACGTATTTCTCTTTGACTCTCTGAGACACAATAAGTTCAAACCAGTTTGACGCCGAAATAAGCTGGTTTCTAACATTCAAAACTACGTTAAATGTTGACCGAATGAATCAGCAGCTATACGGTGCTGCCAGTGTCCGATTTTGGTCACCAATGACTTTTTCCCTTTCTAACTGTTGCCGATGAAAGATGAAAGCAAAATTAATGGATAATTGTTCACCTTTTTGAAATGATTCAAGTGGTAAAAATTGCTGACCCCGGTGGGACTCGAATCCAGTATGCAGTCACATTAAAATCTGGTTCACTGTGGCGGATACCATGTGCTTCTGAGTGATTCTTACGCGGAAAGTCAGAAAGCCTTCGAAGTGGCTTCCCGGCTGGTAGAGTGCTCGTGGTACTAAAGCGTGGGCCGCAACCGTGAGCGGCTTCTAATTCCGCCGGGGTCGGTAACTTTTACCGTTTGGATCATTTCAAATATTTAACATGTCTGCCAAACTCCAATACATAGACATACTGCTTTCAGTTTGCAACCAGTTAGGATGGCTAAATTAGTCGTGATAGTGAAGTGGTCAAGAATGTGCTGTTGATTGTTGTTACCGTTCTCAAACCCTCAGCCATTAGAGAGAATTTCGTGAAAAGTGCGGTAAAATTCTCGTGGGAACTTAGTCATTTTATTGAGGAGAGTATACTGTGCATAGTAATTGGCTGACATTTAGGATAAAAATAAAGACAGAAGAAAGAAAACCAATATTACTGGTGTCGTTTGTACTTGGCTTTAGACATTGTGCAAACTGAGGTAATCAATAACATATTTTATTCCCGTTTACTTTTACGAACAAAAAAAGCAACAAAGTAGAAGAAAGTGGAGTGAGTTTAGTTAATTAAAAATTATCAATGAGAGTAAGTGAAATGAAAGAAAAACCGTTTCACAAACAGCTGTAACGTCTTGATTGCAAAAAGATGACTTTAAGCTGCGTTGTGTGAAACCGGTACGAAGACGATTTCGTCCAATACAAATCAGAGTATGATTAGCATAACATCGGAGATCTTTCGTAGCAGATTTCATCACTAAAGGATACCGCATTTTATGTTTACCCAGATAATGCACCAAGGCCAACAAAAGAAAAGGACACGATGGTACTAGTACACGCAACAAGTAATAGTACGAGTAATCCTTTGTTTAACAACATTAGGTGGGGAGTTTTTCTTTTTATGATCCACAGTCACCTTTATTTGCCAACCGTACTCTCACGATTAATCAAGAGGAAGGAACCGTCACGAAGATTTCGTTAATATATGGAAGAAGATTTGTGTTTTGAATCTAGTACGAGACTGAATCGCCGGAAGTCACAAGGTTACCATAACCGAGATAGCACGTAACCTTGCATTTTGATAATCCTCAGACGTTGTATTCAGTGGATTGATAGAATTATTTTGATTTGCTGAGCATCAAGAACGACGGGTTTATTCATTGACTTCTTTACCAGGTACCTTGATGACGGCCGCATGCATCAGTGGGTACTGATTGAGATATACAGTAGTTTATTGAATTCTGAGGGATTTTCAGATGGTTTCCAATAAATTTGACCGAAGAAAGGCTCAATATGAAACGGATTTGTATGTGTTCAAGTGTTGTGTCAATTAGATTTCTTTTTGGAATCCGTTTGTCAATTTAAACAATACAACGAAGCCAAAAACTGGACTGCGAACCATTTTACCTAATCCCAAAGGAAGAGACACGTTCAGTAGCCCATCAAATTAATTAGTCCTATGCTAGAAAGAACACGTGGTATTTTTGTTTAAATAAAGAGGATAGCCTGAAAATAAATATTGAGTAGAAAATGCATACAATGCACATAAATAAAATATATATGCAGAATCTGATTTGAATGCCGGAAATTTGGTCAGTCTCGTAAACCCCTTTCTCTCTAGCTAAAAGGAGATCAGCAAAGAGTGAGCCGTTAAAACTCGAGTGCACTGTGAATCAACAGTCAGGGTACTCAACCTGTATGGAGTGTCTGAGAGGAGTACCACTTCTGAGTTTGTTGACTGTCGTGTCCCTTGGGACATCCTCCATCTCTTTGGTCTCCATCATTCACCCAACTCTCACCTGTGGCTCCACGAAGCTGAAGCATGCATCAGCGGTCACACCCCGGCAAACCGCTCGACAGGCGGGCTAAACGAGGTTGAGGGTTACCGAGGTCTAAAAAACTTCGGCGAGACGGTGTTCGGCATGTGAAGACAGATCCTTTTGAATGGGCGGACGAGATCTACTAATCCAACGGCTACAAAGGAGACCTGTTCAACTGCCTGATCTGGCATTCCAGAGGAGGCGAACGAACCGTACAGCAGGTCACCGGCTCCTCTGGGAACACCCTGCTGCCTTGCAGTCTGCACTTGAGTGTGCAAGGGCTAGAGGTGCAACCTCGAACAAAAAGGCCGAACGGTGCTGGGGACACCGCTTCGTACCCTACTCCCGCGACTCTCCATGATTATTCACGAAACCTCAAGCGCTCATCATGCTACGGCGTCCCCGGTAAGCGACGCGCCTCGTGTCCTGGCGGTCGAGGTGATAAGACAACAAGCTGGGATTATTCGCTGCAGGAAAAGAACACACATGGCCTGTTGGAATGTCAGGACGTTTCTAGACGTCGGCAGTCAGTGCATCACAATGCGAACTCTACACGACTATGACGTAGATATTGCTTGCCTCTCGGAAGTCCACCTGCCCAACTCAGGTAGCCGACAAATAAAGGTCCCGGGTGTGGATACATCCTATTGGCTCTATCACAGTGGCCCGAAAAACAACTCCGGTCTCTACGGTGTCGCGTTTGATCTGAACAAGGCAGCTAATGATGCAATGATATCTTGGGAACCAGTCTCATCCAGACTCGCCTTGGCACGTTTTAAAGGCTCCCCGCTCGACTTGACGGTGATCGCGATCAATGCTCCAACCAATACAGCTGATGACGAAACCAAAGACGAATTCTACACTAATTTGCAGGAGGTAATCAACCGGGTTTCGAGGCGCGATGTACTTTTCATCGCAGGAGATTGGAACGCTCGCACAGGTACGGCCGACGAATCTACTAGCCATATTCTCGGGAGATTCGGCCTTGGTCAGCGCTGCGAGAACGGTGGCCGACTGATTGGTTTAGCTGACATCAACAGAATGGTTGTCTGCAGCGCTCGATTTCAACACCCCAAGAAGCATCTACTCACAAGGTACTCCAATGATGGTCACATTGCACACCAACTCGACCACATCCTGGTGAGAGCCCGTTGGGCCTCGTCTGTGGAGGATTGCCGAGCGTACCGAGGTGCAAAAACAGGCAACACAAACGGCACTGACCATGTCCTCCTACGCGCATGTTTCAAAGTTCATCTGTCTACACGTGCTAAAGTGTCTGCACCCTCTCGGATAAACGTTGCTGCCCTAGGAAATCCAGAGAAGCGAGAAGCGTTGTCACGAGCAATCACAACCCGACTAACCAACGCAACCAATGCACAGGCAGATGAAGTTTCTGTGGGAGGGCAGTGGACTCGAATGATGACGACAATCAAGGAAGCTTTTTGGACAGTACTCGGGAGAACGAAAAGACGGACAAAGGATTGGATCTCGGAGAGCACGCTCCAGCTGTCAACCAGAGCACACGAAGCGCGACTGGCAGGTAGTAACGAACGCCGCAGACTGCACTGAGAGGCCACACGCTCCGCTAAGGCTGATCGCATAAGATACTGGATAGAAATAGCCGAAAAAATGGAGACTGCGTCCGGAATTGGTGACTTCGGTAAACTGTTCCGCCTTATTCGCAACGCCTCTAATAGGTTTTGTAGGCAAAATTCCCTTTTTCGTGACACGGCAGGAAACTTAATACCTGAACAGAGTAAGAAAATGGACCGATGGGTGGAATACTTTAATCAGCTGCTCAACCGGCCTACGGACCACCGGACGGACCAACCAATATCAACCCCTCCAGGCCAAACACCGCGGAAATCACGGAGATGATAAACAAACTGAAAGACAGAAAGGCTGCTGGGGAAGATGGCATCCCTCCAGAAGTGTATAAAGCATGTTCATCGTCATTGATTGACAGGTTGTGTACACTTTTTGGTTCCATTTGGAGAGCGGAAGCATTTCCACCCGACTGGGGAACGTCCATACTGCTGCCCATTCCGGAGAAAGGTGATAAATCGGCATGCGAGAACTACCGAGGGATCAGCCTGATCGATGTGGCCGCAAAGATCTTTGGTTCGTTGTTACTAACCCGTTTCTCCTAGACAAGAGACCAGCGCACTCGCCCGAACCAAGGGGGTTTCCGCCGCGGCTGAGGCTGTGTGGATCAAATCTTCACACTGCGCCGAATACTGGAGCACCGCTGTAAGTCCCAGCAGCCGACGGTAGCTTGTTTCATCGACTTCCGGGCAGCTTTTGATTCGGTGAACCGCGAGTCTCTTTGGACTATAATCCAATCCGATGGAATGCCCGATAAGCTTTTAAGGCTGTTAAGTGGATATTACTCGACAACCGGTGCTAGGGTTCGTTTGTACGGTGAAGAGTCCCGCGAGTTCACACTCACTACCGGAGTTAGGCAGGGCTGTCCCCTCTCACCGGTGCTGTTCAACTACACCATCGATTGGACAATGCGACAGGCATTACACAACTACCCTGGCGTTCAGCTTAGCCAGGAAATATACATCTCGGACCTGGAGTTCGCGGATGATATTGTCGTGCTTTGAAACTCCCCCGCTACGCTACAACCAATCCTCGACCGAATCAATTCCTCCGCGAGGTCCATCGGACTTGAAGTAAATTCGACCAAAACAAAAGCTTTCACAACCCATCTGGGCCCGACAATTCAACAACTGTCGATGAATGGCCAACCAGTCGAATACGTCCCTTCACTCAAATACCTAGGCTCAACTCTGCTTCCGAACGGCCAGGCAAAAGATAAAGTAGTATTACGGATCGACAGCGCCAGGAGAGCCTTTCTTCAGCTAAGACGAACGCTGTGGACTCGCAGTGAAATCAGCTTAAGAACCAAAGCTCGTGTTTACCGTGCTGCCATCCGGCCCGTAATCATCTATGGCTGCGAAACCTGGCCACTACGAGCTGAGGATACCAGAAGGCTGGAGGTTTTCGACCACTGGTGCCTGCGGCAAATCCTCAAAGTCAAGTGGCGCGACAGGGTGTCCAACGACGAGGTAAGGAGACGATGCTGTGATATCGATGCTCTCCCCGTCCTCCTCCAACGTCAACGACTTCAGTGGTTCGGCCATACGCTTCGGCGACCCGAGTCAGAGATAACCAAGCAAACACTCTGCCCCACTCCCTGCCCTGGTTGGCGTTGTCGCCTTGGTGGGCAGCTCAAAACGTGGACCAGTACAATCGAGAAAGACGTAGAGCTTCTAGGTCTTCGGTCAGTCTATGGAGCCCGGCGATGGAAAAAGGACTGGATCAAGATCTGTACGGAGCTCGCCTCCGACCGCCGCGCGTGGTCAGCAATGGTTCGTGATATCCATGGAGCCGACTTATCCTCTCGCAGGAGATAGTCGCGTAAAAGTAAAAAGTAAGTAAGTACTCAACCTGATATCAATCCTTTTATTTAGTGGACAGAACCACATAAAGTAGACGGTAAAAGGGAGTGCCACCGGTGGATGTGGCTGTGCTTGAAACCTCAAATCTTGTTTGAACACAGAGAGGTGATCACACTGAATGTAAGTGATTGATTTTGCACTCAAAATGGTTTTAAAATCAAGTCTGCCTGCAATGAAAACCAGTTTTGTGGAGAATCCGATCCATATTATGGCTCTACACCAGAACTGAAGCCGCGAAGTTCAACAGGACAAACAGTGTTACCGGACCGATACGGATGCACCTCATCATCTCGCGGAGGGGAGGTGTGATGTCACGTGGCGTACTCAGTTACGTGATGTTGCGAGGCTTACCCATGTGCCACGGATATCCGCTCGTGATTCATTCATCTACCGTCCGTTTTACACGTACGCCCCCGATACCAGTCTGCACCACACTCTGACACCCCACTCCACCAATCACGTGCGGCTCATCAAGTGCAGGTGTGACACTGATTGACAGTTGTTCATGCCTGCCGTAATCTAATTCGGAATACACTTTCTGCTGTAAATAACTGCCTTTATTCGGCCTACCAACTACGAGATACAACACAATCATAGAAAAGTGAACAATTCCCATGGAGTCATTTATCTATAATGAAAGTTTAAACGGTAATTAAAGAAACGTATCATACTGATAGAGCTTTTTCGGTAGAATCACGCGGTCGCATTTGTTCACCATAAAAACACAAAGTTTCTCGAAAGGTATCACAGGTTTTCTTAAGATCATCATAAAAATGAGTTCATAGTCACCGGAGATGATCACCGACTTAACAAAAACGAGAAATACTTTCAGCTCGTGGTGAATGAGGCTAACATTTATCATTTTCCGCCTAGGCTGATAGCATTTTTTTAGTGTAACCAAGAAGCGACACTTGAAATCCATTAAGACCACACTGATCAATTCCATCAGCGTAGTACAAAAGCCAAATTTTAGCTGGTCAAAAATTGTTTAAAAGCACAGCGAATTATCTATGAATGACTAAAGATATAGATATGGGGCTTACAATCTTGTGATCTGAGTTTAGCTCATGTTAGAAATATCTGGATAGGTGTTGATTTGACAGTGATCAAATTAGATAGCTGTACAGCATACCAGTCGACTCCCAGTGGCGTGCAAAGCTTTGACGTTACATTTTGGACTACGCGATTTCCTTCATAACATAAAGTCCTGTAGGGTTCTCGCATGTAGATGTATCCGGTGTCGAACGACGTATACACGTATTCAGTTACTGTCTTCTGTCTTAAGACCAGATCGCTGACGGAAGTGGATATTTCCAGTTTATGCGTCGTTAACAATTGACTAAAGGCCACTTTCTGATCGAGTTATCATCTGCGCTCAAAACCACTTCGTTGATCGTTCTAAGAACCCAAAGGAGAGGCTCAAGCATTCCAAAAATAGTGTATATTTGGAGGAGACTTAAGAGCAGGTTAATATGCGCCACACTATCAAAGCCACAAAGGATTCTCACAGAGCCTATGCGAGTGAGATCTGGACTGTGATCATCGAATGGAATACAAAAAGTCAATGAATGGATTAAACACACGAGGGATACCAGTTTGGGGAAACGAAAACTACCATACTACTTATAACAGGAAACAGAGTACTCATTAGGGGAACATTTATGGGTAATTCATATTACTTTTTCTGTTTCTTGCTACCACACTTCCTGGTCGGTTTTAATTGGTTGTTCTCGTAAATGTAATTATGTGGGAGTTGCGGGATTTCCCTCGTTAGACTAAAAAACATTCGTGTTACTTACTTCAAGGTTGGGCATTACCCTAAAAAGCACTTATTCAAGACATTTATCTGTCCTGTGGGACGAATGTGAATTACGGAAAGCAATGAATGAGGCCAGATTGAAGATGGCTTCTTCGTAACCTAAGCCATATTGCCTGCCTCAGCCATGCCTAAAGTGATCGGATAGTGGCCATCTTTGTGATTTATGGTCAGAAACACGTAAAAATGTATGGAGCTGCCGAATGTGGTGCAAACAATACGCTGAATAAATGAACATGTGTGGAATAACTGCCAAACCAATGTTGGTAAGAGGATGAGCAATACTTGAAGATATCCGCTGCCTAATACGGTAGTCTTAGGGCATCTGCGAAGTTTAAAAGCATTACGGAAGACTGCTGCGTATCACCGTAATGCATATTAATTTCTTCAACTAGAATCAGGCGTCAAATTTATTCCACTTCGTTTTTAATCACTGCATGCCTGACATGAATGCAGTTGACGGGGTATACACCCCATAGCCACCAAGACCTACTACACTATTACGGATAACCGACAACCAGACTCTGAGTCTTGGATCTGAGAACTACGTATGGTCCCAATAAGCCAGGTATAGTGACGAGCCGGACAACAGTGGATTACTATCCACCACCAAAGTAAACAGCGATGACGGGGACTTAACCTCCGACCTTGGAGATGATAATTAAACGCTTCGAACCACTCGACCACCATTACGCTAAGTGTCGACAATAGCGCTTATAGGGCTCCGGATGTACTCGATTGTACTGACTATTTCTAAATAAATTATGGTTTCACCGACTTTTATAAATTAGGATTTACTCTTGTAAAAGTTATCGACCTTGGTGGGGTCTGAAAGCTCTCATGGAAGCCATTCACTCTTGAGTACGATGTGTGTTTTAAAGGTGAGCTAAAAGACCACACCAATGAAGTTGAAAATTACACTTGAAAGACGTTATCAAGGCAAGCTCGTGCTAGGGTTAGCAAAGCACTTCACTTTTTGGTGGAAGTTATTACACATCTTATATCAGTGCATGATCACTAAACAGTGCGTCGATTGATCTTTATGTATGTACCTCTGCACATACGAAGTCAGCAAGTTAGAACCAAACAGCTTTCAGTTTTTCACCCCAATCCCACTCAAAAGAACGTGGAAACTAATTCGCCTTAATCTTGTTTCGCAGGAACGACGTGACAGCTGCGCGGTAGTGCTCCAGTGGATTTTCAATGCTGTAACTAAGAAATGACGTTGGATGATGAATCACATCAGAATTTTTGTCGCTAAGCCATGGGATAAATCTGGGATATCCAGAGAAGACGAAACGGTACGAAACGATATCGCCAACCTAACCATTAAATTATTTGTATATGGAACCAAACAAATGGTTTTTGCGAAAGTTTCATTACCATAGAATACAACCCCTTTTTTCCACGCATCATTCTGGTTATCGACTTTTTGTCATTCAAATATTTTCATTCAAGTTCTTTCTTGCCGTTCGAAACTGAAAACAAATACCGTAATAAAAAAGCGTCCATTATCTGCTGGGAATGGGTCGGCGGCGGGGAAGAAAGGTGGGTTATTTGAATGAGAACTCCTATGCTGAGATGCTGTATAAATTCAGATATAGAATTTTAAGAAGATCATTGTGTCAGGGAGAAAATTTAGCAAATTCTTTGAGAAAATGGAGGAAATGGGTTTTTTCAAGGGGAAAAAGCTGACTAAAGGCTGGCAGTTATTGATCTATAACTCACATTTAGGGTAGAAACAGCTCATCCGCTTTCATCACATGAAAAGGACAGATGTTCGAGAGATTGACCTCAATGAACAATACTGTGATCAAGTGTGGAACACCGGTTACACGCGAGGTTAATTGAACTTCCGCTGAAGTTTCCGTACGTGCTGAAGCCTATCAATGACAGATCTCAGATAAATTAATCAACACGTCACGAACTGGTTAATTATCAATCCTAACGCAAGAGTTCCAAAAATGTCGCAATGAAACCTAAGTTGTTCGAAAAAGCAGTAGCTTGACCGTTAACTCTAACGTTGTTGCTGAGCTAAAAATGAACATTCGATTCGGGGATAACTGGCGTGAAAGTCACTCTTTGATTGACAAAAGTCAATTTGAAGCAATTAGAAGGAGTGAAAACTAGCGCGCATCATAAATCTTCAAAATAATCAATGCCTGCAAAGCAATTCTTCGTGGAATGAACCGTTTCGGAGACAGAACTTATGATGGTATGTGAAATTGGGAGGGTTCACTACCTGCTTCGACAGTCTGGTAAAAACTTTGTAGAGTAGCCCCACCTGGTTTGGGCTAGAAGTTTGAAAACCGGTAGCTATTAGGAGATAAACTCAAACTTCATCATTGAAAACAGTCATGATTTACCCGTAAGCTTCCTCTTTTGTTAAAACTGTTTCCGCAGTTGTTGTTGTCAGATAGGTTTGCGTGTATGATTAAGGGTAAAAAGAGTGTACGCTGCTAGCTGACCCTTCATTCTATTCAAATCGTCCAGATTCAGGAACCACAATGTAGGAAAAGAAATGAGGGAAAAAACCTAATGAAATTTTGATGTTCGTTTCAGTTACTCATCCGAGAGAACCAGATCTTTTCAGTGCTATGTAAATTCGCTAACGTAATATAGTTACCACATTTGATTGAATGTCTTCAAAAGTGTCCCGTCCTGCTTAACAGCCTAAAAGTGGTTCAAAGCTGTTATTTCTCCTCACGGTTTACTCCGATTCGTTCCTCAAGTGCTTTTTATTCGAAACATGGGGAATAAATTCCTCTGCAGCGGAACCATCGCATCAGTTGTGGAAATTCACCCATCAACGCAATTAACGCATCGACATAGAAGAAAGATGCATACCAAAATCAAAACCCCACTTCTGTTCAAGGAAATACTTTGAGCAAAGTGTTAAAGTGTCTGTGCATTCAAAAAGCTTATCTGAATATTTCCAGTTACTGATGAGTAAATATTCGAGAAGGAAAGACAGGAATTATTGAAGAGACAGACACAGAAATTTATTACAGTTGTACATTTATGGATATTTATATTCGGCAATTTCAAACCAGCTAAAAACTTGCATCAGCGGTCAGCAATACTCAGCTCGCAAACATAGTTCATGGTGGACTCGTCACCGTCCGCTATTTTTCTGTTATAAGCAAGGCAGTAATGAAGGAAATATTTACTACAGTATTCAGGTTCCTGAAATAAGATAGGATAGAACGTTCGAGCTTTATTAAACAAGCTCGCAAAATCAATATTTTTAATTGCAAATCAGTTTCCATTCATTTCCTTTCCCCTGAATACTGTTAGCATTGGGAGATGCGTGCATACACGAATACAGTTAGTAAGGTACGGTACTGGCTTATACGTGATGGTTTATACCCATCTATTTATGTCACGTTCTAAGTAAGTTCCATGATTAGCTGTTCGCGTTCTCATCCGGAACCTTGACAAAGCAGTTGGCGTTTTTCTTGTGGAGCACGTGATGATTGTTGGTTATGAATTCCTCACTATGCAAATATTGATAGAAAATAATAGTGCATAAGGTGGTCATTCCTCACGGAAAACCAAATACGAACCAAATATTTCTTCCTCCGGCAACCAGAGGGCTTTCATATGAACAGCAAGATGACAAGAGCTAATTATTTTGTATATTCCATTTTATTTCTAACAGATTTTCGTGAGTACCCTAAGTGAGCAATGTTTTAGTAAAATGAGAGATCACTGGAACAGGTGAAGTTCGTTCTTCTGGAATTGTGAATACATTTACAAATGGTAAAAGAGTTTAGACCAGTTGCCTACACAAAATCAGCGCTGGTAAATATTGCTCTAGTATTAGGGGCATGCTTCATTGAAAACGGCCTTGTTCCTGAACCAAACTGCGGATATTTGGACGAAGTCGGTTGTGTGCTTTTGATTTCAGGGATTCACGAATTACTTCCTCCAGGAATGTGTGTGTTTTACTCCTTCATTTAAGTCGTGAGACTTGTGTGAAAGTGCACATCAGTCCTATTATGCAGTCGAACCAATAACGTACGTTTACTGTAGTTAATCAGAAAAAAGCCTCCACTTCTTTACGTTATTCAATAAGTAATCAGCTTTTTTTATCAAACATTCATTTGTTTGAATTTCTGATGAAATATCACATGCCTTTGGTTAAACTCTACCTGGGTCTGCAGAATCAATAATCTCCAATGCTTTATTGTTTGCTCTTGGTGAACTTAGCTACTGAACTAATAACGAACTCAGTTTTAGAAATCGATCTCTCATTTCTGTAGACGACTAAACCGCTGGAACGATCAAGCGTGCACATGCATTTTTGTGCACAGAACAGAAATGTTTAACTCGCTGCTTTATTGCTGATGATCAAAAACGCTTACGATGGACAACTTGCCCATTTTTCCGATGGAGATATAATGGTGTGCTGCACTGAGATTTAAATGGCCCTATCAAAACCTTATAAGTAACCTGTGAATTAGAGAATATTTTTCCTAATGCTCCCAAAGGTTACCATTTATTTAGTCAGAAAAAGGAGGGTCTTTTAATGTTCCCCCTTACCTAACAGATATATTAGTTAATCACTGTTTTCTTCATTGCGGAGACTATTGAGTAGTGTTCCTTTGCGCATTTTTTGCATTTTTTAAGAAGAAAGATTATATGGAATGTACTCTAGGTGATGCTTCAGTCATGAGATTGAGCTGCCAATATGGTTCCTAAATTTAGTCACATTAGGAAATTTGTGAAGAAGACCATTAAAACGATGATAGTCAAAATGGTACTACACATTTAAAGAAGCAAACAAAATAATGCAGCTCATCAGTTTTGTTGAGACAGAAATCACTCAGAATAACCGCAGACATCCCCAGGATGTAATCTAGCGCATAAATACCTGGCCGCAGTGAAATTTTGGCCCCTATTTTGTCACCGAATTGACTCAGACCAAATTGTAAACGTTATTCTTTTACAAGTAAAGGAATTAACTCAGAAATTCCAATTCATATAAGCCTACCAGTTTACTAAAGCCTCTCTCACTACCTACCAGTAGTGGGATTTTAACCTGAAGACAAAATCTGCCATCTAGTGCTTTTATACGGCTAATCACCGCATCAAATAGAAAAAAGCCTTCAGGAAAGCCAAGCACAGTTTTACAAATAAAACAATGGGCAAAGACTTCCAAATCTTCCAATCAAAATGATTTGCAATTTTTTGTGACATATCAACTAAGCGGTTCATTTATTTAACAGAGTAGTTTGAATGATAAAATGACATTCCTCAGTAATCATGCGATTTGTTCCAAATTTGAATGATGAAAATGCAAAATGCTCGTTTAGACACATTATTATCCCGACCATTCTTCCACCGTCCGACCGAACTGAAAGCACCGTCTCCAATCCTCATAAGAAAAAAGGAAGAAAACAAAATGTTGTCGCTTGCTTTAGATTGTTCACGGGTCGTATAGCTGCTATATTCCAGCTTTATCTTCCGTGAAAATACAACTGATCAAAAATATTAACCCTTGCATAAAGCAAGTGGTAAAAGTAATTGACATCATTTCTATGCGCAGTCAGTTTACCGTTTATTTTATTTTATATACCCTAAGCGTAATCTTTCCATCCACCAGAGTAAAATAAAACGGTATTTGGTGGCATCAGAAACCGTAAATATGTGAACTTTAGCTTTTAGGCTTGTAACTGGAACTCGTATGACATAAACCGTAGGCACAACGTAAATTAAACCTCGGTTTAGTTCTAGAACTACAGTCATATAAAAGTCCACTTTGTCTACTGGTCAGTTACACCAGATTATGCAATTCACGGCACAATCTAGGGGAATTGGAATGTTGCTTGTTTATGCTATGGAGGAAAAGTGTTCGAAAGGAGGTAATATTGACGTGGGGAAAGAGGCCGTGAATGTTCGTACACAGCACTTGCTGTGGTTGAGTTGTTTATTCAGATTATTATCGTCCTTTTGGTTGATAATAGTCTAGTCTTGATATCTCCCGACGGGACATAACAGGGATTATTTACGAACTTGATAAAATTATGCTAGATATTCCATTGGTATTGACTTGCTCTCAATCGATAATGAAGCTACTACGTTTATATATATATATATATATATATATATATATATATATATATATATATATATATATATACAAGTAAAATGACAAAGTTTAGGTGGCTTAGATATAATGACTAAACTGCTTACTACATAGCCGATATATGTCTCACTTAGAATAAAAACGAAACCTTCATCGAAAGTGGTCAAGTTAAAGCACCCTACTTCAAGGTCCCCATGGTTAGGTGATTATAAGTGACACTGGACAAACACTGCAACATAACAGCAATGTTTGAATGGTAGTCTGGTCACGCAGGTTGAAACGGCGGAATTGTTGTTCTGGATCTTACGAATATTAGATACGCATACGGTCACATTAAAAACAGTGACTGTTGTGAGAAGCCATATTATCGCTTTGTGTAGTTAGTTGAGCAGACATAAGTGCATTAGGTGCAAAACAAACTGGATCCAAAGGATAAACCACCGAAAGTTAGACCCGACAACTATGCATTTGAAGTGTGGCTATAGCAAAATCTATTCCTGTTTGTTTTTGACAGAATAATACTTGCAGCCGGTTAATAGATTTTATTAGGCTGCCCCATGCTCTGTCAGTGCCACTCGTCGCTGTCTGAGTTGCTACCAAACTCCATTAGTTAGAGGCTCTTACATACAAAATGTACGGTCAAGATGGCTTATTTGTTCTTACAGTACTTTAAGCTCTTATGGTTGACGATCCAGGCGATCCTACCGTATGGACATACAAGAACTTTATGAACAAAATTACACACAAACATGGGTCAAGAATTGCAGAATTTCTTATCATTTCAGAACATGTCTAACCTAGTAAAATACCACTACCATACTTGTTTGTGTCTGTTCATTATGCTGGTGATAGTCAATCATCGAAATAGTTCCATTCGCCTTTTTTAAGTCTTCTAATACGGATTAGAAGTCACAAAGGTCAACGAAAGCGCTATACTTCTGAATTCGTACATCTACGTATCAGTAATTTAAAGTGGTTATTGGTTCACAGAGTCATCTAGTAGGACCTACGCCAAAACAAAGGTTAGTTTCAGTTTTGGAGTCAGTGCACTCATATTGGTGTCTAAACAAAATTAAAGTACTGATCACAAAGTAACACTGCTTTTGCGTACCATACAGTTAGGGACTGACTTCTGCTCGCAGCTGCTTAGGGCATACTTCAGACTGGGAATTTTGTTTAACAAACTGGTAGTGATAAAATAAGTGCGATGAATTTTCTGTCATCGAAAAGTAACACCAGTCATCAGTGCGATGAAGTTTACTTAAATATTGACTTTTCTATTCCTTTAATTTTGTTAACCGTCACGTGGTTTGTTGCCTCGCCAACCATTTTTCCGAATATTTTAGCCCGAAGCAATCTGTCTTTTTTGCACATACACGAACACTCACAGATGACTGCGCAATGCAGAATGTGTTTGAGACTATCTTCAATGAGGCTTCACGCATTTACTTTTGCCACTATGTTGAAGACAATAACATGTCATCAGTAGATAGCACGCACTTTGCTCTGAAGACCACCTTGTTCAGTTGTTTGTGAATGGGACGAGTTGTTCTTGTCCGAACTTTTAAACAAAGACGCAACTGCATGCAAACAAATCGATGTGGACGAAAAAGCGGCCGGATAAAACATATAAACTTGAGAAAATGAAACAAGCGAAAAGAATATTCCATCTGTTTTGTAGGGAATACAGAACGCATTTCTGTTGGTTTATTCTAACCCTCAGGGATTGGTCTAGTTTGGTGAGATTTTCATGAAAAATCGTTGGTATAAAGAAAGGTTTGAGAGAAAAAGCAATGCTTTGGGGTAGATTGGGTTTTGGGCCATGATTTGAAGATCTTGATTGCTCCACAGTTGCACTCTGAAATCGGAAGTCGGAGCAACCGAATACGTTTACTCGGTGCAATTAGCCTCTATCTTACTTATTCGTGTATCAAGGTAATTTAGGAAAAATTATCATAGCACCTTTTAGCCAAATGGCTAGCGAAAATGCTCGCACGAGTTAACAAGTCAACGGTCAGACACTATCAAAATCGGTTCCAAAACGAGAACACTTAAGGAGCAGACCAATGCAAAACGGAAAGATGTGGCTTCGTTTGAAGTTGGGTCACTATTTACAAACGTTCCTGTTCTAGAGGTCATACGTGTCATATGTAACCACTTCCAGGTAGGACAACTTAAAATTGACATTTTTCACACTTCGGCAGCTTTCCGCGGCGAGGGTACGTATGTGGTATGGTTCGAACATTTCCACAGAACCTAACGGATAAGCACAATAGACAAGATTCCCAACGAGTTAAAACAGCTTAAAGAGGGTTTGACTGTAATGCTTATCCAGATATGTTTGCTGAAGGACACGGAAAATCGTGTTCGGCAACGAATTTACTAGTCACCCTTTGTCTTCCATTCAAAGATGATGATGTCATTTGCTTGCTAAAACGAAAACCTGAATAAGCGGGTGCTTGAACATACTCTGCAGCTGACTACGGAATCGTTAATAATACGGTTAGGATTCCCGAAAACTCGGCGAAAAACATTTGCCTCTACAAGCCAAATCAAATTTGATTTATGAATTTCGTCGTAGGTGAGGAATAACCCATGTGAATCAAATAAGGCAACAGCTACGCACTTGAGTGATTGGACATATTCCACATTGGTTTCTAATTTCCATGGAGCATCCAGGGTTAGGTCAAAAGCATGGTGACAACACTGAAGTCCATAAGATGTCGTCATTAGCCCTCGATCACCACGTTTTGATGAGGTTGCATCTAGTCAGGCGAAGCAACGTTTCGGATCGCTTGAAGGGAGAAGAATATCAGGCTACTGAAGTTTTCTGGGGCCTTCTCCATAAATGGATGGAAACCTCCATGGTTATCAGTTGGAAGAAATGTTTGTTAATTTGTCTTCACCGAGGTGACGTGGTTCGAACATCTGATCTGTTTCCTGTAGTATTCGGACAATACTGTTTTATATGGGCCTATATAAAAGATACTGATCTGCAGTCAGCACCAGATCGAAGTGCTGCGAAATTTGCATGAACATAGTCTGTGCTACGATAAAACTCTGGATTTTAACTTAAAAACTATCTCGAAATAAAGCATATTTCAGCTAGAGAAGCTCTGTGAACTCAGCGTTATTCAGTCTGTGCAGTTTACGTCTCCCTTGGTTGTATTTACCGGCTCAAAACATCACTACTGTGGAAGAGTTATCTTTCGGGGGACGTTCAGTTCCTTCTCCTAGGTCAATGCTCCTACTTGGAAGGATTCATTTTTGAAACCGTCTATGCAAAATTCTTGATACTGTTCAACGGCTTCTGAGAGCTCAGCTTGGCTTGTAGGTCGCAGACATTCCATCACCAGTCCAGGCGACAGCATCAGTGCGCAAAGCGAAGTTCAGCTATCAGAAGTCGTTGAACAACATCAACCTCAGTTACAATCAAGTCAAGTCAAGTCATGTATTTGTTTCAAGCACCCCAGTGGATGAATATTCAGCAATACCTATTTTCAGAAGTATTCACATCAATATTTATCCCTGTCTTTTAAGCATCACAAGTACTCTCAAGATCAAATCAGCTTGTTCATAAATCAATCCAAATTCGAGTTTACGCACCTGCGGTTCGAATTAAAAATCCAGTGGTTAGAACTGTTCGGCTTCCTGCTCTTTTTGGCCTGAGAAGAAATTCAGCCCTTGTCAGATTAAAGAAAAGAAGTGAGCTGAATCCAACTTCCGTTTACTAAATTGGACCTTGGATTCAGTGATAAGTTTTGAAACGAATGAGAACTATTTTAGTGGAGTAGTTTATCCTGGAGAAAATCTCACTAGCATCAGTGGTTTCAAAACGGATCTGATAAAAAGAACAAAGGAGCCTGTTCAAATGAGCTGTTTGACATGAAGATTCCTAAAACTGTACAACGCCTTGCCCCTGCTATAAGGAAATAAATAAATGAAAATATTGACAATGAGCTGTTTGATAACAGGACGAACTCTACAGCAAAAAGAGAGAACACAGCTGGAAACACCAAATAAAAATATGATTAGTTTCATTTTTCAGTTTGCTTCTTAATATCATTCTACTACAACGAGGAAAATACCCCATGTATTTTCCGTAGTATAAACAAACTAACAGGCATCTCAATAGGTAGCACACAAAACAGTGATCAGTGCTATCAGATAGTATTATTTTTTAAGCATAAAAAATCATTTCGGTGACCTTCCATGGCTAACAACTGAGGTGAAGGTAAACCGCACCGTGGATTTACAAGTCCTTCATCATGACCGTGGCTTGACGAACAACATCCGTTATGTTTTCGGTGTATTTATTACCGCCGTATTAGGAATATCCGTGAGGGCATTTGTGAAAAATATGCATCGGCTTGCATAAATTACCTCAATGAGTGCAAGACTTATTCAGCTCATATCATTAACATTAGTGAACTGTTTGCGATGTTTGTATATCGCCAAACATAACACATACAAATATCAAAGCACGCGAGTTGTGGTGATCACATTGCCCCAAACCAATGGACGAAAACACGTGACTACATTGTACTCGCATGTATTATACGTAGTGCATCTTTGAATCCGAATGTTTCATCTGGAAATGCAGCCTGGATAAATGTGAACAAAAGGTTCTTACCTCTGAAGTTCACCTAAACAAATCAGAAATTCTGCATACCTTGTTGTCCGAAAAGATCGTACATTTTGCGAGATGCTTACATGTTTGTTAAACAGTGCATTCACAGTCATGGCAAATAGGGTTTTAAATACGGCGTTTTTAAAACAGCACATCTGGCGCCTGACTAAATTTCACTCAGACTGTACCAAGTTGCAGGCACTGTATACAAGAAAGAATGAAATACACGACTCATACGCAACAGCCGAATGTGAACCGAGGACCTATTTATTGTTCAGGATTCAAAGTGTAGAGCTGTTGAAAATTCGGCCTTGGTGCATGTATTTCCTTCATACCAGCAAAGACTGCATTGTTTCGATTTGTAAGCGAAGTGTCATGATGCAGCCCATTGTAACAAAACAATCAGTCACTAGATTCTTGCACAGACTTGCAAAACTTAGGGTTTTCCACCTTCCGTATGCACAGTTTTCAGGGTTAGAATTCGACCAAAAGTGCACTGCTAACCAAAAGCAATACTTTCAACAAAAGAGCGGTAATTTAACCTTCACGACGGAAAATTGCGAACAGTCAACTATAATAATCGGCAGTTATGGTATGGCTTTTTTTAAATACAGAAGACACTATTCGTTACTTCGTTATTTATTCACTAATTCACTCCAAGTTTAATAATGTTTTGCATTCTGTGTGCGGGCATTTACTTCTGAGAATTATATAAAGATCTGAATCAAAAACACAACATCAAGAGGCGGCGCTCTCATTTGTTTCCATGAGATGCAAATGATCCGCTTTATTACCGAAATAACCCTTAATACTTCGGATCAAGCTGCTGAACGGCTTCACTGTCTTCCAATTTTGAAGTGGGAGTGGTTTCTAAGGGAGAGAAAAATGTATCTGAACACAAATGCGAATATAATAGGGCGTCAAAAACCTAGGCGAATAAGGCTTCATTTTGGGTGACGTGGGTTATCAGTTCACGTGATATTCGAACAGAGGTATCATTAAACTGGAAGCCTGGAGATGCTCAACACGAAACGGTATCTCAATGGAATTTGAGTTCACACAAAGATCTAATGCTTTATTCTTGTGACAATTCTAAACACTATTATTTGCCAATCAATCACACGTGAATCAATCACCAAGTACATGTGACAAAAAAGCGGGAAAATACTCAGATATAGGACATAATTCTCCATCGAAAAAGCTCTTTCTGGTGTAATGTTAAAAATATGTTCGCCAGGGATGACCAAAATTCGTATCCTCAGTCATGGGTAAGACCTCGTGGGCCACATTATTTTGGCCACACCGAACTGAGTTAGTGCTTACAAAGTCGATTCGTCTGGGATTTAAATTCTCTATTGTTTGACTTTAGTTCGGAGGTCAATGCTTACTATAAAGGAAATATGAATGAGTAGTGAATCTAACCTAGTTTTCAGAAAAACACAAGCTAGTAGTATTATTTCGAAACTGAAATTGAGTTTCACCATAAGTCTTCTTGTCCTACTTCCTCATTTTTTTGGCTGTCCGCGCCGAACTCCTGCGTGATGTACAATGCTTTTGACGGGTAACTTCGTCTGCTTTGTTTCTAAAAGTATTTAAGAAATATCAAATTTTCTGACTTTTTTCAGCCAACATGAAGTGGTTTTATATTGATAGAATGCTTTTTACACATATATAAATTAAAAATTCTCCCGTTTATTTTTTAGTTTTATGAAATAAAACTAAATCGCTCATCAAGGTACTTGCTTTCATGAGTGTTGTCGATTTTGTTGTATCCTGCAGAGGAACTTTTCCTTAAAGTCTCCTGCTTTTATATTTGTCATAATAAAACAATACCAGTTTCTGGTTGGCTTTCTTTTTTTGCATTCTCCAAAGACTTCTGCAAGAGATCATTTTATATGGCCTGCTTTGGGGATTAACATCCTTTAAGGCCACCGATGTTCGTAGAGCTGAACTAGGGGGCGAAGACGTTAGCTGGAACACATTGGAAACAATTTATTGCGTATTACAAGTCAATTTTTGTGCTTTTCATTTAGTGGATTTACGGAGAGCGGTTATCCGCTAGTTGTATCTCATGGCGCCAGTGTCGAATATTTTTAACTTCAAAACTGATTCGATGAAGTCTAATTGCAGTGAAAATCATTTCCTTTTAAATTGACAGTCACGAAGCATCTGAACAGCTAACCACCGGTCCGTTGTCCAAGTCTTCGACCTGTCTGCGCGAGGCTCATTCAAGCCATGCCCACGAAGCTTGGGGGTCACGTATTACGGTGGACATTGGCCAACTGCCTTAAAACTGTGACTGTGCGGTGCAGTCACCGGGCGCAGTAGGAGGTTACCCGCACCAAACAATTACCGGAAAGCCACAAAGTTTTATTCTGTATGAAACTTTCATGTATGACTACGGCCAGTTGAAGAAAAAAACGAAAGTCGCTAAAGATTTGTGGTGTGGATCAATGAAATTCGATGACCGCATAACTGAGCAATATGAGTACGCAACAACCCCTTCGAAATAGCCCGATAACTTCCTCTGGGTAAAGGTACCATCCTTCATCAGCATATACCTTCTCTGACATACTTTCTGTTGCATTTCAGCTCGCAGGCTGAAAAGTATCTTCCGATTTTCTAACTGAGTGTCACTGAAGGTGATTGCAGAAACAGATCATCGCCTGCGCAATATTTAACCAACTTGAATAGCGAACCGTATGGACTTTATCACCGGGAAGACTGTCGAGAAGTGGTGACTATCACAAAACAACCTCGGTTGATTTAGCCAAAAATAGATCCATTCGATTAAACGATGAAACAAGGTTAGCAATCCGTAACTTTGTCATAGAAAATAAATACAAACTATGAGATTGTGATTAAAACTCGTTAGTTTTTCTCTAATTGTAATATTTTTACTTATTATGATTCTTCGGAAAGCATTAGTGAATATAGTATATCGCCGTCAAACATGCCCGTGAAATGTTTTTTGCTCCCGTGAGTCGGGAGGAGAAGTGGAAGTTCTGACATCGTCCTTCTCTGTAAGTTCGAATTTCCAATTGGCTATTTGAAACAACTGAATATTTTGGTCCATATTTTATAAAATACCTTCATCAAATCATTGTCGCAAAGTGTTGGGTGCATAATACTTTCCTAAATTATACCTGTCATTTGCTGAAAAAACCAGCGGCCGATTTATCTCCTGAAATGAGACAAGGAAAACAAAAACATGCAAAGTTTAAAGTTGACACGAAAACATGAAATGTTGAATGACGTGTTTGAATCGCGAGATGACTGACAGTTTGAGGGATTTAGTTCTCGTGTCATAAAATCGTGTTTTTGGCCCCGTAATAAACAGAACAATCAGATTCACAGCGCAAAAACTGTAGGCGTGTGTATCGCGTCGTTGTTACCTCACCTTTAACGGCTGCTTTCAATTGGAATTCATCAATGCTGACTAGGGACTATAACATTAGAAATTTACGTTTCATCCGCAAAATGTTTAGGGTTTAAAAACCATAAGGACTAGGCCAGGTACTCGAAATATTTCAGAGAAGGATATTTACAAATTTCTTACTGATTTTTCTAGAAAATCAGAGTCACGTTAAAGCAACAGAATCGAGTTCGCATAAACAGTGGAAAGCGTGTGCCCATGAAATCTCAGAGTGGAAAAAAATCATCAAATCATCCATGAACCAATAACCGGTTGATTAGATTTCGAGAATGGTCCATTGTTTCACAGTTAGAAATAATGCATTTTGATATTTCCCATAACCACCTACGGAAATGTTGTACCGAATCAGGGATGCACCCAACCAGCGGGCAGAAGTGGATCGATAAACGCTGTTATTTTTAGCTCTTGCTGTTTCTAGGAATATAAAATCGTATACAAGGACAATTATTGGAATGACATGAAGTAGGATCAGTACTTACGTATTTTGTCTGCGGATGAGATATTAGTTTTAGTAAGGACACAAGGCCCGTTCTTGACTAGGCAAAAATAACCTGATTCTAAGGAGCTGAACAGTGGATTGCGAACCATTTTTCAATGGTTTGAAAGAGCAAAACAAATAGCAGATGGGATCAGAATGATCGCTGATTTATAGATTTTCCAAAAAAATATAATGGAACAGGGTCTAATTGGGGATTACTTGACGTTGTAAACTGATTACGCCGTTCCGTGGTTTATTACCTTTTACGAAGATTCAGTTGAAACATTGGGTGAATGAGATATTGACCGCTTATACCGAATTATATTAGCGATGACCGATTATTGACAAAAAGAGGGTCAACTTTGAAGGCTTTATGAGGTTCAAGAAACAAGGAAGAAGGAAATTCTCGATGATAAAGTGTCATATTTAAATAAATAAACTGTGATAACTTGACCATGATTACTTGGAATGCTAAATGTCTGAAATAGGTATTTTGAAGGAGAAATAACCATCTTAGCCGCACAGAAAAGATATTTTTGCTTTTATCCAAAATTATTCTGGTTAAAACGGAGTTTTTCCACTCGAGTAAGACGAAAAACAGAAGTCCCGTTGTGCGAAAGTGGTTACGTAATCAATTACCGGACCGAGTTTTGATTCGACTTGGAGATCAAAACAGATTTTGTTTCATATAGTGAAGTAAAGCGATGCAAGCCTTAAGTCGGTTTATATAGGATCTGCAACTCAACTAACAGAATGATCTGCATAATAAATATCAAGGGATTTATTTCGGCTAAAGAGAATTCGAAGTTATTGGTCCTTGTCGAAGACGAATGTCCCCGAGATTACATGCCACGCGACGGCCGATCACTATCATTTGAGCAGAACTCTTCTTCACCAATAGCTTTTAATCATTTTGCCGTCCCTGGTGCAGCTACAACATGTAATCGAAGGCCAGTCGAGTGACCGACCTTCTCTCATACTATGAAAAACATCTTTTTGTCAGGTCATTCAATTCCTGTTGTTTAATTTACCAGTGTATTTTCATAGTCTTTCTTTGAAAAAATGAATATTTTTGTTGTTTATTTTATTTCCTTTCATTATAATAACAAAATGAGGGTTTTCAGCCAATTCGAGGCTGCCAGTTAGATAAGTCAGGTGGCGGCGTGAGTATCCAAACCCGGCAGCAGAGATGTCAGAAGCCCATCTAAATGACTTGACGGATGGTTTTATGTGAGCAGTGCAGGTTCGACCTCAAGGTAAAAGTCAATTGCTCTCTAACTTCCCAGGAAATCAGACTAAGTTATGAAACAGCAGAAGATCTTTCATTTTTTTTATCAGAAATGACTTGTTTCGGAAAAATTCCGTTTTCTAATTACTGATGTTGGACATTAGGTCAGCGCAACAAAAGCACAATCTTGATATCCTGGATTTGAGCTCATCCTTGTTCGCAAATAATATCACTTATTCTTGTTTCTAACACGATGAACAAGAAAAATCAAAAACGGGAGTTTTTAAGGTGTAGACTCAAAGATAAAGCATTTCATTCGGAACAAATAGATTCTCTTAGTGCCATTTGTGAACGCTGAAGTGACCAAATAATTTCGCAACATTTTTCCAGGATTTATAGCCTATAAATCTGTTTTCATTGACTTTATTCTGCGCATATATGACCGACATTTCATATGGACAAATACTGCTGCAAATCACGCTCCCGCCTAGGAGATGGTCCGTTTTCTAGAGGCCTTGATAATCGGGAATAGGCAGAATATGCCAATAAATCCAGATAGACTGCACTGTGCTCAACGATAGGATAGCTAAATTGAAACCGGCCTTCATAAGAGCTATCTGTGGTCGCAGAAACGTTGACCGGTTACAAATATTTCCGAGAAAGTTGTCACATAATTAACTAAACGTGGAAAGTTCTCGCCAGGTACATTTGAACAAAAAATTGATATCACAAAATTGGATGCATTGTAAAACAAGTTTGAAAAGACGTATTTTAAAAGCTTGGTGTAGCATAAAATTAAACACTCCAACAGGTGATAGTTGGCTTAATTTTTAACAATCTAAATAGATAACAAAATTAGTTTCAATAAGGTAATTCCGCTGTTGTTCTGTTTGCTGTCACTCAAGTGGTTCTTAGAAGAAATATATTTGATACGTATTATAGAAAGTCAGAAGTGATCTCCCTAATAAACTTTGGTAAATTATTCTGACCAGTATTACTATACGTGAATCGTATTGCTAAACCTCAAATGAATAGATTAAATTGCAAGTAAAGTGACTGGTCCTCATTTTGAAAGAAATTTCTCTTTAGATATATTGGTTGATTGAACAATACTTCTATTTCCTCGAACACAGTGAAAGGTGATATTCCAATTGTTCCGAGAGGACTAGGGGCTGGGGGGGGGAGGGGACAGTCGGTCATCGATGTAAACTTATTCTATGTGAATTCTTTTCTACTAAAGTAAGATACTTTTGGGGTCTATGCTAAAACAGGTCATTGAAGTTATAGTTCGATTAGTAATTAAATGCGTCAATAAACTTCTGGGATGCACAATATGATCGGTTCCAGAAGAATCCCACTGTCGAGGTTTTTTCACACGAGTGTGCAAGTTTTCCTCCTCATTTGGATGGGAAATTCATTAGATTGTTAAAGTCAATGGAACTGCACACAATGATCTATTGCCTGACAAATCTAACTTAGTTACTCATGATAGCTTCCTGAAGGGGATTCAGAATAATGGAAGTACCTTTAATTTACATGAAAATGTTTTTGAGTTCAAGGAAATCCTAATTCAATTCCAACAGATTACCGGGAACTGTTACTTGAGAAACTGCTCATGAGTAAATCGGCTCCTAACATGACGGTTAAGAGGTACAGAAAGCGATATTTCTATCCCTAACATAAAGATATTGCCAGTCCAACCTAAAGTAGTTTCAGAACCTGTCATTTCCATTGAGGGGAAAATGAGTTATCTAAGGATGGTTTTCTAAGTTGCTCGAAACTGGATTTGTGTAGGTCTGTAAATAGGAATAGATCAAACAGTGAAGCAATATAACGCACCTGAACTGCGCTTATTCTATTACGTCAGTTAACATACATACAGACTTTAGTTGGATAGGTTAGTCCGCTCAGCAGCCATCTGTGCTGCCCTAGTAGGAAACGAACCTCTAAAACAGATATTCTATCAACTTACCGGTTGCGTTAAGAGGACAAGCCTGACTAGTGTGAAGTTTCAAGGGTAGATAACAAGGGCAGTAAGGGAAGTGTACAGCAGTCCCCCGGAAACGAATACCATAACCTTCGCAAGCAACTGTTCCCTTAGTTTATAAATTTGGGTCCATATTTATCTGGGACTTTTCACTCTTATCTTCACTGATTTCCTCGTCGAGTTTCAATCCAGTGTCTAACCCCAGTATAAAAATAGTGAATACAATACATCCACTAGTAAAATCGTTTATTCACGTAAAAAATTACAGATAATAAGACAATTATAACACTGTAATTTATAGGATGAATACAACAAATGGAAGTGAAGCTTTTATAATACATACCAATGAAAATTAGATTAACTAAACCAGCTATCCTTTCGCTCTTCATCATTTTTTTTGAAATCCCTGATAATGACATACTTTGATTGTTTTTCTGTTTTGTATATCTATAGCTTACGATTTTTGTTAACTTAGAGAAACGTAAAGATGGGTTAATAAATAAATTGTGGCAACATTTAACTCTGATGAGAAACAAAGTGATAATGAATATCTGGGTAAAGTATTTCTGCGAAGTTCAGGTTGTTCACCTAATTTGTCAGAGGAGGTAATTTGAAATACTCATCTATGTTTTTTTGAGTGAACTTGGTAAAACTCCAATTCACGTAAGCACCGTTTTCACTGCTTATTTTCATTGCTTCCATCGCCCTGATAATAGAGTTTTTGTTCATTCGTTTTGACATAGTTAGAATGAAAACATTTTGGCGAAAAAGTATCAAAATATCTGGAAAAGTGGATGAAGAAATGCCGGAAGTTGAATAGAGCTGCTAGTATTTAGTTGCATGATTTGTTGTTTTATTACACGGATAGAATAAAAAGACTGTCAGCAGAATGATACCTTTGTTCCCAACAAATCTGTTTTATTACTGATGATACTGTGGTAGTGTTGTCTTGAATGTTCTCCCTGTAAAATGAGAAATAAACTTCAATTGATTTTAAGTTTTCTAAATTAATATCTTGAGACTACATGCCATGGCTAACAGCGGAAAAAGTAATGATTGTATGGACAAGGTTCTGCATGATAATATGAGCGATTGTGTTATGATCTTGTTCCCGGTGCTCATTACAACGACAAAGGAACACGATCCTGGGAACCACTGTTTGTCTTCATCAGCCTTGTTCTGCGTTGCCTAGTAACCAGTGCGATTTAAGGCCACCTTATAATTCCATTTCATTTGTTTTCATAAAAGCTGGAGCTGATTCGCATGGTAGGAATTCAATGAGGAATAAAAAACGTATTTTCAGAAATTGTAGCTATGTAAAAGAAAATATCTACTAGCTTTTGTTTTCTTCATCATGGGTTCGAAAAATCGATCATTAAACATGTGTTATAAACTTCCAAAGATAATGAAAGAAAGCTGGTATACCCATATAAACTTTGTATTAAAGATTAGCACAAAACATCAGAAGAAGCCGCGCTGGTGAAAGATGTCAGAAGTCAGAACTCAGGAAGTACACTGAAGCAGTTGCAATAAGCATATTTGTGCAACAGTGTAACTGCAAGAAAGTTTTTACTGTTTTAAGCATATTGTTAATTGGTGAGACTGTGTTCAATAGACCTCATAGCCCCTTTGAGGTATACTAGCCCAAGACGCATTATCTTTGACCAAGTGGGAATTGTTAAAGTTTATTTTATTAGTGGAAAATCTAAATAATTACACGAAGTGAATGACGTAAAATGAGACTGTTTACTAAATGTTATACTTTTAGAAGCGAGCTTTGGTGCTGTGCTGAGGTGTAATTCAGCCTAAGTTACTGATTTCGCGGTAAAAACGTGCTCAAATTATGGGAAACCATACAGCCTCTGTTTATGAGCTCGATCCACTGATCGTCCTAGCCGACTGCTATGTTTGAAAAGTGAACAAATTGTGGACCCCTGGCCGATGGCTATCCGTTGCAAATCTGTCAAAACTACGTGCATCAGACAAATGGCGAACTAATCCGTCAGTAAGATTTCCTCCACTTTCCGTGCATAGCGAAAGGATAAAAAAGCTTTCGATTAGGCAAGTTGCAGAAAAAATAACGGGACGGTCAATCTGAGTTTTCAGAATGCAACTGAGTATTCAGCGTTACACCGACACTTTATTATTGTTAGGAACAAAGTAGTTATTGACGACTGAAAACCAGTCTCCAGGGGAAAAGCCGGTCGTGAATTTCAGGTCGGCATGGAACTGTTGTCGTGTATGAAGAACCTGATTACTTATAGAGCCATTTTTGGCTCGGAAGGGTTTCGCGTGAATTCACCTGTGGTCTACCAAGGCCATTTATCCTTTCTTACTAATCAACGTGCAACTGGGGATTCAGCCTTACCAACAATGGTCTATAGTAAAAACAGAACGTAAGAGAAGCGATCGCCCCGAAGCTTGGAGTGGATAAATAAGTAAAGATGGATTAGGTCAGGTGCGATAACGAGTGGAGAAATAGTAGGTTGCGGCCCAGTCTTTCGTGAAAATAAGTTGTGACAACTGTCTTAAGAACTGTTAAAATTAGACGCTCACAAATTGTCTCGTGAGACAAAATGGGTTGAAAGTAAACTGAGCAATATGCAGAAAGTAAAACCTTCTTAGGTAATCTACCTGACCGAGTTTCTACCAATTTTGAGAGATCCTTACTGAGGGTAAATTACCTAGGAGAGAGTACATTCGATGTGCACAGCATATAAGGCAGCAGTACTAAAGAACAGGTTCAGAATAACACTACTGTTTGACGAGTGAGCAAATGTCCAACAACTGAATCTATGTATCAAAAACACATTTTGCAGGCTCAGTATGGAAATGCCTAATTTGTTTCCACCGAACTGTCAAAGTGAACAAAATAAATTGAGTGTTTTATAACTGATCCATGATCTGGAGTAACACCAATATGGAAAACCAGATCATCAAGCAAATGCCTCTTAGATGACGAGCAACTGGTATGCTTGCGATGGTTAAGTTAATCAACCTAAACATCTTTTCCCCTTTACTTTGCGATCTAGCCGGTGACGCATAGGCTGCAGAAGCTCATTTGTTCACTCATGCCAAGTGCTCACACGAGCAATTCCGAAATGCTTTCAAAAAAGCAAGACTGCAAACATAACTGGGCTGTTCCGACTGGGGACGGGCACAAAGTGTCCATTTAAGTTGTGACAGCTTCAGTATAACATTAAACAATCTGACGGGACATGAACTTACCTGCTTCGAAATTTCTCATTATTTCCCACACAGGACAGGAACGGAGTCTTGGAAAGCATTGCTGCCGGTTCAGACACGTGTTCAACATTAAGGCCATACTCAGAAACTAACTGTTATGCTGTTTGAAAGTTTTGTCCAGTGCCAAACATCTAACAAAACACAGCATGACTGTATAATCTCCAGTATAAAACACGAGAGAGGAATACCAAAATGTCACTTTCGTGATTGAAAAAGGTGAGGTATGTACTGAAATTCTACATGCACCCAGTATAGTGTTGGACTCCGCCCTGGGTTGACCGCAGGAAAAATATTTTTGACGTGGAGTTGCATTCGCGAAGAGTATCATGTACGCGATACTTTCTAAAACTATTCTGAATTCAGTAGCATAAATTTGCGCATATACGGCACCACCAAGGTTGGCCTGGTTGTTCGTTTTACACAAAACATTTTTTTCGAGGTCACATTTGTCGCTTTATTGATTTGAAGGAAGAAGTCATGTTTTACCGGTCCTAGTTATTTTTTGTACGAAGTCTGCTCATGCATTTATTCAGGTCACTGTCATGTACTCGATTTTGCCAACTTTGTTAATTGATTAGGTGGGGAGTGAATGACAAAAACGAATACATTTTCCACCAATCAATATGACTTAGGGCTAGAAGGCCAAGATGAAGAAGGGTTTATAAGTGCACTGATTAAAGGTTCTTTTTGAACTGAACAATTCTCTGAGACACTTCGAACGTAACGAATGTGATTTTAGTGATATCTTAGAAAAATGAAAAATGAAAAAAGCACCACATTTCAGAGGGAAATTTGTGTTTGCGTAGCCCAGTAAATGAACGATTGGAGAATTGAACAATAAATATGCTGAAATTTAAAATCAAGCAGAGCATGAAAACGTTATCTTTAAATAGGTTCTTTGGGAAGAATCATCCAAACACATGTTGAGCTTTGGTTGGAAACGACTTAGGCAACTACTGATAGTCTGAAAGTTTTACGTAGTGCAGTTCATCAAGTTCCTGCATGCGATAAGATCATTCAACTTACAACGAAACCGATGAAGCATGGCGCAGGCGCTCCATCCTGGTTAAGAATCACCAGCAATGCAAATCCACCGAACCCACACCGTATCCTAACTGGGATGCGCTTCACTCATACCGATCAAGAAGCCCAGCTTGTTAGATATCGACTTCAATTTACGAAGGTCTATAACGAAAAGAGGTCCTTCGTAGAAGTCGACAGCTTGACGGATAAGACGTTGTAACCCCCCTAAATCTAGTGACGAAAACGTGCAATGACATGTTATGTTATTGTTAATTAAGAGAGACAGACATCCGGGATGGCCTGATGGAAGTGTGTGAATCACGACTGTTTATCCCGGGGGTTTTAGTCCCCGTGATGATTCCCAGGCAGGACAAAACGGCTGTGCTGTGCTATTATGCTTTCCATTGTTGAGTTGAAAGTTGCAGTTGCAAGATCAACCTCAGACAATATAAATCTGATACTTATACTGTCGAAATAACCAGCAAATCAATTAGAAACACACTTTTTGGATTGCCCTGAAGCTTTCCAGATGTTTACCAGAACTGAGAAATGTAGGTGACACCTACTACGGAATAAATATCATTCGTGTGATGGACCTCATTTCCAGCTCCTATGAGTAGTTGTGACAATAGAAGATGTGGAGCAAATTTATTTCATCCTTTTGAGAACAAAAACTGAATCAGATGAAGAGGCATCTATTATGAGGTTTTATTGCATGGCGAATATTATAGATACAAACAAATAGTTCTTGAAAACGAATCCTTTGTACGGTAATACTGATTACACAAATAGGTCCTGTTGAGGTGCAAAACTAAACTAGCAGTGCAGACTGTAACAGCTGTGGTCGTGTAAATAACAGTAATTACCGCAGTTGCAAATATCAGCCACTGCTACAACTACCCACTTTTCAGAGGACTTCTTCCAGTCAATACTCTAAACAAAACAACAAAGGATGGAGTGAAACGTCATTCATCTTTAACCAACTGGGTTGCAACTATGATCAAAGAAATTCAGTGAAACGCATTCTGTTACATTTTATGCTTAAGACTGCTTGCAGTATAGCTGTTTACCCAGAAAAATTTACAAACGAAACTCATCTCAGCTGAATGTCAGTCAACAACCACAAACTGAAAAAGAAATACCTAGTTTAGACATTTTACTCAGCACGGAACTTCAAAAAATTAATTGCTATGGTGCTAACTGTCTTCCGAATCCTATTCTTACCTTTATCCTACGGTCAAATGAGGCACGTATGCCGAATTCCGATGATGCTCTCAAACCATGACCTGTGGAAGTTTGTAGACATAGTCCTCCCTAGTAAAATGCCATCTGCATCTATCCGACTTGTAAACGTCGGTGGTTTGTTACACTGATAGGCGTGTTATATGCGGAAAGTGACAGACTGCAAAAAAACGCCTTCCTATGTCTGCAGCATATTTCTTTTTGTCCATTATGGCAAAAATTTATCGATCCAGATTATTCTTCGGTTTCATCTACAAATCAGGGTAAGGGAAGGCTTTAAGTTCTTCAAACACTCCAAATATTGGAGATGAACTAACAAATACAGCGTTATAACAGAACTCAAGACTGTGTGATAAGTGTTAGTTGTCTTAAAAAATCAACTTTCATGTGAAAGACCTCAGTTTAATTGACGCGGTTCAGAGAAACGTCACCTTCCGGTTTTCTTTCTTTCGATTCTAACAAAACACTTGAGAAGCAGAACCCCATCCTGCAATTTTTATCCTGAACGACAGATACAAGTTTGTACACAATGTAAGTTGAGGTTAAAAGAAAAAACCTGGCAAAGCTTTCTCTGCCTCGGTACTGGGTGACTAAAAATCCAGTTCAGACTACATGAAACGACGGAATTTGTCTTGCATCTTTAGTGGTATGGTAAGAATATTAATTAGAGAACAAATAAACTGGGGTATTAAACAGTTGTACGCTTGTTTTATGCACGCATCTTGTTAATTGATTGTGAAAGAATATAAATGATCGCTTACACCTGAATGGTATCTAGAAAAATGTTCAGGAGAAGTTGGATACAAACAATCCTCCATAATTCAGGTGACCCTTCCAACCTCCGCCAGTACATTTTCAACCTTGTCGTCAATCACTTTAAAAGCAAATAATCATCCGCGAACCGGATTGTTACTCAAAGTTGATAGTATAATGACAAAATTTGTTGTTTCTTTCACAACCTTCAGTGTGAATAATGGTACAGGCAGAAAAATCTGTTATTTTACCCAGTTTCCAGTCTCAGATATCGGGTGTACAACAGTTCAGATGTTGCACAATTTCAGGTTATTATTGGTAGTGGAGTTGATAAACCTAGTGTGGAGCGCTCAAGTATAGGGATGATAGGGAAAGTTTGTATCGGGCACGCCCACCTAATGAACGACAACAACCAGAAAGCCGGTCACTTGTATCCGGGGGAATTTGAATACTTTATGCATCAGGGAAGGGGGCATAAAAGTGTTTAATATGTGATGCATCTTCCAGAATTGACGTTAAAATTAATGCTTTCTGAGACCTGCAAGAAGCAGTGAAATGGTAACAAAGAAAATTCGCGTATAAAATGAACCATGAATGTCAAGTAAACATTTTGATAAAATCCCATCAAGAACTCGACGAAATCCCCAATGGGTTCAAAGAAATCTGTTGAAGAAAATATCCAAAGGATATCGTATAGGTTTTCAGTTACGACTTTAAAGCAACTACGGAAAGCGAATTTGTTTTGGTGGTATTTCATATTTTTAAAATCCTCTGAATTCGAAGTATCAGAATCATCATCCAGACTATATTCATAATTTACACACGACAGATGCTTAGCAACTAACAGCCTTTCCGTGCAAATGAGCTTTCAAATCTCGTGGTTTTTTTCGGTTAGAAAATCCATTTTTCAAATGACTCCAACTTACTGAGTTTCAGTGCAGCTTCCGTGTGCTTGTATAGATCTTCACACCACATGCGCTGAATTTCCGGAGCCAAAGATCCATTACCATGGCTGGAGAGCGAGTCCGGAAATACCAGTTGCGTAATGTTGGACATTAATGAGCAGATTTAAAATAGCAAGAGTTATATCCTTGCGTAGATAATGAACACTTGAAAGGAAACTGTTTAACGTTCGTCTAGTTTGAGCACTATGAAGAACACAGTTTTCAACCTTTGGTCTCTGATGAAGCTGAGTGTGATTGGACGAGCTCAAGGTCATAAAACACAAGCCATAAGTTCTTGGCCAATCATTAATTAGTCCATTGTGGGAGAATACAGGGTGTACCGCTTTTTGGCTTCTGCGTAAAGTTCACCACTTTTGTTGATTACCGTGTTACCGTTTATCCTGCATATCTTTATTGTGGCTAACGAACGACACAAAATCTGTATACTGATGTTTTAAATGAAATAGAAGAAACAGTGTGATTCTTTGATGAAGCAGAACAAATGATGCAAATGGGTGAACACTGCCCGAGACATTCTGATGATTTATTTTCTTCACTTAGGCATGTTTGAAAAGTGGTGTTAGATACACTTCCATAAGTGTGTACTTAGGTAACTGAAAAATGTTGTCAGTTTAAGTGGAAAGATTACAGGCTTTTTAGCACAGCTGCGTAGTATGCTATTATTTTACTGCACACAAATCATCGGTCCAAAACGGATGTTAACCTAAATAAATGGCCGCCTAAAGAAGATCGCTACAAGGATTTTATCTAAGTGCGTGGTACCTAAAAACGTTATTTTACGTGCCACGTGTCACGATGGGATGGATGGCTCAAAGTAACACCATAACACTGTTTGAGAAAGAGACAATATCGTCTTATCAGTCATGATCAGCAAACTGTATTCTAGCAGACAGCTGTAATCTCTCAATTTCTGAGAAATTTTAACTTACAAAATCATGCTTTAGAGAAGCTAGTTGGTAATGTTTTTTTACGCTGCTGCCGACTAGCTGCTACTAGTCTGTGGAAATCGAGCACCTTTAAAAAGCTTAACTTTTAGCCGGATGGAAAATTACGTTAATCATAACTTTCATGGAGTTCTGCTGTAGTGAAAGATGAAATCACTTGTGGAACGCGTTCATAATCAGAAGTGAGGCTACTGGAATTAAAAAACATCAAATCCAACCGGCTATCTTTCAACACGGAAGCTGCTGTTTGCTAAATAAATAGGCCGAAGGTGACCATAATTCTTGGGTAGATTTAGTAAGGGCTGTTGTCTTAGAAAAACCGAAAAACGTTCCCTCCCAAGGTGGATTAGTAAATGCTTTCCATCCTCCAGCTATGGCTGTAATCTGTATCGCTTTAGGTATCCGGATCAGACATATTTCCGGCCACGGGCTTGCCACGCAACATGTGATTTGTGGTCTGTTACCTATTTTACGCGGAAAGCGTGCACTTCTTTGATGTAGAGTGAAATTGATTCCGTTGAGTTATATAATAAAGTATTTTTTCATACCGAATGTTCCACTGAAAAACTTTGGAATCACTGTAGGAAGGTTTCACGTGACTTTTTAGGAATCCGAATTCGTATCTACCTAGTAAAACTGGTGTGCAAAATAACTAATATAAACCGTTCAGGCTGTTCAGATTGATTCACAACGAATTAGTTCAGCTCCGTATTACATGCTTGAGCGATCTTTCCGTGGTACCTTTAAACGTTATCAAGTTGGCTTATTCTTCTATTATTTAACTGCATACTTTGCCAGTAACTATCACTCAGCATATCTTGACAAACCGTCACTTACGCTGGTTTGACTAGCTGAACATTTGAGTCGTTCTCATGGGCGGATACCTGAGGATGGTGATCACACATGCAATGGAAGATAAAGGAGGCACACACAGAATGTTTGTCTTCTGTGATGTATGCTAACTAACGGCACTGATTTCGATCAACGATGGCAGTTTCATGATCTGATCGAAAAACCCGTGATGGTTGAGTAGCAAGAGCATCAGGCATCAGGCTCGAACCTGGAGCTACTGGTTACATCGACGGTGGACAGTAATTTCTCGTTACACAGCTCGTCTCTACACATGGAATATCAAAACATCTATGTTTCTAATCCAGGTTTCGAGATCCTGCTTTTATTTTATTCTAGACATAGTCGTCAAAGAGGCATGTTTCAATTATTCTACTCACGTAAAATAATTTAGTTCCGAAAGAAGACGCAGCGATCTTATGGGTCCAAAACACTCATTTTTGTTTTTGATATTATAAACCTTTATTTCTCGCTTCTCTTTTCAAAGCCTTAGGTAGCCATCCAGGGGCGTGAAATGCATAGCTCCTACGAAGTACCAAACGAACTAACCACCGTAACTGGGTGGTTGGCTTTTTTATTCAATTTATTTTATTATGCAGTAAAGGTACGATATCTTAGGAAGGGGGACTCGGCAAGGTAAAGGATGCCAATTGGGGAAGGCTACTAGCCGCGGTGGTGGGATTCGAACCCCCGGGGACTGAAAGGTGTGATTGTATGACCACGGTAATGGTTTAAACAAGCAGAAATATCTGGTTATTTACCCTAGTCTTTGTGGTCAAAACAGCTAATCATTAGCTTAGCAGATTTGTTTGTTTTTAAGTTCCCAAATCATTCACAATTATAATAACTCTGGTAAAGAAAGTCTGCTAGAAAGTTTCGGCTCCTTTGGGAGGTAAAATACTTCAACCGTGGTTTCCCAACATGTTCTTGATTTGCATCCCAGACAATGGAAAGCTACAGGAGTCAGTATATTTATAGCTCATTTTTCCGTGAATAAAGCAACTCATTTTGTATCAGGGACTATTTCTCCGTGAAAATCATCGGTTTTGTTTGCGATTATGATGAAGGTGGCGTCCGTAAAAAAGTTGACGGTCCCAAAGGCTGTCAGTATATTCTCAGCGAACAAGGTTTGTGCTAGAACAGTTTCGTCACTCTCCAGCTTCCGTAGTCACATGACTAGTGTCAGTTCTCCCTGAGTAAACAGGATTTAGTGTCAAGTGTACCAGTCTCTATAACGGCTGGACAAGTGAAAGGGTAGGCAACGTTGAACATGTACTTAGCAATAGTTCTCCTTGAAATTTACTGATCGATATATAACTTTACCATGACCTGTTGTTTCTCGAATCCAGTTCCCATCGGTACACTTCCAGATAGAATGCCTAGTCTTGCAAACATAAGTAGCTACACTGTATTTCGAAAGAAGCTTATGATGATAAGTCACTACAAAAACTCACTGAATCAACAGTTTCTCGGGCCAGATTAAGCAGGTAAATAAGAGGTAAAATGAAATAACACAGGTCATTAGATCGGCTAGTGAATATTTGCCAGTTTATGTAAAATGTGATGATATGGCTGAGATTCATTTCGAGGTTTAGTTTTCATATCATGGGCAATGGAGTGCTCAATCTTTTCAGTAATATAACGCTGTGGCCAAACCAATGGAGCATTACGCAACTCACACAAATATTATTTAACACATTACGGACTCGGTACATCCGTTCTCTTTGTGTTAACCGAATCGCCATCGCACCTATCATTCGGGGTAACTATCATCCTACGGCAGTTAAAGCCTTAGTTACTGTGCCAAAACACATTCCACGCAATGAAGTTCTTGGCTATTTTTGTTTTTATTGTGCTGCTTTTTGTGGGAACTTCTGTGTATTTTTGTACTTGTTACCACCTTTCCAAACGGGTGCTTATCATTCCCTAGATTGTTCCGATGGGCTTCAAAAGTAATTAGGTGCTGTTTTTCTTTATGCAATTAGGTTCAGTCAGAAGTACTGAGAAGCAGATTTTCAGGGTCATCGACTACTGGCCAACCGGCCATTTGCTGAATGACCGAGCTACTGCTCAATTTTTAGTTTTTAGGAAGATACTAGGACGTTAAAGTTATTGCCAACATGAAGGGCCCTTTCTACAGATCACGAGATCAAATAATTTATTCACAGAGTTTTAACACAAGATGATTCACAAATGTGATGTACTGTTAACATCGTAGATTTTCTTCTCTTGAGATTGATAAGACGGGATCGATTCCCTTTCGTTTTGTTCAGGAATGGTTGTTTTTCAGTGGTAAAGCTACGAAATGACTGCTAAGTTATCGCGAATCAGTTCCTAGAATCACACAAGCATTTCGAACGGATCTATCCACAATCGTTTGCTGCTGTCCGTGTAGTATTTTTGGAATATTTCTCACGACCTGTACTATTCTGTTGTAGCAACGTGATCCATTCAGTGGAACGTTGTCAGCTAACACCGAAAGTACACATTCTATTTGCACTTACATATTGTTATGGTGTTCCTGGTTTCTTGATATTATTTTCAGTAGAACTTTACTGTATAAATAAGCAGTGTTTTGGTATCGCCGAGAGTCAAGGCTGTCAGAATCCAACAGTTCACAAAAAAATTCCATTTCCCATGGTGAACTTGTTATGAGTTCGCAGTTCCCGAAGATTTTCCCATGCAGCTTACTGACGCAAAAGAACATTTTGAAGCATGTTTCATGCTGTTTCACAAGAAACAACCGAATTATTTCTGTTGTGGTGAAAATAAGTCTTAAGAATTCTGTACTTTCAAGCTGCCTCCAAGGGAAACAGCTTTTGTGATTTCTATTTCTTTACGTATTTTCTTGGGTAATTTTAAAGTAAATTTCGTGCCGATAATAAATTAAATGTATCTTTTCTTTACGCTGATGCTTGGAGTCAAAGCGCGTTCGTGTTTCAGCTCGGTATAAGGTTCACACGTTTCATTTACTGTGACGCACCCATAATAAGGCACTCTAAAGACACAGCTTCCTTGCTGGCAGTTCTTAGGATTGACCTAATTCTAAGCCGATGGTCATCACTCAAATCGATGTAGGCGTTGTCACGGCGATGGAACTCGCCCCCTCTTTGTGAGCATCACTTTTTTATCATGGGAAATTCACCCGCCTTTTTCGACAGCAACCTCGAACAGTTCAATTTCCATTGATATCGTACATCAAAGTAAGTTGAATTCACAGGCACCCATATCAACATGCGACCAACATGTCTATCTTCCTCTGGGAGAAAAAACTCAGTTCTGAATTTTCTTCGTGAAATTTCGTGCAAAACAAAAACCTGATTTGTATACATTTCCCAACCAACTAGACGATGCCTAGCAGAGGTTGGAAAAAAACGGAACCCCCTTCCTCCTTTGACAGTTTACTTTTCACTGGGATAATATCAGCTCTTTTCCGATGACTATAGAGTAACTGTTTTTTAACTGTGATCCGTTAGATCAAATTTAATAGCATGTGCCATCCATGCCTTTTAAAGGACAAGATGAGGGCGGAACCACTTCTGTGGAAGAAACTTTTCAGGCCTGAGAGAGAGAGAGCTATTCAAAGAGCACTCATTGCTTGTGATCATAATTTCATTCGTGTATTTCAATTCTAGAAAAACATATGGATTTAAACTGAGGAATGGGAATAGTATAGGCCGGAGTTTTTAAGTAGCATGATCCATCATACAGTGTAAAATTTGAAACCACTGAAAACCAAGGGAGCACAGTGCAGCTATTTAATCATTACTAGGAATCGTCTGCAGAGCACGTCCACCGAGCCCCAACTTGGAGTAGAACCCAGGGTGAACGAACATGAGTCAATCATATTAAACCCCAGGCTATCCGGGCTGGCTTTTATTGGCCTATTGAAATTATACACCAGATGACATAGCACCCTTTCGACACTGGCTTTGAATGTTAGCACACCACTTCCCTATCGGCGACGGACTCTTACGATGAACAACTTGTGTTTAGAGTCCTAAGCGCAACGAATGCATTATGCTGAACAACCGAAAGAACTTGCTACTGTATGAGTGTAAGTAGTGGAATATAAGATGTTTCGTATAATGTCATTTACAAGCAGTGACAACTTATGGTGATTCATAGCAGCGATGAGACAGCTGTACAGCGCTTCAGTAGTTTCCACTGGTGAATTGAGCTTCCACACTGCATGCCGAACCACATGGTGTTAAAATTGAAAACCGGAAATGTTGGACAAACATGAAATAAGCTAGTTTTCGAAGTAAATTTTATGTTCATGTAAGAGCAATCGTGGATAAAAATAGAAACCGGAGAAAACTGACCACCTGAGTATGCAGTTTTGGTACTAAGCAATGTGAAATATGGGGGTTTTGAATTTAGTTCCTGAAGTTAGTCTTGTCGCCTCTCAGGCTTCTCTATTGTTTTGAGTTGTTACTCGGAATGACTCAGTAGGCTGAATGTTCTGCAGTATGCAGAATAGTCTGCTAATTTGTCTACCTGAAGCTCAGTCTTATCATCAATAACGCATCGAAATGTGTACATGTATTCCCGATGAAGGACGGGAAAACAGACATGAATTGTTGTGCGCGCACGACGGTCGATCGTACAATGAATGATGATCGGATTGTCAGCCTCAGGAAGTTTCAGCCTGTACTTGTGTTGCCTTCTCGAGTTTATCCACTTCGTTTATTCGTCATCGGGCTATATTCAAATTAACTGGAACTAAATGAGTTGGTCTGTTTACGTATCCAGCGACTCTGGCATGATCACATAATGTGTACACTTAAAAAATTCCATACTTGCAAAACCCATGTAGGCTACGAACATGATTTATACCTAATGGAACACTTTTTCTCATACGTGTTTTCGTCATTTCACAAATAGCCACCTCCTCACGGGGAGCATTTGTGTCACAATACAGTTTTTCGAATGCTGTTGTTTTCATGTTCGTTTAAACAAAACAATGGGGCAATAGTATTTTCTCATTGGAATCATAAACAATTTCCGTGTTTGGTCAAAACCGAAAATGTAAACAACGTATACGCCATTTACGGAAAATAAAAGATCTTGTTGGTATATAGAAAGATAGAAAATATACAAGTGAACTATAAAACGAACCAACAAGTGAGTAGTCTATTTCGTGAAATGTCCATTAATTCCATTTCATTGATGTCAGTACAACGCGAAATCGAAAACAGAACAGCCGAAACAAATCAATAAAGATAAAACGGATGGTGCAGATGATTACTGCCAATTATTAGACATCAGCTTATATTGAAAGGAATATATTCAGTACAACCAGGTCCACAAGCCAGGGTCAAAATCGGTGGAAGAAAAAGGTGTACAGGTAGAATAAACATCCTTTCCGCTGTATGCTCGCATCGGGCTGTAGTAAATGGGACTTGCCCATGGTCTGAAATGCCACTTATACTATCAATGATAATCGGTAATCATGGCCCTGAGAATCGGACTGGAGAACCGTATAAAATTGCAGCATGTCAGATATGACGCTGACCGAGGCACCAATGAATAACCGTCTACTGCGTGTTCGACCGACGGGTGCCGCTTTGTCACCTACTTCGTGGTTCACATTTGAAAAAAGATCGCATCAATCAATCATTGTTGCTTTGTGCACATTTGTCCACAAAACTGTTATTTAGATTCGTAAAGCGAAAACGGACTTCAGAAATGTAACATTCTTTCTTCGAAAAATGAATTCAACGTCTTTCGCGAGAAAAATAACCGTAGTTAACGGAACGATAAGAACCTCGAACTACATTGTTCATTTTCCCATCTATATCATAGTCTTTAGGATAAAGCCTTCTCTTTAACGTACCGTCAGTTAGCCAAACCATTTCACAAGTCGGCCTAAAAACGGGCATGTGATCATCTTTAGTGAAAGTGTTAGTTTAACAAAAAATGGAGGCCTGATTCCGAGAACATGAATAGAGTACCTTACATAACTTTACATTTCAGAATTTATCCGATGAGGTTGAAGAAATATCCCCATCGATTTTTCTTTTTTACGCTTAAGTTCCAATGGACAATGGCAGTTATTGGTGAGGTATTTGTAGAGAACCATTATTTCACTTCGAAACTCTCCAATAACTTTTATATTTCGAAAACTTCCATTCACAAAACCACTACCTCTTGATTGCCTTATGAAACTAACAAATCGCCGTCTTTACAAAACCAGTTAAAAATCTTAGTGCGTTATGATTTACGCGTCAAATCTGCTTTCACCATATTTTCTACACCACCATGTGTGCTTCACATAGGCCATTTGTTCTCTTCTCATTAGACGAGAATCGAAAATGAACTGGGATTTAATCGATAGTCGTAAGGTGGTCCCGGCTTAATTAGAACTTAGGCAGGAACGAGGTAGTAACTTGGCCTGAGTACTTTTCCGGGTCATTGCTGGAAAATACGATTGCTCAGGTCACTACAAACAAGGAGATTTTCATTGTCTTATCACTTTATGGTTTCAGATATTTAATTTGAGCACTTCATCTGCCGGGGCTTTTCCCGATAAAGCATCGTTTGTCTAAAAGTGAGGAAGTACGGGAGGTGAAGTTGCACTCTTGCTGTATAAATGAACTCTGACCAACAAACGGCTTTTTCGAGATTGGGTACATGAAGACAGCTTTTAGAGATTCACAGTCGTGGCAGACAAACTCGAAAGTTGAGGAAAACCGTTAACCACAAGTACCTTATTCACTCAACAAGAAAAAATACCTGTTTGTTTGTTAGGCCAGACGGGCATCCTCTGTCATGCTCGACTTACCTGGAACCAAGAAAACAAAACAAAATGGAAACAGTGTTCTTAATCAATTCTAAACTCATCAACCGATATGAATTTCATATGCCAAAAAGAAACTAAGATTCTGTGGTGCGATGTGTGTTGTCTGGCATCTGAAGATGAAAATAAAAAATGAAATTTGCTCTATAATTTGGCCCCAGAACTAAGCTGCTAGATTGTAAAACCTATAACCTAGTAAGAATACTCGCTATAGGCGGAAGATAAGAACTTATGCTTATCAGATATCATATTTTTAGATTAATCTTTTTCACACATTTTTAATGCGCTAAGAATAACTTCGATGCTCATCGAGTGGGCAGTGTGATGGAAAATCAAGTGGATGACGAGAAGTAAATCACAGGCAAACTTTTTTAAAATATCCCAGTTAACATAAAGAGACAAATATTTTAGATTTTCAGAGGAACAGAAAATGCAGATCTCGGTGTTATAATAAAAGTTGCTTTGTAGATGAAACCACGAAATAATAGGCGATTTCCCCATGCATAAAGTAAATTTTTGCAGTTCTGTTTGTCAGTTACACCAACAGTTTATTGACCACTGATTCAAATCTTTTTATTCTAATATGTTCACATTTCCAGAGGAAAATTAGTAATAATCATCTGAATCTAAAATTTCTCTGGTCATGGCATGATTAGTTTTTCCTTATGTGTTCGCAGCTGCACATAAATTTCCCCATCTTTCGAGAACTTTCTAACCCAGAAAGAGATAAATCTTGTGAGTATTCACCTGTTTGGACATGACCTGATAAAACGGTTCAAATGGCTAACCACAGACGATCTCAATAGCTCATGCCAGTTGCCTCTACGATTCAAAGGAACGCTAACATGCCCTGATAAGATATAACTCAAATAGCGCGTTCCTGTGAGAAAGTACATTTAGGTTTTTTCGCTCGTCAATTTTCTGAAATATTTCACCTCCGTAAACGTCTTCTCAGTCTCGTGGTGCTGTCATTCCATGAATGAACCATAAATACTTAGCGCTGAACATTCAAAACTTGCAACTCTACGGTTATTGTCTTAATAATATTGCACTGGATTATACCCGGTTGTTCAACGCTTTTCAGCCGTTATTCCCGTGAACGATAAGTGCTTCGTATTGAAATTGGTTATCGTTAACAGAAGCGTGAGATTGAATAACCGATAAGGCGCCCAAGTGAATCAAAACCAGAATCGCGATGAACTGGCTTTCACACTTGTTTTAATGTACAGATGGAAAGCTTTTTGTGGGAAATGCTACTAATCGAGAGAACACTGACAAAATTATTGCCACTTGACAATCTTATGCGTATTCATAATGATAAATACCGTACATTCAAAAAAGGTGAGAATACAAAACGCAGTGTACAATCACTCCAAAAAGAGTATCTCATTTTTATCATGGGTTCATCTTATGCTTACCAGTTTTCTGTAGTTCTCTCTCTTAGGAAATACTGTGAAAACACCTACAAGACTCCCAAGAATTAAACACGAAACGGCAAAAGAACAAAGAGATGTAAGAGGGAGTCCTATCTCAACAGGAACGAATCTTGGACGAGTATCAGATCAATGCATTGACACTCGAATAAATGTTTTCTTTCTTTCCAAGGTTTGATCCCCTAAGCAGAAAATCGAATATCCGACTAATCTTATTTCATTAATGTTGAAAATGAAAATACTTCTGTCGCTTTTTGTTGTCCGGTATCCCAAAAATATGCATGAAAATGAGAGAACTTATATAAGACTCTCGCTTCAAAAGAGGAAATTTGCCTATCTTAGCATTCAGAACACTACCGTTTTCCGCATTATCTCGGAATTAGGTCGGGATTATTCAGAATAGGGACGAAGTTATTCTGAAATACCATCCAGTTGGCTGTCTTAGATTTCCCCTGATTGGTTTGGAGACCTGCGCATCAATCACCCTTACCCACTACGCATAGGTGGCCACACCATGTGCTCGTCGTCTGCGCGTCACACCATAATGTGCGTCCACAATTACTGGCGTGGGCTTGACATTGTCGAAACTAGAACTAAGACACCAAATAACTTTTATGTGATCGAAGCAGGTGTTCGAGAAACGACCATTAACAAGGCCAGTAGACAGAGGTAGGTCGCTCAGTGGGCCTTGCACATTCCAAGTGGGCGAACTGGGCAAAGTGGGTGAAATAACACTGTGGTCAAAGACTGACGGTAAAGGTAACAATGGGAAGCGAGAACTGCAGTGCGGTTACAATGGAGCGAATGTATCTGAATTTCAATCCGCCTTCACCGTGGCTGCTTTGTTCAATTCTCCCACTTGGAAGGCGTAAGGCCCACTGAGAGGCCTACTTCTGTCTACTGGTCTTTCAAATGGTCGCCTCTCGATCACCTGCCTGTATCAAGTGGTACGTCTGAGCATCTACGTGCTTAATTTTGGACGCACGTTATGGTGTAGTGCGCAGACGACGAGAGCACGGTACGGGCCACTTATGCGAAGTATGTCAGGGTAATTGATGTGCCGGTCTCCCGACCATTCGGGGGGAAATTCAAGACAGCCAAGTGGATGGAACTTCCGAATAGCTTTGACCTAATCTGGAATAGTTTTGACCTATTTCCAAATAATTTTGATCTAATTCCGAAACAATGCGGAATGGTGTAGTTGTAGGCGAACGCGTTTTGAAAGAACCCCATTCGCCCTAGGTGATATGGGAACTAAATTAGCTTCTAAGGTTTTCCAACAGACTTCGTGAGGCTAACTGTGCCACCAATTTCATCGAGGAACGCGTTACTTGTGATCAGTAGCCCACCATATACTGGAAACATCTGCGTTGATGCTGGATTTATGCTTACAGTGAGACATTTTAATGCCAGGTCATAAATCAACCTGACACTGTCAAACCTCTGATGATTCTGTTTGTAAAGAATGCGTCCCAGTGCCGATCGCGCACAGATATGCTCGGAGAAAACCGCAAATGCTAGTTTTTGTGATGCTTTCATAGAGTCATAAACAACAGCCATGAAAACAAATTATCGTCTCTGAAGCTCACACTGAGTTAACTCGTATCTGAAGATCAGTTCCCACTTGAACCCGGACAGTAGGTATATAAATTCTCTAGTTTAAGGGTCGAAAATATTGTGATTGAAACCTTATCCCTTGGCTTGGAGTTTTGCTGTCCTCGTCTGAAAAAATCCGGGTTCACTTTTGAAATATCTTTCGAGAATTTATAGGACAAACTGCTGACCTCATGCCAAAGTCAGCAGAGGATTTAGAACGTTTCAAGTCATCACTGGTCAGGCCATGTTATCTACGCCGGAGTTATCATGTCTATAACCAAGGTACCTTACCAAGGAGACACATGGGTACACTTAGAGGTTTGTAACGCACGCAAGAAATTCTCCTGTGCATACCTCAAGTAGGAACTAGTATTGTTGTGATGGACCGGGCCTCATTCGGGGCTCAGGTATTAGACTTCTTGCGTGATCATTCTAAGTTCACACTTGATGCATCACAAAAGGAATAAACAGAGAAGGCGGAAAAAGTAATTTCTAATGCAATGAAGTGTCTCAGAGTCTAGGGCTACATATCACCCAGCCTCTTAAAAGCCTTAAGCTAATAGGTTCTACCGTAGCTGGACTATATGACCTTCCAAAAGTTCATAAACCTGAACTGCCCCTCCGCCTTATCATTTCCATTCCAAACTAACCATACCGTGAAACAACTGGGTGGATATTTAATCTTTTAGAATCTGTACGACAGAGATTTGCAATGCATACACTACGGGACACTTTATCTTACAGAGGCTATTAAAGACGTGAACACAATTGGGAGGCAAATGCTCTCCCTGAATGCGTTTTCTTTTTTCGCTAGGAAACTTTTAATTGAAGTTGTAAGTCTCGTTTGATGTTCGGTGAAGAAGTGGTACCCACGGGGAATTCGAACTGCGAACCAGAGGGAACTAATCCTCCAATGAACTTTGAATGTACGATTTATATTCAGCGAAGTTTATTACCACAAGGAGGATGGGGTTGTTGTGGGCTCATCTCTAGGGCCACTTCTTGATGACATTTTTACGGAAAAGCTGGGAACTCAAGCACTGCGAAGAAGAATAAGTCGATTTGACCAATACCATCGATATGTGGACGAGATATTTTGTGGAACAAACGCACTAATCGACTTAGACTATATCTAACGCGAATTCAAAATCAGGCTCTCCCCGGTCCAGTTCAGCATTGAAATGAAAGTAGAAAATAGCCAACCTTTTTTGATGTAGAGTTAACCAGACATACTGATGGCTCGATCCAGAGGAAGATGTATCGGAACATAACCTGAAATGACCAGCACGTGGATTTTCCTTTTCGTGCCAATTGGTTACAGACGTCATCAGATTAGCTGCATTCTGCACAGGTCGAGATACTTCTGGATGGCAGGCATTCTGGATGCCAAGCTATCGCACGAGTAAAACACTTCTAAGCTGTGATTATCCTGAGAAAACTTTTTGAAAAACTGGAATGAATGGACAAAACCAGTGAGAATCCCATTGGCAGAAAACAAGCACTATTTATCCGATAGATTCAGTAAATTTTTGAATGCCACAGTGAAAAACACTTAAAGCCACTAGGATCATGTGTGTGTGTGTGTGTGTGTGTGTGTGTGTGTGTGTGTGTGTGTGTTTATCTCGCCATCGACAATCAGACGTGAAAATAAAGATAAGCTGCCCTAGTTGACTTCATCCATGATCATCTGTTCATTCAAGTGCACCTGCGGTGTTCATTACATCGGTCGAACTGCGAGGCAGCCATCAAAATGCACAAATGGCATCAAACACGATGGCTTAGGTACGGAGGTCATGGAGTGGTATCAACTTCAATCGTTGAGCCCTTAGTGAAAATCAAGCACTCGACCAACATTCGGTCTACCTTCAAAGTCGTCTACTGGGCCCCCTTGCACCTGTCAAGTGCAATCGGGCTTCGGATACTAGTAACTATATGAGTGTGAGTAGTAGGAGACTAGAGTTTAACATAACATGATTCACCATGTGGTGTGAGTAACACAAACCATTGACAGCTTGCTCGAATAGACTCGCAATCAGTCACCCCGGGGTTCTGAGGGGCACAGTGGATGTGCACTGCTGATGATTCCCAACAAAGAAGAAACAACTTCCATGGATTTCAATGGAATAAAATTTCACACAGCACGAATCATATTGTGCAATACCGTCAACCACCGCGGCAATTATTATCCGCCTCTCGAAACCTGAGATTTGTGCTTAGTGAAAATTAGTCCACGCTTTTCAACTGTTGTGGCCAACGGTCAGCTGTGTCTCACTAGAGCGTAGCAGTGACTTATGCTAATTATCACTCTTTACATGATCCGGTCATCCTCACGTGTTTCCATCTTCCTTCACCCTAAACTCCCCATGCAGACTTAGTGAGACATTTTTTCAACTCTTCGTTTTTTATTTGTTTTCATATAGATATAATTGTATTGGCTTGAGAATCACATCATCGAAAACAGGTTTGCTTACAGCTTGTGTTCTGACACTCCTGTTTCTCTGCAGACAAAAATTTATCATTTCAGTTTACTTCGAATCAATACATGGATTATTATTGTCACAGACTTCTGCGCTTGTTTTTTTACAGGAGAAACGTTTACGTCACAAATATGATGAATACAAGTGATTAAGCTTGCTCGTATGAACTAATCTGATCACGAAAAAGTGAATAGAGTACAAAAAACAGAGGTTCGTGTTTGATGCCATGGTAGCCATCTTGGTGATTCCTTTCAACTATGGATAAGCTGCCAACGCGAAAGTATTACTTGAGTGCACATTCACACACTTATGAGTGGAATTAGCGACTAGAGAACACCTTTTCGGTAAAGGCAAATGGAAAGAAAAACGTTGAACCATAAAGTCGGTTTGGAGTTTTTAAAGATCCGATTTATTACCATAACTGAAAGTAATTTGTTTCATTCTGAAATTTACCAGTCTCACACTTATTCTGCCCCGCAATACTCAGGTGACAATCAACCCAGAATGGGGAAACTTATGTCAATCAGAAACTGCATATTTTTGTAGGATGTCGAATTACCGGACTACTTCTGCCGGTAATCCCAGATGCTTCTCTACGGTAGATGAATTATTGTCAGCGGTGTGTTACCCTGCACCATTTTTAGAGAGATGTATTTTTTAAAGAACTGCCCTAAAGCAGAGCCTTTGAAACCAATTACTCACTTAAGAAACCCACTTTCATGCCGTCTAATTAAAAAGACCTCATCTGCATGACCAGATCCCAGTTCAAGAGGAATTCTGACAGTTATTAGTCTATTCTTATAGAGATCCAATTGCTTGATAATCCGAATGCTTACGATTTTATGAGCACTAAGTTGCGATTAGAAAGGTATAACAAGAATAACTATAAATTATCCGACGAATTTGTCACAGTTCATTGCCCAATTTATTACGGTCATCTTTGTACCAAGCAACGTACTGACTAATGTGTACTTGCTAGCATATATAATTGCTTGTAAAAGGAGAACTGCTCCACTTTTGCAAACTCCGTTAGGTCAGTTGATCAAGAAGGGGTTGTGATTTATGGAAAATAAGTCGGTCAGATGTATTGTTTCACAAAGACAACCTTGAAAGAATGTATTATTTTACTTGATTTCTCAACAATTACCAAAAAGACGAAGTAATGTATTTATTGCAGAGTAGTTACCAGTCTCATACTTCAGAAAATGGAGCCATTTTGCCTGACATTTGATATCAAGTATTTTCAATAATCAGTGCATGAAGATCAAATTAAAACATTTCCAGCCATTACAGAATTCAAGGACGAACCTGAATTTGTAAAAATGATTGTCTCTAATTCTGCCGTAATATAAATTATAGTATGACCCTCTGAAATTAAAATTATTTGTCTTTCAACTAAGAGTAATACCGCGAAGGTTTACACCTTTCTCAATAAACCGAAAGCAGGGTGTAGTTACGATTTGATAACTTTACTCAAAAAGCCATACCATGTCTTGTTGCTCATGGTATGAATTCATCAAATCTGCGACCCTGCATGACTATGGATTTCAGTAAAGTGCACGGCCTGTGAAGGACTGAGTTTTATACAAGAACACAAAAGTGGTATGATATGATTGCATCTAGAAACCCATCAGCCCAAAGTGACCTTCCTGTCGATTTTCGCTCGGACGCAAGAAAATGATCCGTGCTTGTTTCAGTTGGAATCTGATGTAGCGTCCACTGATCTCCTTCACTGGTAATCCCAGTTGTGAGACCGAGGACCTGGATTAACTTTCACCGTCGGTGACTTACAGCTTTATGATTTCTTATTCGATGACCTTTTGTTAGGTCTTACCATAGGTCTGCTTTTTAGTCTCATTCCTGACAGAACGTTTGATTTCGGTCACAGGTGACCTCGCCAAATTATCGCGAACGTGGACATGTACTGAACAGAGTGACCTTAAGTGTCCAAGATGGTATTACGCACGGGAAAAAACGGGTCAGAACCAAAGAGTCATGATCTACACGGTACGGTGATCAATCACAGAAGATACAAACAAGAAATATATCTCATCTTTCTGTACCAAAAAGAACTGGCTTCTGATTCGAATTGCAATAATCCGCTGTACATAAGTAGCAATAATTAAAATGAGACTGAATTCATTTCACAGTAAAAATTTGATGCCTGCGGTTATCCGATTTTTGACGACAGGCTAGTTTGGTGAACAGGTATTTGGCCGTCATACTGGTGTTCGACTAACGAAATAGTAGGATCCTGTTGGTGCACCTACTGAGCTCCGGCTCATTGAGGTTTTTCCTCTTGTTTTTTGCATATTGGAGGCTTGAAACCCGCCCCTCCCACTGGTCTTCCATAATACACTAGCAGGATGTCACAAATTTCTTGCTTATTAACTCGTCTACTCGTTGAAAAATAACCTTACATCAGCTTCTTCGTTTGTGTGCTCACATATAATTGATCTAGCCATGAATAACATTACGAAAAAGACAACTCATGTTCGAAAAAAGCCCATCGTTTTCAAAATCTTTCCATGACAAATAGACGACACATTTATTCCCTCTCCAAATTATACGTTTCCCATATAACTTTTCATTTTAGACGAAAATATCTAAAACCACCCAACTTGACAAATACAGTTGAAGTTTGTGATAATGCATTCTGTTCCTTCCCTTCTGAATGATTGGGCGTCTCTAGTTCCGCTTACTTTGAACAACCTAGGTTGATGTTTTATCTTGTTTTTGAGAATTTGCCATTTACTGAAGTTAGCTACGATTCTAGTCTACATTCAGCAAGCCACCTTCATCACATGAATTCATTGATTTGAATGAATAGACAACACATTTTTCTAGGACTACAGGAGGGTAGAAGCCTTCGTTAACGATGCTTTGCGTTTCGCACTGATTAGTTAGCCTGTGCATCTCACTAATGCACCGGAGCCTTGTTTCCTTTAGACGAGGACAATAGTTGACTTTTTAAACGTTACAAGATTTTCTTATGAGTTAGAAAAGTTGATGGTACTAAAGAGTCTACCCAACAGTGACATTCTAGAAAGTATTGTGAACTTTTCTGGCCTCAGTAGGAATCGGCAAAAGAGCATGCATATCTAGTAAACCAGTTCAGTTCATTTCGGGGTGCGGTGGCTTTGGCTGCTATCGCTTGGCGACGGTATCGATGAAAAAGTGAGAAATGACAAGAGTATTAAAGAAGCAGTAAAAGGACTATAAATATTGTTACCAAGTCGACAAAGAAAGTTCGTGAATACCAGAAACCCCTGATCACGACACCTAGCAATTTCCTCTAACTCATATAACCACTGAATGGGAGGGTCTGTTGGACCCCACCCACGAAGTCTAATATGCCCTATTTGACCAAGTCCACAGGTTAGGTTTTTTTATGTTTTTCTTAAACATTATGGACTGGTCCTACTTACTCATCTTCCAAGCTTTACCCGCCTCAGCAAACATGGCGCGCCGAGGAATCCTGACAGGCGACTTGCGCGACACATGTCCCAACCACCTTAGCCTGGTGACCTTTAGCACTTCATCTAAAGATTTGATTCGTGAGCCTAGGACTGTCTGCTAAAACATGGCATTGCTCGTACGTTGTCCCCACCAAATTCGAGCAATGCTACGAAAAAGTAGGTGTTCAAATTCTGACAATTTTCATAGATTTTTCACTCGCACTGTCCATGTTTCTGAACCATACAAAAACACTCGTTCGACGTCTACAGCGTATGATCGACTCCTAATAGATACACGGATGTCATGACGACGTCATAGGTGACGTAGGTTAGCAAATGCCAAACGAGCCTTCTGTATACACAGAGACACCTCATCTGATATCCGACCTCCGGGCGAAATTCAGCTCCCCAGATAATAGAACCTGTTTACCATGTTTATAGTCTCCTCAGACTCTGAACAATTTAGCGATGGGCCTTCCCGGTCGTGCAACAGCTTCTTGCACTCTGAAGGTGCAAAACGATACTGAACATGTTGATGCCGTCCATCAAGCTATCGAGAAAAGCTTGCACCTTACCTGGATCTTCACTTAGAAGAACTAAGTTGTCCGCATATTCAAGGTCTGACACTTTCCCACTCAGGATAATTTCAATACCTCTACATTCACTTGGTAAAAGCGTGCTCTCGAGGTCCATATCAATCACTAAGTTCAAGAGGAAAGAAGAGAGGGGAAAACCCCGACTACACCACCTCTCGTGGTGAACTCGGGTGAAAGATCACAGCAAGCCCGGCTTCGGCTATTCATGTAAAGGGATCTAATGAAGGAAATGAATTTTCCTGGTACGTCCTTCAACAAGAGGCAGTGCCAGAGAACTGTACGGTAGAGCGAGTCTAAGGCCGCTGTGGAAGGTGTACCTATGCTCTAAAATTTTCGAAGAGTGAAGAAGTGATCAACATGACCTTAACCAGGTCAACAACTAACCTGATTCTCGCACAAGCACCTTTCGCGAGTAGTTGATAAGCGGTGGAAAATAACACCAACGAGCAGTTTCGATGTAATGCTAACCAAACTCATTCCCCTGTGGCTCTCACTGGAGGAAATATTAACCTCCTCGTAAATCGGTACCATTACCGGTTTACACCAACTCTTTGGAACTTGTTCTCTATCCCATACCAAACGGAAGAGTTTTGTCTACACCAATACCAAAGTTGATCCACGGTCTTTGAAAATAGAAGAAGGCAGCCCATCAAGTTCAGCAGCCTTATGTCTTCTAAGGTAGCCTATCTCATGGAGAACCTCCTATTCTGATGGAGGGCCGGTATTTACAACCAGAGCTGGAACTGCCGTACTACTTAGCAAGCCTGTCATGGATAAAGGCCAACTAAAGTGCTCCTCGAAGTGCTCCTTCCAAATAACTAGATGAAACTCCTACGTTTGAATCAGTGAGCCGTTCGCCTCTGATCAATTCACTAACCTCTGACTTTTGGGGGCGGGCTGCCGATAGCTGCAGCTTTTTCCATCTCCCCACACTTAGCAACCCACCATTGCTCGCAGTCGTTTCTCAAACTGCCAGTCAGTCGGCGTTTGAGGTATCTCCGTGCCTCATTATACCAAGAATCTGGGGAAATCAATCTGCGGGCATCAAACAGTGCAACTGAGAATGCAGATATCCATCATCTCTGTGTGCGCCTGGATCTCGGACCTTGGGCAGCATTAGCGGCCTCAAATAGAGTCCACTAGACCTTCTTCCACCGTTCTCCTGGATACTGGGTATGTGTCTACGTCGATAATCTCGTGGATAATTCTGCTTGGAAAGCAGATCAACGGTTATCATCCGGCAGCAGCTGCGGCGGGCGTATGGTTTTGGTGATATTTCGGCCATCGAGCTGAAACGCGCACGGTCAAGAACGTGATCAGTGTCTACAGATGGGAACCAAAATGACCAACTGTTGAATTGAGTCGAGCCCATGGTAACCGACAGCAATGTGGTCTAACTGGGTCCGACACTGTGATGGCGCAGGAGGAAGCCAGGTTAGTCGGTTCCTCTTTTCGTGCGGGAAATTTGCACTCGCTGTGAACAGCGTGTGGTCGGAACATAGTTGGATGAGTCGGGAACTAATACCGGTTCGATCGGCTGGAACGCTAAATCGGCTATGTATATTTCACTCGGTCTCGTCAAGGATTCCAACTTGAACGCTTAAATCACCAGCAACAACCACGGCTTCCGTTAGGCATATGCTGCTGGACAGTCGAGACAAATCATGGTAGGATTCGTCTTTATTATCAGAAGAACTATCTACAAAAAAAGGACAAATATGTATCGAAGCTTCAGTCTAGGGCGCACAGACGGCTGCTGACTAGGATTCAGTTGAGCAGTGCACGCTCAGCTTTCATGATCAGAGCGATGCCAAAGCCAGCTGACCACGAACACTGGACTACGGGTCACCCGACACGCGAAGATTGAAACCAGAAGCCGAGTTTGTTGTTGGGGAGCGAAGTGTTACCACTGAGGTGGGGTCTTGAACGCGTATTTCGGAGACTCAACACAAGTATATATTCAAGGTTTCAAGAGTTCTAGCTGGAAAATCCTACTGCCCCCTTTTGACAGGGTGTTTAGAAGTTGAAACCAGCAGAGTGGAGAGAATACTTAGGTCGGAGAATCGGTTTTCTTCGTTTTCCCCCATGTCCTGTCCTATCCATTCAGAATCGGGATGCGGAGGATGAAGTGCAGAGAGATAAAAAATGTTTCCTGAGGGATTGTTTGAGATTTTTGGGCATATCATACTTTGCGGCTGCCTAGATTGCAGTAGGGGTTTTTCTTTGGGCTCCTGAATTGGAGCTTTTGACTAAAAAGTCTGACCCACAAGGCAATGAGGCGTTGACCCAGCATGGGGATGCGATCAAAGAAACAGTGAGGGAAAGCCGCCGTTCTACCACGTGAGACGTCCTCAGCCCCGTGCACCCGATGCAACAAGCGGAAGGTGGACTAGGCAGTATCCTTTGAGCCGGCAGATGCTCTTATTTGACAGCAGATAGCTGCTAAATGAAGTGCGATGACTTCTCTTATTGCCGAGAGAAACTCCAAGTACCCCAATCCTACGTCCCTCTAGTGGAGGTTTTTAGACCGATAAATTGTTCCTCTCCCTGTTTGTTCACTGAAAGTCCTCTTCAGGGGCATAGTAGCTGAAACCAGATGTTGCTTATCAACTGGTTCAGAGATGGGACTTCTTCTGGTCTCTACCCATCGACCAGCCAAGCGTGATTGCATCTGCGGATCAAGAAAACCGTCCTGCTCTTTGGGCCAACGCGCAATATCGTCATCATAGTAGTAAATCACTGTCACCCCTACCCGAACCCGTGACATCCGTCGTCAGTGATGAAGAGGTTGACTGTACACGTTTCGAGCTAACATTGGTGGATCAACATGATTCAGAACTGTTCAATATTTTTGCGTTTAATAACTCATCAACAAACTGTAGGAAAGATCAACAATTATGTTCAGGAGTCTACTATGTACAAAAAACCGTTACCTTAATTTATAATTTTTCTGGACACCTTCGAAATCAGTGGTTCTCTGACATAAAGCTTTGTTTGGGGTAAAAACAGTATGTTGAAATTATCCCCGTTGTAATTAAATAACTTGGCTTGGACAAATGTGTTATGATTTGCTAGACAATATGTTCCGCTGATCCGTTTTTCGATACTGATTGTTAAATTGTAGTAATTTTGATCAAAGCTTATCAGAGATAAAAAGTTCAATATTATGAGGTAGAACAACCCCACATAGGCCACGTGAGAAAAATATTTTTCGTGCGTGGGAAATATTCAAACGCTGTTTAAGGATGACCGGTTCAAAGCAAACAGATGTTCAAGTATATACTAAAAGCAATGTAGCATAACATTTCAAGTTGGTGGGGTCGCCGAAAGGACATACATCTGCTCCTTTTGATTTCCTCAGACTGCAGTCTACCCATTGAGAAAAGTTATACAAAAAGAACTGGTAAAATTTTGCCATAGTATTAGTTAATTTGGAAAAGGAATTCAGTATAGGTAGATATCTGTCAGGCATTAAACAGTTTATTCACTTTGTTCTATATTTTTTAAGCTACTGAATTGAGATATTGCGCTATGAACGGGGTTTTAATATGCTTATGTTTAATTCCAAAATTGATCAATTTTTTAAAGAACATTGATTATTTAACTAAGTGTTGTTCTTTCTTTCCTGTGCTGTTTGGCATGCTTCATTTTGGCAAATAATTAAAACATTAAACTTGGGACAAATACTTGCACAGGAAATTTTGAATTAGTCAAGCAATGTTTGAAAAGAAATGGCTGCGGAAAATCACTTACACCGTAGTCTTCCGTTTCCTTAGTCACGAAATTGCAATGTGAAGGAAAAAATTCGAGGTGAAGGTTTTCCACATTCTGCTAGTTTCGGATCAGTTTACCAACTGACTAATGAAAACGGAATTCATAATTCTCATACTAGCTCTAACAACAAACCGTTACGTGAAAAAAATATCACTTATCATTTTTTCGAATGAAAGTTCAGAAGATAATATTCAATTACATATGTGTTTTGGTCTGCATATCTATATTGGTAATAAGCGATCAATCATTTTGATTTTCTTCATAAGGTATATATAGATCGATGAATCGATCAAAATGTTGTAAATATTCTCGAGATATTTCCGCTTCTTAGTAACTCACAGCTTTATGACACAAGAATGATTGTTCTGATCTGTGTGAAACCAGCGGATATTCATCCGATAGGAGACATAGCCTTCTTATTTAGTCAGTTCAAAAGAAAATAGACAGTATTCCGTTCAGTTAGGTTCACTCAGGGTATTACTGTGTAATACAAATCACAACAAAATGGACCAGATAACGACCATTCCTGCTGTCCATACAGTGGAAATTCTGTTGGCTGTAGTGAGAAAAGCCGTGCTCTATGAATCCATTGATTGTTTTGAGGTAAAGCTTCAAATTGAATAGTACTTTTTCTGGTCCACGTAGCTTAGAAAACGTACTCTCTCTCACTGGCCGACAGATGTCACAGTATTCATTTTCCTCTCTGTGTACACCCTGATCAGATGGCAAAGCTGGCCATCTGAACTCTGTTTTGTCCAGATGTGATTAGTTTTGACTTGACTATTCCAAGCAGATCAGAATCTATAAGCAGATAACCATGCAGAAGGAAAGAGGACAAGCGTTGACGTATGTTAGCTTTTAGCTTACTGTTTCCAATGACCTATGTAAAGCAATCTGATATACACAGAAGGTTGTGTTCGAAATAGAATTCAACGCGCATAAGCATTCATTATATAGAACACAGATATGTAGTTATCGCCCTCAAAACCAATCCATTACCTATTTGGTTATCGGGTGTAAAGAACTGGGTGACGCAATCTGATAAACTTAGCTTTGGTGAGCGCTAATGGTTTTGGTTTGCGATTAGGTAGCAACGGCTTGGAAGACAAAACCGAGTGAACTCTGCCTTTAGTTGCCATGGCGTGCTTTGCAATATATGACCATGGATTTGCGTCAAGTTGGCCACTGGATTTATTTTGCGTAATCGATTTTTCCACACATTGGTTTGTTCTGACGAAGTGAGTGTAAGCATAACTACAGATATACTGATAGCGTTTAAGTGAGGAAGAATTTGCCTCTAAATGATATTTATTGAAGTCTCCGATACACAGAGCTCTTCAGACCCGTTCAAATTGATGGTCTTCATAGTTTCCTTAAGAGCAAGAAATTTAGCTGACTCCAGAAATGGAACACGGTTCAGAGCATTTAAATTCCACCGACCCTTAGCCAAGAAACCAAGTGCTTCATGTGAGAACATCTTGGAATTCAAGTACTGAGGATGCCCATAGGCCAACTTGTGAAATTATAAGCAGCGCATGCAGGTTGGGACGTCAATTTTCTAAGTGTAGAAATAGGCAAAATTCCTGGTCCCTTAATTAGCAACCATTACGTTTCGAGATACACAGGGAGATCGAGATCGGATCCCAGTAACCCATATATTATACACATTGTGACGCTTCGAGCTGTTACCAGAAGTTTATGGACTGTCGACATTCAAGTGACACAACGGATTTTGAGAATTATTCGCTGTCCTTCATGCAATGGTGCTTCCTGACGCAAGAGCTTTATGTTAATTAAATCTACCGTTTCCCTACCTGTCCATCTGAATCTACCTCATATTGCCTTATTTCTCAAAGTCAGTATAACACGATGCATTCAATAAATTCACAGCTTAAAGTACACCATTGACCCACAAAAAGGATAGTATGTGGGGCAAAAAGTAAATAAAAAAGAGCAGAAAAGTGTCTGCCCACCAACGTATACCGTATTCTTGGTTACACGAAAACAGCTCATAATTCAAATCAGAATGCAAATTGTGGGCGAACTTTTGTTTTCGGTGATTTCATTCTCAAGCTATTAAAACAACACTCAAAAGTAGGCAAAATAAGGGAGAGAATGAACCCAAGTAGTCAACTATTCAGTCTGTTAGTCACTCAACCGAATTGTTAGTTGGCCATTCGATTGATAAAAACGGACATGGTACAATTACGTGTCACAGTTAGAGGCTTGAATCGGCTTATGAATCGGGTATGATGTCAGAATCCAACCAAACAGGGCAAAATCAGTCAGATGCAGGACCTTAACAATTGCCGAGAAATCAGTATCTGACTAGTACAGCTAAAGCTTTGATCATAAGCACTTGAATTTCCTTGACCAAAGGTCAATGACTGCATCCCCCAATGTGATACAGATCCAGGCCTTTCACTGTGATGCCTAATTTTACCATGTCCTCTTTTATTGGTCGGCTGACCAGATAACCATTCAGTTGGCAGACAACAGATTCATTAACTGACTAGGAGTATTCTTTCGTTCCCTTAGTCTGCTTGCATATGAGTGGGGTTGCATTAGCTTGAGAATGAAATCACCGAAAACAGATGTTCGTTCACCCCTTGATTTCTGAAGTTATACCAAAATGTCATTGTACTTGTTATTTTCCGGTTAGTTATATGTTGGCCAGTTCTATTCTCAGTGACTCATTGCCTTCTTTCTGGCAAAGAGTACACCAATATGGTTATGCAACAACTAGGTACCGCGTTCTCCATGGCATGCTTCATTTTCGAGTCCGAAGTGTGTTGTGGAGGACGGGCAGTAACCTACTTGTTTATCACTACAAATATATCCCTTAACACAATAAAATTGCGTTTGCTGCTGAAGACCAAAGGTTTTTTTTAAATCATTCAAACAGTCTTGCTGATCCCAATGTCTCACTTATAGTCTATCAGTTCACTTGCAGTTGCGGTGACGTACACATTGGCAGGAAGGATCGTTGCTTGACTCGACTAGTGTCAGAATACATACCCAAATGGCTGCCAAACTTGATGACTCAACTAGGGCAATACACAACGACGTGAAACAGCCAGCTTCTTCGATTGCAAGACACTTGATCGCACCAGGTCACAAAGTCGACCTGACCCAGTGTTTCAAAGCATGGTTGAGAAATCCAACATCGAGCCTATTTGCGTTCAGTGGAGCGATTCTAATCACGATGCATCAGCCACCTCTCTATGCACCAAAACGACTGATCCAAAAAGTGTTGTTCACCTTGACGTCATCACGATAGACTTCACTCTCTCCAACTTACGTATTGGAAGAACTTTCGATCGCGCCTACTTTGCTGTTTCATTTACCCCCCCCCCCCCTATGGTACCACGTATATATACTGACGTGTGTTAAGTCTGCGGTTGACAAGAGTAAAAGAAATGCTTGCATTTCGGTACCTACGTCTTCTCCCTGTTCGAATGAATTGGGTAAAGGGGACCCAGTGTTTCAAAATAGAAGCCTTTGGAAAGGTAATTGTAAAAAATAGTACCCACGCACTTTTTATGGTACCACTAGCCTAAAAGTTTCGGAAAAACTGAATGGATATATTTAACGAAACCAAACGTGAGACATGAACAGACGGAGTCTAATTAAGCGAGGTAATGTTCAGGTTATCACTTGTGATCTGAAATACTGGCATCAGTCATAATTTGAGCCCGAGGAATTATGCGCTGTTTGGCGTGTTGTTGCTCACACTCCCTCGAGGAAGTAGGCCACCATTTTATACACTTCGCATCAACCACCGTATTGCAATTCACGACGTCGAAGCTATTGAGATGAATTTCTTTGAAGATTTCCAAATACTGGTCATATTTTTGTGAGCTCCTTTTCTTCACCAAATGTCATACACAGTGAAGCAGTAGTCAAAACAGTTGATGGAAAGATCTGGTTTTATCGTCCATTGTAAAACGTGATCTACTTGGAAATGCGATTTGTGACGACTTCAGATCGGCCAAAAGCTGAATCTGTGTATTTTTTTCATCATTATTTTTCTCTTGATCAATTAAGCACTCTTACTTAAAAACCCACTTGAATGTAACAAATGCACTTTGGACGTCCTTCTTTTTCCCAATGCAGATCACATCATCATATGAGTTTGATATGCTAGTGGTTTGCTCTGAGGCTCTTGTTCTGAAGATAGAATTATTGTGAATAAAACGGGAAAAGAACCGAGCAGTGTCTTTCACCAAAACATGAACTTCGATTGCGTGTCGAAGCTTATCTCACTCTTATTTATTAATTTAGGGTAATTGTCCGGTTTTCAGCGCACTCTTCTCCGTCATCGTGCAAACAAGATGGGGGCTCAAAGAGCAGTGTTGATATAACCTAGTTGTAAAAAGTCATATTAGAAACAAACCGAAGGCTTCTCTCCACTGAGCCAACTATTAATCATGAGTTTGTTGTTGTTTCACGAGACAATGTAGTCCTTTCCGAATGTATATGCGTTGTTATGAATTAGTTTTGCTAAGCACTAAAGCCCGCAAAAGGTGCTCAAGTGAGAATGAAGACCGGCTTAGACCTCATCAAGGTTGTGTTGATTACGTCGTCACTGTTCAACACGTTTTATAACACAGACACTCCTAACTCATGGCCATATTCTCTGTTTTTTGGATTTGAAATTGATCTCAGACTCGGTCAGTTATACGGCTCTTCAAGATGACTCTAAAGAGTGAACAAGGGAAGTTCTTTTTATTCACAAAGCCCCTGTACCTGAGCAGCCGAAGCCGGATTCGAGCCTTACGTGATCATTCCCAAACTTTCGCCGTGTTTTAAGTTGGGGTAGAAAGATTTCCTATTTTTTGGTGAGGTTCGCAGTTGACATGGTCCTAGAAATCACCCTTTTGTCATAGGAGGTCAGAGATGTTGCATTTTCCCAGAGAGGAATGTGTCAGACCCTGAGTGTATGGACAATGTCGTTCTCTGGAAGCCCTTCTGAACTGTTTAGAAACAGAGCAACAGTGTTCGGGACGTGTTTTGCGCCTTCAAAGTGCAACGTGCTAATGTAACTTTAGGTCAACTGAACATCAGAAAATACAATGTCAAGTAGACCATGAAGGAGAATTATATGTTATCCATGCAGCTGTATTTTATTTGACAGTAGGATTTTCGATGGCTTGTCACTGATAATACAGAAGACAAGTTAGGCTCTTTACAACCTCATTCATCTGGAGCCTCAAATTGACATCCATCAATGAACCAAAGGTCAAATGTAAGCTACAGCAGTCAGATTAAGTGTGCGCTTCTGTAATTAGACCAATTTCTATTCACGCTCCAGAAGCGTGGCCACTATAGGTGGAGGACACACGAAATTGGTGGTGTTCCAGCATCCAAGCCTTTGTAGAACAGTTCCAGTCTACTGGGAACACCGTTTCATCGATGGAGTGGTTAGGCTTAGAGTTTGAGGTATACGTACCAAATAATTAGTTTGCACAGCAAACCTAACAGGACTAAGGTGATTAGGTCATGTGTTGGACGCGTTCATATATAGAATTGGTGTGTAGCATTCGTTAGGACACAGTAACAGGAAAACGAGGAAGGTTGGCTAGGTCGTGAAGTGGAAAAAAGTGTGAAAAATTTAACTAATCAAATTTTCCATACAGGGCTTATTAGCCTTCTTAAGAATGACCCAACAGATTCACCTATGAAGTGGTTAGTGCATTTGAGGACAAGGCTAGGTGTCACTACCAGTGGAAATATTGTATTCACCCACCATCTTCATTGACTTGAGACCATTATTTGTAGTTCGTTTCTGACTTTCGTCTAACTGTTGGTTTTTTTGTTTTTCGACTGAATTTTCCCCTGAAAGCTAGAAACCACAACTGTTGCATCTGGTGGGTGGCTACTGGTTGTTCAAACAGAACGGAACTGAAATCAAGTGAAAAGTACTGATTCCTTCAGATCAAGCATTTAGTCCATAGTGATAAAAACCACCAGCTAGGGATTTTATCTCTATCAAACAGATAACGAAGCAGTTTTACTAGTTTTGAACTTTCTATCAGAAATCACTGCACCACGGATCACCGTGTTGTGCTAGTTAGGGTTTTATGTTGCCGAATTATGTTATACGTCATGGTAAAAAATACGAGGAAAAAATTATCTGCCAAGAAAAAGTTGCTGATAACTCACAAGTAAATTTCAGCAGCTTATTAGTCATAAAATATTACTGTTAATACACCGAGCAATATAACAATAAAGATTTGCGCCGGCAGATGGGATTGAATAATTATGATTCAGTACATCTGCAAAGGGAAGATTAAGTATGATATTTACTTGTTACTATTCCGGTAGTGACAATTCAATAGACTGTGAACCAGAAGGCCATGCTTGGTGGCTAACAATGTCTACAATTGCGTGCAAAATTGCAAGTTCAGTGAACAACCCCCGGGTCAAACGTCCCACTTTGCCTTTTAGCAGACAAAAGGCTCATAAATTTGGAAAAAAAGATCCACAAGAAGCTTAAATATTTATGAATCAAATCAAAAAGATCTGTCGAAGTTTGTGCATCTCTACGTTACGTATACGAATCATTTTAAGTCATTTCTTCTAAATGGGACAACTGCTCACAGCTGAGATAACTCACATCTTGATAGGGAGAAAGATGATCAATCTATAAGATTCTCGGTTTCTTATCTGTGCCAGACTTAAAAGCCCGTGTTGAGATTAATACACACTGGAAAGTAGTTCCATACCGCATAGTTTCAGCTCATTTTCGTTAAAGTCTACAGTCAGTTTATCCGAAGTGAATTTAAAGGACCGAATTAAACACAAGTGGTGAAAGCATCTCTCTTCTATAAAATTTACTTTTCAGCGTTGTTTCACGGCCAACGTTTCAAATTCAATGTCTCGTTAACCAGAATGTGAGACTAGCCCAGAAAGTGTGACGAGGCAGCAAACTCACAATAGTCCCAACCCGTTCTGGTCAAAGGAACTTTGAAACGAGCTAATAATATCAGTGTCCAGTTTATAGTACCACACGATGGAGCCTGGATGAAGTAAAATAGTCCGTTCAAATATTAGACGAAGTAGCCAACTTTAATGACGTTGGCACAACGAACGTGAACTCATTGTAGGTCATTGCCGAATGAGGGATAGTAATCTGGCTGTGTCAAAGTTGTGCGGATGGAATCCATACTATGAACCATGGGACACAGTAACATTCCTATTCAAGCTAAAAAACGCAAAATAAATCCCAAGCAGCATAACCTCTACTTGTCATCCCTTGCACATACGCCAATCCTGCAGTTCATAGCCCCGAACATATCGCCAGTAAAGTTTGCTTATTTTCTCAAAATTGCGCTCTTCAAATAAACCTCCTAGGATTCCCATATTTCCATAACACTCTACACAGTGTTCACTCAATTTTCACCTGAGAGTAAAACCAGAAGAAGGATTTTATTAGCATCAATGACCGATTTTCTGGCCTGTTGTATTTCAGTGTCATTACAAATCACATGATCACGCACCTAATTTAATTGTTCATGACAATTTTGTTCTCTTTCTCATTGACTTAAAATAGCTTTCAATGAATCTGTGGTGATTTACTGGTTGAGTACCGGGAAGTAAACAACTGAAATTTTGTGTTCGCTTTTGTTTGGTTGGCAAAAGAGGTAAATAGCACCTGTGGAACATTGTTCCTGAAAATTTTGTCCAACAGCGACATTGTGGAATCAGCAACGTGTTTCCCATACGCACTAATTGCGTGACTTTCATGTTCGTGATAGCGATCGCTAAGCACATTCAATTTGAAAGCAGCTATTTAAATTCAAAATCTGCATAATCTTTTTACAATTATTATCAAATGAACGAAGTTGGTTATCAAATAAACTGAGAAACCCGAAACATTTCGTTGCTAGTAAGCTTTAGGAAAGATCTCTTGCAAAGGCAACTTTCAAGATTTCCCTCCTTTGAATGTTGTGTTGTTAAAGAGTTGAACTGGATTTTGCTCCAAGTGGGATTGACGTGGAGTAAGCTGGTAAAAGTATATAAGTCCAGACCAAAGGTCGATATGTGGCATCCTTAATTCCGCACGCCTATTTCAGGCCACTGTCAAGACTTGATGAATAAACGCTGTTCATAATACCTAACAAATCAGATAAACAGCCATAAGATCACTAAATAGATTCTCAATGATTAATTAGTGACAGTTGACACTTGGCTAATCCCCTTGGAATGTCACGAATGAAGTACTTCCATTGTCGCGTATTATTTCACAGGTCCCCAGAAAAGGAATCAGTCTGTGCCTGCGCTGTTGAACAGAAGTCAAGGGAGTATGTGACGGGCTCTCGTGCACACCAATCAATAACTATTTCTTAGTTTCTATGTACTATTACAGCATTTAGATAAAGATCACATGAGATCAACGTGGTCCCTTGCATGTTGGAACCGAAATGGAACTCAGTTCATTTAGCAGAAGGTTACATTTGCACAAGTTAGGCTCTCGCAGTTTTATCCCCACTTCCTCTGACTGGCTTGTTTATTTCTGTGGATATTTATTTACGAGAGATGGAATACCAAACCCCGAATCACCAATTTAATGTCCGTACCGATTCAAAGCCTCTGAAATCATCATTTCACTTAGCATTTGGAATAAAAGTCTTCCGGTGTACTTTATTTTTAAAATATCAAGACGTGTGGATTCGCTGTCATCTGAAATTTTGTTTCTTTATTTATATAGTCTAATGTGGTGTTTCATTGAAATGATGAATAGCATTGCATCCACGTCCAGTTTATGGAGAAGTGAAAACTTGATTCGCATATCGTTCTCCCCAGTATTTTTGTACAAAACCAGGTACAATCAATCGCTCACAGTTCCTAATCAATGTTCTTTAGGACCCTAATCCCGAACGGTTTATTACTGATTGATGCTGTTGATCAGAGAAAGTGACCGGGACGGTCGCAACCAACACATGACCACTAGCTGTTTCAATTAAACTATATATATATATATATATATATATATATATATATATATAATGTTGCGAACGGAACTAAATTAGTTGCCTTTTTAGCCTGATCATAAATCACGACTAACTACAGAAGCTTTGGTGGTTATGCGAAACTAGCTCGTTTCCGACCTTATTTACAAATTTTCTAAAGAATCAATATGTAAATTGACTTTGATCCGTAAAAGTATTCATCTGAACTACATAAATCCAACCCCATGATTCAGTAGGTAATCTGTGCTTCTTATCAATGTGTGGGCTGACACCCTTGAACTTCAGTCAATCGACTACATAGACTAGACTACGTAAGGTATTTGTCAGTTGCTTGATTCAGTATTGCTTATACATCAAGGTCTTATTTAAGACCCTTGTATTCTGATCACAGTTCGGCTTTTAGGTTGCATACTTTGCATCACCAGTGGACGTGACATCTTCAGTGCGCAGGCTTGTCACCTCGACTGGTAATTATATGTTTGCGACCAAAAAGTGCTTCCAATCTGTCAGATCATGTGTTTTTTTTGTAAATCTACTTCACTGCGGGGGTGATGCTTCCGACTATCCCTCACCTTAGGTTGTTCATCTTGCAGCTATGGGTTTACACATTCGCTCGTCGTATGCTTCTACGGTAGCGAAACCAAGGTCACTCTAAAGGTTGTGTCAAAATTACCCCATAGTGGCCCTGATTTGTTTATCATGGGAGATTTTTTATTTAACTTGGGAAAAATAATTTAACGCACTTTCTTTTCATTGCAATTTAGAAGAGAAAATGATGCATATGTATGATCACAGAATAACTAGCTGTATCGTAGCCGGGTCGGTGGACTGTACGACTGAAATGCTGAAATAAGTCATTGATAAGGCGCCAAGTCAATATAGTATGGACAGATTGATAATGTACAAATAAAACTTTACGGTAGAAGTTCTTACGTACACGAAAACCTCTTACATTACCATATATGGTTCATATTCTTACATATTTCCGGGATGACGGCGTATACAATGTGGGAAAACAGCGAATTCATCCTTGTTTGTTATACATGGAGAGGAAGAATCACTCGGATGGCTTATGTGTGCACTAGCTGCGAATTGGGAGGGGCAGTGAAGCTTAAATTTTTGTTTTAGGTTGAGACTGTCCATGTATGAGGGATGGAATAATTCCAAATACTACAACCACATTCGAATTTGGACAACACCTAGAGTTGTTTTATTGTGCTCTCATTTTTTTAGTTGAAATTTCCTTCCGCTCTGTCAAGCGGATTTTGCATAGAAAATCTTTTACGGCTTACTGGATGGTTATCAAAGAAACTCAGTGTAATCTCCACAATTGTTTGCCTCTGCTACATTAACATCTTCATTGTGGAAAAACCAGTTCTGCTGACGACCGCCTCGGAAATTGTATGCAATCTTCATTCTACTGCCGGCAAACCTCACAAAAGTGTTAGAAAAAGCAACGGCCGCTAGCTTCACGCTGAGAATCGTCTCTGCAAGTGATGAAAAGCTTGCACCCTAAACCTCAAACTCGGTGACCAGCAGATTACACCAGTACCACAGTCTTACTTATAACTGCATTTTCTCTCAGAAGTTGACATTTTCTGTGTAGGTCCGTTTATCACACAACATCAGTGTTCAAGTTACAAGTGAAAACCGGTGGGTGCAACTTCCTTGCAACCCGCTATGCATTTGAAACAAAATATTTTTTGCAAAAAGCTGGGACCTTGGGTGCTGAATTCGATGCTCAAAAGCCTAAATGTTTACATTTCTGTCGCTCAGAGCATTTTTTTACTCGTTTAATTCATAGCGAGGACAATATTTATTCAGATCTTAAGTATTATACCTATTCTCCGTACACAGTAAAAGTGCCATACTCTGATTAGTGCCTCGCTAGAAATAATCAGTGGCACACAATACCGAGTGATAAATCAAACACAAAAGATATGCATTTTCAAACACAAACACCATATCCATTGGAATAGCTCTCAAAGGTTTGTTTCAATTCATCGTACAATCAGTTTACGCCCATTTTTCACAACCAATTCAGCGTGACCTTTCGTAGAGGAGGACGATCGTTTCTTTGAAGAATATCCTTCGAAGCCTGACATAGGAGACGTGCATTACTAACAATATATGCGTAAAATAGAAAACTGATCACGATTGGAACAACAAAGCTGTCGCTTTTTATGAGTTTTGCGAAATCAGTGAAAACTGCTTTTGATTATAAAAGAGGACGGACGTATGTCACACTAGAGTATTTTTACGATTGTACTAAACAGCTCCACCTAAGTCCATGGAATTAATATTAAGTAGATTTGTCGTGAGCTACTTTCTCCATTATGTTTTCTGCACTTCGGTCAACGGAAAGAACTTCAATGAATTTAGTAAACAACTCTTATTTTTCACTCTGCTTCGGTAAAACCTTTAGAGAATCCTTCTCTGAATGTACATGGCAATAGATCTTGAGGAAAAATCACTTTTGGATACGACGCAGGTGATTCAGAAACAACCAATCTGATTTGTAGATAAAGTTTTTGCTGCGCAATAATAGAGTCTGTGAATAGTTGGTGAATATGTTTGTACAGCTGTGACCTTCGTGTTATTGCTTTGATTTTACCTAAAGATGCACAACCACAGGGGAATTCTCATGATTCCTTGAATACAATTCTAACTGAGAAAACCGGCTCGAAATACAATTTATGGAATTGGTGCGAGTTAGTGTTTGAAAAGTAGGTATGGCTTGAAAAAGCTATTCTGACAAAAACCTTTATTAAACGAGATATTTGTGACACAGGTTCCACTGATTTGCCCAGTGATAAGGATATACAATTTGGAATGGCACCAAATGGTACAACTCTAAGATGTGCATACGACGTGCAAATGATACAAAACAGTGAAGTTGACATTTTTCATTCAATGGTTGTAATCCGGTTTATGCTGATCCGGGGTAGAAATAAAAATGTTTTTATATTCAAAGAACCCCATTTAGGACACATTCGTTGAGTTGTTCTTTTTAGTTCATGTGACAAGTGAACTTTTGGCAAAAAAGTAGAAAACGTAACATATTTTACCTGGAACTGGTTTTCATTTTCCGTACCTAACGCAAACAAAAGAGTGCCATGAAAATTTGTCATCAATGGTAATTTTATTCAGAGGAGGGAGCTGAGAAATGGCGTACTTTTTATCGGTTCTGATCAGTGAAAACGGAAAGATGTGACGCCGCTTCGGCTCAATACATTTTCTGGAGGGACAAGAGAGTGAGTACTAATTAGAGCACGTGAACTTCAAGTCTCTCGTTGGAATGAGGAATTTCTTTCAGTTTTTTTCAACTTCGGCTTGGCGACAAATTGGAAAACTGTTTTACCCGGGGGAGCACATATGCAAAACAGTAAACTGAAACTAGTGGCCTTCCAAAGAGAGCTGTTCACGATGATACGTCATCCAGTGCACGGTGTAAAAACAGACCCCAGTAGACCACCCTCTCCCATAACGAATGCGTAGCAAAGGTTTAAATCCAGCCTAATCCACTGTATTATTTTTCTTACCGTGCAGTAAGAACACTGACGAGTTTTGCATTCGAAATCGTCTGTCATCGTTCTCTTCTGATGAGTCGAAAAAAGAGAAACCGGTTATTTCTGTTTCTCTTGATATGACTAGAAAGTTCATTTCAGTGGACCTCACAGTTCTGTGATAGTTTCTCAGATGTGTGTATGACATAGACATTTATATCTATTTTTTCCATCATTGTATGCGAACGTCCGAGTTCAGACAATATCAAAACCATTCACTTGGAATATCTGACCTGGAGTGTCTCTACCACTCTCACCGACGTGTCGGCCTTGACGTCTCCCAGGCCAGGCATTTCCTACATGATAATGTTTGAAAGTAAAAAGTTAACTCGACAGTTTTTGTTAGTCTTTCACACAGTTGATCATAACGCAAATTATCCATGACAACTGAACCCAAAGTGAACGGAAGTCGCATGATCGAGGCAATATTTGCTGTTTTGCCATTCATCAAACGAAATTTCCTTCTTCGTTTTAATACAGTTTGCATGTCAGTGCATCCGATCGCATTCCCATGTGGTTATGTGCAAATAACTTTCATCCAACAAAGAAGAGAAACAAATGGCACGATTAAAGTTTAGTACCGCTACCATTGTACTATTATTGTTATTAGTCTTGCTGTATCCTCTTTAAGATTCAACCGATTTCCCCTTTCATCGGGAAATATTATTGATGATATTTCTATGCTAAAACTGAGACTTTTATTCTAACCAACAAAAGACCAAACCAGGTCCATGGTGCAAATGTATACCATCTACCAAAAAGTTCCACACCAATTATAATTCAGGTCATAAACAAAACCTCTTCCTATCCGTACCTACGAAAAATACCAGACCTTGTTTCAAACGAAAATTAGTTCCTTCAGTTTATTTTAGGTTTGAATTATTCTGGGCTAGCTTTTTGAAGCGCATTTGATAGTTGAAGCCTCGAATCAGATGATGCTACAAAACTACTTGTACCTCTCCAAAACTTTCGCAAAATCTATCTACTGCGATATAATGATATATATATATATATATATATATATATATATATAATGATATTTGATCACATCTGATGCTAGAATTATAAAAGTTACTCCTGTTTGTTAGCTAAAATAACCCAGCTGAAAGGGATGTGCAATTAATAGGAATCTAATGCAATTGTTGATTGCCGTGAACCAACTCAACAAGCTAGGGTTCTAAACTTTTGTATGGCAAAGCGATAGTTTTACCCAGTTAACTCCCGCCATTCACTTGTTCATAAAATGTTCAGATAAATGGACTGTATTACGCAGTCACGTAAAGCTAAGTCCGATGAAGATTCTCGATGAATCTTATCACAAAATATGTTCCATCTGTTTTACTTTTATAATCATGTAAAAAAAAACGCTCTCGTTGGTTCCTCTTCTAGCTGATGTTCAGCTCTGGTGATATTGTTGCTATATTGGCTACACTTTTCAGAAGAGCAAGAAGAACAGCGCGAACAGAATTGATATTGGCCATCTGTTTCGCGTGCTCTCCATCAGCTGCTAACACACATTATGTATGATTACTAAGTGTTTAAACAATAGGCAAATTCATAAATACACACAAAAGAACGAAATCAGTTATTCGCACTAAAGTGTGCTGGGGGTTAGGGTAGAAGACAAAGTTCAATGAGGTTGCCACTACCACAGCAACACAAGTTGCGTAGCAAATGTTTTTTTGGGTACCAAGTTCAAGCTTTGTCCAGTGAATGAATGCTGCCTTCACGAACTTTAACAAGTTTAGATTCATGGTCGCTGAAAGAGATGATCTGGTCAACAAGGTGACCTGTACTGAACAAAGGACATGCCACTTCACTAGATTGTAATCTTCCACCATGAAAACTCAAGTTGCTCGGAATATGCTCACCTGTTTTGGTAGACAGACTGTTTTTTCTTTCCGACCTATCTCGTACCACAGGTATATTGGAATTGATGGATACAATTGGAGGTGGCATGAGCGTCCGATCTACAGAACTTGTTGCTGCTGGGTTAATGACGAGTTTCATGTACTATCTTCAAACATGCTGCGTAGAAAATGCTCTCGATTGCTGTAATGAATCGGTGGTTTATTCTAGTCAGTGCTTAATCGCCTTTGAAAGATAGATGGATAAACACTTATTTCTCCTTCGCTAAAGAATATTTTGGTTTGGAATTCAAAAGGGAACTTGATTTCTGACTGTTGCCGGTGAATAACTTTTATCTGTGGTTGTGTTCGTCAGTCTCTCTGCTTTACTTGGCACCAGCTAAGGGTTAGAAAACTGTCACGGTCGTTAAGACAAAGTTCTTGTGAGACCCCTTGTGTTGCCCATGGAGCAGAAGCTTTAAGACTCTCTGTACTGTCCCGTCCAAGTAGGCTTGACGTACGTGAATATTTTGAAGTTTGCCATTTTTGGTAATCGGTTTAGAAGTATTTATAGGAACGATTATTTGGTATTGGTTCCATATTCTATTGCAGACTTGATATTGGAGTGCCATGGATTCAAATTTCACGGCAGTATTTTGGCATCTGCTTTACTTCTTAGAATCACCAGTGTGTCGTCAACTTGCCGAACGGGATTCAACCCAGTCTGTAATCCATACATTAGTTTTCACATGAATAAATCTGCAGATACCCTTTCAAGTGTACATCCCATTAGTACTCGGCCTTTTCGGTCGTAAAACTTTACACTGAAGAACTGGAAGTCATGGACGCATAAATTAAACGGCTTCCTTAGTTCATCCACAGGAAACCCCACATCATCTGCTTATTGGCATACTTGATCCACGGCTTCAGCGAATGAGACTTCTGGGAACAGAGATGTGATATCATACGAGCCGAGGAAACCATAGTGGTCATCTATGTCGAGCAAATCTGTTTTCAACAAGCAGTTACCTTTTACTGTGAATTGTGATCACTTTTCACGAACTGGGCTTATCAGTTTGTATTTCCACTGGGTCAGCTTGTGTTGGGGTGACTCAACTATTGATAAAATGGGTGGTAAAAGAACATCAATTTCAGTAATCCGTACATTCTTGGTACGTATGAAACTCGAGGTAATAAATCGGCAGAAGTGTGCGTTGATTAGGTCTTTCTTTCATGTTTTTCTTCAAACAAGAACTGACACAGTTTTCTAGATTCTAAGTGCTATGGTTTTCTTTAGAACTTGTGTTGCTGTGGTAGTGGCAACCTCATCCAACTTTGTCTTCTACCCTTCCCCCCAGCACACTTTAGTGCGAATAACTGATTCCGTTCTTTTGTGTGTATTTATGAATTTGTCTATTGTTTAAACATTTAGTAATCATATATAATGTGTGTTAGCAGCTGATGGAGAGCGCGCTAAATGGATGGCCAGTATCACTTCTGTCCACATCATTCACTCTGCCCTACTGAAAGTAGGCATGGATGAAGCATCTTGCACCAATTGAACTTTATTTGATATATCTAAATTCTGAATTCTGAGGAGCTTGCAAAATGTCCAGTTGTTTCGCCTAATAGGAAGGTTGTGGAACCAGTAATATCTAATGAACGACATGAGTTGAGGTTGAGAGAAGAACCGTGAATTGATAAAAACGATAATAAAGATACAGCGGCATGCTGATCATCTTGAGCAGTGGTTTTTTAGTTCAATTAGTGTATTCCCTGCTGGCGGTGAATTGCTCAATTTATCAATCGATACATACGATTAATTGATTATTTTAATTTGTTGGAGCGTCCTCGAAAAACCGAAAATCGTTGAACCACAAAGCAGCCGTAGAAAATCGACACAGTTTGAATAGCGCATAAACTGAACAGATGTCCCTGTGCGATAATCTACAAACACCGGAAAGAAATATTTAATTTAGCTTTTAGAAGGGGGTAACTCATGCGTGACTGAAATTATGACCCAATAAAGGACATGCGTGATCAGTCAAACCTCTCATTCAATCCGGGCATGGCACATCGGTCTTAGCAGTATCTAATTAGATTTAGGTTATAAGAACGAAATTGGGACACCAAGCGTTTTCCATAATTGTAGGTTTTCGTTAAAGTGATCACCATGTCCGTGCTTTTCGGCGGTATCAAAATAGCGGACGAGAGTGAAACGTTTTAGACCATCTAAATTTGATATTCAAATCAATAGATAATCGTCGTTTTACGAACGCCATCGGGTCCACCTAGAAACTCGACTTAGTACGGTTGACGAAGTTGAGGTAAAAAAATACTGTCAGTTAGGGGGGAGGAGTTGAGTGACATTTTTCCACATATGGTGAATGGGGTGGATACGTTCGGCAGAAGAACAGAGCAGGAAAATACAACTGACTTCAGTTTTATGTTATTCCGATAGTGGGACAAAGAACAAAAACCCTTTTCCTGTACTACTTAGATCAGTTACATGGTAATGCTATTAATCCACCGCTATAAAACACTTTCGCATTTTGGTTAGGATAGAATATATGCTCAGGTAGATAATCTCTCCTGTTGGGCTCTCCCAGTAAGACAAATTGATCATCTGAATGAGGGTTCTCGTGTCTTTTCACCCTACTCTGAGGTTATGACTAAAGAATAGGGAATGGTTCGTTGTACAGCGTCAATACATGTAATAAATGCTCTGTACAATTGTTCGATTTCCGTAGTTAGCGATATTTTTCGTATCCAAATATCCATACCACGAGCAGGAATCCAAAAGGAGACTTCTCGCTATCGCTTTGCTGTTCAACTTGCTAACCCCGTCGCAGCAAGGTCAGTTGGGCTCGAATAAACCAAGGAAGGATCTTTGCGATACAAGTAGCACAATCAATGTCCGCATGACAGGTGGCCTCCAGTGGTGTGACGCGAAGATCGGTTCAAGGTCCACTGCTCTTCTTGACATATAAGAATTATCTATGGGTAATTTTTCAATCATCGTGTCCCATTTATGGGGAAGACCCTAATATCTAGAGTGCAATAACATGGACTGCAGATTGACTCGTTCTTCAGGAGGACTTTAGGCCATTGAAAGATGGTCTCACCTATGATCTTTACCAGTCAACGCCGAAGAGTGTGCACACAAGGACGTGGGGAAACAGTAATGTTATCTACCATCTATGTGATGCTCACCTTCGCCAGTTTTTCGTAAAAAAAGACTTTGGTGTTATTGTGGCTTCTTCACTGAAAAAAAACTAACACGGACTACCTTTGTCCGCCCGCGTGAACAATACTTGGACCTATTCACCAGACGCTTATTCAACTGTCACTCGGCGCCTTCAAATTGTTGTATGCCTCCCCCGTACAACCCAGACCGAAATTTGGGAAGCCCGCAGAGTTCACGTGAGTTGTAGAGTCATTTTTAAGCGGTGCTGGCTGGCGACTCACACATGAGTCAATGTCTCTGATCTATGTTGATGAGGCATATACGGGAAAGATAACTTGGGCTTCTATAGTGAAGAATGAAGGGTGAAGATCGAGTGATGAGGAGACTTTGGGATACAAAAATTAGAAGTGGATGTTTTATCATCAACTTCTTCTCGGTCCGTGATCAGATCCATAAATGCGGTATTTAATAATAATTTACTGAAATTCACATGTATCGAGTCACAACTGGGACCCAGACCGTTAGTGCTTGTGACTGTGTGTGTGGGCGGGTGTGTGGGTAATCAGTTGGTTGTGTAACCGTAAGTCCCATTGTAGATAAACCCAACTGCTTGGCCGTTTTGAGAAATAGACTTTAATTATGGAATGAACATTCATAATGCTGTGAGTATTACTGGTTATTTTCCCTCATGGATTAAGTAGCCGAGTAAATGTTTCCGTCAAATTTCGTTGTTTGCTTGTTTTGATATTGGGTGATGAATCTTCCTACCACTACAGCGTAAAAAACACAAAAATTCACCAACAGACCAGAAAACAATATTAGCAATCACTGAGACAAGTGTTGTGATAATCTGCTGCACATGACATTACGTCAACGGTGCATGTTTTTGCAACTCTGGGGAATATGCGACAGCTATATGAACATTTTTGCGGAAATATCAGACGGATACTTAAAAAGGACAATAGTCTGAATAGTCCCACAGTCATGGTCACGTTAAGAACAAGACGCTGGAGAGCCCTAATCGATGTGCACAAAAGCGACTAGTCCAGGCTCTCCAGCTGCCCTGGCCGAAACCGGAAACCACGGATCGCCGACCGAACCCCAAAAGTCCACTATCGATTACCACTCGTGACGATGGGAGTGAAACTCTCACCACAACACGCACACGATAGAGACACCCCTCCCCACTAACCCCGTTTTTCATAACGCCACGACAATGACCTTTACTCCAGCCAATGGCTAACGCATTCCAATTTTACTTCACCCATATGAATTGAAAGAGCACGTATAGGATTCATTGAAAACAATTGTTCGCTCTCCAGCGTCTTGTTCTTAAAAGGGAGAATCTCAAATGTGCGCAACAAAACTCGTTCTAGGTCAGTGCGGATAAACTGAAATTTGTATGAGAACAAGCAAAAATGAGGCGCATCACAGGGTTACGAGAATGGACGCGGGTCAAAATACGTATAAAAAGGAAACCAATTAAATGTAATTAGGTCTCTGCGACTGGTTGGTTCGCATCTAAGAATAGGTATTAGTCAGGCATTACGATTTGTAAACAAGATAAAGTGAATGAAGTGACCATAAAGTAATTCACCACTTCTAAAAGATTCTAAGATACGACGATAGTGTAAAAGTAAGTAATGAGAAAGCGGAAAGTCACAACCAAAGCAAAAAGCTAATGCGATCTAAAACGCAAAAAAGCACGCCTAACTAAATTAGGAAACACTAAAACCTTCTGGGTCGTAAACAGTCCAGTGTGAGACTTTTGATTATTAATGGTCTCTCCTTTGGCTGTTTTACATCCATAAAACTGAAGTTCACTAGGCAGAATCAACGCGAAGTTCATCACGGGAAACCATGTGGGCGTGGTATGGCTGACTTAGAAGCACAGACCCAAGTGACAAAGAAAAAGTGTCGGAAAGAAACAGCGCAAAAAAAATACTTGTATTAGAACTTATACCAAATCATTTTAGTGAGTTATTGCACGACGAACCGAAGTATGCATTTTGTCAAGTAGCGGAAACACGAGTGGTGCACACTACAAGTTCCTTTTGGGTATGACAGTAAGTTGCCGCCCAAAATACAGTAATCATTACGCAGTGAAAAACACCTTATTAAACCGTATAATCATAAAGCTTTTACTCAAAAGTGAATAAGACGAAGTAAGTCAGTCTCTGAAGCCAAGCACAGGGAGTGACAGGATGTCCCAAAATATATAACAGGTACAAGTAATTGGATATCTGCTTTCTATACGATGTGAATAATCAGGTGGTATTAACATTGAACTTGCCACTGAAAACCATGGAATAATAGCCCGGGGGGGGGGTTCCATCCTACTTGCTGCGTTTTGAAGTGCGGTCAGTGAAACGTGACCGCTGTGGTCCGACGGTTATCATCAAGAACTCTGGACAATAACGACCCGGGTTCGATTCCCGCTAAAGCCAGTCACTTTCCCGTTTGGCAGCCTTCCACTAGTCGTTTCCACCTCCCTAACTATTGTACGTTGTTCTAAAGTAGTTTAAAAATGAAGTTAGAAGAGTGTTCTGCATATTATTACAGTGATCTTATATTACTGGATTTTCAAGGATAGTAACCAACACATCAGTCAACCTGCAAGACGGACGACTTATCCACTTTGATTCCATCACAAACAACCTACTTAGTTTGGCTACTCCACAAGTACATTTAATTAAATATCTAATGCCAGTGATTCCTAATGAGGATGAACATCCTTGTTTCCACGATTTTACTGGCAGACTGAGTGCTGCTTGTGCATGAGCAAACATGTTGCTCACCAGTGGAATCTCCCACTTGAATGCTCAAGTTGTTTGAAGAACATGTAGTTCAATAACCGTTAACAACGATCCTTACATCGATAACGAATTCGATTTTATTGTCAATACCAATTAACTTGATATCATAGCTGACCACATTGTCTGGATATCTATTATTAACCTCAGCGGAAGTTACTTTTTCAGTCAAGTGCAGTTTCCAGTATATCATGAAAATCCCAGGATTTTTCCTTGACACAAGATATTCTGCAAGTTCCTTCATCTTCCTAATTATATTTCCTTCATGTCTGTGCACCATATTGCCCGCCCATTGTCGTAGTTTTCAAGGTTTGCCACGTGAACCAAAGTGCTCTTCTGTTAGAAGATTGATTTGTTTAGGGCGGGAGACACCATTGTTATACCTAATGAATCTCCGCCCTTTCAGTAGGAAACCGGCGAAAAGGATGGGGCAACTGTAAAACCGAACAGAATCTACTAACTTGTCGCAGATTCTTCAGTTACCTGATGTGCTTCTTTCATTATCAGGTCCTTTGTTGTGGGTGGTCTCGAATGCTTTCTTCCATGCGAGACGCGTTTTGCTTGTGGCCGCCTTCGGTCGAACGCAGTTTATTTTGTCCTCAACGGGTCCCTTTTCTTCGAATTTGTTCACTAACCGGCGTTCGTTTGTCGCAGCAATCAATCTCGCCTCCAGATGTTGTTGATTAAAATTTTTTGCCATTTGCTCCACATTCCGCTTATTCTCGATAAAAAGGGGAAGACCAAATGAATTCTCCCACTAATGCTTAGCATGGCTGCGATCCAGAACGATTTTCGTTGTCATACTGAAGTGTTTGCAATCAAGAACCCCATCATGATCGATAATCAACCTCGCGGCATTTCGCTACTGATCCTAGCTTATGCAGGCGCGCGCACGACCACAGACGCACTCAATCGGACACAGTTTTCAACCGAGACATGTCTGTTGCGTGATCCACGTGAAAGTCGGACCTTTACACCACGGGTGAACTGAACTCCGATGCTGATCGCAGAGGAACACGTAGCCCCATGCAATTTACCTGACTTCTTTGCCGCCTGCGAGCGTTGACTTTTCGGGCGTCACATCTGAGATACAGCACATACATACATGGCGGAACGTCTATGTCTCGTGTGCCCAACTGTTTACGTCGCCAGAGCGACAGGGCACCGAGTCGGTTTGGTGACGTGTATTGCTTGGGATAGTCAACAACCAGAAGTCTGCCAAAAGGTGTGCGACAAGCGTTAGCACACGTGTGGTAGCAGGGACCCAAACATGTAAGCGGGCAAGCCAGTCAGTCACGTGTTAATGGAAGCACGCAACGCAAACGTACTGTTTGAACAGGTCACGAAAGGCCAGTGTTTGATTGGTCAATATCGTCTGGAATGTAGTATGACTGGAGTCAGCCTTGCGTGTGTGCGCGTGTGTCTGGACCCGGGCAGGATATCAATCAATCATCAGTAATGTACGAATGTAAGTGGGTGAGTCGGTTTAATGTCGCGTGTGACTGAGCCGAACACCGTACAGCAAAAATTTGAATGACTGTGTGGGTGCATCCGATTGATTGGCGGTCTGCATGTTGATTGTCTGACGTGGTTACGGTCGAACCAATAGCGAATCGCGGACGGAAAAGTGGATTGCCACAAAATGAGAGCTGAGATTGTAGCAAAAATCGATGTCTACACCGCAATGCTCCCCTCTCAGCGCATCGGTCAATCGGATGTAGATGCTCGAGGAAAGGTAAAGAAATCAAAATGAAGAAATTACGGGATACAAAACGAACGGGTTTAGTGATCTCCCTACCAGAACGTGTGGTAATCTGTGGTGAGGGATCAGGACTTGGAGAATCGCTGGTCTCAGCGGCATTTGGTACAGGAACGGGTGGTTTTGAGGAGGATCTGGGATCACCGCAGTCGGTATCAGGATAAGATACGTTTACGCGGTATATGTTAACGGAATCGTGTATGCCTGCTTTATCTATATCAAAGAATTTGTCATTATGAGAAGTGGCAGGTATAGCTTCGTAACCACACACGCTGATGTACCTCAACCAATCAGGATCACCGAGGACAGGTACGGTAAAAGCTCTCTGTGATTGGTCAACCTCTAATCTACCAATTATTTCCTTTAATTTAACATATTTATACAAACTAGTTCTGCAATACAATTAAAGTGCTATTCCGCAGCCTTGGCGTTTTTGCTATTTTGGTTTGGGTAGTTCCGGACGGGAGCAATTTCAATACTTCCTATCAGTTCAGTTCATTGTGGATACTAACATTTCTCTCGCAATACGAAGAACTGAGAAAACTTCCACTTCACCTCGAGGTGCCATCCCTTTCTAATCGCCGAAACCACGGACGAGTAGTATCTTTTAGTCTGCTTCCGCAGTTTTTCCCTAGACACGGGTGGAGCAGGTGAAATAAAGTGGCATTCATCCGCCGCTACGAATCGTGAATATCGGGACTGGGAATACACCTGCAGAATTGTCTTCCCGGGTCGATGGAGGTTGTTATAGTTTTAGGCACCCAAGGCAAAGCTCCAACGCCGAATCATAGCAGCTGTGAATTTGGCGACGACAAGAAATTGCATTGAAACGTCCCCCACGGAGTGTTGATGCTTTTTAGTGGTTTAGACTCCGTGAGCGGCGGGATTTGTAAATAAGCATCAGCCAGATCAACTTTTGAGAAATGCTTGCTACTGAGCATGCTTTCCATGAAGCCCTCTGGTTCCACCGTAGTTGCCACGAATCTCCGTAAACGGGGATTCAAAATCAGTTGGTAATCACCGCAAATGAGGGGTATCTGTCCGTCTCTCTTCATCACCCACAGGGATGAAGGCACAAGCTCAATGACACCGTCTTGCCCTATTTTGGTAAGCAACTTCAGAACACCCTCTCTCTGGCCTTACGGCAACACTCGGATCCCTATCCACTTCCCACTTCGCGGGCTCAGCTGCCATGCCACCTTTGTTATTGGAGCATTGTGCGATCAACTGCTGAAGAACAAGCTGGTTCACCGGATTGCCGGACGTCGTTTTGAGGGTCACCGATTGTCCCAGGGGAAGTAGGGTTTTCAAACCTAGGACGGATGGACTGTCTATGGAAATCAGGAATTGTACCGAGATATAGTGGCTCTCCAACCGAAGCTATAATGTCATCTCCCCCAGCAGTGAAAGTCGATGCCCAGTAACACCGTGAATGCACACGGCAGTGGGTTGTGTTGGTACAATGGGCTGAATCAAGTCGCACATTGATTTCGGAATGATGGACTCACAGCTGCCGGTACCCATAATGACCGAATATCTCGAGCCACATTGGAATTGGACTGATCTGTACATGTGTTGGTTTGATTCACTCGAAATCTTCAGCGTCTATACCGGACTATCATCAGTTTTCGGAATCTTCAGGAGTTGCACTCGTCACATGGCACTTGGATTGACGGCATACCTTGCGAATAAGACCAAGCTTTCCACAAGAATGGCATACCGCATTACGAAAGCGGCAGGTGGAACTTGGGTGAAATTCGTCACACAAGAAGCAACGATTCGGTTGTACTGACTTGCGTTCTGGAATCATTTTGTTGGCAGGCTTCGGTTGAGGCGTTTGACTTTACCGGGCTTGTTTACGAGGATGAACATGTTGGTAGTGCACTACGGAATGCAAAGCCGTCTCATCAGCTACATCATCGAATTGTTCGTACGCTGACCGGGCTTCAGATGACAAGAGGTCTGGCTTCATAAATTGCTTCTTTTGGGGCTCCGGGTGGTTTGTACAGACAATGAGGCCGTCACGTAATTGGGTCTCCAAATGCTCACCAAAATTACACTTTGCAGCCTGTGTCTGAAGTGTCAAGATGAATTCACGGAACTTCATGTTAGGATCACGAACCAGTGAATGGAATTTACCATATTTGGTCGCCTGTAAATTGACCTGAAATACGTGGCCTAGCAGCAGAGTCTCCAACTCGTCAAACGGAACTACAGCAGGGGCTCTAGGGTGTGCAAGATGTTTCATCCACGAGTACAATGAACGGCGGCCAGATGTCAATAAAAATGTAGTCTTGCTCTCCTTCCTCATATCCTTTCGTATGCTGCACCATCACTTGAACCCTTCAGTCCAGAGTTAAACTTCAGATGCATCAGCGTACAGATTCATCTGTTCAGTACTGGGCAGCTCCATGACTTGATGCCATCTGTAATGTTCACAATACCTGAAAAGATAGGAAGTATTGAAATTGCTCCCGTCCGGAACTACCCAAACCAAAATAGCAAAAACGCCAAAGCTGCGGAATAGCACTTTAATTGTATTGCAGAACTAGTTTGTATAAATATGTTAAATTAAAGGAAATAATTGGTAGATTAGAGGTTGACCAATCACAGAGAGCTTTTACCGTACCTGTCCTCGGTGATCCTGATTGGTTGAGGTACATCAGCGTGTGTGGTTACGAAGCTATACCTGGCCGTATCACGAGTGACGGCGGCTGAATCACCAAAATGATATAGCCCGAAATACATCGGTTCAGCGAGATAATATATCAACAACCACCAGTGCATAATAGTTACCCAGAAATGGGCCACAGTAATCTGCATGCACACGCTGCTATGGTTTGCATGAAACCGGCCACGGAGGCCTTTCTTTGGGTTTTTAATGTTGCAGTATGGATAATACGTGCATTTAGCTCACAGCACCAAAAAATCAGTCGAACGAAGGACTTCACTTTGTGAACTTCCAAGTGCTGCGAATTTAAATCTAGATGTATGGCTGATCGAAGAGTCAAATCAATAACGATACTATCATCCGGGCACAACAGTCCATCTGGAGTGACCGAAAGGCTCTCTCTGCGAATGAAGAAGTCCGGAAATCGTTGCTCTTCATCGTTTTTCCGTCCACGATGCAACACCGAGATTACAAGTGAGAAGTAACTAAGAGTACCTTGAATCAAGTCTTCTCTAGCCATAGGAAGTGGCTGTACCTACGCGCTGTCAGAAGTGTGGCGTATCGCGACAGAAGGTCTGCATGCTGAATGTGTTTAGCTCTTCGATGAACAATATTGTAGTCGTAAGAACTAAATATGATGCTCCATCTTTGAACTATCGCGGCTGATGACTTTGCTAGGGATTGTGCGGGGTGATAAAGAAATTTTGTCGCCTCATGGTCAGTGACGATCGCGAACTTGATAACAAGCAGATATTTGTGTAGGCGTTTTGCTCCAATATATGGACAATGTCTTTGTTTGGATCTGAGATAAACCCACTTCGGCTTTCGTGATTCTCCTTAAAATGCAGATCACAGGTCGACCACATTGTTCCAGAACAGTACCAAAGACTGCTGCAGATACATTAGCAATTCCAGGGGTATGATCCTTCGGTGAAAAGGATTTAAGGACAACATCCGACTTCAGACGCGTTAATAGATTACACCGTGCCTGCTCGCCAACAGGAGACCATGAAAAACACTTAGCAGAAAGAATATCAAACAAACAGCTAGACGTGTTGTTGTTGTGTAGCCAACCCATGTGTCATTGGCATTCGAACGTGATTCATTCCGTTCCCGTTGGCTCTGCACTCGCGTGCGCGAAGCCCGTCTATCCACTTTACCAGCCCAATGATGTTAGGTGCGCTTGAGAATGACGTTGAGTCTTTGACCCGCTCGGATTGACAAATTATCATGCGCTTGCCGTTAGATGATTCACTTGTTTGCCTGCTTGCCCTCTTGCGTACGGCTTTACTGATGTGCTAAGAATCGGACCTGTTGTGTGTCGTGTTCTCCGAATTCTGAGCACAACACTTCTGAGAAAAATTGGAACGAACCGAGAACAGTACTGTAGTGCATCCAAAACAGAACGAAGTTAGTGGGTGAATATACATCAATAAAGGCGATAATCGTCTGGGATCAGGAGAAAAGCCATCAGAATTTCTGGTATACCCCAGGCACGAAAGCTGTGGAACACACCAAAAAACATACTTGTTTAGGATGATTGCAAACCTAAACTGGAGAAATCTTTCTAATAAACAGCAGAGACGGAAATCGCGGGTAACTTTGGATGAACCGTGAACAACAACATCTTGATTGTACTGAACTCCGTCGGGACTGGTAATGATTAAGCTAGAGGGCTGTTGGAATATATCAGGTGGCACATGTAAACCAAAAGGTGGAAAATTATACTTGTAAAGACCAAAGGCTGCTTTGATGACTGTAAAAAAAAAACCGATTTCTCATCAAGTGGTATTTGTAAATACGCATCCTTGAGGTCAGTCTTGGAAAAGATTGTGGAACCTGAAAGACGATAAAGCACATCCTCCGGTTCTCTGGTTGAGAGTCAACCGATAATTACCACGTACACCTGGGGTTTTGCCAACTGACTTGAGGAAAGTTACAATGGGAGTCTCCTAACTGGAGGCTTCAACTGGCGTGATGATGCCTTTTTCACGTATGGATTGTACAGCTAGACGAACTGGTTCACAAAGGCCAAATTAAATGATGCACCTCATGATAAATATCGGGTCCCCAGACAGTTTCAGTTTAATAAGTGGTATGTGCATCCTACCAACAATCTTGCCGTATTTGAGAATGAGTTGTGGAAGGTGAGACACATCATCCCGAGTGTTAAGTCACGAAATATTCACACGTAACCGACGAAGAATTTTTAGATCCAGGATAGACGGACCGGATTCAGAAGTGAGAAACTCACACAGAATGGGAGAAGAGTTCGAAACCTGAATCGGAAAGATACATGAACCTAAAATTGGTAAAGAATGACCAGTGATTTCTCGGATCGTGACATCAGAAGGCTGATTATGAGCGTGAGAGGAAAAAGATTCAAAATGATATTTTGAAATGATGGACTTGGTGCTGCCAGTGTCCATAGTAAATTCATGAGAATTATCGTGTGGAGTAAACAAAGTCTGAGTAACATGAAACGAATGGTCATACAAAACAGATAAAACAAGAGAAAAATATTCATCTTCAAGTGAAGCTGGGGTGGAATCTGGGTTAACGGCAATGCGACAGACTTCACGTTGTCGACAAACAGTCTGTATATAATAAGTCTTGCCGCAGGAATAACATTGGGAATTTCGATATGCACTAGAAAACCGGGAATGAAAGCGTCTACAGGAAGTACATTTTTCCAACGATTTCTGCACGGGAGCGTGAGAACTGCTCGGGCCCGTGGGAGAAACACTACTGACATGGGAACCACCCGGAGGTTTGAATTGTTGCGGAGATTTTGCTAATATTTCTTTATTGTGCCTGGATGAATTGGGCAGAAACTACATTGTCCACAGGTGCAGTTACAGATTAGACATCTTGATACTGTTCTAAAATAGCTCTAATGCTGTGAAATGTTTGATCGCTCTGAATTAGTAGTCTTTGCTACAATTCTGGTACATTTATTCCAGCAATCAAACGATCTCGAAGTTGATCATTCAACTGTGCATCATAATCACACTTGGAAGCCTACTTCTGAAGGTCAAGAATGAATGCACAAACGGACTGGTTCTCTGTGCTGACGAGAGTATTGAACTTGGCTTGTTCAGCTGCAATAAAATTGATGGGTCTGAAACGATATAGCAGAAGCGCCTTCAGTTTGTCATAGGAGGAATTTGCCGGAGAATCTGGAAACTCAACACTTTTCATCAATGCATATGCATTTTTACCAATGAAGTGTAAGAAAAATGCTGTTTTCTTTTCAGAACCTAATCCCTTTTTAGTCAGAATTCAAATTTGAAAACGGTTGAAATAGCCCACGCATTCTCTGAAACGACAATCTACATCCAATTGTTTCATATCAGATGAATGCATGATGAAATTTCCCCACAAGACGTCAAATGTCATACTGTGTGAATTATTGTAGTAATATCCCACACAGTATACCACGGAATCAGAACACGAATAGGGAACATGACACACCGAAGTATTTTGTATGCTGCGTCCAAGTATGTACAATATCGCAGTAAATGAATACAACAGAAATGGTAAAAGTCGCATGCAAAGTCAGTCACGAATACCGAAATTTCATTATTCTATCAGTGTACTGGACCGACTTATCTTAGGAGGGGGGGGGGGGTAGATGGTTCTATTATGATATGACTTATTGTATCGGAAGAGGTAGCTAGTCAGCCCATATCTCCCGGAAAATGGTGTCATTCATTTGGCTTCCAGCCAGCAAGGATCGCATGTGGTGCATAAGCTTAGACGGTGTTTGGTCTCCTAGTTCAGAGCAAGTTAGCAGCTCACGGAGCTATTCACCGGCCGATTTCCCGGTGCTCTGAATCACTGCCTCCTTCAGCTTGGTGTGAGGGGCCACCGATAGAATGGGAGGAGGTTTTTCATGTCGACGGCGACGTCAAAAGGAAGCACCTGGACAAGTGGAGAATATTTGGCCCGCTCGCTGGTTATGCGTTGAGTGGTAAATACAGCTTCTCTTCAGCTGAACCACACTCAAGGATTGGTTGGAGCAAAAAGGGGCAGTTTGAGTGAAACGGCGTGCGTGTCGGGAGAATCGTTGTCGGTCATGATCTAGCTGTAATGTGCACATAATAATATCCGGGCTCACCAATTTCGTGGCGGAACTCGCATTCTTTATATGCCCAGCCGTTTAAGTCACGAGAACAACAGTACACCGAGTGGGTTTGGTGATGCGTATTGCTTGCGCTAGTCAACAGTCAAAAGTGTACAGCACAGGAGTGCGGCAAGAGCAAGCGCACGTGTGATAGCAGGGACGCAAACAATGTAAGCCGGCACATCAGTCTGTCACGTGTTTATTGAAGCAAGCAAGGCAAGCGTACGGCCCCGATGATGATTCCTAACTCGCCTTTCCACCGGTGATATCCTGGCTCTCGTCTCACACTCCTGGTCGGCTGCACTCGACAATCACGGAGAAACAAATGGTATCGCCAGACATCTTCAAGGCCTTTTGCCGAGTTTGGCAAGATCTTCTGGTGAAACTGCCCTCTTTCGGGTTCTTTTCCACACTCGTATCGTGGAAGTCAAGTTTCCTCAGTAAGCGAACCATCTCCGTCCGAGTTGATGGGTTCTGTCCTAAAAGTTTCCTGTGAAAGCTGGTGTTCCTCAAGGTCTAGCACTTACGCCAACCTTATTTTTTTATTTATTAGTGATCGCTTATTCACTGCTTCCCACCAAATCCTTTTCTTTACAGATGATGCCACCCTTCATTCTTCTCTTTTTTTCCGCACTCCCCGCTATGCCAGCACCAAAATCGACCTTGACCGCACTGCAAGGTACCTTTAGAGTCCGATCTCGAACACATCTCCTCCTAGGGATCCCATAATCATGTTGCATTTATTGCTTCCGGAACTTCTTTTCTCTCAATTCCGTTGAAACATCATTCATTTTACCCTCATTTATTCTTTGATTCAGTTGCGCCGCCTTCCACGGAATTTATCTCTGTTCTGCACTTATCTACAACTTCTTTGTGCTGGCCCGGCTTCATATCTCAACTAGACCCTCGTGCTTCACTCAAAGTAAGTTTTGTGTTTCGCACCAGAAGATGACTAAATATAGCATTCTCAGCAACTTTGAATGCTACTGATACGAAAGTTATCGGACGAAAACATTCTGCTGTGCTGAATATGCGGAGGCCTTCGGGAATTAAAAAAGACCATGATTGGTTGGCCAGAAATCAGAGATAAATTGAAAAAAATTGTAATGGGATCCGTAAACTGGACAGCCATACAGTTGAACATTACAGGTAACAGTCCACCCTCACCCCCAAAATACGAAGGTTTACACTTGAAATGAATTTTATATATGTGGCACGTCGAGGAAGGTTCAAAGGTACAAAGAGAATCCGAAAGAGGCCGGTCACTGCAAGGATTTATCAAAGTAGCATTGAGGTGGTTCAAATCGATATAGTCGTTGTGTGGTTTGGTTCACTGATCAAAAAGCAACTTTATACCATACCGCGGAAACCTGGGATTCTCGGTTCTCAGAAATAGTGCGCCAAAAGACATATCCCATCGTTTCATCACTGCCTTAATCAAGTATGAGTCGTGTTGGGCTTCCAAATGTCGGCGAGGCTTGCAAGAAAGCATAGATTGAAGGTAGCACCAAAATGTTGGTAAAGAGTTCAGCACCTCGGAAGAGTGATTAGGAGGAAAACCATGGAAACGCACACTCGATGTCTACTTTCAATAGAGTGATGTTACTGAGCGAAATGTTTCGAAGGAGATATCTTACTTCATTCGTATATGTGAAGAATCTAAGAGCAATTTATGAATATTGTTTCAGCCTCAGAAGAAGTAGACCGTGATCTGTCGAAGAAATAATTGCTTTCATTCCAAGTGTGAATAACTGAGGATGATTGTTGATTGTTTTTATCCAACACAGAATTTGCTCTCGTTGGAGAGTTGCTGATATCCGTTAACCAGGAATAAAATAGTGGATACCTTCTAGCATGATTTAAGTCACTCACAATAGTGCAAATCCAAATCCACAAAGGGAATTAGAAATGATAAAAATGCATTGTAGAAGGAAATGATGTCTGCTCGTTTCAATAGGGACTGTGTACATGTTGGTTATTATTGTGCTTCTAAAATGGGCAAATGTTGTAAAACATTGAATAGCCACATTGTCTACACCATTTGAAGAGCACTTGGATACAACGGTAGAGTTGGTACTCCAGGATGAGTTCACCTAGATTGCCACTTGTAAGCATCGTATCTAATGGGCGAATCGCACGTATTGAAACAACCTGAACTCGGACTACGCGCATTGGAAGAATGGGAAGACCAGACAAGAACAGCGAGAATGTTTTCTGTTACGTTTGGTTGGCGCTCACTCGTTTATATACAAAAATAGGCATGTACTTATTGGAAGATCGCGTGCTGACCGATCAGAAGGCGAATTCGTTGTATCTACATGATCTAACAGTTACCGTCCAACTTCACCTGATTGGTTGGATAATGGAAATGAAGTTGTGGCCCACTGAACCGCTTGTGTAGACAGCCGAATCACTACTCCACTGCATTTCCATATTTCCTATTGCTCAACAACTTATGTTCACCGTTGCACTGAAACCCATCTATGCGCACCAAACAGTTGTCAACATTCACATTCAGTCAGGATTCTTGAACACAAACTGCACATGTATGAACATGAATTGGTGTATTCACAGTATGTATTAGATCGGACATTTTTGAGAAGAGCAGGTGAACTGATCGTACTGATCATGGAGAGCACGATCATCTTAGTCGGAGAGTTGTAGATAAGAGAAGCTTTCCATCCAGCCCGTTTGATTATTTTAGTCCAAGTTTGATTTGCATCAACTGAAAGCACTTGAGAATCACACTGCACGTACGATGCATCATTTTTAGATAAAGCATTCTTAGCCGAGAATAAGAAAGACGAGTGAGCATGATTAGTTCAAGGAGAAAAAGGATGAATTCCGGCACGTCCGCATGGAGAGTAAAAAGCAGCCTGGCCTGTCGAATGGCGCCCCGTGATCATGAACCATTTCAAACATAATTCAAACATCTGATTGCTTATGCTGGTTACGTCTGAAAACCGCTGATCACTCTGTGCACTTGTCATCTGTGATTGAGTTAGATTATTCTGTTCATTTTCTTTTAAAAATCCTATGATATGATGGTCGTACCGTCCCTTCTGAAATGCATAATGATATTTGTTTTGTAGGCGACCACTAGCTGCTCTACTCAGGAAATTGGAATATCGTCCAATCATTTTTCCGTTATTTGACAAAATGTGTGCTTAGGTTCATCGCGCATCAACTCATAAAATTGATTTAGTGGAAATTCTTGTAAAAATATTTCGCCATGACGCGTTTTCTTCCAATGTTTTCTAATAATCGGGCACGGTGAAACGGCATTCAGATATATTTATTCGTAGTTCCTTATTCAAAATTCAATACCTTACCTTCAATGCCGTGCTCCGAGCCTTGATTTCCGTGTTATTTCAGACCTATAATAACCACGGAATCCTCTTTTTGTGTTTTCCCTAGAGAGCCAGTTTGAAAACGTTTTCAGGGATCATAATACTGACACAAAAAACAAGGGCAGTCCTCAGATATCACATGAAGCCTTCAGCGAGGAGAACACATCGAACCATTTGGCTAGATCCGGCAAGCAATTCATTATTCCGCAACCCTGGCGGGACTTGAGGAACACGAATTGACGCCCATCTGTGAGGGAGAAAAATGTCTCACTGAGCCCCTTAAATGCATCCACTTTTGAGTGCTCTGCTATTTTTGGCTTAACGTTAGTTTGATAGACACAGACGTGGTTCCAGCCAATTTCTAGCTCATAGCAAATGCTGTCATTCTGATTGAGCTGAGAATTAGTAAACCTGGCTTATGCAGTTTATGCTACCCCACTGAATAAAGATGTGAAAATAATTATCAACGTATTCTTATCCCGTAGGTGAATGTATACGTTCCACTTAGGGTGCACACATCTATCCGCTTCCTCGACAAAAATACTGGATCAGGTACAACATACAGTCAATCGCGTCTATGAAGTTCGCGAATGAGTACAAAAACAAATGAACCGCGCAAGTTAGTTGGCGCCTTTACAATCAGATAGGCCATACAAGGAGTAAAAACGTTTCGATGTAAGTGTGGAAATTTCTGCAAGTTAATATGTGCACTTTAAAAACCAGTTAGTTCAAGTTAATCAGCTGACACTTTCAGAGATCTGGCTGGTGTACTGGCGCGATAGAAGTTACGGAGCAGGGAATGTGCACTAGACCGTTGACGAATCTGCAATAGATGGGACAAAAACCATTATGGACACAAAAGTATACGAATATTTCCCAATAATGAATAGCTTTCGGTTAAGTATATTTACCGGTTTTTAAAGCTTAGTACCTAGTTGACAAATGTTCTATCACAAATCCTCGAAAAACGGCAGCATGTCGTTCTTGATAAATTTCGTAGAAACTCCGAAGAGAACCGATTAAAAATAAACGGAACAGGGGGAAAGAAGAGATTATTACTTACAGTAAACGAATGATATCGCCATTCCATTAGAGCATTCCAGCCGGAACTCTTAGTTCCGTACTGGATGAAAACCCGGTCTCACGAAAGATAGAAGTGTCCTTGTTGCCACCCAATAGTACTGGCGCATTCCGTAATTACCAACAAGAATTGTGGAACTATAACAAATGTAAGCATTTGTCAAAACTAGTCGCTCGGACTTGAAAAATTTAACAACAAATCCCCGGTTTCCCTTATCCTTTATTCGATCTGTGGAAATTTTCCCAAGCAGACCGCAATAACCTCGTCCCGGAACATGTTACCCTGCCACTGGAAATCAGAACCAGGTCAGGTCGGTACATTTCTGAATACCATACATACAGGAATTATGAAGTTCAAATGTACAAAGAAATATGATGGAACCGAAATGAGGAGGGACAGTCGGTAGGAATTTAAATGCATGCTTTACGTGACAGTCAGTTAGCATTTTCGAATAATCCAGGTTCCACCAAAAAATAACTCAGACAAGTGGGTCAGCTGCGGTCTGTAATAAGGCGAATAGGGAACGGAACCAGACAGAGTAAGCCCAACTTCCAAAGTTGAATCAGTTCGTGTTCTTTCGTCAATCGAGTGCACTTTGGTAGGATAGGTAACTTAACACAAATCTCCTTTGATTTACGTGATTATCCAACCAGCAGACTTAACATACAACCTAAAGCAGAGGATCTACAAAAATAATCTACGGGAATTTCGTTTGGCTTGTTAGGGATCATCAGTTGTGTTGCACACTTACAGAGTCCCACATTGGACTGAAACGGAGTTGTTTCGAGTCAGACAGCAACTGTCTGGCCATCCGGGTTAGGTTTTCGATCTTCGCCCGAAAACGTTTATCAGATCCAAAAGCCTTTGGCTTGTCTAATAATTGGCCTTGAACATGGACTTCACAAACATGCCAATCCTACCTTCCACCCTAGGAACTGGACAATAAGGCTACATTATAAACTTTAGGCACTTTATTAATGAACCATTTCTGTCACATCTACGAAACCGACCTCATTTTTTCAGTCACCCTAAATATCCAGTGGTGCTAAAGTGCACACGTAACGTGAATCTAGATTGAAATAATAACAAAATAATCGTGCTGACTAACACAAAGTCATTTGGAATATCAAAATGTCAGCAACGGGAACGAGTCCCGAGGATTCAATAGCTTCTTGAATGTTCACTTCTTCAATTAGTTACTCACACATTTTTCTGCCAACTTAGGTATGATATTCACAACAACAAATGGCTGCTCAAAATTCGTCGAAAAATGTCCCTTAAGAGAGGGATTTGAGTTTCTATTTCCTGTCAGCTGGTGCACACGTGATGTGCATTTTATATAATATTTTGAGAATAATTTGTGAACGCGGCTTGGATTTCAAGTCGAACTGATAGCGATAACGTATTCTCGATGTGAAGAATTTTTTAATCCCTTCTCTCAACTTCCCTGACTTATACTGATTCATAACAGTATTTCTTGAGTTGCAATAGGCTGTACCTCAGAGAAACTCACAAGACAATTAGAGTTATTGCATTACGGTAAAAATAAGATTGACGCTGAATATACATCAAGATATATTATTTTGGTTGATTGATCTCAACAAGCCGAAACTCGGTACTATGAACCGAATAGTGCAGGAACTACTTAATCGCATCAATTAAAGGCCACTAGTGAGTTGAATGGAAGCATTCTAATGAAAAAGAGGATGGAGGATTTTCATTCAGTTAACACTGAAAGCATAATCCCAATACATGATTGTTCACTTGGATCCTTCGATGAATAATTATTGGGTTTGAGTAGTAGGAGGTCCAGCTTGCTTGCGAAGTAATTCCGCTTGTAATATCAAGGCTCGCATCGTCACTGAAAACCACTGAAGCACTGTACAACTATTTTATCTTTGTTAGAAATTGTCTGTCAGCAGTACAGCTCCTCCGCGGCCTGACTGAGGATAAAATCATATAGATTATCAAGGACAGTTGTCAGCGAACTAACACTGCGACCAACGTCACACATACCAAAACTAGAACTGGAGCAGTTTCTTCCTACTAAAGCAGGAAAACAACACGGCTCAAAACCAGCTATTTTCTTTTAGAACGATAAAACATGAGGACAAAAATACGCGGAGTATTCAAATACTCCATACTGACAAAAAATTGGTAACTGACTTTTAAATTCAATGTGAACACAACATTAAAAGTAAAATTTAAACTGTGAATGAGGACGACTGTCTGAATATTTGGCAGACTTCGAGAATACCGAGGTTAGCTTAGTGAACGCCAGCTCAGTAACAAAGACAACATTCAATCATTAACAGACTAAATATTGGGATACCCAATCCAGCGAGTGCTTTCCATAAACGCTGTTATCTGTTTGATCGAGTTATCGATCGATCATTGACCAACTTATGTAGTGTTAACAGAAGATGATCTCATTGATGTCAATTTGACCGTTGACCTAAATAGTTGAAGTGGGCATTTCTGTTTAAATATTGGTCACCTGAAGGTGACCAGCATACACGGCAATTTTTCAAATTGCATTCCTCATTGACGCTCAAGTAAAATCTGTAACTTTGAAAACATTACAACCGGCCAAACCGTACATTCACTGGTAGACTGCTACGATTGTTGAGCTTATTAAATGGATATAATTGAACACGCTAATATGAGGAGAAACTTTTTTTACTCGACATACGAATTCCTAGCAAAAGCAGAGAAAATGAGCGGATAATTAGTCAGTGTCAAGAAAAACGGAAAACTTCTCCGAAACAAGAGCTCTATTTTATTCAACGGCATGAAAATCAAGCAGTTCTTTTGGCCCACCTTTGTGCATGTTAGCTCAGGTCCCATAGACGGCCAGCATTTCGTGATTGGAATTGGATAGCTAATCAAGTGAGCATTTGGTCAAGCAACCTGTCAGCAATAACCTGTGCATCCCAAACCAAATTATCAGAGTTCAGTAGTAAGCAACAAGAAAGGGAATTGTTCTGTAACTTATGCACCGCAATTCACGCATCATTTTAACCATCGCAAGCTCGCACAGGTAAAGCCATGGCAGTACGCCAAATAAAGAACGTGAAAAAAATAACTGGGTTTAATGAATCTGGAACTAAAATGTCGGCTGAGAGTCAACAGTAACCTATTCTATGTATCAGAAAACAAGGCGTAGGCGAACATATGTTTTCGGTGATTTCATTCTCAAGCCAATTACAATCACATTTATATGAACCGAATTAAGGGAAGGAAAAGGACAAATTTAATCTGTTGGTCAATCAGTCAGTCAGTCACTCGATTGGTTAGCCGACTTATCGATAGATGAACAGGGGACATGATAAAATCACGTGTCGTCGTCAGAGGCTTGGATCGGCATCACATTCGAGCATGACGTCATTGACCTTCGGTCACGGAAGTTCAAGTGCTTGGACCAGCTTCTTTTGTGAACAAAGCTTGGGCCGCAATAGCCGGATGCTGATTGCCTCAGCCGTCGCTAGTGTCCTATATCTGACTGATTTCGACTCGTTCGGTTGAACCCTGTATAGGACACTGAATGATGTAGCCGGATCAGCCTTGTGGCCTGTGTCTGAAAGATGGGCGAGAATGGAGCTCGATACAGCCCCTGTTCCTCCATGTTGAAGCCAACGTGGTTGATGCTCTTTAATGCGTTTAGATAAATGCTTTGTCGTTCGATCCACATAAATGGCACCACAGGTGCACTTGAATTGATAAATAATCGTTGAAGAGGTCAACAAAGGCAACTTATCCTTGTTCTCGCATTTTATGATGGTCGATGTCGAGAAAAAGCACCTAAGCTTGGCAGCGTTGAAAGTGGCTTTGCATGTGGCAGATAAAACCCTGCTTACTCTCTCGGCAGCCGCATCCCCCTTGTAAGGGAGTTTGAGGAACAGGGTCTTCTTTTCCACCTGTGATATCCTTTCTGGTTCTGTTCGGTATTTTATATTACGTTCAATGATATTCAATATTGCCCAGTCCATGTTGTTTTCCTGTGGATTCCCCTTTGGATAGAGCCGTCCGCGCGTCTTGTTAGATCAACGTCCAAAATGGGAGATGATTATCAACTTCTGTCTCAACCGAAAACTTTATGGCTGGATGTGCAGCATTGAATAGTCTTATCACTTCTCCCACGTTCAAATTCCGCTCACTAACACAAAATATATCGTCTACATAACGGTAATATTGAGTTAAACCCTCTATAGTTGCATTCAATTCATTGGTTTCCAATTTGGCCATGAAGATATCGGCCAAAAGTGGACCCAAGGGGGATCCCATTGCGACACCATCTTTTTGTCTGTAGTATGCGCCATTGAATAGGAATTGTACATTAAGTGTGCACCTAAGCAACAATTCTTTTAGGTTATCCGTCGGAATTTGTATCGATATACCTTCTCGTTCAACGAACGCGCAAACAAAGTTCACTGTTTCTACGAGGGGTACATTGGTGAACAGAGATTTCACGTCTAATGAAAACATCTGCTTCTGCTGTACGTTCACATCTTTGAGGCCATCAAAGGCCATCAGCCACAAGGCTGATCCGGCTACATCATTCAGTGTCCTATACAGGGTTCAACCGAACGAGTCGAAATCAGTCAGATATAGGACACTAGCGACGGCTGAGGCAATCAGCATCCGGCTATTGCGGCCCAAGCTTTGTTCACAAAAGAAGCTGGTCCAAGCACTTGAACTTCCGTGACCGAAGGTCAATGACGTCATGCTCGAATGTGATGCCGATCCAAGCCTCTGACGACGACACGTGATTTCACCATGTCCCCTGTTCATCTATCGATGAGTCGGCTAACCAATCGAGTGACTGACTGACTGATTGACCAACAGATTAAATTTGTCCTTTTCCTTCCCTTAATTCGGTTCATATAAATGTGATTGTAATTGGCTTGAGAATGAAATCACCGAAAACATATGTTCGCCTACGCCTTGTTTTCTGATGTTAATCAAGGGCTTTTTCCGTTTATTCTATATATGCGATATAATATTTAAGAGTTTTGACCTGCGTGGGAATTGGTCACGTGCATGGTATCTAAGGGGAACTCTCGAGTAACTTTCGGTAAAATGAAGATTGAAAGATATTGGCATTTTTTCAATCCAACATTACATATTTCACTTTTCATCGGTTCGGTAATGCATTCATAAGAGTTAGCCAGGAAGATCGCTCACCATAAAACTTTGAAACCAGTCAGCCATGGGTTAGGATCAAGTTATGAATTTTGGTTGATGGTGGTTGTGCAGACAGTGATGCTAGTCAAACACTTGTACACACGCATGTAGGAAATCAATACAAATCCGCGAAAAGTGGATCACTGTGAAAAACCACTTGCACACAACGTAATTATTGTCCTGAGGTGTTTCATACGATGACCCCATCTAGGTCTCGGGAATCAGCACTGATTTTACACTTCGCTAACAGGGTTTTTGCTGCAGAGCAGTCTCTACACGACAACAGTTTGTTTTAACCAATCGTTAGGCTACTACAGTGTGCAGTCGTTTTCATGTTGTACCTATTAATATGAAGAATTTCCCCGATTAGCCGGAAATATAAACTCGTTTTATTTGGGCAGTCAAAGATAAAAACAAAGGAACGTCTAGAAACATTCGAATGTAGAAAACGTGAGCATCAAATCGAGTGGTAGCTAGTTCTACTTGATCGACAATTCACCAGTTTATGTTCACCCACCGCTATCAGAAGCAGTTCGGTAGTTACTGTGAAACGTTCCACAAGGTGAACCAGTAACAGTGCACTCAGTCACTAACAACTTCAGTGGAGAACATTTCTGTTCATCATCTTCCATGGAAATACTACTGGGGTAGAAGATGTCACTGGTTCGTAACAATCCTCTGTGTTGATGGCTTTCTTGCTCAGTCAAAGCGAAGATAACTGGTGCCCCGTACTTTTGAATAAAAGAAAACGGATGAGGGGAACCACAACACAGATGAAAACTGTTTTAACCTGAGTATGTCATTGGATAATGCCCTCCACTAGGTTGCTTTGTACTAATGCATAGATGAGCCACTCATACAGATTCAAAGTTCCATTATTCTAAGAAGTGTCACCAACTCGCTGTTACTATGCCCCTCTCAGACACAGCTCAACACACGGGAAAAATACAAACTGACCACATCAGTCGCATGCAAAACAAGACAGCCATCTGAGACTTAGACCCATCGACTACTGTGCCGCTGACATTAGCATGACTGATCCGGTGGTGTCCTCAAAAGAATTTGAGTGCACTGGACGAACAAAGATCGGTGGTTCAGTACAAACTGGAAAGTTGAATCAAAAGTTGCGGTATACGACGTATAGACAAACGCCACTGTGGTGTCGCAGCTGACCTTGTTAGAAAAAAACCTATTGTGCCACAAGAAACTTCTGACACAGGGATAGTTCAGTTCGGTTATCCACAAATAAGGTGAAACTAGCTTCAATGTGTGAATGACAGCATGCTTTTTTAGCATTACCCGGGTAAAGCATGGTGTCAGAACAAGACGCGACAAGCAACAAACACAGACATTTCACTTGAATAATGATAGTGGTGGCATAGGGATAAATCGAAGGTTCAAAGATCGTCTGATATATCTAAGGGGATTTTTCAAAATAAAATCCTACAAGCCATTGCGAATAAGGGCGGCGGAAAATCAGCTGCACCAGCCTGCAGTACAACCAGCAAGGATGGTCACTTATGTGGTTTGCTATTTTACAAATGTTTTTCTTTCAGTTTGCTTGCTAAGCTTGCGGTTCTCAAGTATCGATATTTTTCTAAACCAAAAACATCACAAATTTGAATTTGATGACTATGATTAACCGATAGCAGATCAAACCATCGCCTCTGTTCAAACCATTTTTCTGATTTCTGTGATCTGATTGGGTTATTGGACCTCACATTCTACAAAAATCCGGAATACTAAGATTCTCTAAACCGGACATCAGAATTAAAGTCCATCTCAATTTGACCGACGAGCATATTATCCAGAAGCTAGTTTGAAAATACTAAAACTGGTTCTTGAGTCTGTGGATGTCTTCGACTTTGGCGTTTTTACAATAATTACATTGTCCGTTATTCTTAGCTACATGGATCTTCTGTAGTTTAATTCGTATTTTGTCGATTTGATCCGGACTTTCTGTCTTCGTTTACGCCTATCGTGGGCCTAAGAACCGGACAGCTACTCGTGTTGGAATCGTGAAGGAGTCTGAACTGAATCGCAAATAGTTTTCGATATCGGCTTTCCTTTTATGAGCTATGGTGACTGATCGGTAAGAAATTCTCCAAGAAGTTCATTCTAATGACCCAATATACAGGTTGACTTGGGGTGCAATAAATCATACTCAGCGTGGTTGAATGACGATCTATAAAAGGAAAGCCTGTGCTCTATCATATGTGAATTCGTGAAGATTAGTCAACACAATCCAGGGGTTTATATTTCTGTCTTTCTCCAACTTTATAAAATGGTTAGCCTTGTCCATCATGCAGTTACGGTTTTTTTTGTGAACAGCAAACCCAAACTGTCCATCCGAGTAATGTCGAAAATGATCCTCTCAGCTATAAAGCTACTTTGCAAACGTTAACTGAAACCGAACGCAATTGCTGAATAGCTTTATGGATATTGTGAGAATCCTTCTATGATTTTTCTTCGAAAATCTACCCTGAAAAAGTAATATGTTGCACGATCATCTTCTGCATTCCCGAACTATTCCGAAAAGTATTTCTAGATAGTATCTTTTTCTTGAAATCCATACTACGCATTATTTTATTTATTACTCGGAGTTTCCTTTCACTGCATGTGCTATCTTTTCTCCGGCCATAATACTGGAATTCATCGTTTTCCTCCTTGAACTAATCATGCTCACTCGTCTTTCTTATTCTCGGCTAAGAATGCTTTATCTGAAAAATGATGCATCGTACGTGCAGTGTGACTCTCAAGTGCTTTCAGTTGATGCAAATCAAACTTGGACTAAAATAATCAAACGGGCTGGATGGAAAGCTTCTCTTATCTACAACTCTCCGACTAAGATGATCGTGCCCTCCATGATCAGTACGATCAGTTCACCTACTCTTCCAAAAAATGTCCGATCTAATACATACTATGAATACATCAATTCATGTTCATACATGTGCAGTTTGTGTTCAAGAATCCTGACTGAATGTGAATGTTGACAACTGTTTGGTGCGCATAGATGGATTTCAGTGCAACGGTGAACATAAGTTGTTGAGCAATAGGAAATATGGAAATGCAGTGGAGTAGTGATTCGGCTGTCTCCACACGCGGTTCAGTGGGCCACAACTTCACTTCCATTATCCAACCAATCAGGTGAAGTTGGACCGTAACTGTTAGATCATGTAGATACAACGAATTCGCCTTCTGATCGGTCAGCACGCGATCTTCCAATAAGTACATGCCTATTTTTGTATATAAACGAGTGAGCGCCAACCAAACGTAACAGAAAACATTCTCGCTGTTCTTGTCTGGTCTTCCCATTCTTCCAATGCGCGTAGTCCGAGTTCAGGCTGTTTCAATACGTGCGATTCGCCCGTTAGATACGATGCTTACAAGTGGCAATCTAGGTGAACTCATCCTGGAGTACCAACACTACCACTGTATCCAAGTGCCCTTCAAATGGTGTAGACAATGTGGCTATTCAATGTTTTACAACATTCGCCCATTTCAGAAGTACGATAATAACCAACACGTACACAGTCCCTATTGAAACGAGCAGACATCATTTCCTTCTACAATGCATTTTTATCATTTCTAATTCCCTATGTGAATTTGAATTTACACTATTGTGAGTGACTCAGATCATGCTAGAAGGTATCCACTATTTTATTTCTGGTTAACGGATATCAGCAACTCTCCAACGAGAGCAAATTCTGTGTTGGATAAAAACAATCAACAATCATCCTCAGTTCTTCTCACTTGGAGTGGAAACAATTATTTCTTCGACAGATCACGGTCTACTTCTTCTGAGGCTGAAACAGTATTCATAAATTGCTCTTAGATTCTTCACATATACGAATGAAGTAAGATTTCTCCTTCGAAACATTTCGCTCAGTAACATCACTCTGTTGAAAGTAGACATCGAGTGTGCGTTTCCATAGTGCTGAACTCTTTACCAACATTTTGGTGCTACCTTCAATCTATGCTTTTTTGCAAGTCTCGCCGACATTTGGAAGCCCAACACGACTCATACCTGATTAAGGCAGTGATGAAACGATGGGATGTGTCTTTTGGCGCACTATTTCTGAGAACCGAGAATCCCAGGTTTCCGCGGTGTGGTATAAAGTTGCTTTTTGATCAATGAACCAAACCACACAACGACTATATCGATTTGAACCACCTCAATGCTACTTTGATAAATCCTTGCAGTGACTGGCCTCCTTCGGATTCTCTTTGTACTGGTACGGACTTTGAACCTTTCTCCACGTCTTTTGGAGGTGCAGGTGCACTCTTGCCTGTAATGTTCAACTGTATGTCCTTCCAGTTTACGGAACCCATGACAATTTCGCCCGATGAATCCCTAACAAACTGCTCAAGTCCTGATTCTTGGCCAACCAGTCAGCGTTATTCCAAACCCCAAAGGCCTCAACAGATTTGTCGTAGGAGGAGGTTTTCTTCCGATAACTTTCATATCAGCAGCATTCAAAGTTGCTGAGAAGGTTACACCTAGTCATCCTCAATCCCTTTTGAATGTACCTCCGAACCATCATCAGTTTGCCCAGCAAATCGAAAAGATTCACTCTGGATGTTGTTACTTCCTTGGTCCCCTTCATTGCTAAATCACTAACAATTCCGCCCGATCTGTTCGTCATACTCGTTGATTACTCGTCAACCTTTGATTCAGTGTTCATTCACTTCTTCAAAAGCTGAAAGCTTTCAACCATTCCTCACAGAATTTTGCCTCTCCCCGTAACTATTTTCACAATAGATTGTAGATAACCAAAGAAGGGTACTAATGTTCCAAACCCCTTCTCAACAATACTGGAATACTCCAGAGTGTTGTGTTGTCTCTTTTCTTATTTTCTACGTATATCAGTGACCTATCAGTTTCGTCATTGTCTGTGGCATTTAAATGGACTGACGACGTTATCGTTTTTTGTCAGGTGATTTCCGACCCCTCCAACTACAGAATCCTGAGTGAAATTCATCACAAATAGGTAATTTTCCCACCCGATCTGATTTAGAACTAAATCCTTTCGATCGGCTTGAATCTGTTTTCAGCAACTTCCGTTCTGCTCTTCGAACAAAATCTGTTCCCATTTGTTGCACTTCACTCCCTACGGTGAACTTTGTTAAGTTCCCGGAAGCTACATGTGAAAGCAATATGCGGTGGATAAGTCATTTTCAAAACTGCATTGAAAATCTGCGACGGTTCTCTTTTCAAGTACGGAAATCAGACAGTTTCCGACACCATAACCAGTTATTTGCATATTCGTATTCCATCGCTGCTTCACTGGTCCTCCGTAATTTTTTCCCGCCTTCTGAAACAGAACCTCACAGCTCTGCTGCTTGGCTTGGTAGTCTTTAGTCACTTTTCATCTATCCCCATTGATGCTCTTTGGATTGATCTTGTTGATGAGCATATCGTTTCTACAACTAATACAGGACCCTACTCATCCGCCACGCATAGATCTGTCCTTTTGTTTCTCCAATTCATAAATGAAATAATCATCCCGGGATCTATCCTAGAGAATAAATGTGTACAAAATCCCCCTCATACCCTAACTTGCCCGGGTTTTGACAAGTGAGGCAAAGATAAAAGCCGAGTTAATTACAAGACTGAATAAATAGCTTAGTTTCCCTGTATCCTCACTTATTGAAGCACATCTCAGTTGGAGCCTATCTGTGGATGTTCAACCAAACATTTTGCCGTTTGTAACATCTTACATTTTCGCGTTTTATTGCTGAGTGATGACTTACTGCATGCATAAGTTTACTAAACAAGTGCAAATTCCATTTAAAATAAGTTTTTTATGGCCGTTTAGAAGTTTCAGTTTTCATTTTGATGTGTAAACACATGGCCCGGCGTGATGTTTTCATGTTTTTATTGAAACGGTCATACGAACTTCCACATTTTTTGTTTAGCTTTGGCACTTTCGAATTTGGCTACTAAAACGTTGTGAGTAGTTATGTGATTGTTTCAAACAAAATTTCTCAAGAGACCACGAGAAGTCCATTCCCTGCTGATCAATCCAATGCGCCTTCATTGACTATGTTCAAATGCTATACTGGGCCCAAAATGAAATGTAGTACTGTGCAGACGTGTAATTAGATCCACGCGGAAGCCTATGTGGGATTTTATTCCGCCCGGGAAATTGTCATTTGATGTCCGTTTGCATAAGAAACAAAGTAAATGCTATACATCAAGAAGCAGCTCAGAGCAATCGGTTCACTGAGGCTGAAACCACTCATTGGTCACATAAAACTCTGGGTTATTATGGGAAAAGTGATACTTCTATGTGTTTAAGGTTTCACTGAACTAGAATATTATCACATGCTACAAATAATCTTCATGACGATAAGACATTCAACGTTTTCTGTGACTTATGAGAAGAGAGAGAAGACACAAGTCGCGAGATGCAAGTATTTCGTTTACTCTTGTCAGCCGCGGACGTAATACGTGTCAATATATATACATGGTACAGTAGGGGGTAAGTGCAACTGTTGCACTTACCTTCTTCTTATGAGAAGACCAAACAACCCGCAGTATGTTAATTTTCTTAAATGAATGTCTGCTCAGACAGACGGGATATATTTATTTTTTGAGCTTGATTACTTCTTTTTCTTGCTCAGGACATCGTTAAAACACTGTCTCGACCAAGTGGAGCATGATTTAATGCGACCAATGTACACCAGCGCAATGAGTTATATGCCGCCTTGAAGTCACTGGAGCGAGTTTCTTGGGGGACGTCTCATTCATCACTCATGTTTTTGTAAGCCCTTTTAGACTCGCCATAGACCGCGAAGGGTGAATCAATAACCAGCACTTGTTGGGGTTCAGTTTAGTTTCATTTGAGATTTCAAAAAGTAATCAACTCTGCTGGGAGCAGAGTGCTTGCCTTAGATCTACCGAAAGCCGACGCAGCTTAGTTTTCTTCACCTATCTTCGCAACGGTGCATTTCCTGAGGAAACCACTTCTTTGATATTTCTGCTGCTCCATGGAAGTTGTTTTACTGCACTGCAGATAACACCAATGAAGTCTAACACATTGGTCTTTCGTCCAATACGCAATCTGCTTATGCGTTTTAGATGCATAATGGGAGAAAACATGTTGCCAACTACAGAATCATTTCGAGTTGTGGTTTCCACCGAAACACTTGCCCGATGGGTTCACAGTATACAATCCCTATCTTCTTCAGTGAAGTAGTGAACATTTCTAGTTTTTGGTGAAATTTTCTCCAAAGTGATGAAAACAAAGTGGATATTTACCCAACCTCGCTAATATTTCCTGACGCGAAGATCACACATTCGAAGTAAACGGAAATTTCCTCCCTCTGAGCTTACCGTTGCCTACGAGTTTGCAGTTCAACCGTGAATTACTGCAATACTACACCAATGTGTTTGCATTGCTTTGCCTTGTTCCAGTAAGGCACACGTACGGTCGACATATAGTAAAAAGAACTGTTTCAGTCAGAATCAGCATTCATTAGGTGGTGGAGGATTTTACCTTGACCGTTTCAAAAACTAGTCAAATGATAATCTTTACTAGATTTGAACTTTCAAGCTTCGGGCAACTTTATCATGGGAACCAAAGTCACACATTTTGCCCACTTCCCACAGATCATCACAGAACTAGCATGACCCATAAAATGCCATATGGAATTGCATACCTCCAACCAGTGCTGCATATATATTATAAGAAATTCACGATGGGGAAATTCATTTTGGAGAAAAGAAATCTGGACTTGAATTTTGGCGATACCGATATATTGGTGAACCTAATGAAGCATATGTTCAATGACGTGCTATTTTGCAGCCCTAGGGATTCAAGAGATAGGTGTGCATAGAATGTGAAATGAATGCTTTAAATTTCCACAAACTAATTCATAGATCACAAATTTCGTTTTTGGTAGGAAAGTAGGCAACCAGCGTTACTTTGACTGTTTTGTAAAATTCGTTGATGTGTTCCCAGCTAAGACAGTAATTCCAAAATATGAAATAGTGTTTGCTACGTTGCCGGGTTCTCTACCGTTACTCGGAGGAAAAAAACAGCCAACGAGTGACGAGACTTTGCGCAGGAGTTCTGACAACTGTTAACATTGCCATGTCAGAATAAGGCTAACCCATCCCAACGATGAAATGTAGAAGCAGTTGTAGTTTTTCAGATGCATTGAAAAACCCCAGAACGACCACTCGCCATTTATCTCGCAGTCACGATTCCTAGATAGCGCCCGGAGAATGCAGCTGGCAGACGTTGTATTAGAAATTCAAAGCTTCAGGGCTGTAACCGTTCCCAAAGAACATACTGTACACTATGAAACAAAATGGCGTTTATGTAACTCATCTCAGAAGACATGTAATTGTAACCACTGCTAACAGACAGGACCATAATTTTACTGTTTAGAACATTCAGCCATACCTTGAGGTACAAAAAGAAGAACTGCCTTCATTGTGTGGATCAACGAACGTGTCAACCTCAGTCCGCTCATGGTCATACCTGTGTACAGACAGATATCTATTCTCAACCGACTTCACCTGCCGAGACTCAAATGAGTGATCTGCCATTTAACTGTCAGTCTCCGCCACGCTGGTGACCTTACTGGGTGTTGACAGCGACCGTGTTCGGGTTTTCATAAAGAATGAACCGTATGTAACAAGCTGTCACAAACTGATTGGTATGACCAATATGTCAATCCAGATCATATCAGGCTTACATAGTTGCATCTCACTCGCACTGGAAGGCATGTATAGAAATGCCGAGAGTTGAGAGCAAGAGCTGACAAGACAACAGGAATAAACTAATGTGATTCGGAGTGCGAGTAACAACCGTGTACGGGCAGCGTTCTGGTGTTCATGCCATAGCTGGTACGAACGATCGACCAATCTGTGTGGCATGTGGCGATTTAGTAAAAACAGCAATTGGAGAAGTCGGGGTAGAAGACAGATTAAGCAATCATCTTTGTGACCCATGAATGATGTTTCTTATTGTTTTTGTGTTCTCCAGTCCATTGTCCGCGTTGTGCGAGCTCCAATGACGAGTCCCGAACAAGCGTTCCGACAGAACAGAATGAACGGAGATTAACACCGTAGGCATCACAAAATCGATTCAGGTTCAGTCGTGTTTAACGGTGAGGGAAGTATCGGTCTAAATCCTCAATTAGTGGGTGTGCAGTTTCCAGCTGTACGCCTCAACTCCAACTCCGTCGTCCCAAGAAGATGCACGTAGAGTCGGGTTTTTCTAGCCACTTCGAACAGCAGTGCGGAAGTATTCGGAATGAGTTACTCACTTTTGAGTTTTAAAACGCTGCTGCACACTAAATCTTCGTCCAGTAAAGGATACCCTAACAAAATTAGATAGGTTTTACTACCTGGTCAGTTACATCTCGCCCGGTAGTAGGAAATGAGATGAAGCTTTTTCGCCCATGCCGGAAGCCATTTGCGCTTCGCTTAGCTGATTCACTTGAGGACGTCGGCATGACACTCGTTTGCCCATCAAAGGGTCGTTCGTACACCGCGGTAGCTAGGACGTGTAGTGTGGATGTTGATTTTCCGACATTATTAACGACCTCATTTATTGGCATCTAATCAACTAGTTTTTTCGTCCACGATTCCGGATCGATGTGATCATAACCGCACCAGACTGTCCACTCACAGACTGCTAATCAATGGTACGTACCCAGTCTTTTCTGATTTTACTCTGTTGTGTTCGGCTTAAACAATCACATGCGCAGCCAGAGGGTCTCGCACGGACACGAATATTTTAAATCCAGCGTTCTTAATCGAATGTGCCGGAGGTACTATACCGTTGCCCCACCTAGACAATATGCGTAACTGACTGGCTCGGCGTCGCTTACTTCGACTTGAACGGCGAGACACATCGGAAATAAAAATACCGCCACAGATAGTGTCTTTGCACGTGTTAGAAATGTGGGCAGAAGATATGCGAAAACTATCGCTGGCTAGCCTTCGATGTTTTTGCAGCCTTAAGGGAGGACTGGTAAGTCAGTGTATCAGTACGGCTGAAGTTTGGCATAAGATGTTGGGAACCAAATTTGAATCTCTGGATAAAACGCCTAATCTAAGCAAAATGAGGTGGTTATAGTGTTACGAATGTCCATAGACAGGCTCCTTCAATGTATATCATTTTCCGGAGCGGGCACTGCTTTCAAGATGGGTCAAGGTGATCATTCCATCAATTGGCGAAAAGGAACCAGTAGACTTGACTGAGCTGAACGTGTAAGGCTTCGGGGTTCACGATATCCGCTAGCCGGATGGTTGTAGACATGAGACGAGGTGCCTACGCGCCCCGGTTATTGGCGTACCTGTATCGGAATAGCTTCTTGTCGGCATGACTAATTATCACTCTTTTTGTTCATCTGATCGTCATACTTTGAATTATTCTACTATCGAATCCATGAATTTGCAAGGTAGCAATTGAAACCAGAACGAAGATCAGCGAGGTTGATGGTTGAAAAAACTAAATTGCAATGAACTGGCCTATCACACGTTATCAAAACTGGAATCTCACCATCATCATCATCGTACAGCGTCAAACAGTAGAGCAAGCCACACTGACCACTGCCTTCCCCATCATCTCGCACGTTGAATTAGAATGTATGAATATACAAGATGGACAGGAAGTGGACCTACATGGGTGGGAAAAGGAAAGAATGCTACAGTAGCCAACACAGTCTAACTGTACAAACAAACATCGATCAGTCATTCTGATTCGACAGAAAGTGACAACACGATCGCCACTGTTCACGGTTCGCTGCCACATCCTTCAGTGTCTCCAGCCAACTGGCAGATGGATCTTTTGGACCCCAACCACGAAGACGTGAAGCACCTACTTTTCCTAAGTCTGCTGTACATTTTCTCATTCTTAGCTGCCACGTCATCTGTTCACCTCCATGTGGTCTCTTCCACTCACTAGGAGGAACGGGTAGACTTGCGTTTGCCACACGTAATACCTGCCTCAATCAACAAAGTCTACTAAGTTGGATACGCTGTGACAAAACATTCTCCGAATTAATACCCAATTCTCGATTTCTGACCTCAGCATTGCTCACTCAGCTATTCCACCCGATCATAACGATACTATGTAAACATCGGTGGTCGAAAACCTCAAGACGACGAATATCTTCAACACGCAGACCCCAAGTCTCGCAACCATACAACAAAACTGAACGCACTGCGGCACAGTATACACGACCTTTCAACTTCAGTGAAATATCAGATCGACGCCACAAGTGCTTCAGTCCGGCGTACGCCGCTCGAGCCTTGGATATCCGCGTGCTCACCTCTACTACTGTGCTCCCATCCGTCGTCACGCTGCTGCCGAGGTAGGTGAAGTGGTCGACAACTGACAGCACCTCCTCATCGCGCATCGAGCTCGCAATCGTTGACGTCCAGTCTTTAAACATCACCTTGCACTTTGAAGGCTCAAAACGCATGCCGAATGGAGCTACAGCCCTTGCGAGTCTATCTAGTACATGTTGAGCATGTTCCGTGCATTCGAACAAGCAGACAACATCGTCCGCGTAATCTAGGTCACATAGCTTTCCACTATTTCCCAGCTCGATGCCTAAATCCTGAAGATTGTGCAGCGCACTCTCCATTATTTCGTCCATGAAGAAGTTGAACAGGAATGGAGATATGGGACGTTCCTGCCGAACACCGCTGGTCGTGTCGAATCGTAAACTGTGAACTCTAACGACACAGAAGTATGAGAATACAATGATCTCAGTAGATTCACCAACTTCTGGGGCATACCTTCTCGATGAAGAGTGCTGAAAAGCGCTGTTTATTCAACTGGATCGTAAGTGCCTCTCAAGACGAAGAAAACCACTATTGAACATCTACACTACATGATATAGTACCCTTCCGTCACTGGCTTTGAACGGTAACAACCCGCTTCCCACACAGCGATCGACTCCTATGATGGATGACTTCTATGTAGGGGCCTAAGTACAACGAAGGCCTTCCGTTATGAACAACCTACAGAGCTTGGTTACTGTTTGCAATTGAGTTGTAGGAGATTAGATTTGTATACAATAAGATTCATCATGCAGCTTCGACGCTCAACTCACCATTGAAAACCATGGAAGCACTGTACAGCTGTTTCATCCTTGTTGGGAATCGTCAGCAGTGCACATCCACCGAGCCCCCACGGGGACTCGAACCCGGGGTGAACGATTGTGAGTCGAACACCTTAACCACAAGGCTATCCGGGCTGGCTCTCAACGGTTTGTTGAACATCTACACTACATGATATAGTACCCTTCCGTCACTGGCTTTGAACGGTAACAACCCGCTTCCCACACAGCGATCGACTCCTATGATGGATGACTTCTATGTAGGGGCCTAAGTACAACGAAGGCATTCCGTTATGAACAACCTACAGAGCTTGGTTACTGTTTGCAATTGAGTTGTAGGAGATTAGATTTGTATACAATATGATTCATCATGCAGCTTCGACGCTCAACTCACCATTGAAAACCATGGAAGCACTGTACAGCTGTTTCATCCTTGTTGGGAATCGTCAGCAGTGCACATCCACCGAGCCCCCACGGGGACTCGAACCCGGGGTGAACGATTGTGAATCGAACACCTTAACCACAAGGCTATCCGGGCTGGCTCTCAACGGTTTGTTGAACATCTACACTACATGATATAGCACCCTTCCGTCACTGGCTTTGAACGGTAACAACCCGCTTCCCACACAGCGATCGACACCTATGATGGATGACTTCTATGTAGGGGCCTAAGTACAACGAAGGCATTCCGTTATGAACAACCTACAGAGCTTGGTTACTGTTTGCAGTTGAGTTGCAGGAGATGAGATTTGTATATAATATGATTCACCATCGTCCAGTCCGGGTTCGAGTCCCCGTGGGGGCTCGGTGGATGTGCACTGCTGATGATTCCCAACAATGATGAAACAGCTGTACAGTGCATTCATGATTTTCAATGGTGAGTGTAGCGTTCAAGCTGCATGATGAATCATATTATATATAAATCTAATCTCCTACAACTCAATTGAAAACCATTACTGTCGGCCGATGGTGCGTGTGACGCGCCTTAGGTAGTCGACGAACAGTAAAAATCTGGTCGATGCATCCTCGACCTGGGCGGAATCCAGCCTGCTGTTCGCACGCATTCCTCTCGCGACCCGGTGTAACACGGTGCAGCAGAATCCAGGCTAATACTTTAGTGACCATCGGAATTAAGCTAATCCCTTCTTGAAGATGGTAACAATGAATGACTCGCACCTTATTAACGGAATACGCTCCTCGTTCCAAATATCACGGAGCAAGGCGGTAAGTGATTTTATCAACGCCTCACCACCCAGTTTGAAAAGAACTGGAGGAAGTTCGTCGGGACCTGCCGCTTTTCCCCGCCTTAGTAATCGAATACATGACTCTACCTCTACTTCCGATGGGGGATCAAGTGATACCACCCAAGAAGTCACAGTTGTTGACACAAGAGTAACTACACTAGCACGCGACCAGCTAAACTGTTTCTTGAAGTACTCGGCCCAACGGTCAAGCCTTTGCTGTTTGTCATGGATGGGTTCTCCATTTCTATCCCAAATCGTTTCACTGACCTGGATGCGCCGTCCACCGCTGTCACGAATAAGTTTGAACAGTCTGACTGTTACCTGAAGCAGCTGATATTTCCATTTCTTCGGCTACCTTGACCCACCAATATCCGCGATCCCTTCTAAGGCTACTCGTAACCTTCTTTTGCAGATGTCTTCGTATTTTGTCCATGTCCTTACAGTTTAAGAGCTGACGCTTTTGCTCCATTATACTCAGCGACTCTTGCGAGATCCAGTGTCTTTGATGGAAAACGGATCGAGGACCGCAGGCAAAATCTGCTGCAATGAGTACCGCCTGTTTGATTTGAGCCCAATGCTCATCTACATTACCGTTCTCCGTAGATCCTAGCTCATGTGCTAACTTTTGCTCATACCGGGTGCGGACTTCTGGATCACGTAAAACATTGCACGGCTAATCGGGTTTGCGGTTTCCGACGATGACAATGGAGCTGGAGAGATAATCGCATTAAAACTAATGCATGGTCCGACTCTACGTACGTGGACCAGTTAGATCTACAGTTCTGCACAGAAATGTGCCACCGGTAGCTTACCGCGATAGGATCAATCTGGCTCAAAGTACCTGTAGAATTAGAGCGCCATGTCGCTGTGCGACATGAGCTGTGTCGGAAATTTGTGCTAGACAAGAACAATCGATTGACTGCACAAAACTGGAGAAGCCTATCCCCGTTATCTGTACGCTCAGCAGGTAAAGCACAACGCCCTCCTAAACAGGCTTCTGACATACTGAGTTTGCCAACTTGTGCATTGAAGTCACCAGCTAGCACTACAATGTCAGAACCTTTACTGCTGCGAACGTGGGTGGCGAGTGCATCATAGAACTCATCTTTCTGCAAGTCTGAGCTGCATTCCGTTGGGAAGGGGGGGGGGGGGGGGTACGCCGAAATCACAAACAAATTGCGCTTAACACAACTATCCTTTCGAACGCCAACTGACCCTTGGAGTCTCACACCACATAAACGACTGTTAACAGGAATCCAGTCTAAAAGGGCAGTTTCAGCCTTGTCAGTCAAGACAAATCCTACACCACGTTGACCCACAGCTCGAGCTACTTCGTCTCCTGGAATGCGCACTAAATACCTCGATGAGATACCAGGAGCAGTTAATTGAATTACACTGCTCGAATCCTGGATACGCGTTTCACCTACGCAACAAACATCAATCGTCAGAGAATCTATTGTGAGCGCCAGGCACGCCTGCTGACCGGCCTGTATGAGTGTACGCACGCTGAAGAAGCCGAGATTCAGAGGCTGACGAGGCTTGAGAAAATGTGAGCTACCAGACAGAGGATTATTCCCGACACTATTTGACAGTGAATCGTTGCGAGTATCGACCGTGTTATCAGTGGGAGCATTATGGGTGGATACATGGGGCAAAGAGGGGTGGGAACTCTGAGCAGTAGCCCACTTATCACTACCTACTCCGCTCGATGCAATGGGCAGCGCGGTCCTGATTATCCTGCGCGACGATTGATGTAGTATGGAATTCTTTCTATTCGTGCAGTTCATGGGAGATGTTGGATGGGTTCTGCTAGGGTGTCCAGCCACAAAGCAGGAGAACGGTTAGGGTCCTCATCCAAAGCCTTTAGTTCTAACAATAACCTATCCGCAAGGCAGTTGGATGGCTTAGTGGAAGCCCATTTGCTTGGATCAATTATTCTCCCACTGATTTTGCCGATTGAGTTGCCAGCTCAAATCAACCCTCAACCTGGAGGACCGGGAGACCGGGTTTTGTGTGACCTCTACCCATTGACCTGTCAGGTATGATTGCATCTCCGGCTTAAAGAAGCCATCCTGTATGGCTCTTTGGGTCATAGAGGCGCGCAGGCCATCACACCACGTCAAGGAGCAGCCTCGTCGTAATGGGAAAATTGGAATCTGACTTCCAGCGGTGGAATACCAATTCGGTACTCTAAGGCATTAAGTTCGCAATGTTAACCGGTTGACCACCACCATCGATATAAGTTAAATCAGAACGGTTACTGAACAAATCTAATAACTATCACGTATTCCGAAGTTCATCAGAGAAAATCTTGAACGGGAATTTTTCACTAGAAAAACAATTCGAGAAAAGGTTTCGTATTAGTTTTATTTAGATATAGGGAAAGAGCTATTAGACAGATGGTTGGCTGCATAACTCAGCAGCCATTTCTGCTGTGGAAGGTAAATGATCTCCCAGCGCCGGTAATGAGAGCACCGGTCGACGCCACTTTCGCACAGCTCGGTCAACCGATCGATGCTTGAGGTGGTCTCCGCTAAAAAGTAGGCCGGAACCGGATATCAGAGTGTCCAAGATCAGCAGAAACAGCGTGCCTTGTTTTGGTATTGATCGCAACGTGAGGGAACCGGTGGTCGCGTTTGGTGCTGTGCTGGTACACTCTTGTGCCGCCTCATTGGAATCAAGCAGCACCATACGAAATACGTTTTTTGTCTCCATAATGACGATACCCGAACGACCAGCCTGTAGCAAAAAAGCCATATAAAACAACATAAATAATAAGGTTCTAAACGTACGTTACGAGCCTATAAAAGATGATAATCACACTGAATTGGAAGGAATAAACAAGATGTTTGGAACACGTCCACGTAGCTGGGTATCGGGTAAAGCTTTCTACGTGAAAACGTTACACCACTGGGTTTCTGATATTCGAAACCACTTGTTATACCAAAGTAAAATCCGTTTGGCTGTCAAAAACTGAGAGTATACTGAAGAAGGTACACTCGAATAACTACCGAAAACGAAAATCAGACATTTTCATAAAGAACACATTAAAGTCTTCGGAATTGAATCACCAAAGGCGAACGCAAAGTAGACGAAGCCATGAGAGATGAATAACAGTTTTGGCTGCTTTGAAGTGTGGGACGAAGAGTCATATCACAAAGACTGGGAGAAAAAATTCGTACATACGCACATCTCAGGCGAACTGTCACGGCCGTCGATTGACTTTCTAATCGGAAGCCACGGGAGCCAATATTTGGAAGGCTGATACGGTAGAACAGCTGAAGTTGGAGCCAATGAGACCTATCTGACCAAACGCTGGAGATATTAGGTTGTAGACCGGTGTATTGATCGGTAGCCTGAGGATGTGCACAGTTTCTGGCTACTTATTTCTGGTTTTCAACGACACTCGTTTTCACTAAATTTCAGCCTAGTGTCCAACTGACTTGAAAAATAAATAAACCATCTATGATTAAATGGTCAGGCTTGCATTAGACGAAGTACAGGACGTCAGATAACTTATCCACTTAATATATATATATATATATATATATATATATATATATATATATATATATATATATATATACAACGGACCATGAGATTTTCGTGACAACGTTTACAGTACCAGATCGCCCGAAAAACCCATTTGCTAGTTCAAAACGTTTTCAGATACAAAACTTTTTGAAAAAACTGTATTGTACACAAGTAAACCCCTTCAAATAGCTATCAATCAGTATACGGATAACGTTTGAACGAGTACCTTTCGTTGTTGGAAGATATCTTAGTCTAAAGGTCCTGGAAGGAAAGAATAATTTCGGACAGTAAAGCTGGAATAATTCACGATTGTTCGTTTGCAGTATCTATTCTATGTTTATGCAAAAGTTAATCGGAAGGGCCACAAAGGCACAAAACGCTCTCGCAGATAAACAGCAGCTACGACCCTGGGGCTTGGAGCGGAGATTCACATATTGTTAAAGTGGGTCAGTCTCGATAACGCACCAAGCAGAGTCTGTCAATATGCGGTGTACAGTATTCACTCCCGATCGAATTTTCAAACCACCAATTCTGGAAAACCAAATCTGATTCCGTTCTTGAAGTGCGAGTGAACGTTTTTGAATTCTAAATCACTGTCACCCTCGAAGTCCGCAATCTTTCCAAATGGAAAAAGTCAAGAAGTCTCAAAATTTCAGTGCATCACTGAACAAAGTCGATAACCTTGGTGTTGAAATTATCAATGGTGTTTTAGTGGACCGGATGGCAGTAGATCTGTCGACCATCTGTCCATCGTTTACGAAAATCGATACTCTGAACGACCTACAAATTTGTGTGTGTGTTTCCCTTTAGCGGAACAAGAGAGGGAGAGAACAGCCAATAATAACACGTTATTTTACTTTCGTATGAATGAACAGTGACCACGGGACATCGATTATTTTCACGCGTGTGTTGACTGTTACCTTGCATCACTTCTCTTGTGGCATGCAATCTAGGGTACCGTGCCAATAGCCTCGCGTATTCCTCAGCAGAATTTCAGGACCATTTGGTTTAAATGTAAATGAGAACACTTTCAGCTAAGAGTGCATGGTAAGTAAGAAAACAAAAGTACCGGATAAAAAAGGATATCGATAAACTCCATAACCTTGCTGCCAAAGAAGCACTGTGATAGATGCAAGCATCTAAACTTTGGCTCAATCGGTATAGGAAACGATTTAACACGAAAGGGGTGTCGGAAACCGATAGGTGGTTGATGTAGAGTACACCCGGCACTAGACATGGAACAGTGAACCGCCAGTTCGCTGTCGTAGCTACTGTACTCCAGTAACGCGGATTATTTACCGGTGAGAGGGAGAGGAAGCAATGACGCATGAAGGGGAAAACGCCTGAATAAATTCAATGCTGCGGTTTGGGCGATCAACTACTTACTTATTCAGTAAGTAGTGTGTACACTCTGCAGTACTAGTGTTATCATTCAAGAAAAAAACTAGCGCCTTCCATACAAAGCTGATGGAATTACATGTGGCTGGGATAAACCCAAGTAAAGTGAAAAACATAAAACCAATCACTACAGAATACAAATCAATATAAAATCAATCCATTCATTCATTCACTTAATAATTCATCGATGTACTCATTGTTTTGAGCATTTGGAGAAAAGCATAAGGGCAAGTTCATTCCTTATCGTTATCCAACCCATGGTTTTGAAGTAAAAGAAAACGAGACGAGTGTTCCAAGAGTTCGCTGATTTGGCAGAATCTCGAGCATGAACACGGGATTATGTGAAGTGCTACATGCACTCAGTAAGTAAACCAGCACCTTATTCCAATGAAGAGGCGTGCGAATAATCCACGCGATCGATTGTCTCATTCTCACCCGAAATTCAAGCATGCATATACGTACACATACATGCACAGGCAGATGATTCACGTGTGCCACTGAGCAGCGAGAGGAGCACCATTGAGTGCCCGACACAACTCAGCGAAACATGAGTATGAAACACGGTCAACATAACGGTACCATAAACCTCCATCCACAGGAGATAACTGTGTGGGACTGCGAATAGCGGAAGCTTAAAAAACCTGTGAACTCACTCGTTTAAAACTAAACATCGCATAGAAAGAGAAAAATCGGTACTCCGATACACGTATAGGGCTAAAACTCAATGTTGAAATCAATGGCGGCGAAGCATCTATGCAACGTTCTGTAGAACCTTGGTGCCTTCGTGAGAGAATATTGTAGTGAAGTGCTAAAATGAGCTACAGAAATTTCACGTGCCATTCTATTTCCGCTGACACTACAAGGATCGGGGCATAAATATCTTCCTTTTTCATTCGATATATTTTTTCATTCTACTGAGCGGAGCATGGTAATTCGTACTACTGAAAATCAAGAAGTATGACTGCTGATTTACTAAGGTTCGGACCGGGTTCATCATGCCAGCATGTAGCGTTTTGCACTGTGGTTGCGAAACCCGGACGATCCGCAGTGAGGATGCTCAGCGACATTCCGTATTCGACCAACGGTGTCTCCGAAGCACTGCTCGAGTTTTGTGGGACTACCGAGTGAGTAACGATGAGGTTCGTCACACAGTTGGGTGTGGATAGCTACTCTTTGGCCGAAATGAACATTAGACATGTTTTCGCACGTCTGTTTATCATCTACATTACTGTGCGTTATTAGCACTTCCTGGATATGGTCCGAAGAAGCGAAGTGGGGATCAAACTATGACTTGGTGTGGCGGTATGAAGAAAATCGCATTAGCACTGGTCTTAGTTATTGCATCGTGACTTCGCGGTTGCGGCATACAGGATAAAGGTTGTCTCTGTCTACATATAGTGAAGTATATGGCTTAAAACCGAAGCCAGCGACGCGAATGCGGTGTGGTATGCTTAGGAAATTCTCGGGTCAGAATAATGTTGGGAAAAACGTTGGGAATACTTACAAAAAATCGTGTGATGAGATAATCAAAAAGATGAATAAGTTTACCTTACAAACCCTCTGCTACATTTTTGAGTAGACATACTTGGCACTTGTGTTTGGTTGCAACTAACCCATAAAGTACTACCGAATCACAGTCCTTAGTAGGCTCATCAAAAAGGAGCATCAACTCATATTCCCAATGTGCGAATAAAATAATAGTGAATAAAGCAACTCATTTATTTATATACTCGCCTGTGAAGACAAGCAGAATTGCATGTACCGACCAATCGTTATTGAGGAGAAACATGTCTTCAGTTAATTTTAATTCATGAACTAATACTGATGCACGCGTAAACTTTTCATAAACAAAGACACAGGTAATAAAACAGCGAGTTGCGACCTATATCGGTGAGTAATATCATACTAGTGGCTCTTCAATCAGCTAGCTTGGTGAAAGAGCACCCTTTTATGCTCAAAGTCAAACAAGAATGTATGTGAAGCTATTTTGAAACCGTAGCGGATTTATGGCGAAATTCTTGTAAACAAAGAAACCTATGTATTCTGGTGGACTGTGCTTCTGATAAGCTCGTGAGCTTGTCTCTGCTCTCTTCCAATAAAACTGTTACCGAACTTTTAAAGCAGCTAAACGCTTGCTCTATGGGATTGAAAAACGCACTATGAGGAAAAAACGGAAAGAATGTCTGACGGCCAAACGAGCTTCAAATACCCATCGATGTAAAGCAGCATTGTCAGCTTCAGTACTCGGTTGTTCAACACTCACCATAGAGAAACTATCCATAAGATAGTTGTTTATTTTCGCGTGGCATTCAAAGAGTCGAAATACAGAGAATGGTATTCAGGTTCGCACTTTTATTCGACAGCCAAATCTTAATACATGGTTTTCCGTTAACAGAATTTTCTGTCAATCGAGAGCACTAAACGTTATCTTTGGTCTCGTCGACGTTAAATTTCAACATAGAGCTTCCTTGAGCTTGTAGCTATTCTGTATAATGGACGAACCTTATCTTGACAACAATCCTGTCGCGCTAAATGGGTTGGATTGTAGGTTTTTTCGTGTTCTACATATGGTTATGAAAGAAAGAGTCGACCAGCAGAGGTTGCGCTAGTGATCAACCCGGAACTCTCCCATAGGAATATTGTTTTAATTCAAGCAAGAATTATTGAGGAACGTCTGTCCACTATGTTCCATTTCCTAGCGATAATACAACCTGAAAATGTTTTTCTGGAGGCCTCACTGTAACCCGGTTCTCAATCTCTTTTGCAATGATGTTTCTGCATGTCCGAATTTATATACCCAGATGTCATCGAGACGTCACCGTTCCTGGCAAGTTGTACAATGCACCTGCAATCTTCATTGTTGACAGTTTTTCCTCTTCCGGGTTCGAATCGATCACTTTTATCTCCTCTGGTATTCTCTTGGTGGACATCCTCGTTTTACGAATGACACAATTGTCTGTGCTCATATCATGTTAGGCTGAAACTGACCGGACGACCAAGAGTAGCCCAAAACTGGTGGCAAGTTGCCATGTTCTTGTGCGCCCTTCGGCGAGGCGGAAATTGCATCACTTGAATTAATCCAGTCGAGCGCATCAAACCCACTTGATCACTTCGTCCCCCTGATAGGTTTTCAATATATCAAAAATCGACAGTAAAATGCCACATCGATTAGATGATTCTATACTCGCATGTGGTACCTTTGGCTTTGCAATCTTGTTCGGCTTAAAGGTGATATCCTGTTGTCATTGGACCGAAAATCCTGTGTGCACCACTTTCTAGAAGTTTATGCCCACGCTTAAAAATATCGGGTAGATGTGTGAGTCAAGATATCGGATACTACGCCGTTCATACAAGGTGGGTGACAGTCAGCATAAGAAAAGCTGAAGAATGTGTTAAACTTCGGCACAAGGTTCTTACACCTCGATGCAAGGCTTTTAAACTACGGTGTTTGGTTGTTAAACTACGGAAAATTCTGTGGAACATCCCTAATCCCGATGCAATGAACAGCCTGTCGACAGCTATATTAGCGCTCGATTATTGCAAGTGTAGGATCTTGTTGATGCACTTACTCAGCCTTGGGTGCTCACGGAGTTTTTCATCGTTTGTGTTTTACAGATCGAACACACAAGCGGCCCCCACGGAAGTAAGCTGGTCTTTTCTTATCAAACAGGCATTGCATGCACACCGACTTTGTCTCTTATCGGCAGTTTCCTACCCCGATGTCAGCTGACCTTGTTCCTCATTGATTATTGGGGATCCGTACTCATTGCAATTAGTCATGATTATAATATAGTTTTTCGCTTCCAGCGTGCTCGTTCTTCTTGTTTCTTTTGCGTGCGCCCGTTTACGTACAGAATAGGAGCGAAAGTATTTCGAATTATGCAACCTGGGTGGTCGGCAGCCCTGTGAAAAGTTCGAAGTATTTTTACTTTATTTCTTTACTGACGGATCCAGGTCATGTGGAAAATAAGGATCTGCGCTGATCCACAAATGGTAACCGGGTATACACTGACCATATTCTATGAAGCAGGTTTTCTCTACATAAAAAGTACCGCTGCTGAGTCAGGTAAGCGATTTTAGCACCATACCGTCTACTTAGACTGCATCTAACTCACATAAGCTGCACGGATTTTGCAGATGCTAACCCGAAATTCTTATTTCAAGCGTTCTTCTGATGATCTGCGGAATTTATCGGAACAAATACTGAAATCAACACTGATTTTCTGCACAAACATACACAAACGCCAGTGGGTCAACAGAAAGACCCAATGACACTTGACCTATTGCGACCTCATGTGGCTTCATTCCAATTATCTGAATCTAGTTGCCGGAAATCTTAAGTGGTGTAAGGAGCATTTGAGACTATGAAGTGTACTACGTTCGCCGTACGCATGTGAGAAGATGTATTAGGAAATAAAAGTAAAGAACCACTGTATCCCTGTTCTTGAAACCAAATATGTATGCCATGTACCACCAAATAGCAATGAAAACCCGGGAAAACGCAATAGCTAATTAGCGTGACTGGGTCAATTATAAAAAATAAACCTACGGAACTATCTTCGAACACTGCACAGCTCACCAACAAATGGGTTGACAACAATGCCTCGGAAATACTCCCTTTACTTCCTTTTTTGTTTACTATACAGTAACGTAGAACAATTCAGGAAGGGGGCTACGGCCCATGGAAGGCTAGGAAATGGGAAAGCGATCGGCAATGGCGGGAATCGAACCCAGGTCGTTATTGTCCCAAGCCCATGATGATAACCGTCCAATCATAGTCGGCCAGCGAGAGCAATAAAATTCAGTGACCTCTGTTGAGCTCCGTCCAGCTGAAGTGGTCCGGAAACAGGAACATGAAAAATTGTGAATCTGATAAAGGTCGTGACCATTAAACGGTCAGTTGGACTGGGTAGAATTGTTGAGTAGATTATACTCCGTGGTTTGAAAGCCCCGGTCAACCACTGATGAGATCGACTACCGCCCTCACATCGCTAAATGAGGGCAACATGTGGCATTTTATTCAACACATCAGATTAAATATTTATGCCAAAGATTTGAATTCCAGCAATAGTGCGAACAAGTTGTGTTAATACCAACACGACGGCACACCGGAGAGTAACAACCAACTCCAACATGTATTTAATGACTTTTCAAACCCGATATAATTTTATCAATCACGTCGTCCAGATACACAAAACAACACTGGAGAGTGAGATCACCCAAGCCTGAATGCGTCAAAAGTAGGAAAGTCTAGGGACATCGTAAACACAAACGGCACTGTTTGGAACTCGTATAATCTATCTAGTGAGAGGAATGCGGTCTTCTGTAGATAGCGCTTCTCAACCATCTTCAGTCTCCTAGTGACTTCAATAGATCATCGATACGGGGCAGGGGAAAAGAATCCTTAATGGTCACTTGGTTCGTTTTTCCATAATCTACACACAACTTTCTCGGTATTATTTTACTTAACTTTTACTTTTATGCGGTCTGTTCCTGTGAGAGGATGTGCCGGCTTCAGGCATGTCCCGAACGGCATCAGCCCATGAGCGGCGATCAGATGCGAGACCTGGACACAAAGAAATCCAGTTCTGTTTCCAGTGGCGAACACCATAGACCGATTGGAGTCCTAATACCTCAACGTCCGATTTGATGGTATTGACCCATGTTTTCAGCTGTCCTCCGAGGCGACAGCGCTATGCTGGAAATAGTACAGAAGCGAAACACCATCTTGAGATCCATGGGTCCGGACGTCGTAGGACATGTCCAAATCACTGAAATTGTCGGCGCTGTAGGAACACTGACAGCTTTTCGACATCGAATCACCGGTGTCTTATTGTCTCGTTTGGAAGCTTTTTGTGCCACACCACTTTCAGTATCCGTAGCAGACGCCAATGGTCAAACACTTACAGCTTTCTGATGCCATCCACACGTAGTGACCACGTCTCGCAGCCGTAGGTCAGTATTGGGCGGATATCGACCCGGAAGACGCGGATTTTGGTCTGGAGGCTGATTTCGTTTCGCGCCCAGAGTACATTGCGAAGCTGAGAAACGCAGACCTGGCCTTGTCAATGCGCAACTTGATTTCATCTTTGGCTTGGCCGTTTGAGAGAATCGTGGAGCCCAGATATTTGAACGCCGAGATGTGCTTAATTGGTTAGCCGTTCAAGTATATCAGAAGAGTGGAATGTCCAGTGCACGTCGAAAGGATCTTGGTCTTCGACGTATTGATTTCTGGTCTCATGGATTTCGCAAGAGATTCTATGCGACTGAGAACCAGCTGTAATGTAGTTGAGCTATCTCCAAGAATGACGATGTCATCTGCAAATTCTAGATCGACGAGGAAAATATCGGTGCCCAGATGAATACCAGAGTAATCGGTGAGCGCCTGACGCATTATCCAGTCGATCGTGTAGTTGAACAGCACTGGCGACAGGGGACAGCCTTGTCCAACATCGGAATTCAGGGAGAACTCGCTGGACTCTTCCCTGTAGATGAGTATTCTCGCGAAGGGTATTTGTGTAGTACGACCTCGAGAGACTGAGAAGCTTCTGGGGCATTCCGCCCGCTTATAGTGTAGTCCATAACGATTCTCTATCAACTGAGTTAAAGGTAGTCCGAAAATCCATAAAACAAGCTGAAGTCGGTTGCTGAAACTTGTACCGATATTCCAATACTCGGTGGTGGATGAATATTTGATTCACGCATCCTCTGCCACGGCGGAAGCCTCCTTGATTGGGGCGTGTGCGCGAGTCCCGCACCGCCGAGAAGCGGTTCAACAAAAGCACGGAGAATATTTTGGCGGCCACGTCGATTGAACTAAAGCCACGGTAGTTTTCGCACACGGTCCTGTCGGCTTTCTTTGGAAAAGGAAGTAGAACTGAGGTCCCCCAGTTTGCTGGGAATTGTTTTTTTCTTCACAGATTGAACAAAACAGCGTGTGCAGTGGCTCGAATAATGTCGAAAGACATGATTTATATATATCTCCGGTGCGATGCCATCTTCTCCAGGGGATTTCCGGTTCTTCAGCTTGAGTGTTACATCGATGATTTCGTCTTGGCCCGGTGGGGTGTTATCAACGTCATAGCTCTCGCGCTGGATTGCTGTGATTTGGTAAGCAGAGTTTGCCGCGGGACGGTTCAATAGACATTCGAAGTGTTCTGTCCATCTCTGCATCTTTTTGGCCTGTTCAGAAATGGACAGCCCGGCGGCATCGCAAAGGAGGGGCTCTGTCGACTGTGGCTTACCGGATGCAGTGCGGATTAGACGGAAGAGCTTTCATAAGTACCCGCAGTTGACCGCAATCTCCATGATTTCCGTTATTTCAGTCCAGTAGTTGTTGCGGTCGATTCTGGCTGAACGGGTGGCTTTTTGTCGGATATCACGGAAGTTTGGGTGACCATTTAGGCGGGCATATCTGGCCTTTTCGGTTAAATGGAGAGTCGCCCCTGAGATCCCGTCTTTCTGTCGTTGTCGCGTAAATCCCAGTTTGTCTAAAGCGGATTGTTGTATCGATGCCTTAAGTGAAGTCCAGTGATCTTCCATGTGTACTTCCTCTCCACCTATGAACGTGGTGGCTAGGTGGGAGGCAATAGCGTCTGAGACCGCTTGGCGCTTCCCCGGTGATCCTAACGTCGCTGTGTTAATCCGCCTCGGGATACAGTCTTTGCGGCGACTGGATAGGTGAATCTTAAAGCGTGCACGGACAAGGGTGTGGTCGGTGCCATTCTTGTTGCCCGTCTTCGCACCTAGGTAGGACCGACAACCTTCAACCGAAGATAACCAGCGTGATCGCAAGAGAGTGTAGTCGATCTGATTCGCTGTGTGGCCGTCGTTGGGGTACCACGTTAGCAAGTGCTTCTCGGGATGTTGAAAGCGGGTATTGGTGACGGTTAGGCTGTTAAAGTCTGCAAAGCTGACGAGGCGTTCACCATTGCTGCACTGCTGTCCGAGACCATATATCCCCAAAATGTGTCTAGTTGCTTGGGTGGAGGGACCAGTGCGGGCGTTCCAGTCTCCCTCAACCGGGAGAATGTCGGGACGCTGTTTATTACCTCTTGTAGCCGATTGTAGACCTCGTCCTTTGCCGCTTCTTCGGCTGCAACTGTCGGGGCATAGACCGCAAAAACCGATACGTTCAAGGGTGAGGCGCGAAAATGAGATAAGGCGATCCGAGGGGATATGGGGTTCCATAAAAGCAGTGTTTTGTTGGCCTAGTTGCTGACAGCTATCGCAACGCCATGGAGACCAGAGCTGTCCGTGGGTCCACTATGGTAGAGGTGGTAACTTTTGTCTACCCCGGGAAACTTTATACACCGGGTGCCAGAATTCGGTAGCCGAACTTCGGAGAGACATGCGATTTCGATGCGGTAGTCATGTAGCGTTCGTGCAATGATGGTTTGGCTTCCGATGTCCAGGAGTGTTCTCACATTCCAGCACGCGATTTAGATGTGATTTCGCGTCTTGAGGGCCCCAGCTAGCATACTTGTCACCCCGGCCGCGGGGAGAACACGAGGCGCGTCGCTTACCGGGGACGCCGCAGCCTGAGCGATGTGTGAGGGAACTTGTCATGAAAACTCCTGGGAGTATGGTGGAAAGTGGCGTCCCCAGTGCCACTCGGTTTTTTGTTCGACGTAGCAACTCTAGTCCGTGCACAATCAAGTGCTACCTGTCGGGTAACAGGAGGTTTTTGTGTTGGGAGCCGGTGACCGAGCGAGCGGTTCATATGCCTTTTGGATGGCGACCCACCAATTCGGGATGCCCAACGCGTCATACTGATCTTGGTGTATGGTTGCCGGTGGCTCTCTAGGAGCTCGTTCGCCATTCCGTAGGGGTAACCTAGACCCAGGGGTCCATGCAACTCTGCTGACTGGACAATTTTTCCTTGGTAGCCGTTGGATCCAACAGATCTCTTCCGCCTATGCAGGAGTATCCACCTTCGCGTGCTGGGCGCCGTCTCACCAAGATTTTTAGGCCTCGGTTACCCTCAACCTGGTTTGGCCCGCCTGTTGAGCAGTTTGCCGGGGTGTGGCCGCTGACGCATGCCTCAGCTTCGTGAAGCCACAGGTGAGAGCTGGGCAGGTGATGGAAGATACCCCAAGGGACACGACAGTTTACCAACTCAGAGGAGCTACTTCTCTCAAATGCCCCATACACCCCTATTGTCTTGCATATCTGTGACTGTAAACGGGAAAACACCTGGCAAACACTCACGGAATTTAAAACAATTCACAAATTATGGAAAGTAGGTTTTAAACTTAAACTATCCAACTGCCCCTCACTGCTCCGACAGGTATTGTACCTCGGACAAGTTGCAAGCGGTGAGGATCCAAAATGATTCACCAAAGCTAAAAGACAAACAAAATCTGACCCACTCTCAGTAGTGCTGAAGAAGTTCGAATCTTGTAGGGTTTGGCATCCTATTACCGCAGGTTCACCTCATAGTTCGCCCTCATTGCAGCACTATGAATGCAGTGATAGGCAAAAAGCGGCCTTTTTGCTCTACCCTAAGAGATTCCGTTCCGTGTCGGCGTGCGCCTCTGATGTCATTCAGCGTCGGTTATCCGAGTGAAACAGAGAACTGAGGTTATCGGACGGGCATCAAAAACGCAGAGGGGAAAAATATATCAATTGTATGATAGATTATTGCACAAAATCAGCGAGAGTTGGTTCGGTTTAAGTCACATATGCGGTCCCTGTAAGACGCACGCTATTCGACCACTAAATATGTAAATGAGGTGCACCTGGCCAGTTACATTCCGACAGAAGTACTTTAAAACTCCGCAGTCTGAGTTATGCATACTTCTTATGACGGATAAAACAAGAACGACTGCGCAACACCCCGAGGGCAATGGAATGGTCGAACGAACTAATGGAACTGATCAAATGACACTTTTTCTGTGACCCGGGAGGGAGATGCGGATCCTCCGCTACTTACGCTTCTCCTTTGTGACCTGTTAACCCCAAGTAACTCCAGACTACATGGTCAATATGAAAAAGACCTTGGTGAAAGTTCATAAACTGGCACGAAGACAAAAAACGAGTCCGAATACAACTACGACACTGGCCGCGACACCTAGCCATTTCACTTAATGTCTCCAACCATTTGGTAGGCGGATCATGTAGACCCCAACCTGAAAGTCTAACACATCCTACTTGATCATGGTCTTCTTACCTTTTTGCCGTGTCACGGACTGATCACCTCGATCTTCCTTCTAACCACTACATGCCTCGGAGAACAGCATACTACAAGTCTATCGGTAGGTATGCGTAACACATGTTCCAACCACCTTAACCTGTGTAGATTCAATACCGGATCCAGAAACTGGGCTTTGGCTCCCAAAATTCTACGCCTAACCTCAGCATTGCTGGTGCGATGTTCCTACCATATTTTGACAGTGCTACAGATACATCGACAACCTTCACCTTTTTCCTACGCTGAGCTGCTTAACAGAGACGCCACAAACAGCTAACGTTGACAAAAGACAAACGCGCCTTCTGTGTACGCGATGATACTTCTTCCGATATCTGACCTGGTGAAACGTAACTACCCAAGTAAGAAAACTTATATACTTCAGCTAGAGTTTCCCTTGCCAAAACAAGATCTGGTTCTGAGCCAACCTAGTCCTGCAGCAGCATTTTACACTTTGAAGGTGCGAAACGCATCCCGAAGGTTGCTACACTGTTAATTAGGCAATTCAAGAGAGCTATTCGAAGAATCAATTCAGTTACAAAATTGAAGAGGAAGGGCAAAAGAGGACAACCCTGACGAACAATACTTTCTGTGGTGAACTCGGGTAAAAGATCACCGTAAGGATTGGAGAAGAAAAATAAATTTCTCTGACACACCGTTCAATGAGAGGCTGTGCCGAAGAACTGCGATCGACTGAATCGAACGCCGCCTTCAGATCAAGAAAGATAGATTGTGGGCTTACGGAAGATCTGTCTGCATTCTAAGGTTTGCCGAATAGTAAGAATGTGGTCGAAACAACCCGAACGGGTCTGAAGTCGGGTTGCTTCTCACGCGTACTTAATCCATGGGCGCTGGATAATCGGTGGTGAATAAGCCCGGTGAGCAGTTTGGACGCGATACTTATCAAGCTAATTCTTCTGGGGTTTTCACAAGAGGATCTGTCACCTTTCTTGTAAGTTTGTACAATCACCGATTCACACCATTCCATGGGAGTCTGCTCACTATCCCAAATAACCTGGAGGACTTTTGTTAACTTCGAGACTAAAGCTTCGCCTCTATCCTTAAAAAAAGATGGAGACAACCCATCCTGTCGAGCGGCTTTGTACCTTTTCAAGTGACTTATCTCCTGCAGAACTTTCATTCCTGATGCATAAGTGATATCCACGTGCATCGTTTCTCTGACAGGTATATTTGGAAGGTTCTCTGTAGAAGTCAGTCAATTGAATTTTTCCTTGAAGTGCTCCGCCCAACGATCTAGACAACATTATTGAGAGTGAACCAGTGAGCCGTCGGATTCCTGGATTAACTCACTTACACCAGGCTTCCGTTGACCGCTACCTCTAATCAATGGTAAGGGTTGCGAGCACTTCCGATAGACGTAACCTTTTCCATTTCCCTACATTTCGCAATCCACCACTGTTCACGGTTATTACTCATGCTTTTAGTCAGGGATTTACCCACTTCATTGAATTTGGCATCCGACGGATCTGCGAGCATCTAACAGAGCAGTTTATGTGAAAAATATCCACCGTTTGTCAGGCCTACGTGAACCAAAGTCCTGTGTGGCATTGGATGCGGCATACAAGGCTTCCTTGATCTGTTGCTACTGTCCATCTGGGTCGTGCACATCCGGCTGCATAGACAACCATGTAGACAGCTTCGTCTGGAAATCATATCGGTGATTATCGCCCAGAAGCAACTGCGCAGGACGGGTGGTGTTTATGTTGGTGCGACCACGGACGAGACGTAAACAGACGCGAGCACGTACCAAGGCGTGATCTAAGTCCACGGGTATAGATCAAAATAAACGATAATCTTCAACTAATCCACGCTAAAGGTGACCAATCACAATATGGTTAATCTGAGTCTAAAGTTTTGAAGGCATAGAAGGACGCTGTGTCAGTCTATGCCGCTTATTATGGCAGACGTTCCTACTCGCGGTGCCTACTTAACGTCCCACCACGTGGCGCGAGAGTTGTAGTAGTTATAGTAGCAATGAAAGCAGTGTCATTTGATCACACGTGGCGTGTCTGTTAGTCGGTTTCTTTGTTGTATTCCAGAACTAGTATTAGACCCTGTGATGGAACAGCCTTAACAACCACCGAACGTATTACCAGTAACAACTGTTCGTTTTCTCTGGGAAGATATTATTGGGAAGTCAGCAAAAAGTATTACAGGGTGCAACTATTTATTGCGGATCTAATGGATTGTAATCGTTTGAGTTGTGAGCAACGGAAATAAAGTAGTAGTGGGTTCTATTTGAAGCACATTATGAACCATATTGGTCAAATTTCATGATTAGTTTACACATGGCAAACCAGTGGGCAAAATGCAAGGGCGAATAGCAGACCACACAGTTCAAATTATCGGAGTTTACTAGGTTGGGATATTTTCAAGAACTCTCGATACAAGATGGATGCCACAGAAATCTGTGTGATTGGCAACGCCACGGTAAACAAGCATCGATTTTCCGAGAAAGTGCAACAGTTAGACGGTTTCTCACGTGAGGTTGGCAGATTCTCATCACATGGCACACTTTTTCCAGTCAAGAATCAATGAAACCTGTGGACTGGAACCACACATCGATGCAGGACCTAAGTGCCTACTCTCGTTTCGAGTGCGCCCGTAACAAAAATACCCAAAAGCACCAAGAACCTACTAAAGCATCGTTCGATTTTTATACGCAATCCAAAATATAAGTGAGGACCGTGGTAGACAGATGCATAAAGAAAACACGTATGCACGGACAGAAGTCTGGGGCATTTCGGATTTATCTAAAAAACAACTTATGTTGACACACGTAATGCCCGTGTATCCAAGTGGACCACCTTGACTTGCTGTGTTTGCTGGGTAAATAAACTGAAATTGATGTTTATCAGTGATCTTGATTTTACACAAATTGCGAAGCTTTCTGGACGAAATAAAGAGTTCCTCTATCGGATAGACGATAACGTTGCGTGGCAAGGCCAGGTGCCAATGTGGCTGGTGAAATCCCATTCAGAGCTCTTCTTCAGCAACTTATTTATCCTATTTGGATTATTTTGCTTCGCTTCCTCGCACTTAATTACGTTGATTTAGAGATATTAGAAAACTGGAGTACTAGGGGTACGACATTAGTGTTCAATATACCTGAATCACGGCCCATCGCCGACAATCCACTAAACCCCCATCCTACCAAATAACGGACACAGTCGCTCATCAACAACTGATGTGCAAGGAATGAATTCAACTGATATTTTACAGAACAGTGACAAGAATGATACTTAGTGCGGTGGCACTGTCTAAGTGAACGTGATTTTTTAACTTACTAAAAACACTACTTGCAAGCAGAAGTAAAGAGAGCCCAATTATTAGTGAATGTGTCCACCACATCAATGATTATTGTGAGGTGCGGAATCATTCTGTTTCTTCGGCTCAACGAAAATGAACAACCTCAGGTGGGCAATAACTCGATTTAAAAGAGGCATGATTCTCTAAGTTTTGATTCAATTTGCATTTGAAATAACCAGTAACCTGAGCCTTTAGATGAGTGTTCCGTTGGAAAACCTGGATTAGTAATACCGGAGGGTACAGCCAGAATACCTATATCCAACACTGATAATTTCAAATTGTCGTACATGCTCGGCCACTAATGTCCATCACCGCTGGATTCGACGAAGGCCGCAGCAGTGCCGCGCGAACATATCACAGCGATTAACAGATAATGCAAAAAATCAAAACAAGAAACGTAGTACCGAATGACTATTCTAGGAATGGCGGTGTTGGGAGACCGGACAGTTACTGCGATCGTACAAAATTTAACTAGCCTATAGTTTTAGACGATTTCGAATCCATCATCAGACTTTTTCTACATAGGACTGCTGCCGACTGTCAACCGATTGAACCATGAGGTCACGCCGATAAGTCTCAATATTTGGACCATTCTAATATCAGGCAAATTCGCTCAAGCCTCGAGTGAAAAATGTGCATCTTGCCTCTAAAGGAAAGACTATAATTCACCAGGAGAAACTCCGCGCTTCAGTGAACCTACGTATCACTTATATGATAGGATACTCTAAATAAAAGTCAAAACGGATCATAGAATCAATGGTACTCCAATCGTTGTTGTTGGGGTTTCCAAAACCGAATTATGAAACACTTGAAACCCACAACAAGAAATGAAGATGAAAAGTAATGCGGAGTCAAGATGCAAATTCAGTAGCTCACGAGTAATGCCGACATATTCGGACACCCATCAAAAGCCTGCAGTGATAGACAGCGATTCGCTGTTGCCTAGCTAATTGCAAGGCCTGATCTAACAGGACCGCATATGGTCCTCTATTCCTGCACGCCTCAGGAACCGGTTGCACGCGATTCCTAGTAGTACAGTAAGCCTTTGGATTATGCGGTACACCTCTCCATCATACTCATGTGCACAGTTGAACTGATTCTCACTCGGAGAGCATCACAACCGGATCGTATTCTGACTTAAATGGATGAACTCGCTTCTTTCGTTATCTATGCTGCTCTTCTCAATTTATATTCGAAGCTGTCATCCTCACCACCGTTAGTGCTGGAGCTGGTTTGTAAAGTTCACTTCTAATTTTGTTTTGTTTTCACTTCTGCTTTAAAATACGCTTATTCCAGCACATCAGAATAGCGAAACATAGCTTATGATCTCCAAACTCGCGCCTTCGATCTGCATGCGGTAATAAGAGGATGTTATTGACTATAGAAAAAACACTAGTAGTGAACACACGGAATACACAGTTTAACTGTACAAAAGCACATTGATCAATCATTCTGATTCGGCAGAAAGAGACGACACGATCGGAACTGTTCACGGTTCTCTACCATTTAATTCAATGTCTCTAACCAACTGGTAGATGGATCTTTTGGACCCCAACCACGAAGATGTGAAACACCTACTTTTCGTAATTCGCTGTACATTTTCTCATTCCCCGTTGCCACGTCATCTGTTGACCCCCACGTGGCTGCTTCCACTTCTACGGAGGAGCGGAAAACAGGGCACGGTACTGTATGGTAGACATTTGATTGCTACATGTAACACGTGCCCTAACCAATGAAGTCTACTAATCTGAGTACGCTGTGATAGAATATCCTCCGAAATAGTACCCAATACGCGATATCTGACCTCAGAGTTAGTCACTCGGTCATTCCATCTAATCTTACGATACTACACACATATCGATGGGCGAAAAGCTTAAGACGACGAATTTCTTCCGCAAGCAGACCTCAAGTTTCGAAGCTATACAATGAAACTGAACGCACAGCGGCACAGTACACACGATCTTTGAACTTCAGCGAAATATCAGGTCGGCGCCACAAATGCTTCAGTCTAACATGCATCACTCGAGCCCTGGATATACCCGTGCACACCTCAACTACTGTGCTTGAATCCATCGTCACGCTGCTGCTGAGGTAAATGAAGCGGTCGTCGATTGCTAGTTCCTCCCCATCGAACATCAAGCTCGAAACCGTTCGCGTCTCATCTTGAAACATCACTTTATACTTTGAAGGTGCAAAGCGCATACCGAATGGAGCCACAGCTCATATGATTCTATCTAATGCACGTTGCGAATATTCTGTACATTCAAAAAAGCAGACGAGGTCATCGGCGTTATTTAGATCATATAGCTTTTCATTAGTTGCCAGCTGGACACTCACATCCTGAATATTTGGCAAGGCATTTTCCTTTGACTCGTTCATGACAAAGTTAAACAGGCTCTCGATTTCTATTGCATATCATTTCACTGTCTGAGGTTCGCTGTGCATCGATGTCAAGAGTAAGTTTGAACAGTCTTTGACAGTTACCCGAAGCAGTTCCATTAGACTGACCGACCCTTGATAAATCCAGTGTCTTTGATGGACATCGGATCTAGGATCATAGGCGAAACCTGCTGCCACGTGTATCGCTTGGTGGGCATGGACCCAATGCTCGTCTGCATCACTGTTCGTCGTAGTAATTGCTGGCGTGTCCAGCCGAAAAGCAGAAGAACGAATAAGGTTATCTACAAGAGTCTTCAGTTCTAACAAGGACCTGTATGTAAACCAAATAGCCACAATGGATCGCTATACTCCTCAGCTACTAGTTTCTCACTGAGATTTTGTTGAAACAGTAAACAAAACCTCCGTATCTATGGTGCATGCTACTGAAAATAAACTGAACTGAACAATGAAGTAGAGACGGCGAGCCTGACCTCGACATTTGGAGCAGTAGTCTGCAGTAAATCAGGCGTGGGTGTGGGTCAGGCCATAGTGGGGCTGAAAAAATGTGCACTCTTAATGACCTTAGACGATTAAACAGTTGAAAGTGTGTATTTCGGCTTGAAGCGCCGACACTGCGCGGCGAGTCATTCCTTTATCGTTTAACTCTACCAGGCGTTTTGGAAATACGACTGCTTGCACTAAAAATATTGTCTAAACGAAAGAGAAATAGGATAGGCTAGAATGGGTCGTGGGTATATGAATATAAACATCTGAATCTTTGAAGACAAATTTCACGCAGACAGTGATTATTTGATAACCAGTGTAACGGTAAGTCCCATCTTGCGCAAAAATCTTGTGCCTGCTGATATTCATCATTCTTACTAATATACAACAAGAAACGGTCGATGAAGTTGCGCCAATTGCTGCATCGTTCACCATGGCAATAACAAAGAACAATGGATGCGACGTGTGGACAGAAAAACTATAAAACTACAACACGGATTAGAAAAAACAAAGGATCCTGGAGGCGCTACTCAACATACCCTATCGAAACCGACACATACATTTCCGTCGAATCTAACAAAGTAACGCAATAAAACAAACACTGTCCATGGTTGATTCAAATCTACTTTAAATGGAACGGATTTTTCGGGACCTAACGGGAAAGCCGCCTGCGCAGATGAACGCCTCCGTCTCTCCCACGGGCACAAATGTGGTTTACTCAGCTGAGTCACGAAGTGAGACCAGGGGACACAGTGGATCAAACGAGTGTTATTCATACACAAACATCGCAGGTTACTTTACTGAACTCGATGCGGCGAAGAATTTTTCAGTAAAATAATTCGAACGTTCGATATTTTAATGGCGTTGCTAACCGCAGCCGATTTTCAGCAAAAATCAAAGATTATAATTCTCCGGTCTGGGTATCTTTTCCTAACAAACTTCAGATCTCAGTTTTAGGAGAGAAAAAGATCCAATCGAGACAAAAACAGGCTTGTGTAAACATTTGTACACCAGAATCCAATCAGTTTCAACTTCAACGGTTGGTGAAATTTCTTCACCGCACGTGATGTTGCAGCCAACTTTATTCCCTCCGCACTCCAAAGAATCACTTGTATTACCTGAAAAGCCTCGTTTGATCAAGTGACCCAAATCCGTGACTCACGTATATCAGTTGCTACTAGTCAAATTAACCTTACCTTCATTAGTCACAACCCGGTACTCTCAGACTTTCACAAACTATGAGCAGTTATTATCTAGTGTTCATGAGCAGAGTCAAAGAACGCACCAGAAAACAATCATAGAAAAAACGAGTGTGGTACATGACTCAATCCAATCGTCTCCACGTCATTCCAGGCATGCAGCTAACTAGATATAATCAGTGACATTCAGTTCTGTTAGATATCAATGCCTCCAGTTTTTGTTTATGTGGCCCAAAACAACCCAGTGAGAAAGGAGTGAGAGTCGACACCGACGGAGCAACTAGAGAAACGAAGGATACAAAAGGGACTAATTGTGTAACAGTCCACATGTCGCATAATTCATGCTGATTCCAGTTCTTTTGCCAACATTATTCATATTTCCCTCCATGTTACCACGTTCGGTCGAAATCATGCTCAGTGGCGGTTATGTTATGACAAATTCCATTCAAACTCCTAATAAATTTCCCAGTCGATTTTTCACGTTTATTTTTATTCCATGTTTTTGCAGGACACCACGCTTTTGCATCGGGTTATCGGTGAATATATGCGTAGGTGCATGCATGCAAACGATTACACAGACACACACGCATGCACACAGACAGACAAACAAGAATACATACATACAGACAGGCAGACAAATACAGACAGACAGAGACACATAGACAGACCTACTTATCCACCTACACAAGCATACATACGTACACATCAAAACAACCCTAGTTTGCACATCAATCCGAGTATGATCCTGTTGGCTGGTAGTCGCGGTTTCGTTCACTTACTTGTGCGGGAATGAAATTCAGAATCTTCAATGAGGAAGCAAGGTTGTTTGGTTTTCTAGCGAAAATCAATGCGTTCAGGCTAGGTTCAAGGTGAGATCACCCGGACCCTTCAAAAAAAAAGCTTATCAATAAACTGCATCGTATATGCCAAAAACCTAACACAATGTTCGACGTTGACCTGCAGCATACTGACGGACCTGTACGATGCATACAAGTTTTCGATTTCTGTGAGTTCGGACATGCGCCCTAATACACATGTATTTTTCAAATCAACACTGGTGAAAAAGTTCTACATTGTCCGTCCTCTCACCTGATGGTTGCGATGATATACCGCTTGTTTGACCTATTCCATCGGATAGGAAAATGACCGGTCTTTATAATTCTAATGATACACTTTGGAAATTTACGCCATTTTTGATGCACGCGTTTCGCATGCGTTTAGGAGTACGCACGTAAACTGGATGTTGTCCACCGAAACGAGAAACAGACTACTCACACGGACGAAACATGGCCAATGGTACAGGTAACTGAAGCTTAGTAACCATACCCGTTGCATTTCTTGTTCATTAAGCCAGTCACACATAGGGCAGCCACCTATGGGCAGTAGCTGGTTCAAGGGGCGCGTTTACTAGCATTAATAAAACTCCATACAGGATGCCTTTAGACTCGCTGGTTAAAACGACCGCCGATTATATATATGTTTAACCTCGCACACAGCAAATTACCTGCTATGAAAACTCACGTGATCCGTCTCAGGAAAGCAGCCGTAGTGGCAATTGTACGCAGCGAACTAGGCCTGGAGATCATCACACGATCGATTTCCTGAGGTCACACAGACAATTACACACGTACACTTACACAACATGCAATATAGACTACAACAATTTCCTGCGTGTGTCGTCCACGCACAGGTAATAAATTACCCCGCAAGCGCAGTGGTGGGAATCAACAACGACATGGGGGATGGGGTAGGCAGAGAATCGAGGGGGGGGGGTAAATCAATCTACGGGGTGACAGACCAATTCAGTGAAAGTAAATGTTGCTTAGGATGACAAAACAAGCTCGACTTCTTTGCATACCAAATCAGTATGAGCAATGTCATCGGAATCACAATGAACGAGCGGGGTATGGCAAATGACAGGCAATGCATGCTGCAACCGGAATACTGCGAACAGCGCGTGAACAACATCTGAAACGAAAGTCTAGAGCCAATCCAGCTAAGGTTTCATTTTGGATGATGAACAAATGATTATGAATGAAAAAGAACGGTGTGAGCTTTTAAGTTTTAATAATTAGTAATTAGGATTTGGTCCGTTGTAACGATTCTCTAGGAAATCAATTTGATGCTCTTCCTGTTTACGATTACACCGGCGAGAGCAGTGCTTTCTAGTGGCCAGAACGGGGTGTGTGTGTGGACACTGAATGCAACGCGAAATTGAAATTCAAAAGGTTGTTTCAGACGAAACCACATCAGCATTGGTTGGAACCTGAGCTAGGAATGGAGTTACAACATTTTCTGTGAGGCGATATTCTAGCGGAGGGAAATCGATAGCACGTCGAATGGTGTAACTGACATGTGACCCAAGGTTAGGGAGGATTCGTTCGGTAAATGTAACCGATGACCATAACATAAATCACTCGAGGTTGTTTGAAACTAAACCGGAACGACGACTGAAAATATTTGAACCACGAAGCAGCGAGGCGAAGTATCTTTGTAGTAAACACAAAACGATAGCAGAATGGTATGAACCCATTGAAAATGTGCACTGCTTCAGGAAGCAAGATATGATCGACTGTGAAATTCTGAACAATTTCAACTATTGGATTACGAAGAGCAACATCTTGACTTGGCAACATGGTCTTTGCATGCACGGACCAGCGCAATTGGTTTTGTGGCGCAATATCAAGGTACTTGTTCTTAAAATAGGATCTAAGTCGAGGACAGCAATGCACTCTCTCTCACAAAGATAAATTTCAGAGTGTAACGGAATTGGTACGTAACAATAACCTTATCGAAATTTAAGCACAGTAAGTAATTTGTTATTTATTCTTCAGTTTCCGAAGCCGTCCTGCATTTGGCACAATGATGATCGGTAAAAAATCGTTATTAAATGTTCACGCACGACTGTGGTGGACGAGTTAAACCCCCACAACCTCAAAGGCCCGTTGCACTACTGGGAACAACCGGCAACCTGACCCTAAGGCAAGGAGGCTGTAATCTACAACCAGAGGTGAGTGATTGAAAAATGGATATTCCACACCTGACAGAAACTCATGACAGTATTTTGATCAAGCTCAGAACGATTATTTAGGAACAGTCGGTGAAAATGGAGAACGCATGATATTAGTTTATCCACGGTGACCAAAAAGGTCATGAAAAATAATTCGGAACCCGAAAATATGAGTCAATGTCTGAATAAAAATAAGAAACACGTTGATGTAGACAGACAGCCTACAAATTCAGGGCTAGTGAATCATATCACACAGATAATTGGACACTTTGCCACGCTGAGTGAAAAATACATTGCCAAGGAGCCCACAGTGTCCAAACTTAGCATAGCAGAGATCGAAGGCGAACATAGAAGGAACCAACACAAGAACTTGGAAAAGATAAATCACTAGTTTCCTAGGGTAACTCGAGTTTACTATCGCTTTAAGAGCAGCTATTTGTCAATGACAGATACTGACTCCCTGTTATATGAATGTGGACCTCTGTTTCACATATAGCGGTAATATGAGGAAATCCGCTGCGAAATACTAGCATAGCAACATTATTTCAAACGGCCTGAGTTCCCCGGCTTGGTATTTGAGGTTCGAGTCTTCGAATACAACGTTCGATTCCAAGCAGGGGAACGGAACAGATCTGTTGCACTCTTAGGACCTCCGAAAGATGATTGAAGCATAACATTTCATCCACTGCACACTGAGATGCGGGAAGTTGTCAGCACTAATAATAGTAGCTGGCGTTTAACTTGACATCTAATTTGAAGTGAGACAAACTGCAATTCAGAGGTTCGCTTCTTTCTGGAGCGAATGTCTATAACAGTTTGATCTGATTTTCAATGGATTTATTTATCGGGTAAACTGTGTATTTCGACATGAACGTACATTCAGTCTTCTTTATATGCACTTCTACCATCAGATGGGAAGATCTTCCTATCATAGATAAAAATGTTACGCATGAAGCGACCATTCCACAAGGACTAATGACGTCCACTGTTATAAACCGGTTGAACATTAAGATATCCACCGTGATCAGAACCGTGTCAGCCGTGATTCAAATCTAATCCACCGGGTGACGTTTACCCGAATAAAGCAAGCGGTATTCTCCAACCAAATCAGATTCGAAGTAAAAACGCGCTCCTTTGTGCTCTGCGGTATACAAAAGAGCACAGAATCATTCTCCAGAAATGCATATACAGACGATGGATAGGCTAAACGGAGATCAAGGCATACCACCAAAATTGAGCGCGCAGAACGAGAAAAATATTACGAACATCAGGAATGCATGGACCGGAAAACTGAAGTATTCCTTATTCAATCTCGTTCAGATCCCTGAAGAGATCTGATATGATGGTATGGCCCTTTATCATCTTTTCATAGTGACTTCCCGATTAATATATGACTTCAGTTGTGTCTTGGCTGATTACCTTCACTCCAGTCTCCAGTTCGTTGCTCCAACACCCAGTGAGATCCTGGTACGTCAGTACCTACCAAGGCTATTAATCTGACAACTCAGCATATTCTAGAGGAACATCAATAACATGTGTCCAGCGGCCCCTGACTGACCGCAGGTTCATGTGTGGGATTTAGAAAATAAGCGGTTAACACAAAAGGCATATTCTACTGAGAAGTTAGCTGAATCGTTTGAGAATACCAAACTAAGACTTACGACCTCAGACTCTATCTGGCAGAGTCCACTTAGTGTTCTGGTAGTCTTATAGGACGGCACCTGAGACAGGGCAATCTGCCCACCAGACCTTTCACTATCAGATTTATAGTGATATGATCCATAATTTGAGTGTGTATGTGAGAACGATTTATAAGGATTCTCTGATTTTCACTGGAATAATGCCGAGTGCTTCATCATAACACGTAGTAGGATCGGTTGCACACCGAGGCCCTATGTGAATTAGTTATATTCATTTAGTCACGATGCCGCGGTTCGTGGTGTCTGGCATCACAATCAAACTTCCCAAATACTGTGGTCACTATACAATCCGTCGCACGTTAACCTGCCTGCAGAGATACGATGCAGCCACCAATTTTCCCACGCGAACTCTATCTACGGCTTAATTTCATTGCTGCGAATCCTCCGCACTTATCTGAGTTGTATCTCACCTTACATACAACACACCTGTTCGTGGCTACTCCGTGCTATTCCAGCCTCGGCTGCTACGAATACCATAAATAACTTGAGGTTCGGTGAACCTCTAGTCTACAAATCGTGTTTATCGACGTTGTATCAACCGTGGTGAAATACTAATAATCCTTACTAGCGCGGCTACTGTGTTACCATTTGGGCCATTTTCTGACTGCGATTCGGCGACTTCGCAGCACTGGGTTTATATTACTAATTTTACCCCAGTGTGAGGGAAGTCTGATTGAGGTGCCAAATATCACGAACCACGGCGTCGCGACTAACTGAGTATAACTAATTCACAAAAGGCGTCAGTGTGTAGCCAATCCCACTACGTGTTATGATGAAGCACTCAGCATTATTCCAGTGAAAATCGCAGAGAATCCTTGATGTTGTGTCCGATTAAAGTCAAGCACACCATGTGGACAACAAAAATCACTTTCATGCATGGACAAACACTTGCTTGGTGCTGACCTCTAACCATGCTTCAGTGCGAGCAGTATTAACTTATAGATTTTGCTATCTACTGATTGGTCTTACTCTTCTGCGCGTGAAGCCATTTGTAACTTAGCTCCTTTGCTTACTTGGTTTTGGCTTACTTGACGGGCATGGCCGGGTTTTATGTTTACACTCCAACACGTAAATGCAATGCCAACAATATGTACTCCACTACAAACTACGAACACAACACCGAGGACTCGTTCTGACATACACACTCAAATTATGGATCATATCACTATAAATCTGATAGTGAAAGGTCTGGTAGGCAGATTGCCCTGTCTCAGGTGCCGTCCTATAAGACTACCAGAACACTAAGTGGACTCTGCCAGATAGAGTCTGAGGTCGTAAGTCTTAGTTTGGTATTCTCAAACGATTCAGCTAACTTCTCAGTAGAATATGCCTTTTGTGTTAACCGCTTATTTTCTAAATCCCACACATGAACCTGCGGTCAGTCAGGGGCCGCTGGACACATGTTAGTGATGTTCCTCTAGAATATGCTGAGGTGTCAGATTAATAGCCTTGGTAGGTACTGACGTACCAGGATCTCACTGGGTGTTGGAGCAACGAACTGGAGACTGGAGTGAAGGTAATCAGCCAAGACACAACTGAGGTCATACATAATCGGGACGCCACCCTGAACCAGAGCATCATTTCCGAACATGTTAGAAGGTTGTATGATGCAGATTTTTATAATAGCTGGTCTACTTAAGAAGCATCATTTTTGGAGGACCAGAAAGTGGTACCAGAAGCTAGCCGATGGGTATTATTAACTGACCTCCCCCCCTCCCCTGGAATACGGTCACCGAGGTTAAACTGAAAAGGTTTGAAGTGGGCGTCTAACGGCTTCATGAATTTCTCTGATCATGGCTGTCTGGATGCCGTAGTATGGTCAACAGAGCATGTAGATGATATGATTATGTAGTCTCATTGGTTTTTTTTGCACAAGAGGCGTCCCCAGCGTCACTTGCTTTTTTCTAAGGGCACACCTCTACCCTTTGCACAACCAAGTGTGAGCTGCAAGACAGAAATGTGTTCATGCGTGGTTGCCGCCCCCCCCCCCTCCCCCCAGGAGCTCGTTCGCCATTCGATTGAACTGAATCTAACCCAGAAGTCTATGCAGCTCTGTTAGTTCGAGAGATTTCTTTCACAGTCGTTGGATTATACATTAAATATCGTCCGCTTATTCAGAGGTAGCTGTCTTTGGATGTCGAACACCATCTTACCGAGGTTTTTGGACCTCGACCATCCTCAACCTGATTCGGCCTGCTTGTAGGGCGTTTTTCCTGGGTGTGGCCGCTGATGCATGCTTCAGCTTCGTGAAGCCACAGGTGAGAGCTGGTTACTTCACAGAGACCAAAGAGATGTAAGGTACGCCAAGGGCACGACAGTCTACCAACTCAGAGCTGCTACTCCTATCAGACACCCAAATACTTTACTTTCTACAAAAGGAATAAAGAAGTTATGCGAATAAAGAGGGAAAAAGCTTGTGTGACTCGCACCCCCGCCAATTAGTTGGTACCAGGGTTTTCATCAACGTGGTACTTACCACATCACCCTATGATCAATCCCAAAAGAACCAGAGAAACTGATGATAGTTGTTTGATATCGTTATCTTCCATTGAGGTGGCGAAAACCTTTGTTAGATAAATAAGAGATGCTACACAAAGAAGAATTACATTTAAAAAGGGTATCAAACGTGAAATACTGCATGCAGTACCTGGACACGACACCGCTGTCCCTACGGCCGGTGTCAGCCTGAAATCCACATCAGCACAAAGGACCGTTGGGACTGTATGGGACACTCAACAGGATACATTGTTTTTGCCTGATCGTGGGTGAAGGGATCTTATCTGTTGTTTCCGATTGGTTTAGCAAGTCCTGCCGTCTTGCCTGCAAAGGTACTGTTTCAGAATATCTATTACGTTAACGAAACCACTGCTTGCCTTAGTATTTTCGCGGCGCACAGGCTAAATGTTATCCATGCATTGTCATCACTCTGCCAGTGGCGATATGTTAGATCGGAGATTAACCCAGCAGATGCAGCTTCTAAGGGGTCAGAAACACTAGCGCAGTCTAGGCAGATTTCCAAAAGAACAGTGGCCGACCAGTTGACGTAACTACGGAGTCCAAAAGAATGACAGCCGGTACTAATTTAGTAAACCGAGAGTAGAATCCATTATTTTTGAAGCTTCCCAGCTGGATGCAACTGTTAAAGGTTGCGGTCCGGTTGATTCGTTTAAAAAAATACTCCGTAAAAGGACTCGTGTCGAAGTTCAGTTTCTGTTCAGTTTCAGTTTATTCAACCATTACCCTCACACTTCTGTGCTCCGGTTTCGGTTTCTACCTTCCAGCATCGTCGTGTAAATGGCGGAAAGAATAGGAGCATAGTGGTATAGATTCAAAAAAGTCAAAGTATCAAGGGGAAACCAAGACGACAAGGAAAGAGTCAGAATGCAACTACGCCACTGACCGCGACACCTAGCCATATCGCTTAATGTCTCCAACCATTTGGTAGGCGGATCACGTGGAACCCAACCTGAAAGTCTGAAACGTCTTACATGGCCAAGTCAACTGGTAAAGGTTTTCACACCTTTTTGCAATGTCACGGACTGACCACCTCGACTTGCCCTATAACCACCACTTGCCTCAGAGAAAAGCGTACGCTGAGGAAGTCTATCGGTGGGCACGCGTAACACATGTTCCAACCACCTTAACCTGTTCAGATTCAGTACTTGATTCACGGACTGATCTCTGGTTCCCAACACCATACGCCTAACCTCAGCATTGCCAATACGGTGTTCCCACCATACTCGGGCAATGCTACGGAGATATCGATGCTCGAAGACCGACAGTCTTCGCCTATCTCCTACCTTCAACGCCCATGTTTCTGAACCGTATAAAAGAATGGATTCAAAGTGTCAATAGGAGCGATAACACTCGATGAAACTCGTAGAGCCGAACACAGGGAGTGAGTTTTCAGATTATCTAAGTCGACTTGAATCAAACGTTTCTAACCTACTGAAGTCCCAGTGCTTAATATTAATCCACTTGCGAACCGTATTTCTCATACAAATCGACGAAATGTAAGTGGCTGGATTACTCCAACCATAACGCAAGATTCAAACACACTGCGACCTTGCCAAGACATCTGGTAACAGGCCCGGTTTTCGTACGTGTGTGAATCTGTCCCCCAAGGGTAGAGAATACGAAAAATCTGGGAAACTTCGACTGCTGGAGCTTTCGGTATATAACTATAATCAAATCACATGATCGAGTCTCAAACTCCACTGTACGACAACGCTCTTTTTTTCAACGAATAAGTCTCAAACGGTTCGGCCGTGTTCTCTGTCGATCCGGGATGGAACTCACAAACAGAAACCTTCTACTAGCACCTTGTCCAAGCTAGGAGTGTCGCCTTGGCGGTCATCTGAAGATGGATCAACAGAGTCAAAGTGGACGTAGAACATTTGGGTCTTCACTCAGTCCTTAGACTTCGTCTGTAGAGCAAGAACTGGATGCCACTGTGCACCGACCACGCCTCCGACCGCAACACATGGAAATATCAGAGACATTCGGGAAGCCAACTTACCCTCTAGAGAAGTCAGTGGCATGTAAGTAAGTAAGTTTGATCACCCGTCATTACCATGCGACAGGACATTGTGGCACCTCTCAAGTACTAGCTGATACCTGACAAAGATGTTGGATTGTCCAAGGCGGTACAGCAGTCGAAAGGATAACAGGTTTCATCATCAGCTATCGTAGAAATTCAACGCTTTGTACCTTATCACCGGTGAGAGTTGAGGCTGGAGGCACCCGTTCCACGAGGTCGGTGTTGACTACTTCTGCCCATTCCTTGTTCAACGGGGGAGAACGGCAGTGGAACGTAACGGATGCATTTCCTTCCGTCCACAAACGAGAGTGGCGCATGCAGAATTGGCTCACACTCCCACCAGTGGTTTATTTAGCATGAACCTCGCCTGATTTGTAGCTGGACAAGGTTGCGCAAGGGATATCTGCAGCGATAGAGAAACCAACTTTTAGGGTGCTTCTGAAGAACTTCGATTATGCATGAACAGCTGGAACGTTTCGAAAAGTGATTACTTTTCGCCTTCCGTAGGTGTTTAGTGACACTTCCAGCCACCGTCTGCAAGTCACAAAGGAGGTTTATGGGAAAGAATAATCCAGTCCGATCATGCGTTGCAGCATACCTCGGGCTTCCCCGAAATAAGCTAATATTATTATAAAAAAAATTCTTTACGCTATTTGCCATGAATGTGCCATCTGAGGAAACACTGACTAAGCTAATGTCCGAAGCGGAAAGGATATTAAACAATCGCCCGCTTGTTACGGTGTCGTCTGACATCTAAGATGATTATGCTTTGACGCCACACCATCTACTATTGCTTCGAAGGAATACCGGTCTTGACGCTAATGGCAACAAGGGATGCTTATCCACTAAATGTTGGCGGCAATTTAAAAGACTCACAATTGTTTTAGCTTAGATGGACTGAGGAATACGGTCCTTTGCTACTGGAAATACTGAAGTGGATTTCAAAGGATCGTATCTTGAAGGTCGGCGACTTGGTGATGATTTCATCCGATAATGGTCTCAGGAACCAGTGGCCCCTGGGTGTCGCCGCAGAACGTACATCTTCAAATTATGGTCTCGCACGTCTTGCATCAGTTCCAATCACGAACGGAGCCACCAATCAAGATATATGTAAGGCGCGTCCCTTGGATGGGGAAAGTTAAAAGGGTGCTGTAGTCTTATTCATACTTTAGCACCCGTGTAAACTGTACCATTTGTGCTGGAGTACGACAGAAGCGATAATACCTCAGGCTAAGAGATGTACAAGTGCACTGCTGTAAATCCTGACATCCCAAGGAAAGCTGAAGGACGCCGAACCGATAATTAATAAGAGAAGCTGGGGATTGAATCTGATCTGAGCACGTAGACCACAAAAATCTGTTACGGATTTTGTGAGTGATGTAATCGACACAACAATTGGACTCGGGGTCCTAGTTCAAGATTGGTTCGACCCCCCACCCTCACCCCAAATCTGTGGTCCCCGGTTAAAGTGTTGAGCCGAACCTGTTACATCACTGAACCAAACATCAGACATTGAGCTTAACAGCGCGCTGGCTGGTGCGAGTATTGATTCTGTCACATGACTTTTGACCCTCATTATCTACAGATATTTCGTTATCAGCACAACCGCTTGAACTTCAAGCAGTTCGGAATTTGCCTGCGTTCGGTGGACTATAGCTCAGGGAGCGGTTAACGCTAAGGTTTGTTCAGTTCAAGATTTATGACTGTTTTATAAAGAACCGCATCAAAACCACAACCGGACGTTTGACGTTTCTTTGGATTGTGTTATGCCTATTCCGACGACTAATAGAAGTCCGTCACAGTGTTCACCATTTTCACAAACTAATGATGAGATTTCGAAGTGGCTCGCGGTGTATACGATTTGACCGTGGCAGCATTCCGCACGCTCTGAAGGTCTGAATAAACAGGGACGATGATAAGATCGGAGCCGTTTCCTGTTCGTTATATCTCGAAGTGTTCCAAACCAGCCGGTAATGGGCTCTTTTGGATCCTATCCAAGCTGAACCTCGAGTTTGTACACTGGTGCACGAGTCAACACTTCAGTGCCGAGTAAAACAAGATATTTTACGCTGATTTTAAAATCATAAATGAACGAACGAGACAAGTTAGCCACCCAAACAGCAGCAAACCATGGCTGGGTCCTTTGAATTCAGCCATTTAGGCACGAGATAGGGAGAATCATGAACTGTTTCAAAGTACCATGGTTCCTGTTTATTTCTATCAGTAAAAATCCATACAAAACCAGGTGCATCTGAGAACAGAAAGTAACGGTAGGGGCAAATTGGCGTGCCAGGAAAACGAAGAAAGTGTGAATGAGTATGCGACCGGTCGGCAAATCTAACACTCTACACAACGTCTTCAACCCCTAAGAAGGTGCGTCTCGTGAACTTCAAATAATACACGATTACCTATTTTGGTTTAGAAACTCATAAGTCTCCGCCACCTACCCTAAACAACAATGTGGACCAGAGTGCATCTGCGTATTTGCTTAGCGTAACTTGTCTAGGATTGAGCACTGCACTATCTGATTTGCTTTGCAATGTATCTCAGAACCGACCATCCAGACCTCAGAAATACTGGGAAGATAACAGTAACTGAACGTCGGTGACTCAATACAGTAAGACTCATGGGATTTCTGTGTGCATAAACAGAATTCATATGACAGTATTTTGTACTTCAAATATCAAACCATATCTCAAATATTGCCTCACAGTCATTCAGACTTTCAGGCAGAGCTTGCAACGTCTGCCCTGCTCCAGATAGACAGGGTGGACCCCAGAATATCAACCTTGTTTAAAAAAAGGATAGTTTCCAAGTCCGAATCGGGAATTAGGAGCCAAGATGATGAAGTTGCTTCACTTTGTCACTTAGCACAAGTCAGACTGGAGTAGAATTAAGAACTGCAATCTGAGCTGTGCATACGTATGCATACTCACCAGTGGTACGGATGTGGAACGCATAATAAGCAGGCGCGCACCAACCAGACTCATTCGCAAAGCCGTTTCCAAATGATTAGTGAGATTGGCATTTGAGACTGGCGTATGCTTCGCTTGTGTTGCTATACGTGACCAGTCGACCATGGTCCTGGCATAACCTAACCACAACGCGTGAAGATCTTGTCCAAGAGAAGCGGGCACTTCACGCGAACGGGGACTACCATTCAAAGTTACACTTGTTTTTGTTCGCATATTCCTTGTACGTCTGGGTCGAAGCAACCGAATTGTGCCACCAATGCTTCGACGGCGGCTTTTATTCGTCTGTGCGCGCAAGATACGAGTTGACTGAGGAATAAGACTGAGATTGTGACTTGTCCCACTGTTTTTTCCACCCGGTTGTAAAGCTAAATCCGCTTGCACCCTTCGGCCAGGGGCCACGTGACGTCGAACAAATTGTCGTACAAACTCGCTGACAGCTACAGTGCCATCGGCTGTATCATCCTTGGCTGTACTAGTGGACGACCGACCAGCCATCAGCTGAAACACAAGAACGAGAATCTCCTGAGCGAGAAAAAGCAAGCACAAATCCCACGAATACAAATGAAAAACAAAAGAACATACGATCGGCTAATGAACGAACACCGCAGTAGATGGCTCACGGGAAATAAACTGACTCAACCACGTTTTATTCACACAAACACTAAACGATCAGTTTGCTTGAGGCATTCTAAATTACATAAGCTGAAAAACAGACAACGAATATGATCGTTTTTGGAACAGCGCAATACTAATGGATGAACGTCAGTAAAACCTGGCAAGCTTCACACAGTTAGATTTAGAAGACCTGAGTATCCGAGATTATATTGGCTCAATGAGATCTCTGCCCATCATTAGTACTATAATTAACAGTGGTATTGATAGATGGAGTAACTAACATTCAGGACCAATTCGCTGCACAAATCTGGACCCATACTACGCACAGGCACATAAAAGCACACTGCATCCCACGCAATGACCACACCAAGAAAGGAACCAATAAAAGCTGTCCTGTAGACAACACACTCGAAAATTGTTTCAGTACCTCAGGCGGACTGTAAATGATGAATTCTGAGAATAGTACACGTACAAACTTGTCAACGGCTTCAACTTAAGCTTACTGCCAACGCAGCCACGCCAACAGAAACAAAAAAACGGAAAGTATAAGATACAACAGGATGAGGACGGAACGGTTATTAGATAAAAGAGACACGAATGCTTTTTTTCAGTGTACTTGTTTTTTGTTCACGGGGATCAGAATAGCAACAAACAGGTCGTACATAATTCACGCTAATGACTCCTATTCTGAACCATGTCCTTCAACTTCTCTGGGCCACGACAATCCACATTGACTGGACCACACCCGGAGAGGCGGAAATCGCCAATCGAGCGTAATAAATAGTTTCTACTAAAAGAAAACGGGTCAAAACAGACCGCATTATCGCTGAATAGCGAACAGTTAACTTAGCCACCCCACTGCCTTGAGCACAGGTTCTTGTTGGAACTCGAAGCTTTCGTTTAGAATCCTAATCGTTCTCCTGCTTTGCGGTTGGACAACCTAACAGTACCTGCCCAGCATCTCTATACTCTCTATACTCTATCGATCGTCGAGCAGAATAATCAGCACCGCGCTGCCCACTGCATCAAGTGGGGCGGGCAGCGATAAGTGAGCTATTTCTCTGAGTTCCCTTTCTTCCACTCAACTTTTTTCTTGTCCCCAACCTTCTCTCTTTGCCGCTCTATCCACCCATAACACTCCTACCGATAACACGCCCGATACTCGCAACGGTTCATTGTCAAGCTGCGTCGTGAATAATTCTCCATCTTTTGACTCACATTTTCTCAGGTCTCTCGCGTTTGTTAATCTCAACGCCTCTAAAGAGCGTAATCCCATGCAGGTCGATCAGTAGGCATGCCTGATGCACACAATAGATTCTCTGAAGATTGATGTGTGCTGCGTAAGTGAAACGCGTATCCAAAAATGCACACCCTACTGATACATGTACGTAGAGCCGGACCATGAATTAGTTTGGATGCGATTTGAGCTCCAGCTCCATGGTCATCGTCGCAAACCGCAAACCCGGTTGGCCGTACAATGTTCGTCTCACCCAGAAATTCACATCAGTTATGACCAGAAACTATCACATGACTTGGGAACTACGACGAACAGTAACGTAGAGGAGCATTGGGCCCATATTCAGCGGGCGATGCACGGTGAGTTTCTCGTGTCGTCCTAGATCCAATATCCATCGCAGACATTGGATTTATCAAGAGCAGAAACGTTTTTTCTCGAACTGTAGGTAGACGAATAAGACAAGAAGAAATCTATAACATCAAGTTATGAAAATCCTTAAGAATGATCGTGAAAAAACTGATGGGTGAAAGTAGCCGAAGAAACGAAAGTAGAAGTTACTTCAGGTAACAGTCAAAGACTGTTCAAACTTATTCCCGACACCGGTGCACAGCGAACCCCAGTCAGTGAAATGATATGCAATCGAGACAGAGAGCCCATTCATATCGAACAGCAAAGGCTTGACCTTTAGGCCGATTACTCCAAGGAGCAGTTTAGCTGGCCGCACGTTAATGTAGTTAATCCTGTGTCAATAACTGCGACTCACTGGGTAGTACCACTTGAGCCCCCAACGGAAGTGGAAGTAGAATCGAGCATTCAACTACTGAAGCGAGGGAAAGAACCGATCCCGACGGACTCCGTCCAGTTCGTTTCAAAATAGGGGGGTGGATGGTGCGTTAATCAAATCGCTCACCACCTTGATCCGCGAAATTTGGAAAAAGGAACATGATTCGTTAACACTGGGATGAGTCATTGATTGAATCCATCTTCAAAAAAGGAATATGCCACGACTGTAGTATTAATGGTGGGGTCAGTTTAATGCCGATTTCTCTGCACCGTGTTACACCAACGCACGGGAGGAACGTCCACGAATAACAGAACGGATTCGAACACAGATCGAGGATGCATCGCTAAGGTTTTTACGCTTCGTCAATTACTTGGGACGAGTCAGACCAGTGGGTATGCGTAACATGTTTCCAGTCACCTTATTCTGTACAGATTCCGTGCTTGATTCAGAGAATGACCACAGGTTCCCAACACCTTACGTCTAACCTCAGCTTCGATATTTCAGTGTTCCCACCATATTCGGACAATGCTGCAACGACATCGGAGTTCGAACAGCAGCACTCTTCGTCCAACTCCTTCGCGTAAAAGTCATGATTCTGAGCTATAAAGAAAAACGAACTTACCGCTACAGTGTACACTCGATCACTGACAGCCAACCGGATGTCAAGCCGGCACCACAAATGGCATCATTATCGTACAGCGTTAAACAGCAGAGCAAGCCACACTGACCACTGCCTTTCTCACCATGTTGCACGTTGAATTAGAAAGTATGAATATACACGATAGACAGGGACTGGACCTACATGGGTGGGAAAAGGAAGGAATGCCCTAGTAGCCAACACACAGAATACACAGTCTAACTGTACAAACAAACATCGATCAGTCATTCTGATTCGACAGAAAGTGACAACACGATCGCCACTGTTCGCGGTTCGCAGCCATATTCTTCACCGTTTCCAGCCAACTGGTAGACGGATCTTTTGGACCCCAACCACGAAGACGTGAAGCGTCTATTTTTCCTAAGTTTGCTGTACATTTTCTCATTCCTCGCAGACACGTCATCTGTTCACCTCCACGTGGTTTATTACACTCCCTAGGAGGAACGGAGAATAGGACGCGATACGGTAGATGTGTGTTTGACATACGTAACACGTGCCTCAACAAACGAAGTCTACTAAGCCTGATACGCTGTGACAGAACGCTCTCTGAATTAATACCCAATACTCGATTTCTGACCTAAGCATTGCTCACTCGGCTATTCCACCCGATCTTAGCGATACTAAGTAAACATCGGTGGTCGAAAACCTCAAGACGATGAATATCTTCAGCACGCAGACCCCAAGTCTCGCAACCATACAACAAAACTGAACGCACTGCGGCACAGTATACACGACCTTTCAACTTCAGTGAAATATCAGATCGGCGCCACAAGTGCTTCAGTCCAGCGTACGCCGCTCGAGCCTTGGATATCCGCGTGCTCACCTCTACTACTGTGCTCCCATCCGTCGTCACGCTGCTGCCGAGGTAGGTGAAGTGGTCGACAACTGACAGCACCTCCCCATCGAGCATCGAGCTCACAATCGTTGACGTCCAGTCTTGTAACATCACCTCACACTTTGAAGGCTCAAAACGCATGTCGAATGGAGCTACAGCCTTTGCGAGTTTATCTAGTACATGTTGAGCATGTTCCGTGCATTCGAACAAGCAGACAAAGTCGTCCGCGTAATCTAGGTCACATAGCTTTCCACTATTTCCCAGCTCGATGCCTACATCCTGAAGATTGTGCAGCGCACTCTCCATTATTTCTTCCATGAAGAAGTTGAACAGGAATGGAGATATGAGACATCCCTGTCGAACACCGCTGGTCGTGTCGAACCGAACGGATAGTTCACCGTAAACTCTAACGACACAGAAGTATGAGAATACAATGATCTCAGTAGATTCACCAACTTCTGGGGCATACCTTCTCGATGAAGAGTGCTGTTCAATCAACTGAATCGGAGGTGCCTCTCAGGTCCAAGAAAACCATTATTGTCGGTCGGCGGTGCGTGTGACGCGTTTCAAGTAGTCGACGAACAGTAAAAATCTGGTCGATGCATCCTCGACCTGGGCGGAATCCAGCCTTCTGTTCGCACGCATTCCTCTCGCGACCCGGTGTAACACGGTGCAGCAGAATCCAGGCTAATACTTTAGTGACCATCGGAATTAAGCTAATCCCACGATGGTGGCTACAGTCATTGCGTATTCCCTTCTTGAAGATGGCAACAATCAACGACTCACTCCATATTAACGGAATACGCTCCTTGTTCCAAATGTCACAGAGCAAGGCGGTAAGTGATTTTATCAACGCCCCACCACCCAGTTTGAAAAGAACTGGGGCAAGTTCGTCGAGACCAACCGCTTTCCCTCGCTTTAGTGATCGAATGCATGACTCTACTTCTACTTCCGATAGAGACTCAAGTGATACCACCCAAGAAGTCACAGTTGTTGACAAAGGAGAAACTGCACTAGCGTGTGGCTAGCTTAACTGTCCCTTGAAGTACTCGGCCCAACGGTCAAGCCTTTGCTGTTTGTCATGGATGGGTTCTCCATTTCTATTCCAAATCGTTTCACTGACCTGGATGCGCCGTCCACCGCTGTCACGAATAAGTTTGAACAGTCTTTGACTGTTGCCTGAAGCAGCTGATATTTCCATTTCTTCGACTACCCTGACCCACCAATATCCGCGATCCCTTCTAAGGCTACTCGTAACCTTCTTTTGCAGATGTCTTCGTATTTTGTCCATGTCCTTACAGTTAAAGAGCTGACGCTTTTGCTCAATTATACTCAGCGACTCTTGCGAGATCCAGTGCATGTGATGGACAACGGATCGAGGACCACAGGCAAAATCTGCTGCAAAGTGCACCCACTGTTTGATATGAGCTCAATGCTCATCTACATTACTGTTCGTCGTAGATCCGAGCTCATGTACTAACTTCTGCTCATACCGGGTGCGTACTTCTGGATCACACATACGTTGCACGGCTAATCGGGTTTGCGGTTTGTGACGACGACCATGGAGCTAGAGAGATAATCTCATTAAAACTGATGAATGGTCCGACTCTACGTACGTGGATCAGTGAGATATGCATTTCTGAACAAAACTGCGCCACCGGAATCTTACTGCGTTATGACCAATCTGACTTAGAGTACCTATAGAGCTTAACACAACTATTCTTTCGAACGCCGACTGGTCCCTGGAGTCTCACAGCACATAAACGGCTACCAACCGGGATTCAGTCCAAGAGGGCAGCCTCAGCTTTGTCAATCAAGACTATTCCTACACCACGTTGACCCACAGTTCGAGCTATTTCGCCCCCTGAAGTGCGCATAAAATACCTCGATGGGAAACCAGGAGCAGTTAGTTGGATCGCACTGCTCGAATTCTGGATACGCGTTTCATTTACACAGCAGACATCAATCTTCAGAGAGGTCATTGTGAGGGCTAGGCACGGTGAACTATCCAGTCCATTCGAAACGAACAGCGATGTTCCACAACGGTGTTCCATTTCGCCATTCCTGTTTAACTTCGTCATCGACGAGATAGTGCACAGTGTCTTGTGAGATATGCAGGATTTGGGCGTCGAACCGGCAATTAATGAAAAGCCATTCGATCTAGATTATGCCGATAATCTTGTCTGCCTGTTCGAATGCACGGAACATGCGCAGAGTGCACTAGACAGACTCATAAGAGCTGTGGTTTTGCGCTGTAACACGATAACGAACGCGCCCACGGCACAACAGAAACAACGACGATGACGACAAAGAAAACCACGGCGGTTCGACACGAAAGAAGACGAGCAGGGCCGCCGGATGTGCTGGATGCAGCGCTCTTCCGTGGGGGTTGCACGTACACGTTCTGAAAATGCATAGAAAGAATGGGAACCCGATGAGCCGAAGCTCATTAAGTATATAAGCAGATACTAACACCTACAGCAGAGAAAATGGGAATGGCGGTCTCTGCCAATGCGGTAAGGCACCTTCAAAGTGTAAAGTGATGCTTCAAGACGAGACGCGAACGGTTTCGAGCTTGATGTTCGATGGGGAGGAACTAGCAATCGACGACCGCTTCATTTACCTCAGCAGCAGCGTGACGATGGATTCAAGCACAGTAGTTGAGGTGTGCACGGGTATATCCAGGGCTCGAGTGATGCATGTTAGACTGAAGCATTTGTGGCGCCGACCTGATATTTCGCTGAAGTTCAAAGATCGTGTGTACTGTGCCGCTGTGCGTTCAGTTTCATTGTATAGCTTCGAAACTTGAGGTCTGCTTGCGGAAGAAATTCGTCGTCTTAAGCTTTTCGCCCATCGATATGTGTGTAGTATCGTAAGATTAGATGGAATGACCGAGTGACTAACTCTGAGGTCAGATATCGCGTATTGGGTACTATTTCGGAGGATATTCTATCACAGCGTACTCAGATTAGTAGACTTCATTGGTTAGGGCACGTGTTACATGTAGCAATCAAATGTCTACCATACAGTACCGTGCCCTGTTTTCCGCTCCTCCGTAAAAGTGGAAGAAGCCACGTGGAGGTCAACAGATGACGTGGCAACGGGGATTGAGAAAATGTACAGCGAATTACGAAAAGTAGGTGTTTCACATTTTCGTGGTTGGGGTCCAAAAGATCCATCTACCAGTTGGTTAGAGACACTGAATTAAATGGTAGAGAACCGTGAACAGTTCCGATCGTGTCGTCTCTTTCTGCCGAATCATAATGATTGATCAATGTGCTTTTGTACAGTTAAACTGTGTATTCCGTGTGTTAACTACTAGTGTTTTTTCCTATAGTCAATAACATCCTTTTATTACAGCATGCAGATCGAAGGCGTGAGTTTGGAGATCATAAGCTATGTTTCGCTATTTTGATGTGCTGGAAAAAGCGTATTTTAAATCAGAAGTGAAAACAAAACAAAATTAGAAGTGAACTTTACAAACCAGTTCCGGCACTAACGGTGGTGAGGATGACAGCTTCGAATATAAATTGAGAAGAGTAGCATAGATAACAAAGGAGTGAGTTCATCCATTTGAGTCAGAATACGATCCGGTTGTGATGCTCTCCGAGTGAGAATCAGTTCAACTGTGCTACGACGACAGATGGCAAATCGTGCATCTCATACAACTCCTTTGCAATCTAGTCTCATCACCATAATTAACAATATCTTATAGAACCTGCGAAATTTGACGACAGCGAATAAGTACAAAATCAGTTAAATGTCTCACAAGACATCTCGCAAACCAGTATTCTGCCACGGTCGTATATCTCCGCTCCCCACTCATTCAGTCGAATAGGAATTCGTTTTTCTGTCCATCTGATTAGCTCGAAGTGAAATAACAATCATGAAAAGCTTATGCGATGACGACCACCCGGATTAGGCATTGTCATCTAGAAACGCATTGTTAAAATTGCTTAATTCACTGAAGAACCCCATTTCACTACTTTATATATATATATATATATATATATATATATATATATATATATATATATATATATATATATATATATATACCATTACTAAAAGATAGGAAACATTCCAGTCATCAAACCCTACTCGAATGTTTTAGCCTTCATTGTCCCTATTGGTAGATCGATTCGTTCTTAGGAGCGCAGCTGCCTGATCTTCCAACAACCCACAAACGATGTGACCAATTACAAACCGGATTCATTATTTCATCATTTTTATAATGAATGTATCAAACATCACGCGGTCACGCTTAGCTTTTCTAATGAGACACAATGTTGCTGTAATGTTCATGAGGTTCATTAAATTTCTCACCAGCTGATGAACTAAGAAGTCATCCGGATGCCAAGGAGACATTGCTTTTGTATTGCCAACAAAACAGAACTCACTTTCCGTTTTAACACGAATATCTCCTGCCACGGATATCGCAGACAATTCACGGAGGTTGCATGCGAGCTCAGTTCAAACCGCGACCCAAATTTGCTCCCAGTACTGTATATAGTCTCAAGAGCTACAAGTCTTTTCGACGGCGCTCATCCAAGTTTTCAGACGATCTCCAAGGTGACAGCGCCATGCCAAATACGGTGAGGGACAGAAAATCTACCTAGACAGATCCGTGTCACCGGAGCATATGGAAAAACCACTGGAGGAGAAGGCGTTGAAGACGGACGGAGAGTTTACCAAGGTCACAGCATCGCCTACGTATTTCATTATTTCATATTCTTTCCTGCCGGCTGGTACGAATATATCGGTAAAAGCACCAAATCGAACGTCTCTAGCCCCTTCGTATTCTCAGCTCGCACTAGCTGAATTTTGCGCCCTGAGAGCACGAGTCAGACAACGGCAGAAAAGACACAAGGGTTGGTTTGACGGCTGGTTGTGTTGCACGCCCACAGTACAAGTGGGAGCCGAGGAAACGCTATTCGTGTACTGCCAATCCTGGATAGTACTTCATTCCTCGTCTAATCAGTGGGGAGTGTACTTGTTTGGATGTATCTGAAAAACTGCACATGCTCAATTGTTTGGCAACTGATCGACAACTACTGGGCTGACGGTCATGGACAAATTGAAAAGGTCCTCGTTTCTGCTGAATTCACTTCGAGATCAACAGTATCCGCAAAGTAATCGAATCAGCTCAGGACTGGCTAAATTGTGGTGGGAGAATCTCGTAGCACGACAATATTGTCCGCAAACTCCAGGTTCGAGATATTTACTGTTGAACGCAATTGGACATTGAGGTAACCTCCCAAGGCGCTGTTCATTGTGTCGTCGACAGCATAGTTGAACAGCTTCGGTGGCAGAAGGCAGCTCTGTTTCACTCTGGTGTCAACCACGAGTTCAGATTATTCACTATGCCTTCGAACACTTGCGCTAGTGAGGGATTCTTGATTAACCAAACAAGTCGCCGAATTCATATATATATATATATATATATATATATATATATATATATATATATATATATATATATATATTCACCGATAACCCGGTACAAAGTGCAAAGGCGAAGTACCATGCAAAAACATGGAACAGAAAAATAAACTTGGAGAATCGACGGGGAAATTTTTCAGGAGTTTAAACACAAGTTGTCAACACATGGCCGCCACTGAGCACGACTTGGAGCCATGTCTGAAAAATTTTCCAGCCAGCTGTGTAGTTGATCTCGAGATCCTCAAGTATGCAAGGGTGAGGAGCCGACAGCGGCAAGTCTTGACGTCAACACTTTGACAGACCGGTGTCATGCAATGGCTTGGCCTCCACATTGTCGTTTCCAGCCAACCTTAGGCTCGGCGAATACAGCGTGATGGGGAAGTCGATGACATGGCATACGTAGTACATGTCACAGCCAGCGAAGCCGATGGAGTGATATAGTAGCACTAATTGGGTACGCGGCATGCCCGGTTCCGTGGACGCGTGTTCAAACTGCGGAATTGCTTATTCGCTGTTGCCACCGAACTAACGAGATACTCCTCAGTCATCGATGATCGAACGCGGACAACCGGTCGACATCGGCCGCTGGAACAGGCTACGTCTCACAAGCGTATAGGACCACGCTGCGCACAGCTGCGTTGTTCACCCTGCCTTTCAATCGGAGAGAGATGTCACGATGTCTGCATAGGTGACGTATATAGCGGAACGCCGCTCGAGTCTTCGCTATTCGATTGCCCACATCGTCTCCAATCCGTTCATCGACAGTTATATAGCTTCCCAAGTAGACAAACTTTTCAACAACTTTTAACCGCTCGTTATCGAGGGTAAGTTCAGGGATGGGTTCCTGCCAGTCTCGTAGAATCACTTTACATTTGGAGGGTGAAAAGCAACTCTCGTACAGTAATACAGGCGACGTGAGGTTGACTAGGACGCACCGTGGCACAGCAGCATCGTCGCAAACCAATGTGGTGTCATCTGCATAGTCTAAGTCTAAAAGTCTGTTACCAGGTAGGAGCTCAGCGCCTTCATTCGTCTGATTTCTTTGTGCCCCTGTAAGAATGTCGCCGATCGCAAAATTGAACAGGAAGGATGAGAGTGGGCAACCTCGTCGCACGCAACTTCCAACTGGAAAGCAAGGTGACAAAATGCCATATGCTTGTACTCGGCCTGAAGTCTGATGGTATAGAGCTTGGATGATTTTCACATACTTACCAGGGACTTCCTGCTGATGAAACAATCCCAGAGGGCTGTCCTATCAACGGAATCAAAAGCTGCTCGGATGTCCGAGAATATGATTGCCGTCGGTCTACGACATGTGTGGCGGAGCTCAAGTATCCGACGGGTGGTGAACATTTTGTCGATGCACCCGCGAATGGGACGAAACCCGGGCTGTTCTTCACGGGTTTGACGATCGCGTACTGGAGACAATCCATGCAGGATTATACAGGCTGGCAGATTTGACGCGACCGAGATAAAACCTATCCCTCGGTGATGGGAACAGATTTTTCTGGCCCCTTTCTTGTTTATGGGAATGATGGATGCACATTTTTAACGTTATAGGGCGCATTCGTGAAGCCAGATCTCGGTAAAGAGGCTGATGAGCTTTTCAATATAAGTAGTATGGCATTGTATCTGGACGACAGGACGAAATTTCCCGGCTGGTTAGCGCTCTGGAGAGGGACACACCTCTTTCTGTGAAGAGTTTGTCGGGGCCGAAGGCTTTATTATGCTTCAGGAGGTGAAGCGCATGATCGATTTCTTCTTTGGTGGGTGGGACAGTACAGACCGCCCGTACAGTATGAGCTGGTTTAAACAAGCTACTGTGTGGAAGCGCTGGTGCTGGATGCCAACTGAACTGCTCCTCAAAGTGTTCTGCCCATCGATCTATACGCCGTGAAAGCTGGTGAACTGGTTGGCCATTTACGTCGCAGATCATCTCACTCATTCCACGCTTCTTGTTCCCTGTGGATCAGATGAGCTTGAAAAGTCTCCAGGCATTGCCGGTGGCATCAGCTTGTTCCATTACGGTCGCACAATCGGAACACCAATTCTCTCGGTCTCTACGCAAGACTTTAATCAAATTTGTTCGTAGTTGGGCGAGGGTATTGCGACCTCCTCTTCCGACAGGAGTATTCCGGCGCCTGTCAAGCAACCCCAGATAATCCTATGAGATCCAGTGCGTGGCTGCATACTGTGTGACTAATCCACAAGACATGGTACTCGCTACTTTAAAAGCATCTTGGATGCATTGCCAGCGACCCAATAAATCTTCGTGTGTGGCTACTTAGGCGGACAGCAAGCTCATTTTGATATCAACCCCGGACCGATGTCCAGCAAAGTCGATTCACGGGAATCCGTTGATGGCGGACTTTCGACTTCATGAAAACCGTAGTATGAACTCGGCCCATACGAATACGCGGTTTGAATTTAGATGTGTACTCCAGCACCATCTACGAAACTTAACTGAGCCACGACAACAGTTCCATACAGCAATCTGGTCCATTTGTCCAAAAGTGGTTGGCGAAAGGCGGTCACCATTTGACTACGCGATGGGAGCTTCGCCAGAAGTTTACTCTCGACAAGAACAGGTGAGGGTCTGTGCGTAGACGGAAAATTCAATCATCAATATCCGTGAGCTGATGGCTTGCGTCGAGGTCTCTCAGGATCAGCACCACTCAGTGGGCAAGACAATCGACAAGCAGGCCAAACCAAGTTGAGGATAGTCGAGGTCCAAAAACCTCGGTAAGATGGTGTTCGACATCCAAAGACAGCTACCTCTGAATAAGCGGACGATATTTAATGTATAATCCAACGACTGTGAAAGAAATCTCTCGAACTAACAGAGCTGCATAGACTTCTGGGTTAGATTCAGTTCAATCGAATGGCGAACGAGCTCCTGGGGGGAGGAGGGGGGGGGGGGGCGGCAACCACGCATGAACACATTGCTGTCTTGCAGCTCACACTTGGTTGTGCAAAGGGTAGAGGTGTGCCCTTAGAAAAAAACAAGTGACGCTTGGGACGCCTCTTGTGCAAAAAAAAACCCAATGAGACTACATAATCATATCATCTACATGCTCTGTTGACCATACTACGGCATCCAGACAGCCATGATCAGAGAAATTCATGAAGCCGTTAGACGCCCACTTCAAACCTTTTCAGTTTAACCTCGGTGACCGTATTCCAGGGGAGGGGGGGGGGGTCAGTTAATAATACCCATCGGCTAGCTTCTGGTACCACTTTCTGGTCCTCCAAAAATGATGCTTCTTAAGTAGACCAGCTATTATAAAAATCTGCATCATACAACCTTCTAGCATGTTCGGAAATGATGCTCTGGTTCAGGGTGGCGTCCCGATTATGTATGACCTCAGTTGTGTCTTGGCTGATTACCTTCACTCCAGTCTCCAGTTCGTTGCTCCAACACCCAGTGAGATCCTGGTACGTCAGTACCTACCAAGGCTATTAATCTGACACCTCAGCATATTCTAGAGGAACATCAATAACATGTGTCCAGCGGCCCCTGACTGACCGCAGGTTCATGTGTGGGATTTAGAAAATAAGCGGTTAACACAAAAGGCATATTCTACTGAGAAGTTAGCTGAATCGTTTGAGGATACCAAACTAAGACTTACGACCTCAGACTCTATCTGGCAGAGTCCACTTAGTGTTCTGGTAGTCTTATAGGACGGCACCTGTGACAGGGCAATCTGCCTACCAGACCTTTCACTATCAGATTTATAGTGATATGATCCATAATTTGAGTGTGTATGTGAGAACGATTTATAAGGATTCTCTGATTTTCACCAGAATGATGCTGAGTGCTTCATCACAACACGCAATGCGATTGGTTGCATACTGATGACATTTGTGAATTAGTTATACTCATTTAGTCGCGATGCCGTGGTTCGTGGTGCCTGGCATTACAATCAATCATCCTCCACACTGGGATGAAATTACCGATAACAACATACGGCTTCGAAATCGCCCCATCGCAGTCATAGTATTTTTTACTACACAGCAATTGAAGTACAGTAAATGGAGTAAACTCTATGGTCCGAAAACGCACAGTATGAAGAATCTGTAGGAATCATTCACGTCAAAACCAGTTTGTTGATTTCGCATTTGAAAAGAGAAAGTTTTTAGATGGGTGGAAACGCGGAGAACGGATGAAGGTTCCCAAGAGCTTTAGCTCCATTCGGCAGGCGCTATGAGCCTTCAAAGTGTGAGGTGATAGTACAAGACTGAACGTCAACGATTGTGAGCTCGATGCTCGATGGGGAGGTGCTGTCAGTTGTCGACCACTTCACCTACCTCGGCAGCAGAGTGACGACGGATGGGAGCACAGTAGTAGAGGTGAGCACGCGGATATCCAAGGCTCGAGCGGCGTACGCTGGACTGAAGCACTTGTGGCGCCGATCTGATATTTCACTGAAGTTGAAAGGTCGTGTATACTGTGCCGCAGTGCGTTCAGTTTTGTTGTATGGTTGCGAGACTTGGGGTCTGCGTGCTGAAGATATTCATCGTCTTGAGGTTTTCGACCACCGATGTTTACTTAGTATCGCTAAGATCGGGTGGAATAGCCGAGTGAGCAATGCTTAGGTCAGAAATCGAGTATTGGGTATTAATTCAGAGAGCGTTCTGTCACAGCGTATCAGGCTTAGTAGACTTCGTTTGTTGAGGCACGTGTTACGTATGTCAAACACACGTCTACCGTATCGCGTCCTATTCTCCGTCCCTCCTAGGGAGTGGAATAAACCACGTGGAGGTGAACAGATGACGTGTCTGCGAGGAATGAGAAAATGTACAGCAAACTTAGGAAAAATAGACGCTTCACGTCTTCGTGGTTGGGGTCCAAAAGATCCGTCTACCAGTTGGCTGGAAACGGTGAAGAATATGGCTGCGAACCGCGAACAGTGGCGATCGTGTTGTCGCTTTCTATCGAATCAGAATGACTGATCGATGTTTGTTTGTACAGTTAGACTGTGTATTCTGTGTGTTGGCTACTTGGGCATTCCTTCCTTTTCCCACCCATGTAGGTCCAGTCCCTGTCTATCTTGTATATTCACACTTTCTAATTCAACGTGCAACATGGTGAGAAAGGCAGTGGTCAGTGTGGCTTGCTCTGCTGTTTAACGCTGTACGATGATGATGATGATGATGATGATGATGATGATGACTTAACCGTCTGTGGGGAAAAAGACAGATAGATCAAGGTCCGAGATCAAGCAACAAAAACCTGATAAGGGTGATTAGCTGCGTGTTGTCGAGATTAGCGTTGAAAAGTATTGGGAACATGAACAGCCGAGGCAAGTTCGGACGAATAAAACTCGAAATAACAGCGGTACAATAGGAAAAACGTAGCAACTGCATGGCGATGAGCACGCGGCTGCAAATGGGATGTTCAATCTGGGTTATCTACCGGGACGAATGGTTCTACGTTGGACCCGATCGAGAAGAGATAAAGAAGACGAACCCCCACCCCAGATGACAGTAGTAATCAAGTGTGGGACGAATTTGAGCTTGGTACAGTAAGAGGCGGTGGGATGGCTTGAAGAAACGTCTGGCGTGGTAGCATGAGAAGCAAGCGAACATACGTATGAAGACCGAGATAGGGAGATGATTGAAAGACCCAGGAAAGGTATCGAGTTGGAGGAACCGAATCCAAATTTAGGTGGTGAGGATAGGAGTGGTGTTTGAGAGAAATTGGGAGATGTTTTAGAAGCAGTGAAGAGAAAACGTGTAACTCCAGTCAACGTACGTACGTACTGAATGCAAAAGATTTCGGAACACCGATTCAGAATGTAACGCCTTACTAAATTAGTAAGAAGCGTACATGAGCTGGAACCCAAAAATAAAACGGTACCGTAAATACAATGTATAGAATAAAACCCTATAACGGGAAGTGAATTAGCATGACAATCACTGCCACCAAGGAAAAACAATCAGTTTCAGTATTTAGCGAGTTCACGGTAAGTAGGAGAGGAAAATGACTGACCCAGGCATCTCTACTGCACAAATTATACAGGTGAGTTCTCTGTTGTCGAGTAGGAATGTCTGATGTTGTGTCGAGTGTAGGAGCGTTGGGTGTGAATGGGGTTATGGGTACATCCCTGGCACCATGTTCTACCGCATCATTTATGGAATGCAGGTTTGTTTGCAGTGTACCAGGGAGAACTTCCAATATCTGAGTGAGTTCCGATTCTGGCACTAGCAAATCGCCTGCCGAAGCCAATAGTCGTACAAAAACATTTTCTTCCTTCCCAACAGGCAGTTTAACGCGGGCGCACTAGGGATTACAACTAACTAGTTCGACTTCTTCAACCATCGGATCAAAATTAGAGGCTCGGTCCATCAGTTTGAGCAGTACAAGGCCTGGAACTGTAGGCCATGTTGGCAATGAAGTACCGTTAGCTGATCGCCGGGAAAAGTTAAGTAGCCTCTCATGCGGAGTGCAACTCGTTGTCGTACACATCAGTGAACGAATAGAATGCAAGGCATCTGAGAAAACGGTCTCCCATTGAGAGATTGGTAGACTCCTGGTTTTTATAGCGTGCCGTTCAGGCATTCCACCTCGCCATTTCTCTGAGGATTTTATGCAGTGGTGTGACTGAGAACCACGCCCTTCTTTCGCAGGAACTCAGACAGCCCAGTTGGCATGAAGCTCGTCGCTCGATCAGAATATATGTATGCCGACATGTCGACTATGATGGCGCAAGCAGTTTGTGACAGTAGATGAGTGCATATCCTCGAAAGGAAAATGCGAGTATTCATTAACGATGGACAGGATATATTGATTACGAGTTGTCGAAGGCAGAGGGCCTTTCAAGTTAATGTTCAGTCTTTTGAACGGTTGCGTTGCTAAGACGATCGACAAGGGGTTTGTAGAATTGTGGCCTTATTTTCACACAAACGCTGCACCGCGAGATCATGTGTTCAATCTCCTCAATTGAACAGAAATTTTTAGATCGCACAAAGTGGGCCATTCGGGAAACTCCGGGGTGGGATAGTGAATCGCGCAGTTTTCTTAATTTGACCGCATCGAAAGGAGCACCACATATGTTGCGAGAAAGCGTATCTGCAACTGCATTGTCTTTTCCGGGCCTGTAAATCGCATCATAACAATACGCAGACGGTTCAAATCTCCATCGCTGAATCTTATCACTTCTGATCTTGCTTGTTTGTCTTCCGTCGTAAATGATAGCCACAGACCGTGGGTCGGTGATAAGTTTCAGGTGGTTGTTCAGGAGATAATGTCTCCGCTTACGAAGGGCCTCGACAGTTGCACATACTTCTTTTTCGATAGCAGGGTACGAGAGAAGAGGCTACGGGACAATTGTACTGGCTCAGCGAGGCGGTTATTCTGACGTCCGAAGCATCCGTTTCAATCACTAACGGGGCACTTTGGTCCACTGTTATAATCACGGAGATTTCTATTGCCTTTCTGAGGAGTTCGAGGGCACGTGTTACATATTCTGGCAGTGGAAAAGTTGCATTTTTCACAAGTGGATTAATCTTATCAGAGAACGGTGGTATCCACTGTGATTAGTAGGAAAACATTTCAATGACACGACGCAGGGACTTCATATCTTTTGGTAGTGGAATCTCGCGCAGGGGTTTCATCCGGTCAGGGTCAGGTCTTACTTCTCTTTGCGACATCGGGTAACCCAAAAGTTGGATTTTGCTTGCGGCAGTCATAGTTTTGGCTGTATCAAATGTTATGTCGTAGTTCGGGTTTCGATCGTGGTCTTTCCTGGTCACGCCGCATACTATCACTTTGTCTGTGTAAGCGAACGTATGTATGATACCCTCAGCCTTCAGGATTTCGTCAATGGTGCGCTGAAAACAGGCAACGCCGTTGGTACCCTTAAACGGTATACGTCTAAATTGATAAAGGGCACCACATGCTTCAAATGCAGTATATGGCTTCTCGTACTCCGCGATAGGAACTTGATGATATGCACTCTTTAAATCCAGGGTACTGTATGTTGCATAACGAGATATAGCCTCAACCGTTTTGCCGATTCGAGGTAACGAATAGGCATCCAACCGAGTGAAGCGACCGATAGTTTGGCTGTAATCCAGAATCATTCTTTTCTTGTGGGTCGCGTTTTTAGTCACAAGAATTTGCGCTCTCTAAACGGGAGTTTGGCGGTTTATTGATGCTATCCTTCAGAAGACCCTGGACTTCAGTCCGTATAAAGCATTTGTCCTCAACAAAAAGTCTGCGAGACTTTGTAGCGATGGGTTTGCAGTCAGGCGATAGATGAACAAATAAAAGAGGAGACTGTACCTTGGCGGCATCCAGACCGCACAGCAAAAACGTACCGAGTTTGCCACCAAATGGTATTTCTACCTTGTCATGTAGCCCGAGAAAATCATGGCCAAGTAAAATATCAGCGCAAAAGTTACTAATGACAGAAAGTTTGAAACTGTCATATGACACGTTTTGGTAGGGGATGCTTGCCAAGCAATATTTCGTAATAGAAGAGATGACAAGGACGTAGAGACAACTGTTTTTGAGAGTTGAATGGTCGAACTTCGCAGCGATGGGACTGTACAACAGACTGCGAAATGTAGCTGTCAGAACTATCGTTGTCTATGAGTGCTTGAAGTTCGACATTACCCATGTAGACTCGAGCAGTCACGCGAGACAGACAAGGAGAGGCAGCCGTCAGAACAGAGGACAATAGTGGACGTACAACCGAGGTAACGGATGAGTTGATCGGTTTTGAACGACATACACGCTTCAAATGAATTGTTTTCCTGCAGGTCTTGCAAATGGCACCTTTGGCAGGGTACTTTATACGAGGATGCTTAGAATAACCACAAAAATAACAGTTATCTTTATTACCAGCAGACAATTGGTACGGTCTCGATCGTTGAATTGATGGGTTTCCTCACTGGTGGAGAGCACACAGCAGAAGCAGAAGAATAGGAAGCGTTCTCAGTTGCGTAGGACTGAGATTGTTTCTGAGCAGCCTTCAATATTCTAGCCATGTCATAGGCTGTTTGAAAATTTAGGGAAGATTGCTTTAGTAGTCTTTTTCGAGTGAAGTTGGACTGAAAACCGGCAATGAATGCATCACGCATAGCATCATCACGACATTCTTCAGCAGATAAAAGACGAAATTCACCGTCCTTTCCGAGTGTTTTGATGTTCTGGACGAACTGGTCTGTGCTCTGCCCAATCTCTTGTTTACATGTAGTAAGGAGTGACGGGCGAAAACCACATTTCTGGGGCGAACGAACAGGAATTAGAGAGTTTAAATGGCACTAACACAAGTTAGACATTCGCAAACGTTAGTAAACATTTGGAAAAGAAAGTCAACGAGCATGTCAATTTTGTCGGCTTCATCGGACTGTACTCGTTTTAGAAACCTGCGGAATGTCCGCAGCCAATATGTCCACTGTGTGGATGTATCGGGAGCGTTTATGTCAGTGTCAAATTTATCCCAGTGCAGATGACGGTCCATTTGTTTGGTTTTTTTACTGGTTGAGTAAATTGTAACGTCAGTCAACGATTACGTACGTACTGAATGCAAAAGATTTCGGAACACTAATTCTGAATGTAACGCTTTACTCCACTAGTAAGAGCGCACATGAGCTGAAACGCAAAAAACAGTACCGTAAATGTTTAAAATAAAACCCTAGGACGGGAAGTGAATTGGCATGACAACATAATTTTAAGAGCCTCAAGAGGAGAGATGTTCAAGGTCCGAACTGAGCGATGCCACAAGGGTACAACGGTCGCGGTCGACGTTGGCAGTGGCATGATGGGAGGTGGGATAATAAAAATTAGTGAAGGGTGGCGTCATCCGCAAAAGCGTGGATGGAGTTGGGAATGGCGGACGAGATCATTAATAAGAACAGAAAGAGGATGGGTAAAAGTACAGAATCTCGGGAAACACCAGCATTCACAGCAAAAGGCTGCGATTGTGCCGCATCGACACGAACAGAAATGGTCTGGTTACTGAGAAAACTCGACATCCAAAGAAGGGCTGGAAGAAACCCAAAAGTAGGCAATTAGGACAGTAAACGTTTGTGCTAGACACGGTCAAAAGCCTTCGAGATGTCTAGTGAGACCAGGTGTTTCTCCGTGGTTACTGAGTGCCGCTGACCAGGAGTGTGAGACCATAGCTAGTAGATCACTAGTAGAATGACGAGGTCGGAACCCGTATTGACGGCCGCTTAGCAGTCCTTCACGTTCGAGGAACGGTAGCAATTGGTCGGGAATTATGGTTTCCGTAACTTTCGAAATAACAGAAATAAGGGAAATAGGACGGTATTTTTTCGGGTCAGAGGAGTCACCGTGTTTGAGAGTAAGCAAAATGACGGCTTCTTTCCACGGAGTGGGAGAAAACGGAAGTTTTACCGAAGGAAATTGAACTACAGTTATCAACTGATGCATCAACCTCACACCACATGGCAGACTCAGTGGACCTACTGTGGGCTAAACTGAAAGTAGCAGTACATCAAAGGGCAACAGGAGAATTAGGATTCACGAAATAGCATTGCTGATCAAAGCGAAAGCTTCGGCTTCGCAAGCCACAGCCGTGAAGTCAGAAGGATGCAAAAGCCAGTTCTCACCGTAGACATTTAAGTTACCAAGAACCGTAGCTCGGCAATTGGGGTCTGATACGAACAGGTTCTCAATGCCGGAAAACCACAAATCGGAAACTGAGTGATCGCTAGTGTTTGGAGCGGTAAACGGCATACAAGTAATGGTCAAAAGAAGGTAACCGGAGCTTCAGCCACATCAGCCGGAACTCGAAGTTGGCAAAGTCCAAGTGTGGAATACAGCCAAATGGAGGGAAACTGCTAATTGACACTCTGAAACAGGCATAAAAAAACTGTAAAAATGAGACTGGTTCAGCCACCAAGATTAGTGCGGAATTTCTGTGACTTTCATTTTATCAACCAGAACACGCGCTAAGCAAGGCACAGTAGAGTTATGATAGACATTTATGCGGAGTGGGATAAGTCGAAATTCGGAACGTGTGGAGGAATGCGAACGGCGTGTAGATGAGTCATGATACAGGGGATGAGTGAAGTCCGCAGGAATCTTCTTGGCGAATTTTCAACGGGCTATAATGTGTAAATCGCAAACTTTGGAGAAGAGAGCCCACGGAAATCAAGGGAACACGACTGAAAATGGAAAGGCCGCGGTTTAGTGTGATAAAATCTTTTTTTGAGTAGACCAGGAAAGACTGCGGGAGAGCAGCAGAGTAATATTGGGAGAATACATTGATGGACAAAAGAAAAAATGACAGCTTGTGTGGCACCAAACTGCCTTAGCCTACGAACTTGAAAAGACAGTCTACGTAGCTTTTTAACACAATCAAGAATATGAGAAAACCACTGTAAATTGGCACTGATTGTGACGCCTAAGTATGTGCTCAAAATTCGCAGCAACTGATTTGAGCCGAAGACCGAATTCACTTGGGAAAATTGGTGGCTGCATCGTTTCTCTACAAGCCGGACAACGTGCGACGTTTAGTCCAGTTCATACAGCCATTAACCATGTACTGGGTGCAGTGGCTTTGGTTGCTATCTCCCAGTGGCGGCCTCAATCGGGAGGAATTAGAAAGGACACGAACATTAAAGTAGCAATAAAACAGCGTGCACGGACTGTCGACCCTAAATATGGACTCCCTGTCGTGCATCGACAGGAGAGTACCGAGTGAACATACCCAATGAGCAGCAGCAACCGCGGAACCGGTTGTCTGCTTCCGGGGAAATTTTGTCCGGTCATACACATACAATAACATACTACTTGCATCAAAAACAGAGCAATGAATGAACTACAAGTATTAGTATTAAGTTGATAATGGAAGCTTGTGAATATAAGAAAGTCCGTGAATACGACACCTAGCCATTTCCTCTAACCTATACAACCACTGAATGAGAGGGTCACTTGGTCCCCATCCAGGAAGTCTAACACACCCTACACCCCAAGTCCACAGATTAGCTTTTTCATACTTTTCTTCTATTTCATAGACTGGCCACCCTTACTCATCTTCCAGCCTATTCTCGCCTCAGCGAACATGGCGCGCCGAGGAATTCTACCAGGGGACATGCGCAAGACGTCCCAACTACCTTAGCCTGGTGACCTTTAGCGTTTCATTTATTGATTTGGTTCGTGAGCCTAGGACTCTCTGCCAAAACTTGGCATTGCTTGTACGGTGCTGCCACCAGATTCCAGCAATGCTACGAAGATATCGATGTTCAAGTGCCGAATATTTTCGTATATCCTCCATCCGCAGCGGCCATGTTACTGAACCATACAGAAGCACGGGTTGAACGGCTGCAGCGTATATTCGACTCTTGATAGATAAACGGATGTCATGCCGACGCAACAGGTGATTCAGAGTGCCAAAGACCAAACGAGCATAATGTATGCGCAAAGACACCTCATCCGATATCCGACAACCGGGAGAAATGCAGTTGCCCAGTTAACAGAATTTATCTATTAGGTCTATAGTTTTTCTAGATACTGAAATGTTTGGTATTGGACCAACCCAATCCTGCAACAGCATCTTGTACTCTGAAGGTGCAAAGCGCATACCGAGCATTGCTACGCAGTTACTCAAGTCGTCTAGAAAAGCTTGAAACTTACATAGATCTTCAATTAGATGAACTATGTCGTCAGCATATTCAAGGTCTGACACTCCCATCCGCGAAAAGCACAATGCCACTATCATCACCTGAAAAAGTGCGGTATCTAGAATCATATCAATCACATAGGGGGCAACCCTGATGTAAATTCAGGTGTGTACGCTCCAACCGACTGTAGCTCTCTGAGACTAAAAGCGAATTCTACCAAGATTGGTCTCAATTGTTCCGCAGCGTATGCCTTACAGACATCATGATTGTTGCTAATTTCAATGCTCAAGTTGGAATCCTTGACGAGATGGGGCGAAATATACGAAGCCGATCGAACCGATACCGGTGACCGACTCATCCAACTATGTTCCGACCACAGGCTGTTCCCAACGAGCACAAATTTCTCGCACAAAAAGCAACGCCGACTAACCTGGCGTCCTCCTGCAGCTTCAGTGTTGGACCCAGTTAGATCACACTGGCGTAGTTCAATTCGACTGTCGATCATTTTGGTTCCCATCTGTAGACACTGTTCACCCTTTTGTCCGTGAGCGCTTCAGCTCACGTCCCGTCGGTGGCCGAAATATCACCAAAGCCAAACGCCCTCCGCAGCTGCTACTGGATGATGACCACTGATCTGTTTTCCAAGCAGAATTATCCACCAGGCTATCGCTGCAGGCAAATACCCACCATCCAGAAGAGCGATCGACAGAGATACAGCGGGCTCTATTTGGGGCTGCTAATGCTGCCCAAGATCCAACAACTAGATACATACAGAAACGATGGATATCTGCATTGTCAGCTGCACTGTTAGATGCTCGTAGATTGATTTCTTCAGATTCCTGATACCAAGAGGCACGAGGATGCCTTAAATGCCAACTGACTCGCAGTTTGAGAAACGACTGAGAGCAGTGGTGGATTGCGCAGCGTGGGAAGACGAAAAAAGTTGCGGTTATCAGCACAGCCGCAACCTTTTGTTCAATCAGAAATGCCGGTCCCCAAAAGTCAGACGTCAGTGAACTGATCAGAGGCGAACGGTTCACTGATTCGAACTCAGGAGTGCCGTCTAGTTCGTTAAGCGGAGAATTTCAGTAGGCAGCTGAATTGGCCTCATCCACAATAGGCTCGCTAAGTAGCACCATATTTCCAGTTCTGTTTGTAAATACCGATCCTGCGCTCGAATCGGAGGTTCTCCGTGGGATACGACATAAAGCTGCGGGACCGGGTGGGTTCCCTTCATTCATTTTCGAAGAGGGCGAATCAGCATTTTTACTGGAGCTTACAAAAGTCTTCCGTTTGATGTGGGATAGAGAACAAGTTCCTAAGAGTGGTAAATCAGTGATCGTACTGATTTACAAGAAGGGAGAGAGGTTCTCGTGTAAAAACCACAGGTAAATGAGTTTGGCTGGCATCATATGTAAACTGCTCACTGGTATTACTCTCCACAGATGAGCGCTTAGTCGTACCCAGTCAAACAGTGCACACCGCTTTCACGCTTAGAGATGCCGACGTAAGCCAGGCCCCCAGCACATGACACCGGATCTACCAAAACCCAGGAAGTGGAACAAGAAGCCCAAACTGCAGCTGGGGATTGATGCGTTACTGCGTTAACTGTACATTTTCTCATTCCTCGCTGCCACGTCATCTGTTCACCTCCACGTGGTCTCTTCCACTCCCTAGGAGGAACGGAGAAAAGGACGCGATACGGTAGAATTGCGTTTCACATACGTAACACGTGCCTCAACAAACGAAGTCTACTAAGCCTGATACGCTGTGACAAAACATTCTCCGATTTAATACCCAATACTCGATTTCTGACCTCAGCATTGCTCACTCGGCTACTTCAAATTTCGCAACCATACAACAAAATTGAACGCACTGCGGCACAGAATACACGACCTTTCAACTTCAGTGAAATATCAGATCGACGCCACAAGTGCTTCAGTCCAGCGTACGCCGCTCGAGCCTTGGATATCCGCGTGCTCACCTCTACTACTGTGCTCCCATCCGTCGTCACGCTGCTGCCGAGGTAGGTGAAGTGGTCGACAACTGACAGCACCTCCCCATCGAGCATCGAGCTCACAATCGTTGACGTCCAGTCTTGTAACATCACCTCACACTTTGAAGGCTCAAAACGCATGTCGAATGGAGCTACAGCCTTTGCGAGTCTATCTAGTACATGTTGAGCATGTTCCGTGCATTCGAACAAGCAGACAAAGTCGTCCGCGTAATCTAGGTCACATAGCTTTCCACTATTTCCCAGCTCGATGCCTACATCCTGAAGATTGTGCAGCGCACTCTCCATTATTTCTTCCATGAAGAAGTTGAACAGGAATGGAGATATGGGACATCCCTGTCGAACACCGCTGGTCGTGTCGAACCGAACGGATAGTTCACCGTAAACTCTAACGACACAGAAGTATGAGAATACAATGATCTCAGTAGATTCACCAACTTCTGGGGCATACCTTCTCGATGAAGAGTGCTGTTCAATCAACTGAATCGGAGGTGCCTCTCAGGTCCAAGAAAACCATTATTGTCGGTCGGCGGTGCGTGTGACGCGTTTCAAGTAGTCGACGAACAGTAAAAATCTGGTCGATGCATCCTCGACCTGGGCGGAATCCAGCCTTCTGTTCGCACGCATTCCTCTCGCGACCCGGTGTAACACGGTGCAGCAGAATCCAGGCTAATACTTTAGTGACCATCGGAATTAAGCTAATCCCACGATGGTGGCTACAGTCATTGCGTATTCCCTTCTTGAAGATGGCAACAATCAACGACTCACTCCATATTAACGGAATACGCTCCTTGTTCCAAATGTCACAGAGCAAGGCGGTAAGTGATTTTATCAACGCCCCACCACCCAGTTTGAAAAGAACTGGGGCAAGTTCGTCGAGACCAACCGCTTTCCCTCGCTTTAGTGATCGAATGCATGACTCTACTTCTACTTCCGATAGAGACTCAAGTGATACCACCCAAGAAGTCGCAGTTGTTGACAAAGGAGAAACTGCACTAGCGTGCGGTCAGCTAGACTGTTCCTTGAAGTATTCAGTCAAGGTTTGCTGTTTGCCACCACAAATGGCTAAGGTTGACGGAAGCCAAACGCGCCTTCTGTATACGCGATGACACCAATTACGACATCTGACCACCTGGTGAAACGTAACTATCAAAGGACCAAAATTTATCCACTTCATCTAGAGCTCCCCCTGCCAAGAGGTTTGGTGCAGCGCGAACCTAGAGATGTAGCAGCATTTTACACTTTGAAGACACAAAACGCATCACAAACAATACGACGCCGTTGTCCAGGTAATCTTAAAATACACAGAAATAAAGTAGATGGTCACAACAGAAACTGTGGGCCTGCGGCAGATGCGTCTGTGCTCTAAGGTTTGCTGCAGAGTAAAAATGTGGCCCGTGCAACCAAGACTGGGTCTGAAACCGGCTTGATTTTCACGCGTACACCTATCACGCACTGGATAATCGATCCGGACGACGTTTTGTCAGAGAGAAATAGTAAGCCGTCGGACTCTTGGATTAACTCACTTACACCAGGCTTCCGTTGACCGGTACCTCTAATCAACGGTAAGGGTTGCGAGCATTTCCAATAGACGTAGCCTTTTCCATTTCCTACATTTCTCAATCCACCACTATTCACAGTCATTTCTCAGGTTTCCAGTCAGTCGGTGTCTCAGGGTTTGCGTACTTCATTGAATGTAGCATCCGGAAGGTCGGATCTGTGAGCATTCAACAGAGCAATTGACGTTGAAGATATCCGTCACTTGTGAGGCCTACTTGAACCAGAGTCCTGTGTGGCATTTGATGTGGCATACAAGGCTTCCTTAATCCGTCGTCAGCGTTCATTCGGATCCTGGACATCCGGCTGCATCGAAAACCGTGTAGAAAGCTCCACCTGAAAAGCAGATCGTCGGTTATCGTCTAGGAGCAACTGCGCGGGACGGGTGGTATTCATGTTGGCGCGACCACGGACGAGACCTAAACAGACGCGAGCACGTACCAAGGTGCGATCTGGGTCCACAGGTAAAGACCAAAATAAACGATAATCTTCAACTAATCCACGCTAAAGGTCACCAACGTTGTGAAGACGTTGTGGGACGCCATATGAATCTGTGTCGCTTCTTATGGCAGAAGTCCGAACTCGCCAGAAACAATTTGTGGTCAGAGCACAGCTGAATAAGACGATCTCCATTGTCAGTACATTCAGCTGGGGTAACAAATGGGCCTCCGATTTGTCTTTCGGAATCCCCCAAACGACCAACTTGGGTGCTGAAATCCTCACCAATGATCATCGCGTCTGAATAGTATACACTTCGAAGCAGCTGAGACAAATCCTGATAGAATTCGTCCTTGGTTTCAGAGGAAATGCAGACATTGGGAGCACACACAGGTACAGTGAACAAGCATCACTGTTGACATGCACAGATGTCCAAAGCAATCCCAACGCTGGCGTGATCACGAGCACCAAACTGAATCACCCGACACAAGAAGAGTAAAACGAGAGACTGGGGTTCGTATCTGGGGAGCGAAGTTTGGTCACAGAAGTGGGGTCTTGTATGCACGCGTCGGAGACACAGCATACATCTCTTATGAAAGTGTCAAGAGTTTTAGCAAGGTCAGTCTGTTGCCCTATCTGACATAGTGTGCGGACGTTGAAAGTAACAAAGTGAAGAGAATTCTCAGGTCGGAAAATCGAATGTCTATTTCCCCCTGTCGCCAAGAATGAGTCGAATTAGATCGTCGAAGTCACCAATACACGACACGGTCTCGATGGCTTTCACCACTACCAGTCAGTACCTCTCGCTGTAGTCTGCAGCATTCAGTGCTGTTTACCAGTCGGACTTCTTGTGCCCTGACTGCCGGTTGCAATGTGATCGCTGAGACCAGGTCTATTAGACGTTTTCCGGTTCTCCCTAGTTCCTTTCAAGCAACCTCTTTGACCATCCGCTTAAACAACTTTCAGGACAGACCCATTCGTTTGCGCGCTGGTTACAGCAGCCACTTGAGTCGCGACAGCATTCAACAGCGCGTTGCGCTTTTCCCGAATTGCCAGAGTTGCGACATCGAATGCGTCCTGTGATGAAGCTTTGGGACACGTAAACAGCCGAATTTTGGAGCGCGCAAGTACAGAAACACAGTCTGTACAATTTGTATCTTCCATTGCTGCACTTGAGATGTGTTCGGCAGTCCTCCGCTGACAAAGCCCGACGGGATCGAACTAGGATATGGACGATCGTTTAAGCCTCCGGTCAGAAAACGTTTTCTCAGCTGATGGAAGCACGTATTGAAGATGATCAATCTGTTAGCATCGGCCAAATTTTCTAGGCAATTTCCACGGTCCCCATATTGATCAAGTTCAAACTTTCCTAGGAAATATCGAGTGAAATCACCTCCGGCAACGAAAAGCACACCTGTTAGGGTGTTAAAACGAAATGAAACTTTCTTTTAAGGCAAGCCTTTAATCAACTCATGCGTGTCAGGTCAGATTAAACAATCAACAGTCAATAAGTAATCGGACCATTCATGACGTAAGCCTTTTTGCTGATCGAGCATTCACCTACAGTCCGACGCAAATAGGATCGACGGATCAATAATCAATCCGGGAAAATATCTTTATCGACCTAATCTGTCCAACAGGGTTTGAACCTAACTTGACACCCGAGTTCGGGAATATTCAATTTCCGCTTTATATACAGCACAGTAATTCTTTCTGAAACACATTTTTTGCGAGTCAAGTTTTTGCCTTCGGATTTTCCGTAGCGGGCTGGAGCGATCGGAATAGCAAGCTGAGATTGAGTGCCAAGGTTTCCCGAGAGTCATAACGTATAAATATAGCGTCTTGAAACACGACGGAATAAATCTTTAAGGTTGTCCCAGCAGCCACCTTTCGCTGTTTCTAGAGGCCCCAGTCGATGCATGGATTGCAATCACCGACACGTTCTGGGGAAGTCAAGGCCAACCTGAAAGAAATCGGTTCCCAAGAAATCAACCTGTTGTTGGTCCTTTTGCTCAGGTCAAATGCGACACCAAACAGTTCGGACTGTCAGTGGGTCTGCCGTGACTGGTGCCAAATACAATATTTACAAAAATAGGGGATGGAATGTAAAGAGAGTAAAATAGTCATTCTTTGTATCACTGATATCTTCCGTGGTTATTAATCGCTATTATTGAACAAGTAGGTTGTACTCAATCCCAGAAGTTTACCACACCGAAAACCGGAACTAAGTAGTCAGATTTTCGAGAGGCATTCGTGAAGCGTTCGTACTGTAATAATTTGCCTACCTGCGTCTAGTATCGTTCCCACATCCCAACAGGCCATCTGTATTCTATAGTAGAGAATTCCAGCTGAATGTCCTGACACCTTGACCATTGAGACACGAGCCGCGTCGCCTACCGGGAACACCCTAGCATTATGAGAGAGCGTAATTTCACAATAACCATTAGATAGTGCTGAGCGGCATTCCCAGCATCGTTCGGCACTTTTGCGATCTGTGTTAGCCCGGCCAACCCATTTTTGTTCAAGGCTGCACCTCTACTTTTTGCACACCCAATTACAATCTGCAAATAAGCAGCAGCGACAGCCTTATCTCGTGGAGGACCGCATGCGCCCAGGTACGCTTATTAACCGAGCACGTGCCCGTGTTATATGTACGTGACTACCCGTTTGGTGGACTTTCCACCACCGTGCGCAAGTTGGGATGCGCCCAGAGGCATACAGTTTTCGTTGACATTCATACAAATCCGCCCGAGAAAAAACAGTACCGTGAACAAAAAGAAACGTAGAACTGTGAGAGCAAAATATGTTGTCTTCTTTCCTAAGTTTAGTAAATGCAACAAAAAATGAATAAACGTTTGCTCCACACACAACTTCTAGCCCGAAATGGACGAGCGCGATCAGGGTGGACGGGTAAGAATGTCCCTAGATATAGACCTGCCTCCAAATGCCTCAGTATGGTCGAGGGTGAGTGTCTTAGGCTCCGACATGGCTACTCGTCCTGAACACCTCTCGAAATGCTCTCAAGTGACCGTGCGTTCAACACAGCCTCTGCTGAGGAAGTCCTACTCACTGCCTTCTCGTGGGGGAGTTGTTCCCACTAAAGTGAAAGGATGAAAGCGAATGCCCGGCGCTCTCCACCGGGTTGACTGACTAAGAGTCACTCTAGGGGAGATGGCTAAACCCTGATTCCAAACAAACTACGGGTGGCGTGAGGCGTACGACGGTATGCTCACCGGCATCTATGGCGGAGGGATGTACTGGGCATCCTGGATGTTTGGCCTCATCCGAAGGGTGTATGAACTGAGCAATCAGTCACCGGCCCCCAGAGGGCTACGATACTCCCATATCGTTCTACTGCCTTGTAGGTTAGGCATTCTGGTCAAAGGCTAGAGGTGGGGCTCCCTGAGTCAACCCCCTACTTCGGTCTGGGCAACCGGGTAATATCCAGCACACATGCTTACATGAAATCTCCACATATGATTACTCGTTCTCGCGCACGACTCTACTCACTCACTCAAGCTACACAAGTTATGACCGAGGTAATAGCAGTCGGACAAAGCCAACTACCTATCACCACACCACCTGTTTTCACCCACTTTTTTACACACAACAAAATTAATACTATTCCATGTACCCTGATGGCGACTTACACAAAAGAGCCAGTTGTGCCCCGCTTCCCTGTGAAACATTATTGGCGCTGAAGATTAGAGTGAAGCAATTAAGTGACATTGAGCGATAAATAATAGATATAAAGATAAACGATGAAGAAGCAGATCACACAGAAGGACTAATCAACACGAACGATTTAGGATGAATTTCTATTCACAACATGAACTATTCATTTTCATATCTTCGACAAGATGCATACGACAGACTAAATTACGAGTGACCTCATGTTTTCTAATTTTATGCTTGTGCATGAGTGATGGGGAAGGAGTAGTTACCCCACACACACAAAGGCCCACTGCACCATTAGGTACAGCCGGCAACCAGACCCCAAGACTGGGAGTAGCAGTGAACCACATGAGGTCTCAATAGGTCAGGTGGTTACCAGCCGACCGACAGCGGATTACAGTCTACCACCATATAAATTGGGTTCGTAACAACGGCCAACGAAAATCAGTGGAATATGGCAGAGGTAGGAGAGGGATAGATTCGCAAAAAGCAATGGCTGAAACCCAATGTGCAGGACTAAAGGTGGTTGTTGCGGCCGGCTACATTTGAGAACCAAAATGTTACCAACTTTGTAGTAGTTCGTTCGTCATGTTCTCGTGTATACCCGAATAAGCAAACATTAGGCTACCGACTCCTGAATTCAACAGCTAACGAAATTCAACAAAATGCAATGCTTAACAAGAGCTGATATGACCACAGAAGATAACTGATGAGCCCAGTCACACAAAGAACATCTAAAAGGGCTGATGGTACCGCGAACATTGATCGAACCAAAACATGAGTTCGTGCAGTGCTGAAGACAATTTAAGCGTCAGAAAACACCACACAGATAGTTTATGAAACAGATGAGGGCAGTCAGAGGTAAGAGTATATTTGGTGGAGAAATTTATGATCAACTATAGTAAACGAAAAGGTATTAGGTGTTCATGGAGCAAAAATGACAAACCAGTTCTATCATTTAGCAGCGTGCCTAGAGACCAACCGCACTAACGAACTCCCACATGAGTGTCATGAACTGCACAACACATGCTTCAACGGAATAGAAATTGGGAATACATGGGACGGATAGCGAATTTTGATGAAGTAAATAACGAAAGAAAGTAAAGTCAGTAATTTCAAGATTTTTCCTTTGGTCACAGAAAGTACAATAGTAACAGATCATAGTAAGGTCGGGTCCAAAACAGGATCAGATTTGACGCCTGCGCATGATTATAATCACAGGTGCGCATGTGTTTGTCGAGGAAATTATCAAAACCCAAAATCCGTGGTTTGTTGTGTAACTACAGAGCACATAAGGGGGCCTACGATCAGAAGACTGACGGGTGACAGGAAATTGAATGCGCTAATAGAAAGTAGGGGATAAGACCATTGGTGGACTAACAGTATGAAGCAGGAAACACCAGTACGCATAACAGCATTAGCATTGGCGAGGAACGGCGAAGTTGCACGCAGCAAATTGAGCACAGTTGTCCGGAGATCGGAGATCGGTTCCATCACCATAAGTGTCCACAGTGGTTTATTTCGTTTCTGAAACAAGGTACAGTGATAAAATAACACTGAGCATTTTTATTCATTAGGCTAAAGTATGACACTGGGTTTCAATAGCAGACATAAGAAACCGGGCGCTTACAATTGTGGCGGCGGCTGTTATTCAGTACTATGTCTGGTGAGCTTGGGCGTTTATGTGAACCAGTGGAGTCTACCAAATGCATGACTAAATTATACAACAGACAAACTGAATTAAAAACTGCACAGTTCCACTGGAGACTGAGATGAACCAGCGACGAAGTTATAAACCACATATGGTCAAAGACAAAAGTTACTCATAAACGACAGATGTGCACTAAGCACGCCTCGCAGCATTTACACCACTTTCGATCCTAACCACGTTTCTTAATGTATCCAACTAACAATAATAAGGAAATAATTACCATCATAACGATAATCGACATGGAACCAAAAAAACACTGACGACGCTTAAGCACAAAGAGACCGGTATGTGAAGGAACTAGACAGTACTTCGTTTTCGTCTGCACTGTTGTAAAGCTTGACCAATCTGGAACTTCCCTGATTCACCATCCCAGTACGCAGGAGCAGGGTCACCGGTTCTTTTCGTTATTGTAGTTAGCCCCTGTCGCCGATCGGTGGTGGTCAAGTGACTTAGAGCGTTTGCCTTGCACCATGGAGACGCGAGGTTCTAATCCAGTCGTCACCGATCACTCTGGTGGTTGACAGTTATCCACTGTCATCCAGACCACTGCCACATCAGACCTACTGGTACCTTATGTGGTTCCTCATTCCAAGTCCCGGGAACTGGTCGCCGGTTATCGCTAATAGTACAGTGGGCCTTTGTGGCTATGGGGTATACCTTTTCCAATACTCTTTTGAACAAGGATGCAATAAAAAAACATCCACTCTAGTGTACTCGTGCTCCAGTATGACATCAAAAATTTTATATTGCGATTCCAGTAATCATCGTATGATGGTCTGTGACTAGAAAGGAATTACAACTGGTAAGAAAACCATCATCTGCGGCACAAGCAACAGACCGATAAAATGATCCAAAGAGAATCTTACTTACTAGGATCAGCAGATTTGGCCTCTTCCATTGCACGACGCTTTGCCATACTTCGCTCGTAGACGATAATAATGATGAGCAACACGAACAACTGGATTAAAATCCCGACGGCTGGCCATAAAATGTCTTTCATCCCTTCGGAAACAAAGGTTATGAAACATTAAAAGATACTATTATCAGCATGATACAACGAATCGAAACCAATTATTCGAAAGGTAAACACAGGAAACAGGCTTTCTATTTACTGCAACGAGTACAATTATGCAAGTCAGGTAGGCTTACCGCTGACACCTGTTTCAATACAGACAAGTCTAAATCTGTAACCCTTGTGCGACTGAATTTGTTGACTTCCCCAAATAGAACCATGCGGACAGTGAATATGGGTTCTGAGGGTAGCATTAAGTGGAGTAATAGTAAAGTGAGAGCGAATCACTGATCCCGATACCTGGCCACTGGCAAGACACAGATCCGACGGGCAAATATCAACATGTCATGCTTTTATCGAGTCACGGAATTGACCAACCGAACTGAATGCATACAACCTACTGTCAGCCGGAACCCAGTCAGGTTGTTAACGCTTGACGTAATCTCAAAACTAGTTTGACACCTTCTAAAGAACTTTTTGTCTGGCACACGCAGAGTGAAATGTGTGGATGCAAGCACCGAAGGGATAGAGCGCGTCTATTTCCGAAGTTTCAATATTTCTAGATACAGAAATTTGGCGTTTCATCTGAAAAAGGTTGAGAACCTTAAAAGCAGAATGTGAGGGGGATGAACACAACCCTTCGTATGATTCCAAACGACTTGTAACAGGAAACAGTTTCTGCTGCACGACGAGATACCACATCGCGTAAGTCTTTGGAATTAAAAGTCAACAAGGAGTCTTTTTTGAAAGAACATCGGGATTTTTCGAAAACTGCTTACATGGTGGAAGTTCATATCGCACAGCAGCTTCTTTTGGAACCGCGATAGGAGAATCTGACCAGTGAGTCAACGAGAATTTGTTTAGCTTTATTCGACAAGCCAAAACACATTGTGACTTTACTGTGATTCTAATGCAGCGAGTTGGTCCAAAGAGAAAGTGTGACCAAAAACCTATAGGATAGAGAGATGTGTGAAACCTCATGTGCCCATTAGGGCACCGGTGGTTCATCAACTTTTCCTACAGGACCCTGTTATACGCATCATCAGAAGCCTGTCAGCCCAATTCTGTTCAGCTTCAATTAGTTTGTTATTACGTGTTTGCGCGTGAGAGCAGTGGAAGAGGTATGCACCTCAAAAACTCCAAGATCCATTGTATCATTAGGGATAACCGGCAACCTGACCCTGAGATTCGGAGTAGGGCCAAGTGCGCGCCATGGGGACACTGCACGCTTATTTGCAGGGATTCGAAGGGTCCCCTCTGGGTCAGAATGATGTCTGGTAAAGCGTGCATGCCTTGAAGCCAGCTTAATCAAGTGGACATTCAGGTTGATTCACTTTCCTTTTGAACCAACAGTTTTTTGCATTTTGCGCATGGGGCATATTTACAAAGGCCCACTGCACCATCAGAGATAACCGGCAACCAAACCCTGAGATTTGGAGTGGAGAACCGCATAAAGCCCCATCCCAATAGGTCATGGGTGGTAACAAGCCGGACGACGGTGGATTACTGTCGAGCACCAATACCGCACACAGACGTCTCCACAGCCGAGTTTACTGTTGGTTCAACTCAGTTCCGAGCATTCGCTAATTAAACTCGCACTTGGTGCTCTGGTTTTTTGGTTGCTACTTCGCAATATCTTTGAGCTGAGAGCAGATTGGGTGGGAACATGTGGCGAAGAGCAGAAAACAATGTAGTAATCAGGACTCGCAAATAGAGAATGAGCTCGAATGCAACAACACCACCAGCCCCGACACCTAGGCAAGTCACAATGTCTCCATCAGTGGTCAAACACTTCCAGCTTTCTGATGTCCTCGACGTGTAGTAGCCACGTCTCACAACCGTAGGTCGATATTAGACGGACAGCGACTCGGTAGATGCGGACTTTGGTTTGGAGGCTTATTCCGTCGCTCGCCCAGAGTATATTATGAAGCTGGAGAAAGGCAATCCTGGCACTGTCAATCAGCAACTTTGGCTTACCGTTCGGGAGAATCATGGAGATTAGATGTTTGAACGCCGAGATCTGCTTAATTGGTTAGCCGTTCAAGTATATCAGAAGAGAGGAATGTCCAGTGCATGTCTAAAGGATCTTGGTCTTCGACGTATTGATTTCTGGTCTCATGGATTTCACAAGAGATTCTATGCGACTGAGAACCAGCTGTAATGTAGTTGAGCTATCTCCAAGAATGACGATGTCATCTGCAAATTCTAGATCGACGAGGAAAATATCGGTGCCCAGATGAATACCAGAGTAATCGGTGAGCACCTGACGCATTATCCAGTCGATCGTGTAGTTGAACAGCACTGGCGACAGGGGACAGCCTTGTCCAACATCGGAATTCAGGGAGAACTCGATGGACTCCTCTCCGTAGATGAGTATTCTCGCGAAGGGTATTTGTGTAGTACGACCTCAAGAGACTGAGAAGCTTCTGGGGCATTCCGCCCGCTTGTAGTGTAGTCCATAACGATTCTCTCTCAACTGAGTCAAAGACAGTCCAAAAATCAATAAAACAAGCTGCAGTTGCTTGCCGAAACCTATACCGCTGTTCTAATACTCGACGGAGTGTGAATATCTGGTCGACGCACCCTCAACCACGAGGGAGGCCTCTTTGAATGAGGCATGTGTGTGCATCCCGCACCGCTGGAGGAGGGAGTTATATCGAAGTCCCTCAATCCACTGAGAATTTTTTCAACAGCGATCAGAACAGAATACAATAGCTCCAGCAATGTGGGAACACATATTTAATATACCTCCGGCGCGGATGCGTTCTATGTTGAACCCACAGTTCTCGTTCTCAGGATCAAGGACTCCGACATTATGCTGCTAGTCGGTGATTTGATAACACATGCTGGCAAACTGGGTGCATCAAAAGCCCGCTTAGGTAAGCGTTGTGCTTCAACCGCTCAGAGTACATACAATTGGGATAAGTACCACTTTGGTGCAGACAATGTGTTGTTCCTGTCTAGTACGAAGTTCCGTCACAGTTCGCATCACACAGCGACATGGGACTCTGAAGTTCGTTGATCTACTGAGATCATTGTACATTCATACTTTTGGCCGCGCAAGGGTTTACGATGAACTATCCAGTCCATTCGAAACGAACAGCGATGTTCCACAACGGCGTTCTATTTCGCCATTCCTGTTTAACTTCGTCATCGACGAGACAGTGCACAGTGTCTTGTGAGATTTACAGGATTTGGGCGTCGAACCGGCAAATAATGAAAAGCTATTTGATCTAGATTACGCCGATAATCTTGTCTTCCTGTTCGAATGCACGGAACATACGCAAAGTGCACTAGACAGACACATGAGCTGTGGCTTCATTCGGCATGAGCTTTTCACCTTCAAAGTATAATGTGATGTTTCGAGACTGGACGCCAACGGTTCTGAGCTCGATATTCGATGGGGAGGAACTAGTAATTGACAACCGCTTCGGTTACCTCAGCAGCTGCGTGACGACGGATGTAAACACCGTAGTAGAGGTGTGCACGCGTATATCTAAGGCTCAAGCGATGTACGCTAGACTGAAGCACTTGTGACCCCGACCTGATGTTTCTCTGAAGTTGAAAGGTCGTGTGTACTGTGCCTCGGTACGCCCAGTTCTGTTGCATGGTTGCTAGAATAAAATCTGCGTGCGGAAGATGTTCGTCGCCTTGAGGTTGTCGACCACCGGTGTTTGCGTATTATCGCTAAGATTGGATTGAACAATCGCGTGAGTAATGCTGATGTTAGAAATTGAGTATTGGGGACAGATTCGAAGAATATTTTATCACAGCTCATTCAGACTAGTACACTTACTTGGGTGGGGCATGTGCTACGCATGGCAAACATGTCTACTGCACCTGGGCCGTTCATTCGCCCTGAGTGAAAGAAGCCACACGGTCGGCAGATGCCGTGGCAGCGTGGAATAAAAAAATTTTCATTGGAACTAGGGAAAGCAGCTGCTTCATTTCTTTGTGATTGAGATCTGAAAGAACCTTCAACCAGTTGGCTAAAGACACTAAAGGTAAGCCGCTTATAATGCTACACCGGACTCCGGGTCAGGTAGCAGTTGCGCAGTTGCTCCTAGACGATAACCGACGATCTGCTTTTCAGGTGGAGCTTTCTACACGGTTTTCGATGCAGCCGGATGTCCAGGATCCGAATGAACGCTGACGACGGATTAAGGAAGCCTTGTATGCCACATCAAATGCCACACAGGACTCTGGTTCAAGTAGGCCTCACAAGTGACGGATATCTTCAACGTCAATTGCTCTGTTGAATGCTCACAGATCCGACCTTCCGGATGCTACATTCAATGAAGTACGTAAACCCTGAAACACCAACTGACTGGAAACCTGAAATGACTGTGAACAGTGGTGGACTGAGAAATGTAGGAAATGGAAAAGGCTACGTCTATTGGAAATGCTCGCAACCCTTACCGTTGATTAGAGGTACCGGTCAACGGAAGCCTGGTGTAAGTGAGTTAATCCAGGAATCCGACGGCTCACTGATTCACTCTCAAGAACGTTGTCTGGATCGTTGGGCGGAGCACTTCAGGGAACAATGCAGTTGACCCACTTCTACAGAGAACCTTCCAAATATACCTGTCAGAGAAACGATGCACATTCTTGCTATTCGGCAGACCTTAGAAAGCAGACAGATCTTCCGTAAGCCCACAATCTATCTTTCTTGATCTGAAGGCGGCGCTCGATTCAGTCGACCGCAGTTATTCGGCACTGCCTCTCATTGAACGGTGTGTCAGAGAAATTTATTTTTCTTCTCCAATCCTTACGGTGATCTTTTACCGAGCTCACCACGGAAAGTGTTGTTCGTCAGGGTTGTCCTCTTTTGCCCTTCCTCTTCAATTTTGTAACTGAATTGATTCTTCAAATAGGCCTATCTTCGTGTGAAAATAGCGGCATCGATCTTTGCTCAGGCAGTAAACTGCCTAACTTGGGATACGTGGACGATATTGTTCTTCTAAGTGAAGTTCCAGGTCAGTTGCAAGCTCTCTTGGATTGCCTAAACAACAGTGTAGTAACCTTCGGGATGCGTTTCGCACCTTCAAAAGGTAAAATGCTGCTGCAGGATTAGGTTGGCTCAGAACCAGATCTTGTTTTGGCAAGGGAAACTCTAGCTGAAGTATATAAGTTTTCTTACTTGGGTAGTTACATTTCACCAGGTGGTCAGATATCGTAAGAAGTATCATCGTGTACACAGAAGGCGCGTTTGGCTTTTGTCAACGTTAGCCATTTGTGGCGTCGGCGCGACATCCAGTTGTCTGTCAGTGATCGAGCGTACACTGCGGTGGCTAGGTCCGTTCTTCTATATAGCTCAGAAACATGGTCGTTAGGCGTAGGAGATGGACGAAGACAGTCGGTGTTCGAGCATCAATATCTTTACAGCATTGCTCGAATATGGTGGGAACACTGAAATAACAATGCTGAGGTTAGGCGTAAAGTTTTCGGAACCAGTGGTCAGTCTCTGAATCAAGCACGGAATCTATACAGGTTAAGGTAGCTGGACGCGTGTTACGCATACCCACTGGTAGACCACCTCGTTGTACGCTGTTCTCCGAGGCATGTGGTGGTCAGCCATGATATGGCAAAAAGGTATGAACACCTTGAGCAGTAGACTCGACCAAATAAGACGTGTCAGACTTTCGGATTGGGGTCCATGCGACCCACCTACCAAATGATTAGGAATATTAAGTGATATCCCTAGGTGTCGCGGCCAGTGGCGTAGTTGTATTCGGACTCGTTCTTCGTCTCTGTGATTTCCGTCAAGTACTTCGATTTTTTAGATCTTTGCCACACTATTGTTTCCATTCTTTTCCCCTTACTCGATGATGCTGGAAGGTAGCAACCGTAACCGGAGCACAGAAGTGCGAGGCTAGTGGTTGAATGTACTGCACTGAACTGAACAATATGACAGCTAACCGTGAACAGTGGCGATCGTGTTGTCACTTTCTATCCTACCGGAATGATTGGTCATTGTGCGTTCGTACGGTTAGACTGTGTATTCCGTGGGCTGGCTACTAGGGCGTTCTATCCTTTTCCTGCCCTTGTAGGTCCACTCCCTGTTCACCGTTTTTATTAATTTATTCTATTTCAACGTGCAACATGGTGGGTAAAGGTAGTGGTCGGTGGGGCTCTCCCTGCTGTTCAAAACTGTACCATGATGATGATGATGATGAAGGAGCGCTGAGCGAATCACGGCGCTATAAGCACTACCTTCCAGGGGAAGCCTGATGTCGTGACGACACCAATAGTTCCCTAGATTGGCAAAAGCCGAACGGGCCTCAGAGACCTGCAGTGAGATCTCGTGTCTGATACCCCCACCAATAGAAATCCGAATTCCCAGGTACACAAAACTGCTGACAGTTTACAAGCGTTCTCCATACAGAGTGAGTGCAGAAGGATCTCCTAGCCAGTCTTGGTGAAGCATCTTGCACCTGGTTGGAGCAAAGTGCATGCCATACTCGGTGACGTCGGTGGTAAAGTGGCTCAAGGCATCTTGGACGACTTGGGGGTCATCTCCTAATAAGGCGATGTCGTCCGCATAATCTAAGTCAACAACGCTGGCGCTCAGTAGAAGTCCCGCATCATTGTTCGCAGCACCGGAGCAGGTCGTTCATAATGAAATTAAAAAGGAACGGGAAAATAAGGCATTCTTGCCGAACGCTGCTCGAAACGACAAAAGACTGGGACATCTCTCCATAGACCCTTGCCCTATCGAAGGTCTGCTGATAGAGAGCTTTCTGGATGGAAACGTACTTCTTGGGCACGTCGTTCCCCAACGCGTAAGTCCATAGGGCGATCCTACCGACCGAGTCAAATGCAATCCCGATGTCGAGGAACACAACGAGGGTTGGCCTTCGATAAACGAGTGGCGCGCAAGATGAAAAATTGGATCCTTTGGGGGTTTCTTGTCTAAATGCAATACGGCGTCAATATTGATCACATTCAGGTTACAGCAGCGTAACAAAAAAACCAAGCTTTTACAGAAATACTAAACACTCACCTTTAATGCGAACTTCGACCAGAATTGAATCTGTACCCCGAGGCGAAATAGCCTGACAGAGATAAAATCCACGATATGCAGATGCATCAACCCATTCCATTGTAGCACCTTCAACGCCGTTGTGTGCTCTGAATGTCGCCTTATGTTGAAAACAGAAGTGGAATTTATACAATGATGTTCACGCATCACATGAGAGATACCACATTACCTCCATAAACACCAATAACATCATTCTGCATGAGCTTTATTTTGTTATTCGTCATGTAACTTGTCTTTTGGCAAGCAGTGGTCTATAGTGGACACTCACTTGCCGTCTAGTATTAACCCACAGAGTACAGAGAAAGTAGCACTTTTCACTTGAGAGTTACGCAGCACAAACCAAGGGGAGTCATACGACCTGAGTTTCTGAAGGAATCGCTGTTTCATAAATTTGGAAACGCGGACAGTATCGTCAGCATACTCCAAGCAGCACAATTTGCTTCGCTTAACTACACTAACTACACGAAGCCCTCCGAGGACACTATCCAAAATTTGTCAGTGACAAAATTGGAGGAATAATGGAGTAGAGCACTCTCAACACACGACACTGTTTGTCTTCGTACGCTCTTACCTGATCGAAAATTCACCGCCCTAGTAGGTTAACATTATTTTGGGGATATTCTTCTGGATAAAGCACAACTATTCAGTAGGACGTTAACAATGTGCTCAAGAGGACTACGGTTGTCGAAATACAACGTACGACATACTTTGAGCATACGGTCTCCGGTGAAAATTTGGTTGACGTAACTAAAGCCTGTACATAATACAACCTATTTTCTGTGTTTGGCCAACTAATTAACTGATTGATAGATAAACCCAGTCTCTCAATTTCCTAACTTAGATTAATTGCGAGTAATATTTCTTGCTTACGTAAACAAGTTCGGCAAACTAATCGTTAGACTTCCGTAAATTAGGATTGCGGTCAACAGGTGCGTATGCCAAAACAACTAAACTGCATTGAGGATATGTCTTTCTTGAACCCTCGGTGTTTCTAATGTCGTATTTAGCTTCACTGGTAACTGAAATTCACAACGCAGCCATAGAGAACTCCAGCATTTCCATTTATCGATATGCGCGAAAAACGCCTTCTAGGTCACGTTTCGTTGACGCGACAACGTCAGTCTCTGGTGATTTCACGCTGCGCGCGAGCGTTTGTTAACCGAGCAGTGTGGAGATGAGTAAATTTAAGTTCTCTATTCATTTCAAGGGTTAATGAAGCGCAAGAAACTATCTGACTTTGGATAACTACACACTCACAGATGGATTATTTCGTAATTTATAGATCAGTTCATTTCAAACAATCATTACCAATGCAGAGTGCACCGGCATTGGTTGCTATTTCTCAGCGGGAACCTCAGTTGGAAGTGATTAAAAGACAAGTGTGGAAAGAGTAAGGGAAATACAAACAGTAGTGTAAAGTCAACGAAGAAAGTTTGTGAATACAAAAGTGCCACTCATCGGGACACTGAGCCATATCCTTCAATGTCTCCAACAACTGAAAGTGGAGATCTCCTGAAAGCCGCCCAGTAAGCCTGACGCGCCCTACATGGCTAAGTACACTGGTTAAGCTTCACGTATTTCTCTTCTATGTCAAGAGTCGGCCATTCTCAATCATCCTTCAACCGCTAACCGCCTCAGGGAATAATGCACGCTGAGGAATCCTAACCGGGGATATGCGCAACACTTCCGATACACCTTATCCTGGTGATCTTTATCGTTTCATCTGACAATTCGGTTCGTGTACCTAGGACTCTTGCGTCATCACCCAGCACAGCTGAAAAAAGCAAAAACAGACGAAAAAACAGCTCGGATGCGAGTACTCAACTAGAAGTGTCAAGTGACAATAATATTCATTTTCCAACATTTTTGCAAGCGTAGCTCGTGAACGACAACACGCACTAAACAGTCATAATGGATGCAACATGAACCGATCACTTCGACCGATCCTTTTAACCAATGCCTGTCTCGAAGAAAAGAGAATCAAGAACCAACCACTGCAACCTATTCAGATCAAGCTCTTGATCCAGACAACGACCACTAGCACACTTAGCCTGATGTCTTCGTGTTCCCAAAATACAATGGCGGAGCTTTAGACTCAAATACCGAGTCTGGGTGTGTTATACTTGTAATGGAAAGCTTTCTGAACCACACGGTAAAACAAACCTACCAGCCGCTGCATAAGCGAGCCAACTCAAATGTCAGCCGTCAAATCAACAAGATGGATTTGCGAAAGTCAGATACACATTCTATATACGCAAAGTACTGGCACAAACGAAGCTTTCACGGCTTTTCTTGGACAACTTGGTCATACCACGGAGTCAAGCACATCATTCTCCAATGTAAAGTTTGTCAGCAAAATGTTCCGGCGACAAGCCTCGGGCAAGCCTCAATCGGTGTGGACAACTGCATGTGTTTGAATTTACCACAGATAAACTCAAGCATCGGCGCCGACCCGACATAGACCATTCAGTTGCCTCTAACACGTAGCACTGTTGCGCGCACTTCCATTAGCGGAGCAGTCATGGGATTTTTCTCGCGATCAACGATCTCATTGAAGCCCCACTGGTGGTACCGGATAGGCGATGTTTTCACCCACGATTTGAATTCACAAGGATGACTAACCAGTACCGTGATCAACCTTTTCCTCGCGATGTTTCTGATGAACGTTTGGGTCACACTAATAACCTAACCACAGGTCAGGCTAGATTTTGACTGGAGCATCAGATAGCTCAATATAAAAAGTCGAAGCTGTGTATAAATGCAGATATGCCCCACTTTTTGTGTTTATTACCTGGTAGAAATCCGTCAGCCTGCAAGTGTACTTCTAAGTGCCACTCTGACTGAACGCTGCCTAAAAGTTTCGCCTAATATTGACGAACCATACTTCGATTTCATTCCAAAGTAGGTGAAATTGAGAAGCAGCCGAAATCTGGGCCCTGGAGTATAAGATAACCGGCAGACAAAAAGTAACTTAACTGGTGCTTGCTTCTTAGCAACATCCAGTCCCTAGTATTCCTCTTTGATCGCCTGTACCTTATCCAACAATGTGAGCAGAGTTAATGAAAACTGGATAAGCACATTTCCATATGCGCGTAACAAGGCTTACGCGTGCAGTCGTTCATGCTTTTAAGATATGCTTTGAAAAACATCCCAATTGGCATTGACCAAGCAAGCACCTAACGTTATTTGACAAGCATTGTGGCATCAAAAAAATTGGTGTCCAAAGTCACAGAGATACGGTTCCCGGTTTACTTCTCTTTCTTTCCATGAACACTTTCAGCTCACTTAACATTTACCTACGTACACAAGCAGTCTTGCTCGCACTCATAATCCGATCACTGACATCATCAGCTTTGATCGTGATACGGATTTCGTGCGCTACTGTAGGCCTCGAACCCATCACTTCTATTCTTGTCCGCGACATACAGTTTGCACATTTCAATGACCTTCCTCTCTCAAGATCACAAAAAGGCAGAATTCAGTGACTCCACCATCCATCCACTTCTTACAACTACCTATCTCGGGAACCAGAGTCAATAGACTGCTCGTATTTGAAAGGTATACTGTCCTTTTTCACTTTATTCCATATTCACTCATGAGAAAAAACAACAAATATCATCTACGGTGCTTGTAGAGATCACGAGATCCCAGAATATATCCGTGCTGTCTGAACACGTGTGATCGTGCTTTGACAATGAGTTGCGGTTATCGAACATTTCGCCCATTCAGAAACATCATCCAAGAACATCTGCTTTTCTTGTTTTGATGCTGATCCCTGAGGATCGCCCACTAGCACCATATGATATTCTGCGGCCATTTCGCTCTTTGGATGTCTCGAATGGAACCGGTCTACAAGCGATGCGCGTAGAGCAAATGTTCATGAGGAGTCCTGGGAATAACGTACGAAGTGGCATCCCCAGCGTCACTCGGCCTTTAGTTCGAGATAGCGACTCTAGTCTGTGCACAACTACGTGTTACTTGTTGGGATATTTACTCTTCTCAAGTGTTCTTCTTTGGTTATCGACCCTAGGTGTGAGCGCCACTGGGCACTGTCACGTATAAAAACGTTGCCCTTAGGATAATTACCACCGATTTCATTCAGCAAGCCTTTAAAACACTGAGTGCAGAGTTTACCGGTACAGTCGGTACGGAAACACACCCCAAATTCGGAGATCAACCTTAATTGCATATCCTTTACCGTGACTGTTGGATCGCAAGGCCCACTGTTACAATTCGTTAATCTTCAACTGAGTAATCAATCGCCAACGCCATCCGCAATTTCTCGCTCCGTCAGCATGTTCATCAATCGCATGTATACAGCCACCGGCTGTTAATATCTTGCCTACCATAGCACCAGCTAAAACCAATAATCTTGTCGGGATCGAAACGCTAGAACAATGTGCTCTCATTTCTTACACGATTGCTTCTCATATGGTGCATACAGCGTATATTATTTAACGAACAGTCCATCGGATGGTTATGTAAGGCGTCGAACTAGAAAATGGTGGAAAGCTGTGTGAACTAGATTGCGCAGACGACGTCGTCTGCTTTTTCGCATCCACGGAACATGTTCAACGTGCACTAGGTAGACTCCCAAGAGCTGAAGCTCCATTCGGCATGCGCTTTGAGCCTTCAAAGTGCAAGGTGATGTTACAAGACTGGACGTCAACGATTCCGAGCTCGATGCGCGATGGGGAGGTGCTGTCAGTTGTCGACCACTTCACCTACCTCGGTAGCTGCGTGACGACGGATGGGAGCACAGTAGTAGAGGTGAGCACGTGGATATCCAAGGCTCGAGCGGCGTACGCTGGATTGAAGCACTTGTGGCGCCGATCTGATATTTCATTGAAGTTGAAAGGTGGTGTTTACTGCGCCGCAGTGCGTTCAGTTTTGTTGTATGATTGCGAAACTTGGAGTCTGCGTGCTGAAGATATTCGTCATCTTGAGGTTTTCAACCACCGATGTTTACGTGGTATCACTAAGATTGGGTGAAATAGCCGAGTGAGCAATGCTGAGGTCAGAAATCGAGTATTGGGTATTAATTCAGAGAGCGTTCTGTCACAGCGTATCCAACTTAGTAGACTTTGTTGGTTGAGGCACGTGTTACGTATGGCAAACACGTCTACCGTATCGCGCCCTATTCTCCGTCCCTCCTAGGGAGTGGAATAAACCACGTGGAGGTGAACAGCTGACGTGGCAGCAAGGAATGAGTAAATGTACAACAAACTTAGGAAAAATAGATGCTTCACGTCTTCGTGGTTGGGGTCCAAAAGATCCGTCTACTAGTTGGCTGGAAACACTGAAGGATATGGCTGCGAACCGTGAACAGTGGAGATCGTGTTGTCGCTTTCTATCGAATCAGAATGACTGATCGATGTTTGTTTGTACAGTTAGACTGTGTATTCTGTGTGTTGGCTACTAGGGCATTCCTTCCTTTTCCCACCCATGTAGGTCCAGTCCCTGTCTATCTTGTATATTCATACTTCCTAATTCAACATGCAACATGGTGAGAAAGGCAGTGGTCAGTGGGGCTTGCCCTACTGTTTAACGCTGTACGATGACGATGATGATGATGATGATGATTAGGCCACACTTTAATAGCACTCAGTCGCACATTACCGCGCGGCTCATAAACATATCCACACTGAAGTATCGGGTGCTTCGGTCAAAATCTAACCTGACCTGTGGTTAGGTTATTAGTGTGACCCAAACGTTCATCAGAAACATCGCGAGGAAAAGGTTGATCACGGTACTGGTTAGTCATCCTTGTGAATTCAAATCGTGGGTGAAAACATCGCCTATCCGGTACCACCAGTGGGGCTTCAATGAGATCGTTGATCGCGAGAAAAATCCCATGACTGCTCCGCTAATGGAAGTGCGCGCAACAGTGCTACGTGTTAGAGGCAACTGAATGGTCTATGTCGGGTCGGCGCCGATGCTTGAGTTTATCTGTGGTAAATTCAAACACATGCAGTTGTCCACACCGATTGAGGCTTGCCCGAGGCTTGTCGCCGGAACATTTTGCTGACAGACTTTACATCACGAAAGGACGAGCTGGACTGATAACAGCCATGGTGCAAGCACTGATCTCATTTCGTGTAGGTAAACATACTGTAGTTTGTTGCAATGAATTTTGACTCATTGCAGTACCCAGTGTTTCGTTTTCCACTGAGGGGAGCTAGAAATAGTCATGGAACAGTCACGAGACTCACATTGGTCACAGGGACAAGACGAGTTACACCATCCTTCTCTTGTAGTCGCTGCCATCGAATACGAGACGGAGGTGGATAGGAGTCCACCTCACAAGTCACTGTCAGCGGATTTCCCTCCTGCCCACGAACTGCACCTAGACGTGGTCTCAAAACTGGGGAAGCTGGAGTGGGGAATATCAGGTAAGAAAAACGTCAGTAAAAGATCGTCAAATCAATGAACATCTGATAACTGCATCATCAATAACGCACAAAAATTGTTTCAAACAAAACTGGAGAAAGGCTACAAACATGAAAGCGTGTGTGTCATACAAGACTGTCAGGAGCTCGCGTTTATGGTTACCTTTAGTGATGACCTGTCGGAAATAATTGTGCTAGGCACCTACGGAGCTGCATAGCAAATGGTAATGGTATTGCAAGTACAAGTAGCGTCGGCTATGACGCATTCGGAGATTTACTCAGTATAGAGTTCGAGCTTTGTGAAATAATTAAGGTATACCAGTCTATCGGGTAATGATCCTTATTCAATCGACTTTCGTTTTTATTTACGTTGATTCTTTGCTCCGCTACGGGTAGTTCAATGTGTGTGACCTTGGGTGCCAGAGTAACAGGCTCTGAACAAGGTAAGCTAACATGTAACAAGTTATGAAAATATGAATAAATTGATCAACGGGATCATATAAATAATCTGATTGCAAAATGGCCTTGAGAAAGGTAACCCACGGCAACCACAACGTCGACTGACTACCATCTTTTCCGATATCGCTGCGTTACCGAACAATAAACAATCACCTATAATCCTAGGTTACATTTAGTTTAGTTTACTACCTAAATATTCTGGTAGGAGCCGTTTCTTCGTCCAATATAGAATTTACGTCAGTGCCTAAATAAGAACATCAAGAGAAATTACTTCATAATCTGGAAATTTCAAGTATTATGCGCTTCAAAAATGCTTCTAAACGACGTCTGCCAAACATTCTGAGAAATAGGAATTCCAGGTTGCAGCAATGCGAACGCTGGCATCAAGGGCATTTCAGCGCGTATCATAAACCGTTCATACTGTTATCGCGATAGAGACGAAAAGATTCACTAAAACTGACTTTTACCGTCCCCTCCCTAACGAAGAGCAAAGCAAAATTGCAAACGGCCTCATTTTACCTCTTTTTTGGGCCACATTTCGTTGTTTTACCGCGTACAGCAGTATCAATTAACTGACAAAACACTAGAAAACTACCACAAGTGTAAATTCAGACCAAGCAAAACGAATGAATAAGTCAATGACTTGTGGATTTGGAATGAAAAGCGCATTCGATTATCATGAGGCGATTCACTGAGTATGTCGATCTTCAAGAAGGGAATAGACAATGATTGTAGTAATTATCGTGGAATCAGTTTAATTCCAATTTGTGGAAGCCGTATAGACACTTTGTGCTTTGAGCCATCTCTAGAGGTCGTGCTTGCTCGAACGCCGATTGCAGATCGAGTGAAGTGTTCTAAGAGCCGTTGTCGTATTACTTGAGACTGGAGTCTAGTGATGAAAGTACCTCTGATGGCATCTTGTTTCTTCTCTACCGTTACCTGTTAGAAGTTCAGCCTTTAGCCAGCGATTTCAGCTTTTGCAAGAATTGATCTAGATTTTTGCCTGTTTATTGTCGACATATAGCCAATATATGGTGAGCAGCAGTCTCATTCTTTGGTTTGATACGCAGGTTCGTGAGAGTTTCTGTGGCGGCTTCGTAAGTTGCGCAACCCCTGATATAATCATACACATTGGAAGGAACATAATTGGCGAGAGTTCTGAGTTTACTAGGATTGAATGATTCTATACTGTCCACAAAGTAAGTAAGCATGTCCGCCCAATAAATCCATTGTTAAGAAGTAGTTGAAGAATTTGGATCACTATCAAAGCGTTCGGGACGCAGAGTTCGATCCATCTGTTGAACAAATTGTAGTGGACTAGTATCACGTTACAACGTTCCGAATGTGGAGTCAAAGACCTAAAAATAGACTATATTCAACAAACAACTGAGGTATATAATCAACAAGGTAAAAGAGGAGCGTTAGGATGATAAAACGATCTGGTAATTATACTACAGGCTTCTCCAGTTCTGTGCAGACAATGGGTTATTCCTGTCTAGTACGAAGTTTCGTCACAGCTCGCATCACACAGCGACATGGGACTCCCACTGTACAAGTACTCTGAGTCAGATTGATCATATCGCACTAAGCTACCGGTGGTGTAGTCCTGTTCCCAACTGTAGACCCTGTTGGTCCATGTACGTAGAGCCGGACCATGGGTTAGTTTGGATGCGATTTGCGCTCTAGCCGTACATCGTTTGTATGACCCAGAAGTTCACATCAGTTATGAACAGAATCTAACACATGACTTTGGAACTACGAAGAACAGTAGTGTAAATAAGCACTGAGCCTACATCAAACGGACGGGGCACTTGACAGTAGGTTTCTCCTGTGATCCTAGATCCGATGTCCATCAAAGACACTAAATTTATCAAGGGTCGTTGAGTCTAATGGAGCAGAAACGTTATTCCTCGAACTGTAGGGAGATTGGGGCATCTGCGACGACGAGTCACCGAAAGCCTCAAGTGAGACGGTAAAAATTGCTGAGTCACCGAAGGACAACAAACCTCGGTCAGCAAAGCGATATGCAATTGAGACAGAGAGCCCATTTGTATCAAACACCAATGGCTTGATTTTTGGGCTGATTACTCCGAGGAGTAGTTTAGCTGGCCGCACATTAATGTAGTTACTCCTGTGTCAGCAACTGCGATTCCTTGGGTAGTACCACTTGAGCCCCCATCAGAAGTGGAAGTGGAGTCGAGCATTCGAATACTAAAGCGTGAAAAACCAGCCGGTCCCAACGAACTTCCCTCAATTCTTTTCAAAATGGGTGAAGATGTAATGATAAGATCACTCACCACCTTGCTGTGTGACATTTGGAACGGAAAGCGCATTCGATTATCATGAGGCGATTCACCGAGTATGTCGATCTTCAAGAAGGGAATAGACAATGATTGTAGTAATTATCGTGGAATCAGTTTAATTCCAATTTCTCTGCGCCGTCTGACACCGGCCCACGAGAGGAACGCCCGCGAACAGCGGGCCGGATTCGGGCCCAGGTCGCCGATTATTAGACCAGATTTTTACTCTTCGTCAATTACTTGAAACGCATCGACCAACAATGATGATTTTCCTCAACCTGAAAGGTACCTTCGATTCAGTTGACCGAACGGCACTATTCAGCGCTCTTCATCGAAAAGGTACGTCACAGAAGTTCGGTAATCTACTGAGATCATTGTACATTCATACTTTTGGCCGCGCAAGGGTTTACGGTGAACTATCCAGTCCATTCGAAACGAACAGCGATGTTCCACAACGGTGTTCTATTTCGCCATTCCTGTTTAACTTCGTCATCGAGGAGACAATGCACAGTGTCTTGTGAGATTTACAGGATTTGGGCGTCGAACCGGCAAATAATGAAAAGCTATTTGATCTAGATTACGCCGATAATCTTGTCTTCCTGTTCGAATGCACGGAACATACGCAAAGTGCACTAGACAGACACATGAGCTGTGGCTTCATTCGGCATGAGCTTTTCACCTTCAAAGTATAATGTGATGTTTCGAGACTGGACGCCAACGGTTCTGAGCTCGATATTCGATGGGGAGGAACTAGTAATTGACAACCGCTTCGGTTACCTCAGCAGCTGCGTGACGACGGATGTAAACACCGTAGTAGAGGTGTGCACGCGTATATCTAAGGCTCAAGCGATGTACGCTAGACTGAAGCACTTGTGACCCCGACCTGATGTTTCTCTGAAGTTGAAAGGTCGTGTGTACTGTGCCTCGGTACGCCCAGTTCTGTTGCATGGTTGCCAGAATAAAATCTGCGTGCGGAAGATGTTCGTCGCCTTGAGGTTGTCGACCACCGGTGTTTGCGTATTATCGCTAAGATTGGATTGAACAATCGCGTGAGTAATGCTGATGTTAAAAATTGAGTATTGGGGACCAATCCGAGGAATATTCTATCACAGCGTATCCAGCCTCGTATACTTCGTTGGTCGGGGCACGTGTTGCGCATGGCAAACACGTTCACCGTCATCATCATCGTGCAGCAATTAACGGCAGGGCGAGCCCCACTGACCATTACTTTTCTCACCATGTTGCACATAGAAACAGAAAGAATAAGTATAGAAGGTGGACAGGGAGTAGACCTATAGGAAGGTTTACCGTACCGTGTCCTGTTTTCCGTTCATCCTCATGAGTGTAAGAAACCATGTGGAGGTTAACAGATGACATGGCAGCGGGGAATGAGTAGGTGCTTCACGTCTTCGTGTTTGAGTCTAAAAGGTCCCTCAACTAAATGGCTGGATACACTGAAAGATGTGTCAGCGTACCGTGAAAAGTGGCAATCGTGTTGTCAATTGCTTCCTCATCAGAATGACTGATCAATGTTTACTTGTACATTTAGACGGTATTCCGTGTGTTGGCTATTAGGGCGTTGTATCCTTTTCCCACCCGTCTAGGTCTACTCCCTGTCCACCTTGATTATTCCTTCTTCCTATTGTTCCATGCAATATTGTTAGAAAAACTAGTCAGTGGGGCTCGCTCCACCGTTTAATGCTGTACGATGATGAAGATTTAGACTAACGTTGGACGGATATTAGTTTTCGAAACCATTGAAAAAATATGATTGTGGAAGAATTGGGAAGAAAACTAAAGATGATAGTATAAAACAGACCACAGATTGCAGACAGGCTATTAGAAGTCTTCGGTTTCGATGGGGAAACTTGGCCGGTGGTAGTCGAGTGGTTTAGAGCGTTTGCTTACTACCTCGGAGGTCCGAGGTAGTAAGTAGTAGTTCCAATCCCCGCCATCAACGGTTACCTTGGTGGTAGACAGTGGTCCACTGTCGTCCGGATCGTTACCACACCTGACTTGTTGGGATCTTATGTGGTTTTTCGCCACTCCAAGTTTTAGGGTTTGGTTGCCGGTTATCCCCAGTAATGTAGTGGACCTTCGTGGCTATGGGGCAAATGACCCCTTCACTGCACTCATGCGAAAGCATGTAATAAAAAAAACTGGGTGAATGAGGACAAAATGATTAGTTGGTGGAAATAAAGGTGTACTCACATTCTACAAAACAAACCGCACGATGCTCTTGTGAATCAGCGGTCGTCACAATCAAAGTCCAGTTGCCAGTGACACGCGGAGCTGTAAGTGATCAAGGAGCATGTCCGTTAGAGGAAAACCGTACCAGGCCAACTTACTGGGAATCCGGAAATGGAGGCCGATTATTATGGAGTCATCGAGTGTTTCTGTGGTGTAATATACCTCCTGATTTGCTTTGTCATCAATTTTGATTGCTTCGTTGTTGTGTAACCAAGATATCGACTCAGTCTTCAAAGAAGAAGCGAATGATGGATGCAAATGAGCTGCCAGTCTATGATATGTGATACTTCTAACAACAAAAATAAAAAGAATGGAACAGTAACAGCTAACGAACCGATACAAAAGAAAGCAGGAGAGCGAGGTTTCAAAACTCACCAAAATAGAGGGAAGTTGAGTGGCTGTAACGTTTGCATAGTTTAGACAAGTAACAACGGCAGATGATACGAAAACTGCAATGGAACATACCCGTTTCGTTCTTTTTTAGAATATGGTCTAATCTGTTGCTTGCATAAGCCTATTTGGACTTTTACTTTTTACTTTTACACGACTACTTCATGCCAGAGGACAAGTCGGCCCCATGAATATCGCGGACCTTTGCCGACCATAAGAGGCGGCTGGATACGAGCTCAGAGCAAAATCGTTACCAGTTTTTTCCAGTATCACAAACCACAGGCCGTATGTTGTCCGAAGCGCATCATGTCTTTCTCGACGGTGGTCAATCACGTTTTCAGGTGACCACCAATGCGACAGAGCCATTCCGTACATGACGCACGGCGGAGTGTTTGTCTGGACAGTTGTGTCGGGTCGCCGGAATGTCGTCGAAGCACTACAGGCAGCGGAGTTGAAGGACAGCGCGTTGGTCAATATCGCAGCATCGCCTCCTTATTTCGTCGTCTGATAGCATTTCCCGAAAATCTACATGAAAAATTCTTTGTAGACACCAGTGATCGTACACCTCCAGCTTCCTTGTATCTTCACCTCGGCGTGGCCGTGTTTCAAACCACTACGTGAGCACCAGTTGAACAGCATCAAAGAAGACGCGAATCTTCGATTGGAGGCTAATTTCGCCCCGTGAACATAACACATGCCGGAAATGAGAAACGCTCCTCGTGCAGTGTCAATCCCTCATAGTAATTCGTCCTTCGTTCAAACATACAACAGCACAGTCAACCCCAGATATCTGAACGGTGGTACGTGATAAAGGGTGGTGAAGGTCAGCCCCATCAAACTCCGAAATAAATTGAGAAAGCAGATTCTTCCTAATACACACGAAGGTGTGCTAGTGAAGATACAGTAAGCCCTCAAGTTCCTTGAGATTTTGGCAGGAATACCGCACGATTTAGGCATACACCACAAACATTCGCGATGACCAGAGCCAAAGGCAGCTCGGAAATCGATGGAGCGGGCATTGACCCGAAACTGGCAACACGATTGCCACTGTTCACGATACGCTGACACATCTTTCAGTGTATCCAGCCATTTAGTTGAGGGACCTTTTAGACTCAAACACGAAGACGTGAAGCACCTACTCATTCCCCGCTGCCATGTCATCTGTTAACCTCCACATGGTTTCTTACACTCATGAGGATGAACGGAAAACAGGACACGGTACGGTAAACCTTCCTATAGGTCTACTCCCTGTCCACCTTCTATACTTATTCTTTCTGTTTCTATGTGCAACATGGTGAGAAAAGTAATGGTCAGTGGGGCTCGCCCTGCCGTTAATTGCTGCACGATGATGATGACGGTGAACGTGTTTGCCATGCGCAACACGTGCCCCGACCAACGAAGTATACGAGGCTGGATACGCTGTGATAGAATATTCCTCGGATTGGTCCCCAATACTCAATTTTTAACATCAGCATTACTCACGCGATTGTTCAATCCAATCTTAGCGATAATACGCAAACACCGGTGGTCGACAACCTCAAGGCGACGAACATCTTCCGCACGCAGATTTTATTCTGGCAACCATGCAACAGAACTGGGCGTACCGAGGCACAGTACACACGACCTTTCAACTTCAGAGAAACATCAGGTCGGGGTCACAAGTGCTTCAGTCTAGCGTACATCGCTTGAGCCTTAGATATACGCGTGCACACCTCTACTACGGTGTTTACATCCGTCGTCACGCAGCTGCTGAGGTAACCGAAGCGGTTGTCAATTACTAGTTCCTCCCCATCGAATATCGAGCTCAGAACCGTTGGCGTCCAGTCTCGAAACATCACATTATACTTTGAAGGTGAAAAGCTCATGCCGAATGAAGCCACAGCTCATGTGTCTGTCTAGTGCACTTTGCGTATGTTCCGTGCATTCGAACAGGAAGACAAGATTATCGGCGTAATCTAGATCAAATAGCTTTTCATTATTTGCCGGTTCGACGCCCAAATCCTGTAAATCTCACAAGACACTGTGCATTGTCTCCTCGATGACGAAGTTAAACAGGAATGGCGAAATAGAACACCGTTGTGGAACATCGCTGTTCGTTTCGAATGGACTGGATAGTTCACCGTAAACCCTTGCGCGGCCAAAAGTATGAATGTACAATGATCTCAGTAGATTACCGAACTTCTGTGACGTACCTTTTCGATGAAGAGCGCTGAATAGTGCCGTTCGGTCAACTGAATCGAAGGTACCTTTCAGGTTGAGGAAAATCATCATTGTTGGTCGATGCGTTTCAAGTAATTGACGAAGAGTAAAAATCTGGTCTAATAATCGGCGACCTGGGCCCGAATCCGGCCCGCTGTTCGCGGGCGTTCCTCTCGTGGGCCGGTGTCAGACGGCGCAGAGAAATTGGAATTAAACTGATTCCACGATAATTACTACAATCATTGTCTATTCCCTTCTTGAAGATCGACATACTCGGTGAATCGCCTCATGATAATCGAATGCGCTTTCCGTTCCAAATGTCACACAGCAAGGTGGTGAGTGATCTTATCATTACATCTTCACCCATTTTGAAAAGGATTGAGGGAAGTTCGTTGGGACCGGCTGGTTTTTCACGCTTTAGTATTCGAATGCTCGACTCCACTTCCACTTCTGATGGGGGCTCAAGTGGTACTACCCAAGGAATCGCAGTTGCTGACACAGGAGTAACTACATTAATGTGCGGCCAGCTAAACTACTCCTCGGAGTAATCAGCCCAAAAATCAAGCCATTGGTGTTTGATACAAATGGGCTCTCTGTCTCAATTGCATATCGCTTTGCTGACCGAGGTTTGTTGTCCTTCGGTGACTCAGCAATTTTTACCGTCTCACTTGAGGCTTTCGGTGACTCGTCGTCGCAGATGCCCCAATCTCCCTACAGTTCGAGGAATAACGTTTCTGCTCCATTAGACTCAACGACCCTTGATAAATTTAGTGTCTTTGATGGACATCGGATCTAGGATCACAGGAGAAACCTACTGTCAAGTGCCCCGTCCGTTTGATGTAGGCTCAGTGCTTATTTACACTACTGTTCTTCGTAGTTCCAAAGTCATGTGTTAGATTCTGTTCATAACTGATGTGAACTTCTGGGTCATACAAACGATGTACGGCTAGAGCGCAAATCGCATCCAAACTAACCCATGGTCCGGCTCTACGTACATGGACCAACAGGGTCTACAGTTGGGAACAGGACTACACCACCGGTAGCTTAGTGCGATATGATCAATCTGACTCAGAGTACTTGTACAGTGGGAGTCCCATGTCGCTGTGTGATGCGAGCTGTGACGAAACTTCGTACTAGACAGGAATAACCCATTGTCTGCACAGAACTGGAGAAGCCTGTAGTATAATTACCAGATCGTTTTATCATCCTAACGCTCCTCTTTTACCTTGTTGATTATATACCTCAGTTGTTTGTTGAATATAGTCTATTTTTAGGTCTTTGACTCCACATTCGGAACGTTGTAACGTGATACTAGTCCACTACAATTTGTTCAACAGATGGATCGAACTCTGCGTCCCGAACGCTTTGATAGTGATCCAAATTCTTCAACTACTTCTTAACAATGGATTTATTGGGCGGACATGCTTACTTACTTTGTGGACAGTATAGAATCATTCAATCCTAGTAAACTCAGAACTCTCGCCAATTATGTTCCTTCCAATGTGTATGATTATATCAGGGGTTGCGCAACTTACGAAGCCGCCACAGAAACTCTCACGAACCTGCGTATCAAACCAAAGAATGAGACTGCTGCTCACCATATATTGGCTATATGTCGACAATAAACAGGCAAAAATCTAGATCAATTCTTGCAAAAGCTGAAATCGCTGGCTAAAGGCTGAACTTCTAACAGGTAACGGTAGAGAAGAAACAAGATGCCATCAGAGGTACTTTCATCACTAGACTCCAGTCTCAAGTAATACGACAACGGCTCTTAGAACACTTCACTCGATCTGCAATCGGCGTTCGAGCAAGCACGACCTCTAGAGATGGCTCAAAGCACAAAGTGTCTATACGGCTTCCACAAGTAATCCGCTGGAGCTGGAATAAAAAGCACCAAAGACCAACTACTCCAGCTGAAAATATTGCTACCCTTGCATCCACTAATGTTAGCACTAGCAAGTGTTTCATTTGTGGATCCGGAAGACACGCACGATTGCTGTGTCTCGCCCGCGGGCGGGGCGACTTGCAGGGGATGCGGCAAGAAGGGTTATTATCAGGTGTGCAGTTCCTCTAAGAACACCGCATCTTTGGTCCAGAACTACCTGTCGTCAGTCTCTAATGCTGTAGTCGATACTCTCATCAACGACATCCCGCTGAAGACTCTGATCGACACGGTAAGTTCTGAAAGTTATATCGCTGCGTCTGTTGTCAAACAATTCAGCTGGCAGGAGACATAATTTCGTACCAAAACCTCTATGGCTAGTACACATCTAACGAGTTTCACAAATGGTCATTGTTTCTTCACATTACAATATAAAAAGTGCCAGCACACAAACATCAAACTATTCTTACTCGCAATTCTTTGCTCCGATGTTCTCCTAGGACAATACTTTCTCAAAATGTATCAATCAGTTGAGATCCCGTTCTCTGTAACGAAAACTCCAATCTCTTTAGGTGGTTTAATACCCGCTGATGTGGTTCTCCAATCCCTATTCAGCGAAAATGCCTCCAACTTCAAACTAATCATAACCAAATCACGCCGTTACTCCGTCGACGACGAAAATTCCTTCGAGCATCATCATCATCATTGTACAGTGTTAAACAGTAGGGCAAGCCCCATTGACCACTGCCTTTCCCATCATCTTGCACATTGAATTAGAAAGTATGAATATACAAGATAGACAGGGACTGGACCTACGTGGGTGGGAAAAGGAAGGAATGCCCTAGTAGCCAACACACAGAATACACAGTCTAACTGTACAAACAAACATCGATCAGTCATTCTGATTCGACAGAAAGTGGCAACATGATCTCCACTGTTCACGGTTCGCTGCCATATCCTTCAGTGTCTCCAACCAATTGGTAGACGGACCTTCTGGACCCCAACCACGAAGACGTGAAGCATCTATTTTTCCTAAGTTTGCTGTACATTTTCTCATTCCTCGCTGCCACGTCAGCTGTTCACCTCCACGTGGTTTATTCCACTCCCTAGGAGGAACGGAGAATAGGACGCGATACGGTAGACGTGTTTGCCATACGTAACACGTGCCTCAACCAACAAAGTCTACTAAGTTGGATACGCTGTGACAGAACGCTCTCTGAATTAATACCCAATACTCGATTTCTGACCTCAGCATTGCTCACTCGGCTATTTCACCCAATCTTAGTGATACCACGTAAACATCGGTGGTTGAAAACCTCAAGATAACGAATATCCTCAGCACGCAAACACCAACACATACGTTGCACGGCTAATCGGGTTTGCGGTTTGCGACGATGACCATGGAGATGGAGAGATAATCGCATGAAAACTAATGCATGGTCCGACTCTACGTACGTGGACCAGTTAGATCTACAGTTCTGCACAGAACTGTGCCACCGGTAGCTTACGGCAATATGATCAATTTGACTCAAAGTACCTGTAGAGTTAGAGCGCCATGTCGCTGTGCGACACGAGCTGTGTCGGAAATTTGTGCTAGACAAGAACAATCGATTGTCTGCACAAAACTGGAGAAGCCTATCCCCGTTATCTGTACGCTCAGCAGGTAAAGCACAACGGCCACCTAAACAGTCTTCTGACACACTAAGTTTGCCAACTTGTGCACTGAAGTCACCAGCTAGCACTACAATGTCAGAACCTTTACTGCTGCGAACGACAGTGGCGAGTTCATCATAGAACTCATCTTTCTGCGCGTCTGAGCTGCAGTCCGTTGGGGCGCACGCCGAAATCACAAACAAATTGCGCTTAACACAACTATCCTTTCGAACGCCAACTGACCCTTGGAGTCTCACAGCACATAAACGGCTATCAACCGGGATCCAGCCCAAGAGGGCAGCCTCAGCCTTGTCAGTCAAGACTATTCCTACACCACGTTGACCCGCAGCTCGAGCTATTTCGCCTGCTGACCGGCCTGCATGAGTGTACGCACATTGAAGGAGCCCAGATTCAGAGGCTGACGAGGCTTGAGAAAATGTGAGTTACCAGACAGAGGATTATTCCCGGCACCATTTGACAGTGAATCGTTGCGAGTATCGACCGTGTTATCAGTGGGAGCATTATGGGTGGATACAGGGGGCAAAGAGGGATGGTTAGGGACAGAAGACAAAGGTTGAATAAAAGAGAGGGAACTCTGAGCAGTAGCACACTTATCACTACCCACCCCGCTCGATGCAATGGGCAGCGCGGTCCTGATTATCCTGCGCGACGACCGATGCAGTATGTAATTCTTTGTATTCGTGCAGTTCCAATCTAAAAGGACAACTTCAGCCGTGTTATTCGAGACTGTTCGTACATCACTGATCCGCATCTCGAGCTACTTTGTCTCCTGAAGTGCGCAGGAAATACCCCGATGAGATACCAGCAGCAGTTAGTCGAATCACACTGCTCGAATCCTGGATACGTGTTTCACAAACACAGCAGACATCAATCACCAGTCTGTTGTGAGCGCTAGGTACGCCTGCTGACCGGCCCGCGTGAGTGCACGCACGTTAGAGGAGCCGAGATTCGGAAGCTGAAAGTGCTTGAGAAAACGTGAGTTACGAGGTTGAGGATTATTTATATGACAACGAATCGTTGCGAGTATCGGCCGTGTTATCAGTGGGAGCATTACTGGCAGACAGAGGGGGCAAAGGGAGGCGGTTTGGGACAGAAGACAAAGGTTGAAATAAAAAATAGGGAGCTGTGAGCAGCGGCCTACTTATCGTTGTCTGTCCCACTCGATGCAATGAACAACGCGGTCCTGATTATCCTGTGCGACGACCGATGTACGGAATTCTTTGTATTAGTGCAGTTCATGGGAGATGATGGACCGGTGCTGCCAGGAGATCCAGCCAATAAGCAGTAGAACGAATAGGATTCTCAACTGAAACCTTTAGTGCTAACAACGGTCTGCCCCACCCGTTACGCAAAGACTGTTTTTCGTCGTTCCTATTTATCCACCCGTTCTTTAGTCCGGCATTTATATACTGAATTTTAAATGTTCCACCCGAGAGGTGATGCTGGACTGAAGAATGAATGGATGAAAGGGAAATGGCTTCCATTTTGAACCATGTCCCTCAACGTCTCTAATCAACGACCATCCTTGTCCTTTGGGTCCAAACCAAGGAGGTAGGAAGCACCGACCGAAGCCAATGCTGATACTAGCTCCTTTTTACCTCCACGCCATATCACGGCCTGACTGCCGCGTCGCTTCTTCCAGTCTTGTCCAGCACTTGAGAATAAAGCACGGAAAGATAGACGATGGGCAGGCATTAGCAATACATGACCGAACCATAGGAGGCGCTGTGGAGGGACCGCTTTCTCAAGAGGGCAGCTATCCGTGCCCAATCACACAACGGCATACCTCGTTATTACTCACTCGATGTTTCTATCAGACGCGAACAACGCTTCGAAGATATCAGCTGTCGAACACAGACGCCGAACATCCTCAACACGAGTTCAGCTGACTCACTGTTACAGTGGACCTCCCGAAAACACCCGCAAGAGAACCGATGCAGGCAGATAGTACTCCTTCATCAGAAATGGAAAATAGGCGGGAGGTAAGCTATCTAGAAAGACACAAGGCTACCGGATGGGTCGTCTCCGCTCTTTTCGAAAGAAGCGAAGCTTTTGTTTCGGAATTGACAAGACTCTATCGGATAACCCGGGATAGTGAACAGATTCCTAGAGAACGATGTGAATCGGTGATCGTACCAATTTACAAGGTGACAGGTTCTCTTGTGAAAACCACATAAATAGCTTACTAAGGTGGCTCGAGGCGTGAAGTGATATGGCTAGGTGTCGCGGTCTGTAGTTGCATTAGTTCTTTTTTCATGACTTCTGCTAATTACTTCGTTTTCGGTTCTTTTTCATATTTCTATTTATTCTGTCCTCAAATCCACGATGCTGGGGGGTAGTAACCAAAACCAGAGCACAGAAGTGCGAGGTTGATGGCTAAAGTGAACTGAACTACATTACATCTCGAAAAATAACCACCATAACCTAACTTGTACTTTATCCGGATAGCGTCTTCGCCAACGAAGAGACTCGGAGAAGCAGCTTCCAGAAACTGACAACCTATTTGCCTTTTTACTCACTCGCACTCATAAAAAAGCCTATTGAGACCTACATTCTACCCAAAGTTGTGCCACTCGTAAGAGTGTCCCTTACTCATTTGCACTGGTTGAAATCTAGGGGTACTGCTTTCAGGGGTAGTCCATACAAATCACAAGCTAAGGACAGTGTATTATGACATTGCTACAGGAATAAACGGGAAACTTAGCTAAACCATATATGTATAATTATATATATATATATATATATATATATATATATATATATATATATATATATATATATATTCTTACCTTGAGTTGATTTGCTTGAATCGTGTAGGTGACCTGAATAGGAACCGTTTTGTTCACGACGGTTTTTTTGAAGGTTAGACTTCCGTGTTGAATAATTTCTTTATGTACTACTAAATCCGCATTCTGCGTGCAAGATGCTGAAAATGAACAGGTGAATGAGGAACAATACTTGGCATATTTAGCTGTGAATATCAATTTGTCAATCAAGGAGAGCGATGTTCTGCAGTGTTATCGAACTGGTGACACCTTCCAGCTACACCAATGACTGGTAATCAAAATACGCAAACGACTAACTGCAATTTTCTTCTAGCGACCTGTTTTCAGTACCTAATTTAAAACGCTGGTTCTGTTCAGTTCAGTTTATCCAACCATTACCCTCGAATTTCCGTGCTCCGGTTTCGGTTGCAACCTTCCAGGAAAAAGAATAGAAACAATGTAGAAAAGAACCAGAAAATCAAAGTACTTGGCGGAAATCACGAAGACGAAGAACGAGTCCGAATACAACTACGCCATTGGCCGCGACATCTAGGGATATCACTTAGTGTTCCTAATCATTCGGCAGGTGGGTCGCGTGGACCCCAACCTGGAAGTCCAACAAGTCCTGCGCGGCCAAGTCCACTGGTCAAGGTTTCTCTCGACATTGGGAAAAGTCGTCTTACTTCACTGGGCAGATATCGCTCGCTATGCTGGGCAACCCCGACCCAACGAATGCTGCCTCCACGTTCCGCTTGCTTTATTGGGTGCATGGGGCTAAGGACTGAATCTGAAAGGTGGATCGATAACAAAGCATCAGCGACGAAAAGATACAATGTTTGCAGGTCTCACGGGATAGATCAGAGGAAGCTCGTTCACGGGTTCTTTAGTCACGTCCCTGTGCTGGATTAACACTTCATTGCCTTGTGGGTCAGACTTTTGAGTTGAAAGCTTCGGTCAGGGTTCCCAAAGGAAAGCCCCTCCTATGTGGGCAGTGGCGAAGTATCGTTCTACCAGAAACTAGCGACATCCTTCCTATAAAAGCCCTTACCAACTTTTCCTTTCTCAATTTACGATTGGCACAAAACGCCACGGGTAACTGCGGCTCTAGACGAAGCAGCAGTTCAGGGGTAAAGCACAAATCGATGGCACTTCTTAAACCTAAATATTCACTTCACTTAGCTGCTTTCAACGTCCGCACACTGTCAGATAGGGCAACAGACTGCCCTTGCTAAAACTCTTGACACTTTCACAAGAGATGTATGTTGTGTCTCCGAAACGTGAATACAAGACCCCACTTCTGCGAACACAGTTCGCCCCCCAGATACAACCTCAGTCTCTCGTTGTACTCTTCGTTTGTCGGGTGATTCAGTTTGGTGCTCGTGATCACGCCGGCGTTGGGACTGCTTTCAACACCAGAGCTGAGCATACACTGCTAGACTGGATTTCAGTCAGCAGTCGTTTGTCAGCAGCTCAGTTGGACGGTCCTGTGCATGTCGACAGTAACAAACTGAGGCATTGATGCTTGTTCACTGTACCTGTGTGTGTTCCCAGTGTCTGCATTTCCTCTGAAACCAAGGACGAATTCTATCAGGATTTGTCTCAGCTGCTTCGAAGTGTATACTATTCAGACGCGATGATCATTGGTGAGGATTTCAGCACCCAAGTTGGTCGTTTGGGAGATTCCGAAAGACAAATCGGAGGCCCATTTGTTACCCCAGCTGAATGTACTGACAATGGAGATCGTCTTATTCAGCTGTGCTCTGACCACAAATTGTTTCTAGCGGGTTCGAACTTCTGCCATAGGAAGCGACACAGATTCATATGGCGTCCTACAACGTATTCACAACGTTGGCGACCTGTAGCGTGGATTAGTTGAAGATTATCGTTTATTTTGGTCTATACCTGTGGACCCAGATCACGCCTTGGTACGTGCTCGCGTCTGTTTACGGCTCGTCCGTGGTCGCACCAACATGAATACCACCCGTCCCGCGCAGTTGCTCCTAGACGATAACCGACGATCTGCTTTTCAGGTGGAGCTTTCTACACGGTTTTCGATGCAGCCGGATGTCCAGGATCCGAATGAACGCTGACGACGGATTAAGGAAGCCTTGTATGCCACATCTAATGCCACACAGGACTCTGGTTCAAGTAGGCCTCACAACTGACGGATATCTTTAACGTCAATTGCTCTGTTGAATGCTCACAGATCCGACCTTCCGGATGCTACATTCAATGAAGTACGCAAACCCTGAGACACCGACTGACCGGAAACCTGAAATGACTGTGAACAGTGGTGGATTAAGAAATGTAGGAAATGGAAAAGGCTACGTCTATTGGAAATGCTCGCAACCCTTACCGTTGATTAGAGGTACCGGTCAACGGAAGCCTGGTGTAAGTGAGTTAATCCAGGAATCCGACGGCTCACTGATTCACTCTCAAGAACGTTGTCTGGATCGTTGGGCGGAGCACTTCAGGGAACAATGCAGTTGACCCACTTCTACAGAGAACCTTCCAAATATACCTGTCGGAGAAACGATGCACATTCTTGCTATTCGGCAGACCTTAGAAAGCAGACAGATCTTCCGTAAGTCCACAATCTATCTTTCCTGATCTGAATGCGGCGTTCGATTCAGTCGACCGCAGTTATTCGGCACTGCCTCTCATTGAACGGTGTGTCAGAGAAATTTATTTTTCTTCTCCAATCCTTACGGTGATCTTTTACCGAGCTCACCACGGAAAGTGTTGTTCGTCAGGGTTGTCCTCTTTTGCCCTTCCTCTTCAATTTTGTAACTGAATTGATTCTTCAAATAGGCCTATCTTCGTGTGAAAATAGCGGCATCGATCTTTGCTCAGGCAGTAAACTGCCTAACTTGGGATACGTGGACGATATTGTTCTTCTAAGTGAAGTTCCAGGTCAGTTGCAAGCTCTCTTGGATTGCCTAAACAACAGTGTAGTAACCTTCGGGATGCGTTTCGCACCTTCAAAAGGTAAAATGCTGCTGCAGGATTAGGTTGGCTCAGAACCAGATCTTGTTTTGGCAAGGGAAACTCTAGCTGAAGTATATAAGTTTTCTTACTTGGGTAGTTACATTTCACCAGGTGGTCAGATATCGTAAGAAGTATCATCGTGTACACAGAAGGCGCGTTTGGCTTTTGTCAACGTTAGCCATTTGTGGCGTCGGCGCGACATCCAGTTGTCTGTCAGTGATCGAGCGTACACTGCGGTGGCTAGGTCCGTTCTTCTATATAGCTCAGAAACATGGTCGTTAGGCGTAGGAGATGGACGAAGACAGTCGGTGTTCGAGCATCAATATCTTTACAGCATTGCTCGAATATGGTGGGAACACTGAAATAACAATGCTGAGGTTAGGCGTAAAGTTTTCGGAACCAGTGGTCAGTCTCTGAATCAAGCACGGAATCTATACAGGTTAAGGTAGCTGGACGCGTGTTACGCATACCCACTGGTAGACCACCTCGTTGTACGCTGTTCTCCGAGGCATGTGGTGGTCAGCCATGATATGGCAAAAAGGTATGAACACCTTGAGCAGTAGACTCGACCAAATAAGACGTGTCAGACTTTGGGATTGGGGTCCATGCGACCCACCTACCAAATGATTAGGAATATTAAGTGATATCCCTAGGTGTCGCGGCCAGTAGCGTAGTTGTATTCGGACTCGTCAATCACTTTTATTTTTAAGATATTTTCCACATTATTGTTTCTATTCTTTTCCCCTTACTCGATGATGCTGGAAGGTAGCAACCGAAACCGGAGCACGGAAATTCGAGGGTAATGGTTGAATAAGCGGAACTAAACTGAACTAAACTGAACTGGTAGATGATTTGTTACGTGCTTCGGACAGGTACAATTGAAGGAGTATGTACAGTAGCCACAAAGGCCAACAGCACTTACAACGTTAATCAGCAACTAAACAGAGACTTGGAGTGGGAAACTACTTAAGGTCCAAGTAGGTCAGGTGTCTTAACGAGCCAAACGACAATAGACTGCTATTTCGAAATAAATCACTGGTTAAGGTCTTCTCGCTTTTTTCCACGACAAGGACTAACTAACCTAACCAATATTCTAACCCCAGTCGACGAAGGAGAACATCTTAAGCTGTAGTGTTTCATGAAACATGCGTAACATATCATCGAGAGTAGCTCGTTCAAACTTCATGTTCCATCCAATGACTTACATTGCATAACCATTTTTCTACACGTATCCAGTATCCTCAGCAGATTCAAATGATTCTCTCAAAACATCAGTATCGGAACGCACGTAATAGCTACGTCATGTACACACTAAATAGGTCTTACTACTTTTGTGCACTTTGCTTTTCGCAAGCAAAAATGTATCTTGTAGAAGTCACGCAGATGTCAAATCTTAACCGTGTCTTTGAAAAGGAGATAAAATTTGATGTGGCAGCTTTTCATCGGGTACAACGGATATAGAGAATACCTCGCGCTCATTGATCCCAAGGGCACAGTCTGTCGACCATCAGATCCCGACGATAGACATTCTTTCTAACTCTAAGTAAAGAACACCGACAGTGTGGTTCCTCAAATTCCGAAACGAACTGAAAATCACAAAATCAACTTTCATGCTGTTTTGGTTTGTCGTCCCTAGGGAACAGTTTTGACTGCGAATTCGCCGATGATGGTCCGATTTATTATACGACTGAGCATTAGTGTAGTGGAAGGGGTGTGCCCAACTACACTGCTAGGAATAGCCGATAACCAAACAGAAAATTGTAATACAGAAGCACGTAAAGCTCCGATAGGTCAGGTGTGGTAATAAACCGGATGACAGTGGATAACTAACTACCACCAAATTGACTCGCGGTGGTAAGATTCAAACGACTGGTCTGAGATGTGACAGTCAAAAACTCTAGACCACTGGACAACCACCGGCTAGTAGCGCATAGGTAATGCATCACGCTCTGGATAGCTTGAATGGTAAGGTTCAAAACCCAAATCAGTGGCATGAATGTACGACGTTCAGAAAATTCCAGGATTTCATAAACCTTAAACAGACCTAGCTAAACGGACGTAATCTTCGTGGATTTTAGCAAAGCTTTTGACAAAGTCCCGCATGACCGTCAATTAGGTAAGCTTAAGGCTCTTGGTGTTGTAGATCCCTTGATTCTGTGGAAAGAGGACTTTCTAAAAGGCTGAACCTTTGCAGTACGAGTAGCACGGTCACTGTCAACTTGGCAAGTGGCAACTAGTAGTGTTACACAAGGATCGGTTCTGGGCCCGCTCCTCTTCCTGACCTATATCAATGATCTACCGCCAGCTTTTTAATCGCCGTGTCTCATCTACGCAGACGACCTTAAGATCTGGCGCACGATTACATCAAATGCAGACGAGCTCGTTTTTCGGGAGGACATCAAAGCCCTTGAGTGGTGGTCAGATCTGTGGTCACTGCCAGTCAACACCAACAAGTGTGCGCATTTGCGAGTAGGAGCGCCGTCCGGCAGTGGGATGTACAACATACACGGGGCACCTTTTCGGCGTTCTGTCTGCGAAAAAGATCTGGAAGTGATGGTGGCCTCGTCACTAAAAAACGAAGCACAACACTGACAGAGTTTGTTCGTCAGCGTGGAGTATCCTCGGGCGGATTACTCGATCATTCGGCCATCTCTTAATCAAAGCCTTCAAGGTACTGTATACAACCCATGTGCGTCCCAGGTTGGAATATGGGGGGGGGGGCAGCGGTTTTCCCATGTACGCTGGCAGAAGTGGCAAAGTTGGAAAGAGTATAGAGAGGCGCGACCCGCCTTATCGGAGGGCTACGTGGGGTTAGCTACGAAGAACGGCTGAAGATCACAGGGCTGTTTCCAGTGGCCTATCGGAGAGTTCGGTGAGACCTGATCTCCACCAGGCGTATCATCAGAGGCGACTTCGGCCCAGAACTACCTGCAGAGCTCCCTCTTTGCGGACACGGCCGTACCAGGGAACACCCGCTAACTCTAAAGAAACTGCAGTCCGTGAGCCTCCCATTGGTGTACCGTCTATCTCGGAGGGTGACCAATCTATGGAACTCGCTGCCAGCCGAAGTAGTGGAAGAGCCTAACGACACATTGTTCAAGCGACTTCTGGAAGTATTTCTAAAGGGGTGGTGGGAGACACACATGAGTCTATATCACTGAGCTGTGGTGAGGAGGCTTACACGGGAAAGATGCCCTCTGCCTCTATTATGAAGAATGAATAAACCTAAAATGATGCGTACAGAATCAACTGAAAAGACAAGCTCTTTCCTAAACTCTGTGGAGCTGGTTTCATGCCTGACTGCAGGTCGTGAATTACAGAAATGTGTACACATTAATGTACTGAAGGTACTTTGCTAAGTGTGTGAACTCACCCACGGCATCAACGGAGTGCAAAGCCAAGGCACACAGAAGAAGATAAACCAACATGGAAGCGGGCTTGTGGGTAACTGTAAGAGGAGAAACGAAAATTTCACCACATTATTAACCACTGGGCCCCAAAATTGAGACTAAAAGAGTTATCTTAATGAGCAACACTAGTTGCTAATTCCCGAGGAAGTAACGCAAATAAGTATAGCTGTCTTGGTAGATAAATAACGCCAATGTCACGAGGAAAAACAGAAACAAGGTACATCCAACACTATCACCGCCATGTATGCCAAGTAATTAAGAGCCTTTTGTTCGCATTTGTCTATGGAGTGCCGCTCATGTAAGCACGGCCGCACGTTGAGGCATCGCACATGTTCAGTTTAATGGTTATGCTAGCTTCTCGAGATTAAAAATGCTTATCGTCCCCTTCCCCTCGTAAGAACGATAATTTTGTCGTCTAGCGGTATGAACAGTAAAACCCTAGCAGTCCAGAAGTGCAGCAGCCCATACGTACCGCGGCACAAGCTGCAAGTCCCGTTTTCTGGAATCCAAGCAGCACAATGCCCACAGCTGCAGTGGGCAATTGTGGGGACAGCCCAAGGCTGAGGTGGGCAAGTGAGCAGCTTACCAAGCGGCACGCCTATACGGGACTCATATGGGCGTGCTGCTTGGGAAGGAACAGGTGGTAGTTCTCACAAGTACGCCACGACACCAAAAATGAATATTCTATGGTTCAGATCAAAATAGAATACTACAACAGTTATCTTGATAATGACTCGCTAAGTAAATTAGACGAAGTGCTTCACTATGTCTAGAAAATACACTGAAATCTGAACACAAGTCAGCGAGCCAACCTACATCTTGACACAAATCCGCCGGTCCCGGGGTTATCAAACGTAGCGCGTACCGATTTAGATTAGTTCAGTTCAACTCAGCTCAGTTCAGTTAAATTTCCCAAGGACGAAAGTGGCCGAAACCAATCGAGCATCCAGACCTTTGTGTTTTCAGCGAGTTTCCTGGGCTCCCATCACTGAGCTTTGAACGTTTTGTCTGAAATGCCGAATTAGCGAGGCAGTAACACCTTCACAGGCATAAGTTCATTCAGGTTCCCGGTTTCCGGGACTAGAGGCAGTGGGACACCTCCCGTACGAGCTTCATCCACATTCATTCTTGGCTGTAGCTTCGCGACAGCGATTCTAGCCAACTCTCCATAAGACATGCATCCAGTTCCCTTTTGAAAAGATTGTAGTTGTTTTCTTTCAATTCAATTCGGTTCCAGGACTTCCACCACATAAGCTGGCAATGAGTTCCGCAGTTTAGTTGCCCTCCTGGGAAGAAGGTGGACCAAAGATAGCCCAGTCGGCTGCAGCTTGAAAAGCTTCGTGGAGTACCGCCGTGTGCGCGAAGGGGGAATAACGCCTGCGACTCGGAGCCCACTTTACCTCGGAGTTCTGTCAGATGCTTATCAGGTCACCCCGCACTCTTCGGCATGCGTCCGAAAACAGACCAGTTAACTCCAGCGACCTGCCATAACTAACCCCTCGTAGTCCAGCAACGAGACTAGTGGCGGATCTCTGCCCCCCTTCAAGCCTCGCAAGTTCAGAAGCCCTGCAGGGAAATGTGGCCGCTCCGCCGTACTCCAGTCAAGGACGGACGTGTGAGGTGTATAAGGGTTTGAAAGCACAATGAGAGGTCTTTCCAAAAGCCCTACGGGTAGCACCACAGATGCTCCAAGCCGAGGCGCACATCTTTTCAGTGTGATTTCGGGCTTTCGGCGCTGATGAAACAATCACTCCTAGGTCTCTTTCAGTTGTGGACACCCGAAGAGTAGCTCCTTGAAAAGAGTGGGTTTCCTCAGGCCTCGGTCTCCCTAACTGCAACTGGGCACACTTTTCAGCATTTGTTGGGAGAGTGTTTGAGTACCCGAAACCTCTTTGTAGTGCCTCGTGATCTGCCGCAGTTTTGATCACCCGCCAGATTTTGAGATCGTCTGAGTAGACCACACAGGGGACACCAGTTGTTAGGGCAGGTCACTGATGAAGGCTACGAAGAGCAGTGGGCCTAAGACCGGGTCTTGTGGCACTCCACTGGAGACCTCGTACCACTCTGAGCATGATGAAGCTACTTTCGCTGAGAAGGACCTCCCTTTCAGGAATCTTCGATCCACGTGAGTAGTTGTTCTGCATCTCCTAGAGATCTCATCTAATGGAGCAAGCTACTGTGAGGCACTTTGTCGAAAGCTTTGCAGAAATCAACATAGATAACTTCCGTAGGGTAGCCTTCCTCTCTAGCCTGTGCCCAGTGTTCGTGCTAGTAGCAGATTTGACAGACAGGATCGACCTTTCCAGAAGCCGTGCTACTGGTGGCTGAGGAGCTCATAACTCTCGAGGCCTGGGAATTCGATGGCATCGACGCCCATTACACACTTATTCGCGTTAACGGTGACCCCGTGTTGAGATAGGTGGTCGCAAAACATGCATAGATGTGCCCGATTTTCTGTCTTATTACAGCTGGCAATCAGAATATCGCCAAGATATGCGAAAGCGAAATAAACCCCGGCATACCATGCCGATGAATTGCTGGAAACTTTGGGCAGCAATAGTAAGTCCAAACGGCCTTCATAAAGGCTCGAAAAGACTGAAAGGAGTCGTTACGGCTGTTTTGAGGATATCGGCCTCGGCTACTGTTATTGGGTTATATGCCCGCACTAAATCTATTCGACTGAAAATTATCTTACCCGCCAGACCAGCTGTGAGGTCCGTGATGTGCGGAATAGGATACCGGTGGGCCCCAGTCACTCGGTTGAGTGGGCGATAATCCCCGCAAGATCTATAGTCGTCAGGTGGCTCCTTTGGGGCCATGGGCAGGGGTGACGCCCATGGACTTTTGGAAGGCCGGATGATTCCAAGGTTGGGCGTATATTAGAACTCTGGGAGGGATACACGGAGCTTGTCAGCAGCCAACCTGCAGGGTCGAGGGTAGACGGGAGACCCTTGTGTGACGATAGGATGGGCCACTCCAAGGGTGATTGGGGGCAGGTTGTTGTTTGGGGGGACAAGATTAGGGCACTCGCTGAATGAACTACCGAATTCTGGTTCAAGGGTGGGAATTGGCGTGAAGATCACTGGCTATTAAGCTTGGGCTAAGGAACCGACTACAAAATTTGGTATGACTCGGTCTGCCAGCTGTCGCTTACTGGGATCGACTACTAGACCGTTACTTTCTAAAAATCTAGGCCCGGAATAGCCTGATACACTTGAGCGACGACGAAAACCCACGGGAGAGGACGATGCAGGCCAGGGTCCTGGGTGGGAGGCTGACTGCTTTATGTTGGTGTTGGAGTGACGTTGGTGGCTTACAGTGCCATTGCCGCGGCAGAGACAGTGGATCGTTATGAAGGCTGTATTATACCTGCCTTCCCTCCGGTGTCGATTAAGAAAAGCACGCTTGTAGCGTTGTCTTTCACTTAAATGAAGCTACTAGGTACAAGGGCGCCGGTGGAGCCCGTCGTCATCTCCCGAATACAGTGGAGAATACGGGGCTTTTCGCATTTGCTATCCTGAGATCCGAAAGGGCGGTGGAAGTGGCACTTACCGGATTGGTTATTTGGCTTTGGGGCACAAGTCGTGAAACAACTGCTGTTTGGGCTTTGTTTGCGAAGGCTGATGAGGGTGCTCTCTTGTCGTTCTACCGTCTTTTCTTCATCCTTTCTCTTAACGATACTTTCTCATGCCAATTTTCAGTCCTCCTCATGCCGAACTCCCGGGTTCCGATCTCCTCCACCTGGCCCAGCCAGCTCCTCCTATTGACCGTGACTTTCAAGTTTGCCGAGGACATGTTTGAACCCATCCATGGGTTCACTTGGACCTTCTCCATTACTCTTTGGTGTGCATACATTTATCTCCCTCTCTTCTCATTTCTATTTCTTCCGACCCTCCTTCGTCTTGCGTATTTTTGTCCGTAAAGATGGTAAAGATTTTGGTCATGCGTAAGGTGTGTTTAGAGCATCTCCGAAATAAACTATTATTATTATTATCTGCATCAAAAAGCCAAACTCCTGACTTAACGTTTGAATATCAGAGTTGTCGCTGGGTACGCCGTGCAGAGTGGTTTTCGACACAGGGTTACTGACCTCATCAACCAGAGCAGCGGTGGTGATGTTGAACTCTTGGGAGTGGTACGCAAATGCGTTTTCTTGTTCGAGGACCTTGCCCGCAGTCTCTGCACACTAACCTTAACTGTCAATTTGCATTCAAACCGCTATTATGCTTTCGGCACACGGTGGTAGTCGTTGAAACCATAGTTGATGCCTGAACGCATCGTCCATGGACGTCGTACTTATCAGTGAACTCATTTTCTGTAACAACCGTGAAGGCGTCATGTCTCCCGGCTGGACTTCGGGGAGAACCTGCTGGATGTTCTTTTCTTCTAACGCTACCACAAGCTTGATCAGAGCTTCCTGGTTTGTCGTGTGGGTTGTGATCCGGGGGCGCATTAAGATATCCCGGATTTGTGGATCATACTGGTTGGGAATGCCGAGAGGAGTTTATTGTGTTTGAACTGCTGGCTAGATGTGCGAGCCTCCTGGAAATGAGACTTGAGAATGGCGATGAGAACCTTCGGAACCTTGGGCATGAAATCCGGCGTTTTTATGTGCACCGCTTGGGACTCCGATTCACATTCGGGCATAAGCTCTCTGCTGATTATGAAATAGGTGCGCCAAGGAAGTGGACTTGTTTGGAATTCGACCAAAATATTTTGGCCAAGTTTGATGTACAAAATCTCGGAATTAATAGGAATGAAAACAGGCCGGTGCAATAATAACTATAAAAGAGGTGGAAAGAGATGGTTGAGCCTTCCAAAAATATGTACGTAATTGCAGAAGGCCAGAGGGGATGAATAAACTCGATAAAGAAATAATATCTAACTAATCGTTAGACCGAATATGTGGCCAATGATCGGAAGGAAACCTGCTGAGGGCTTCACCCGGCTAGGCCACTTCGGCAGAACTAGTCAAAAAACGTGAATGGAGCGGTCTAACTAATTTTTGGGGGGCAAACTTCCCCAGATTCTATGATTGCGATCGTCGAGATAGTCAACCAGAAAGGACCGTAACGAGGTTAGGATTCACCTAGATTACTCTACATTCAGAAGAGGGAAATAAGTTCAGCATGAAATGACGGAAGAAACTAAGCTGGATAATAGGATTGGGGCAAAACGGGTGACGTCATGACCGGATGTTCAATTCAGTTAATGAGCCACGTCAAAAGAGAGAAATGAGACCGATTGTTTCAACTAAGAATCGCTGAGACAGTGATGAAGGTATACATAGTGGGACCTGATGCACAAGAGAGGCATTGTAAGTAAAATCAATTGAGGAGCCTTTGGTTACTTACCTTGAGCATGCTACTGATTAAGGGACGGCTGTACATATATATATAATATATATATATATAATATATATATATATATGCATATATATATAGTGGACCAATATATAGTTACTTCTGCAGTACCCATGTCTTCCCTAAGGATGGCTCCAGGGCCGCGAATGTGGTATAACTGTTTAAAGTTAGTAAATAGTGTAGCAGGACAGGCATATTGACAACGTGTGAGAAGTATAACAGTGGCCCTCCTGAAAATGTAGACGCTTCTGGAAGGACCTACTCCAAAGTGAAATTGGCAGGATTCTATAAGTCGGGGGGGGGGGAAAGCGATTGGTGGACGCATTCATGTTCTAAATGGGCAAACGGTGAAGTCGAAAGGAAAACAGTTAAAAGGGACTGCTACGATTCTAAGAAAGTCAGCCTTGGAAAGGAGAAAAATCAGATGATCCTGGAAGGCAAGGTGATTCGGAAAGGCGGAGTAATATAAGTAGAGTCGGGGCCTTACTCACAAGCTTGAATTTTGTTTATGTGGACGTTGAATAAGAGCAAAATAGTTGGAATTGAAAAGAATTTATCTATAGCATGCACGAATGCGAACTTAGACTGAGAAGATCTGGTGTGCAAACGGAGTTCCTTCCAGATTCTGAAGTACATGAAGAGAAAGAACTTCGAGTGCAGGACTGTCCGCGCAGGTGTGTGGTAATAGTATGCTGTCTAATACGGAGTAGATATCCAGCCCCCGGGGTGAAGCGTAACCGTTTGGAGAAATAAGATTGCTTAGGCTATAGGTAATACAGATAAACCGGGTTGAGTCTGATGCAGCGAGGCCATAATTGTTCGGTTTTGATATATAAATATTGTTCCCCGTAGTTTAAGTGTAGCGGCCAACCAATAAGCTGCTTTGTGAAACTTTTTCGAATATATTCAATAATAACTCTACCGGATTTTTGCATGCTAGAGAAGACTAACGGACAATATTCCAGTAGGGGCCTGGTATGTAATTTGTACATGCAAAAAATGCTCTCCCCGGGCTGGAAGGATCTGAGCAGAAGACCGGGACACATTCGAGCCTACGCCTTATGGAGGACAACAAGTTTGGAGAAGTTAAAAGAGGGGGAATAACTTAAGTCAAGGTCTGTTACTAAGAGCTGGCTGTCGATGGGTGAACCGCCAAAGTATAAGGAACCTGGCTCTTGTAAGTAGGAAAAATACGCTTTTTGGCGGGGAATATCATCGATCAGGCTGAGTACTACTCATCAAGTGCGGTTAAGTCAGCGAAGATTTTAGGGACGTCAGTACTAAGGTTGCCGGAAGAAAAACTGTAGACTATCACTGTGTCGTCCACAAACAAGAGCGGTAAGCCATTAAGTATTGTCGGATGCACCATTTACATATGGGAGGAAAAATGGCCTAAAATCTGCCCTGAACAACACCACTAGTAACAGGCCTGGGGCCAGAGGTGTGCCTGTTAATGGAGGCAACCTGTAAACGATGAGATAAGTGAGATGAGAACCAAGAAAGTAGTAGACTGACAATGCCGAATGTTCGTGGCCTTGGTAAATGTGGGGGCAAGGTACACGATAAAATGCCTTAGATACGTATAGATAAAGATCAACGGAAGATTTCCCACCCTCATCTGGGCCAGTGAAGCGATTCAGAAAACCATATGGATAAGCAATGCAGGACCATGAACGGAGAAATCCAAGTTGAGCGTCAATAATAAGGTTGGGGCCTAATAAGTAGTTAAAAACGTGATCATTCACTATATTTTTCCGTTGTTCTGGATAAAGCTGGGGTGTGGTTTATAAGGCTATAATTGAATACCTCGTGTGAAGGTCCTTTTTTATGAGTGGGAACGATAACCGAGCGCTCACAGTTGGCGGGCTCTGTGCTGTTATTAAGTGAAAGAGCGGAGAGGCCAGACAGCCGAAGGAGGAAATCATGTCCGCCACTGACAAGAACAACTGATGGTAGGCCATCGGGGCCTAATCGAGGGGGTTTGCTGTTGGAAAGTGGCCTAGAAATACTCCTGGCATCGGAGGGTGTCGTAGAAAGGACGGAGTCAGTAAAGGGTAAGGGTGAGAGAGGGAAAATGATGGTAGCTGGAGCCATGGCTGAAGCAAAGAATGCATTGAAGGCTTCGACTGTGCAAGGCGGGGAGGTGATAAATGTGCTCTTATCTAGAATCAGGAGTTGGAAGTCAACTTTGATATAAGCTTTCCCAAATTTTTGCAACATAGAAGGAAGTTGCTACTTATTTGAATGACTCAATGCCTTAGCTCCTTGGCCACGAAGTCGCCTATAATCTTGTCATTGAATAAGTGCGGAGAGGCGGCTAACCAGTAAAAATGGAAAAATCGACGGGATTATGTAATTGCTTGAGAAGTTCATTATGCTCTTTGTAGAGTGGCTAAAAAGGGGACCTCTTTTAGGTACGGCCTGAGAAGTACAAGACCATCTGTTCATACGGTCCTAACAGGAGTGGAAAACATCAGCGGCAATCTGAAGGTCATGTGTGAGAAAATAATCACCCCAAACGTTTTGGAAAGTAAGCCTGGCTAGTGAAGTCCAACTTTTGCGTAGAAATGTATCGTCGGAGCGGTGTGCAGGACTAGGAAGGTCAATGAGGGGCGGATGGCAGATGAATATTTTATGGCCACCGCTGGGTAAATTCCGTGGTACTGACTCGTAGATGAGAGGCAAGTTGAGAGTAAATATCAGATCTAATATGTTCACATTTCTGGTAGGTCCAGTAACATGTTGGATCCAGCTAACAAGACTGATACTAATAGTTAGTTCCGTAAGTTTGGGAGGAGCCGAGAGGGTAGGCGAACAAAGTTGAGGGAGATTAGAGTCATCCGAAATAAGCTTGGTCCTGGAAGGAAGGAAAGAGGGGCATTCGAAAGATCTAATAAGAGGTAGAAGCAAGGAACTAGAGGAATATGGCGAACGACACAAGCACCCAGTGTAAAGAACAATCCTTCGGAGGCTGATGGTTAATCTGCGAGAATCAAGAACAGAATCTAGTGCGGTACTTAAAAAGGGGTCGTGGTGTAGATTTCCTGGACATGGGCTAGGAACCCACTACCGCGCCGGTTCAGCCTGTTGGTCCTTAAAACATTGCACCCCAGCTCAAAGATATCTGATCTTTGGGAGTGCTCTCAGACAGCTAGAATTCCGTGATCAAGGTAATGTGGCAATCATACTTGAGGACTAATTTTTTGGGTGCAGGAGTTTGCCAAGAATAGAACAAAAGTTGAATAAGGCTAAAGATGAACCGATTTTGGAAGGTGGTGCAGGCATATCAGGGGTAGCGTAAGTTCTAAAAAGACAAGCCGTCTCGAAGGGGAAAAATGGGAATCAGAGCCAAGGGGGAATGTATGAATGTTGAGGCTAGCGGAGGTTCAGATGGGATGGCTTCCAGCCGAGCCGGGATACATGGTGCAGCGAGAGGGACTGCTGAGGGCTAGAACAACTGGACATCAAAGGAGGGGGAAAAGTGGGAGCAAAGCGAGAAATCTGTGGAATATGGCCGGTCGATAGCAGGCAGAGGTGATTAGGAGCAGTTGAGAAATACCGGCCAGTCGGAATTGAGTATTGACTGAAAGGGGGTGCAGAGGGCGAAGTTGAAAACGTTTGATAAATGGGGGTGTAGTGGGGTAAGTTAAGCTGGTCGTTATGGGATGAGTGAGGCAAGTTAGGCGGAACACCAAATATAGGCCATTTAGTATCGGGAGCAAAGGAGATAATCGTCAGGTGGGGAGTACAATATGAGGCAGAAGGGATGGCGTGTGAGGGCTGTACTCTAGCGGCGGAAGCCAGCAAATGCGGTGAATCTGTGGCGGCCACTGAGGCATAGGAACAAAGGGTACTCTCCAAGCCGGAAGCCAGATTCGGTGATCTGAAGGGAGTTGAGCTAAGAGGAGACTATTGGATGAAGGAGGGGTTTGGGGGAGGGATGGGAGTGCTGGTTGACCTATTCCTCTGGACGGAGAGTAGCTTACCACCGGAGGGAACAGAGAGCGAAATAGAGTTTTGGGTGTGAGCAGCAGGGGATGAAGTGGGAGAGTGAGGCAATAGTTGCCGTCTTTTACTAGGTGGCAGGAAGAGGGGAGAAGAGGGAATGTCCGGATCAACGGCAGGGATCAGATTTCAGAGTCCAGGGCTTGTGCATATAAGGGGGCAACCGGCGGTTTTGAAGAAGCCGAAGGCGCATGTGGTGATGAAGCGGTGAGGCACGAGAAGAGAAGGCGGAGCGATCATCTGTCTGTGTCGAAGGCTCAGGACTATCAGGAGTAATTCTCACGAGGAAGGTCGAGAAAGTCCTAGTAATTTCTCAATGGACGGTGGTTTTATCTTCGTCCATTTTTATGTTTTTATGAAAGAAATTGGAAGCTATAGCGTTACGCATTTTAACGAACTCTGGCAGATAGATCATCTGCAAATTGCATAGGGATTGGACAGTTAAAGGGTTGAGCGCGCCTACGCAGTCTTGTTGGAGGCAATCTCCCTCAGCCTCTACGATCGCTTTCGTCGAGGAAGTAAACCAGAAGGGGCCGTGAAGTGCCAACAGGGTGTATTCTCACAAAGTCTCAGTACAGAGACCGCACGCTGGCATGTGCCGAGGAAGCGCGTCAGAAGTTGCAGCATACGTGAAACTTACGGTCAAACAAGTGATAGGCAGGGTTTGACTGGCCGAGCACTATAGTGTTGATATTTGACGAGGAATTTGGGCCATACCACAATCATTCAGCAATGTTTGCTTGACATGCTCGGGAGATATTCTGTCTGGGACGTTGAACACGACTGCGTCACAGGAGTTTCTCACTCCTATGGGAACTTTGGACGCAACCGAGTCAATGAAGTTGCCAGCTGCTACCAGGACGTGTGGAGCGAAATGTTCCATGTTTTCAGTGATGAGCCGTGGGGGGGGGAAGTTAAGACAGTATCTTCCAACTTCAGAAGCTGGGGCCTTATATCTGGAAATGCTTTTGGTCTAAGACAGTTGATCTTTCCATTGTCAAGCCCACAAAGTCACAGCGGTCAACCGAGCAAGGTCTTAGGGCTGCAGGATTTTGAAAGAGCCCACCTTTTCTATTTACTGGAGTACGAGAGTATAGGGTATTGTTGGAAGACTTCTCCACTACATGTGGCATTGTGGGGTGTAAACAGGACGCTCCGAGTGAAGTAGAACAGTAGAGGCAGACTAAATCCAGGATGGAGCTTACCGCAGAAAAAAGTTCATGAATCTTTCTGGGCCACTGGAATGTCTTAAGAAGCTGTAGTTCTCAACATTGCCTAAGACAGCAGGGTGGAAACTATATCGATACCAGGAAGCAAAACCATTTTGGAATAAAGCAATTCTGTAGTTTGCTAGGCAGCGCTAAGTCCGCTAGTTCTGGCGGTGCGAGATCACGTGTTTCGAATCCCGGTTAGCTTGATGATGTGAATACCCATGGAATGAGTCGTAGAATCAGAGATTCAGTTGAGGTTGGTTAGAAAGGAAACACAGCCTTTTCAACAAGATGCTTATGTCAACGAGACAGGGGGAAAACCATATTGTTCAAGATATCAACCTCCAAAGAGCAAAGTGATCGACTGAAGTAAACGCATGAGATCTCCTAAAACTATCGGGGTTTCAGCACTCGACCTGCCGACAGTACAGCTAGCCCCTTCGGCAGGAACCTTGAGCAAAGTTATGCATTCATGAGGAACTTCAAGAACTTTGTTGAGCACAAATTTACCGATCCCGGGCGAAAGTTTTTGTATTTGATGCATTAATGTCGTGGGTGGGCCGAAGGCGCTACCGGAGGCAGCTTCGTGCTTGAACCACTAGAGGGGTGCACCGGGGCAGGTAGAATCCTCAAAGATATAGTAGAAAAGCCATCCGAGGTAGCCAGGAGGTTGACTGATGGTGTTTTATCGACGGCAAAAGGGACCAGGCATAACTCAGTTTATTGGTCAATTTTTGGTGATAAAAATGCAGAACTGCAGTATAATGGTGGAGTATTCACAATAGAAGTCCGATCTGAATGCGTTCCACACACAAAAATGTATTGTCTGGCGCTTACCCATTGATTTATGGAGCCGATTGGTGAAGGAATCTGAGAGAATATTATGCTTGGGTGGAAATCTCCATTCGATGATTTGGGGGAGTTCATAGATAGTCGACTCCGCCTTCTCAACAGCCGATTTGGGCAAACAGTACGCCAGAGTTGCAGGTTGGCGCGAACAGTGCCAACATTAGCCCACATTTTAGGAAACGATGAACCAAAACCAGCCTTTGGCTGAAGTGCACACTAAAAGACGAGAATCCGAGAGGTCAGTTCAGTGTAAGCTGTGCAGCTCGCTGCTTTGAACACCTGAATGTCCGACCTTTCACAGAATGAGCGTAACTGATCGGTCGTCCTCGGCAAAAAGGGTAGGCTCATGCTTTGTGTGTTTGAACAGCTCTCACCTAGCCTCCGAATGCCCCTTTAGAATGAGATGTGGCCAGGACCGATGCATGGGCCATCATCAGCGGCTACTGCTTGTCCCTAAAGAAAGTGGGCCTACTGATCCCGATGAACTCAGGACCGTCTGCTCAACAGGACATGACGATTTAAAACTGGTGAACCGAGCCTTGTGCCTTTCGGCCTCATGACACCTAAAGAATTGAGGAGGGTCATGGCATTTTTGGACACGAGGCCGGATAATTTGCCGGTTACGCGCAAGCTTATAGAACGATGTGAACCAGCAGACAAGCCTACTTCCTTCACGGTCGGCGCAGTTGCAGAGAGTCGTGTTAGTAATTCGGCGAGGACGACCATATGGTTACCACCTTAAGCAGATGGAGAGACCGTAGACGTTCCGGAAGCCTCTGCATTAGAAGGCTTACCGAGGAGGCCAGTAGACTCTATTAGATCATTCACCAGGAGATGGTCTCATCTCAAAAAGCACCTTCGAAGAAGAATCTGGCCCCTATGTTGATATATTTATCTTGAGCAACGTGCCATAGACTTATTTTGTGCCTGAAAAAAGCATAGGTAATCGGATTAAACCACTTGCCAGTAGAACAGTACCTGGCTGGACACTTCTCGGACCACTGACGAACAAATTTCAACAATGGGAATCAGAAAATTGCCTAATGGTTGCCGGAAGAAGTGCTTGTGTAGAGAGAAACCGACTTTACGATATTGAATCCAACGGTTCATCTCAAGAAAGTGAGGTTCACTCAACAGAAGATCATTCGGTGCTTTTAGTGGTGAGTTCGAAGACAAAACATTACGACGGGCTACAGGAAGCTGCTCCACCAGATCGGCCACCGCCAATGACCCGTCAATGACCCGAAAGAGCTTCACATATCCAAAAAAGAGACCTCTTCGGGAAACCCAGCTGGAACTTGAATAATAGCGGGTCAAGAAAAGTAATTTGCAACCGGACGACCGAGTGGCAGCCTGTAACGACCTGTCTTGGAAAATCCCCTTAAACCTTTGCGGTTGTGTTTCTCTCAACGTCACTCACTTGCTTACACTATTGGCATGTCTTTACGAACTGTTTGTTTCTATGGACCATTTGTAGTTTGTTCGCACCCAGAGCGCTGCTTTGTCATATCCTTGTTCTGGGCCTGCTTGGCGCACGTGCTCCTTGCTCGCACACCGCAGTTCGGTTTCTGGTTTGTCGAGTCCTTTTGATCCCATTATCGAGTTTTGTATCTTTTTGGTGTCATTGTTCATTTAGTAATATAGTATCGTAGAATATCACGGATAATCGCTTTTTGATTTCGGGATCCCTTGTGAATTTGGCCACGCATTGCTCAAACGTGTGTTACACAGCGTATGTAACCTGGATGGACCTGCATCGCCAGCGGAGAAATAAAATACCCCTCGCCATAGAAGAAAATACTGAGCTGAAATCGGTGGCTGTACGTTGACTCAGTGTGACTGTACGGCTATTGGGTCTTCAGGCAGCGACAATGGTAACGGGGTGAGCTTTGAATACTGGACAGATCTTGCAATTGCGTTACATTACAGGAAACGAAGAAGGCCCAGAATGGGTTCAAAACGTCGGAGGGTTTTGTCAGCTGGTAGTAGGAAATGGCAATCAATGTGCCGATTACTCAAACTTTCAACTGTTTACAAAAAAGGAGATAGTTTGCTGACCGCCTTGCCACGAGTGATTCAGCCCTTACATTCCACTTTATGACCTACAAGTATTCAACTTGACCTACTTTCCCAGAGCAATTGCAAAAGTGTGCCAAGTTCCAATTTTCTGTACAAAGCACGCAGAGGTGAAAAAAATTTCGTTAAGATTTCAGTTGGACAGTTCATATAGGTCTTATCAACTGAATTCGCACAGTGGAATTATTCCGACCTTCGGGGAAGGCATTTATTCACAGCTTAAAGAGTAATGTTTGTGACACCTCTTGTACTCAAAAAACGGGAACGCTCTGATATGTGTTACCGCTTGATCGGTTTCCGTGTTCACGTGTTTTAATAGCCTCCGTCTTACGCCAGTTTTCCGGATTGTTCATAATCAGGAACCAATTTCCTTTTCCCCTGGAAAATTTGATGCTTCAATTTTACGTAATTCCACCTTTATTTGGCCTTTCAATTTTACGCAACATCTCACTGTCACTTGGACGTCGTATCTACCTTCGACTTCTCCGAGCAAGTTTGTAAACTGAGTTAGTTTAACCCTTTGTTGCAGAAGTCTCCAGCTTGGAATGAGTAGCCTAAGCTCGTGCAGCAAAATGTTCAATTCTGGAATGTCTACATTTTTCATCGTGCATCTAACTGTGTGTCAGTCTTCTCCATCGCAAGTAGTTCAGTGGGATTTAGGATCGGTTCTCTATGGATTGTGCTAATGACGACTACGATGGAAAAGTGCTGCACAAGCAGCCGGCGCAAGAAGTTGGTAACCGCGGGCACTGATATTGCACTATAGATAGGAAGGGTGAGAATCGTGACCCCATCCTCAACCTCAGACCGTGGATTTACGGAGGGATTTCGGCCGGCCGTGTGAGGGGCATATGCTGAAAATCTTTCCAATAGTTCAACGTGCTTTATGACTGTGATTGTACTCGACGTTACTTTGATAAGCCCTTCCATGCACTCTACTTTGCACGTTTGTTTGTTCATGTGAGATATGCGAATTTGACGTTGAGCCTTTTCTCACCGTCATGCTTGCACCTAGAGATTTTGAACCTTTGGGATCTACTGTTGAGTCTATTTGGTCGCACACGAGAGGTTTTTATACATTTGGACATTTTGTGTTTTTCAATTCAATACAATAGAAACTGCGAATCGGTCTCATTGTGGCATCAGGATTCGACTGAATCGGCTGAGCGTTGCTGGATTTGCGGTTATTTTGACTTACAACGATTGCTTATCTCGGCCTGAGAATCAAGACTGTTCGCACTCGACCTAATGAGTTCGGCTACCCGTCCTCCAAGGAAGTCGTGTTGTCTACCTTGCCCATAGATCCACTATCCCCAATAAATAGTTCTGAAACTTTCCCCGGGAGGCTATGTTTCCGTAACGGCTTTTGATGGCTCGTTGTGCTCCAAAGCGGCCTTGAAAAGTTTCAGTCCTTTGCTCCTAATGCTACATGAATTGGGATATAACACCATCGCATTCGCCTCGTCCCTCAGGTGTCTAGTATTATTTATTATCGCCTGGTTCCTGGGCACAAAGCCCGAGACAATTGCAGGTTTTCGTGTCGATTGTTCCCACTTGGATTCACGAAAACTGCAAGTGATCTGTGGCTCACGGCTACTGCTCATTCATCCCTGTGTCAGTAGCCATGGCACAAAAATTGGAAAGGTTCACTTTGTCCGCCACCTGCAGACGACCCTGCCAATTTTCACCTTCCAATAAGTCATCAACTACAGCTATTCCCGTCCAAGTAAGCGGCTACCTTACTGCTATCGGTGACGTCGCCCGAGAGCCGAGAATGGCATACTTTTTTCCCTGAGGACTTTGAGGTGGATATTATTTTGTGGCCCAGAAAATACAATATTGACAAGGACGATGCAGAAATCGGCAGATTGAGTCGGGTTTTAATTTGTTGCTAGACCACCACGATTTGCCCTTTATCAGTATGGAGTAATATAATATCAGCCCTTGGCAGTATCGCCCCTTGCTGCCCCCCTCCCCGGCAGCCCATCTCAGATGGACTCATCGGCGAACTCGCTTGCTATCAGTTCTGCATTCTGTCCTCCCTTGTTCGTGAGTAGTGGCTTCTAAACCCCCATTCTGTACACCATTCTAGGGGCATCCAAGTGAGGAATGCCTCAATCTGCAGTACGTCGTAGACCTTTCTTCAATCTACTTCTTGCCCGGCCCTTAAGCCCTCATGAAGAGCTCCTCTCGATTTGAAACCAGGAGCCCGTGGGTTGAGATTATTCCCGTCGATAATATCTACCTTTGCAGAGCCTTCTATCAAATTTTTAATATCAAGCTCCCATGATAGTCCACTCTGGCTGGCTTTTCGTTCGGAGCTCTGCACCTACTCTTCTTTTTGGGCTTTCTTGCCTCTCTGGGCTTCTCATCAGTCTAATGGCCTCCTCCTCTGAGGCAACAATCGCGGAGCAAACTGTTACGATTTGTATACTCACCGCGGCAATTGTCCTCTCAAGTGCGCCTACTGCCTCTGCGCACGACTCTCTCAAACTTATCCGCTGCTACCTGAAGCTCACACTAGTGCCACAGGACCGGTAGCTGTCTGCGGCAGTCGAGCTTTCAGGTTGCCTTCGGTGGTATTCACCCTAGTCAGCACCCAACACTACGAATTGCGTAAGATCTCCCTGTCCTTCCAGCTCTTCAGACTATTCCACTGACCCGGTTTTCCTAAAAGTAAAAAAGCGTCTTCTCACCCTCCAACAGAAAAAGACAACTGCTATCCGGGCGTGCCCTCAAAAAAAGCAAGTATTGCTTTAGTCCGCAGTGCACCTGTCACGATTTCACTCTCAGTGTTCCCCCTCGGCTCTAACAATCTGCCTCCAGGAATGCCTCGTCATGTTTACTGCCCAGAATTTTGAGAAGAGTTCTGCGTCTTTCAAGCTCACTAGCTCTTTGGTCGGCCGGTTCCATCATCCGACCACCTCACTACAAATGACGTTGGCCCTCACATTTGGTCTTCAGTGCACCTTCCATAATCTTATGCCTTCCCCTCTTGTCCTTTCCTTGAGGGTCATCACAAACGTATCTTCGGCTTTTATTCCCGTCGCACCCTTCGGAATTTTAAAATCTTCCATGGGATCTCCTCTTATTCTTATTTTTCCTGGCGCAATAGCCCCGTGTCCTGCAGTCTCTGATCTTGTTCCCTGTTTACCGATCTTTTGCTATCGTAGCGGCTAGTCGCTGGAATTTTTCATGACAAGCTGCATCTTTCTTGAGGAAAGGTACCCGAGAATGTACTCAGTACTCGAAGAGAGGCCTCGTTATTGCTTTAAGCGGGAGTAAGAACACCTGCTTGTTTGCAGGAAACGTTTGACTTAACTCTAAGGAGCATTTCGTGAGCTCCATGAGCAACCACCTTGGTCAGCTGCGCCCATTCGAAGTCTGCAGCCATAAAAACGACCAGGCCTCTTACATATTGCAAAGCTTCCAGAGTGAAGGATCTATTTCCCCGCCTTACGGTTGGACCCGCCGATGCTCCGGTTAGTGAATGCATTAAAACTTCATTCAGAGGCATATCCCATGTTCTCCCACCTGAGCTCCTCCCCAGTATTGCTGGTCGGTACTTGCAGCGGACCTGATCCCGAAAACTTCAAATTACCTGCAAATATAAGACGCGGGTCTTCAGTGATTTAGCCAAGTCATTTATACGGGGAGGGCGTAGAGGTGATCCCAGAATTTATCCCTGGGGACGTTGCTTGGCACATATGCTGGCTCAGATTTATCAGCTCCAATCCCAACGCGAAACCCCCTGTTAGTCAGGAATTCAGCTGCCCAGATACTAAGCTCTCCTTCCACACCAAGGATCTTACGTTTGCAAAAAAAAGTCGGCGATTCACTGAATCGAGGTCCTTGCTGAAGTCTTGACGACAAATTTCCACTGTTCCTCCCTCGTCCAGCTTTGATGAGACTTCTTTCAAGAGCTCAAGAACGCCGGTGAGACAAGATCTTCCCCCTAAAATCCCATGCTGTTGCAGTGACACTGCTTTTACTTCTGGCAATCATCACCCTCATTGCCACCCTTGGTATAAACTTCGTTTTATTACTCTGAACGAAACCATTCCTGGTTCTACCGCCTTGAGGACGCACGCTCCTGTAACACCTCCATGATCGTTTCTCGCCCTTTGCTCTAAAGGTTCATACGAAAATCACAATTGCTTAGGTTTGGTTTTCGGCTGTTGGCAGTGTCTCATTCGATTTGAGACTGTGGTTATCCGCCGCCTCGGTACACCATTCGTCCCGGTAGCCCTGAGCACTAAATTAGGAAGCAAAATGTGACTTCAGCATGTAGGAACCGTTTTCCAATTTCTTGAAGTGTTTTTCATCACTGAAGACAGTCCACTCCTTTGTCCTATATTCATCAGGTTTCTGAACTTCTATAATAAAAGTATCTCAGAATCCTGTCGGTTAGCCTGGATATTTTTCAAAAGTCTCCATAGTGACTTAACTCAATCCCTTGCTGAAAATGATTAATTTTTAGAAGACGTCAATACTAGAGGTGACAATGTAGCTGACATATTACGGCCCGGCATATCTTTCATAAACTTGGGGATTCCCGAGTTCTTACCCGCAGGCTCAGAGTTTTGACTGGTCCAATCAGGAGCACAATTCCGATTGGCCCACACAACTATCCAATCTACCAAGTTCATATACCTGACAGGGCACTTGCCACAGACTTTGGCTTCAGCAGTTGAAGGTGTTGCGTGCAACCCACCCAAAGGTAGCGTGTACGATAGACTTCGGGGAGCTTTACTGAGAAGGCCTGGTACGTCGGCATTATACTGGATAAAGCGGCTGGTGTCCGGTGCTCGTGATCAAGGGACCAATGTGCAGTCGTAGCTTCTCCGTTTTATGTGGGTACCGGTCTCAACCCCAAAATGGATGATCAAAAGGTACGCGTGATTTGAACGTAAGTGCTTCCCAATACCATCCAAGCCATCTTGGCCGCTTTTGGCAATAAATCGACCTTAGATGAATTAGCAAAAACAGCTTATCAAGTACAGGCACCTGCTGTAGACATGAGTTTGAGGAAGATCATTCCGGGACACCGTCTCACCCTGATTTCCTAAAAATACTCAAATATATATGTTCGCGTTATTAACATTTTTGTACTGACCTTCGTTTGTTCGCATCTAACTTGCGACTTAGTCACGTCTCATTTAGGCCCGTGCAACTCATGTGCTTGTATTCTCACTTCGCATGGTTGGCGCACCTTTAATTTTTGTGATCGCATACTTGAGGATTGTATATATTTTACAAGGTTGTTCAGCTGGTAATTCAACACCGTAGAAACTGCGAATCAGTCTTGTTCTGACCTCGGGATTCCTCGGAATTCGGCTGCTTGTCGCCCGAAAGACTGCTACAATACTCAAACCGATTAATTTGGAACAGGAGAATGCACAGTATACCCAAAAGAGGAGTAAAACAATCAGAACCCGGACAGGAGGTAAAGCCGTAAGTCGCTGGGGAGGGTTTGGGTGCTTTCGGTTCTCTAGACAGTGTCCTGTTAGAGCATGTTCTTATGTTGCTGAGAGCAATATTGATTTAAAAATTATTGATTTGTTTGGGCCTGTGATACTGGAGCTGAAACAACAAGTAATGTCCTTTAGGTAGCAGGCTCCGTATATAGAGGGCAAGTTTAGACGGAGCAAGCTAGAGCAAAGGGAAAGTAAGAAGGGCCTCTACAATAAACCAAGGAAGCAAGAAAGAGGAGGCCGTAAGCCGGCCACCAAGCAGTTCTCGCCGACGAACCCACTAGCCATCTTACCACGAGTGGGGCTGACAGTCTTCGGGGGTCGACCGAAACAATGCTGCGAGTTGGCTAAACAATTCCAAACCTTTGTCGAAGCTAAGGCGGCCAACTCGGGGCAGAGTCTACTGTATCCAACCCACTATTGCCGGGGAAGAGTTAGGGAAGCTACTGAAAGTTGTGCCACTCCCGATCCAGTTCAAAGCTACACAAGGACAAGGAAAATTCTGAGGGATTTATTCGGTCGACTGTTTAAAGTTGCTCGCAATAGATGGAGAGCTTGACATCCGAAGCCACGCGAACGAAGGACTATATCTATGTCTGACCCGGTCTCTAAGATGCGAGATTGTTCAGTAGCCCCTGGTCACTTGGGTTACAGGGCTGATCTCGATGCGATGCACACCTTAGACGGGATAGTTCTTTGTCTCTCATCCAAGCTAAAGTGTCGCTGAGCCGAAGAAGCAGAATGCGTAAGCCGGGGTAGTCACGAGGCCGATTTCGGAAACATGACTGATTACTCAGACAGACAATCAGGAATTGACGACAGCAGATTCAGTCGATTCATTTGTAAAGGCAACAAAATGTACGGACCCAGTGCCAGCCAAGCTCAATATGCTGTACTGGAATACTGAAAGCAACAGAATTGGACAAACATGCTCACCATTTCGCGCGAAGGTGTAACTTCCCAGACTGCAAGAATAGTGACGCCAAGTAAGGAGTTGACAGACTATCATAGATTCCTCAAAGTCACAGAGACTGGACAATAAGGAAAAGATACGGTACTTGACGCTCCGTCCCTTTTTAAACCGTTAAATGCCCAAAGAGCTCCGAGTTTTCCTTGAACGAGCAGCTAAGTTGCGGGAAGTCCACTGCACGACTGTCTGTTGCAAGGTCCGTACCGGACAACCCCATTGATTGGGGTTGTGTTTCTTTTCCGGCTGGATAAAGTCGTCATGTCGGCCGAAAAGCTTCGAAATGTTTCCGCAGATGAAGGTACCGGTAGAGGGCAGAGATGCATTATCGTTCTAGTGGTGGGACCGGAACGGTAGGCCTAATCGGTGGAGGAATATATGGATGGCTGTTCTGCGATTAAGAGCGGTATCAACACCCCTCTATATCAACTTTTCCCCACGGGGGATCACTGCTAGGTACGGAATATCGGTTGGAAAAAGGTGAAAGGTAATTTAGGTTACATTTTCTAGGTTGACGACCATCTTGGGTCCCTTGGCGACGTCACCTCGGCAGCAACCTACCTTGAGGTATTGATGGAGTTGCTAAAGAAAGATGGGTTCCAGCTCATGAAATGGATATCAAGCACTTCGGGGAGTAGGATATGGCTTCAGACAACGGTAAAACGGAAAGGGTTTGGGGTTTGGATGGTTCACCGCTCCCAAAGGAACGCACTCTGGGAATATAGTGGGATGCCAAAACGGATGACCTCATCTTCGAGCGCTTCTGACCACCCATTTTTGCGCCGGGGGCTGCTGCATGCAGTCTCCACTCTGTTTGATCCAGTTTGTTTCGCCTCCCCGTGGTTGCTGCCCGGAAAGGCTCTTCTGTGGTGGCTTTGTCGGGAGAAGGCTGGTCGGGACCATGTAATCGACCCGGAAAATGGACTTGGCTGGGAACAGTTCATGGCCATGCTAGAGGAGCAATCGTACAAACCGAACGGGAAGGTCGTACGCCTTTCCTCATGCTTCTGAAATTGGTTACTGGACTGCAGCTTTTGGGAGTTGGTGTCTAGGTGACGGACCACACACCGCGAGGATTCTCTCTGCCAAGGCCTGCGTAGCTTCTTTAAAGTTTGCGTTCATCCCGCGCCCTGAACTAGGCAGGGCTATGTTGGTTGTTAAGGCCGTACTGGCAGTGGGGGTGCGTCAGTTCCAGAGCCTGACAGACCGGGTTTTGGACAGACTGGGTGACTGTGCCTTACTGCGTCAACAACTTCAAGAGCCGCTTCGGCAAGTTCACGGCTAACTGACTCACGACGATGCTAGATGAAACGGTTGTAGGTCAGTGGCAGCATCTTAAGTCCGCCAACAACCCAGCGGATTTATGCTCGAGAGATGCGACAAAATACCGGCTGTCAGATACGTGAACGGGAAGACCGGAATTCCTGCACATGCCTGGACGGGACTGGCTCGTTTACGAGCTGGGATGCCCCCCTGAATCAGAACTGGAAGTCAAAGGCACTATCATGGTGGTAGTCACCACCGAACCGACACCCATACTGTCACGGTTGACTAGATTTTCCCCTTAGACGAGGTGCTGTGCTCGCTGGTGCGGTTGATCAGGCTTAGAAAGCACTTAATTGTCAAAAGGGTTTCCTTCCGTTCACTTCTTTTCAGTTAGGTTCAGTTCAGTTCACGAGGGACGAAAGTGGCCGAGGCCAGTCGTCAGCCTAGACCTTTGTGTTGTCGACGAGTTTTTTCGACCCCCAACACAGCTGGCTGGAGGTTTTTTCTAAAGGGCAGGATTTGCGACGCGGTATCATCTTCACTGACAAGTCCATCAAAAAAAATTCCAGGGGATGATTGCCTCACTCCTCGTTTACACGGCTAGTTTTGGGAACGCTGTTTTCCAGTGTGAATCTGTTGACTCGTTGAAAGTTAGCACGTTGCTGCACCTACCAGCATCCACTGACAGTCTATTCCGCATAGAAAAAAATCCTACTCGTAAAAACCTTATGTCCAGCCTTCAGTATGCCTCCTACAGCTTAAGACTGCCTCTGGTGCCGCACTCAGGGGCAGAAACGAACAAGTCGCCCATATCCACACCCAGCAGACCTTTGAAAAACTTGAACGCTTCCTTCGGGCCACTTCGGCCCCTACGAAGCTCCATAGAGAAGAGGTTAAGATCTAGACGCTGGGCGTAGGATTCCGTCTTCTGGATAGCAGTCTTTCTAGTTGCCAATGGCAGAACCCCTTCCAGGCACTCCGCATCCTTGCGATTACAGGCGACCCATGCATGTACATAACACTCCAGAAAGGTGTCACAACCAAAACCTTGTAAACCGAGAAGAAACGTCCCAGTTTTTCCACGTTACTGTATTGTACACACTAGCCATTACCCTTCTGGTCACGAATGCAGCTCTCTGGCACTATCCGAAAGGCTTTAGTTCCCGTGTGACTATCACATCTAGGTCTTTCACCTCCGACGTACCTTGGAAAGGGATGCTGCTTGCTCCGTCTACGGTGGTGGTCACCTCTTGGCATGTGGTGAGGTTCGCGAGTAAACCCCACCTTTCTGCCCATCGGAGAACAGCATTCATGTCCTGTGCTAAATCATCCCCTCCCATTTCCACACCATCCGAGAAGGTGAAACACGGGTTGCCCAGTTCTTTCGCCAGGTCATTTATGTACAAGAGGAACAGAAAAGTCCACGGTACTGAACCCATTGACACACCACTGGTAACCTTCTCTAACGTCGATAGATAATCTTTATCCTTGACGTAGAGACCACGATTCCCTAGAAAGTGTGCCACCCAATCGCTTGCTTTCCTGATTACTTCATGGGTTTGCAATGTATAGTCCAGCAGGCGATAACTCACAGAGTCAAAAGCCTTAATGAAATCCAAATAACAAACCTCCACCATAGTACCTTCATCCATTTGTCTTGTGGTCCCGTCTAAGAACAGCAGCAGACTTGTCAAACAAAATATTAAAAACCATGTTGTGCGGGTGACAGTAGGTCGTTAATAACCAGATGCGGGCGAAATTGTTTCATGAATGTAGGTTCCAAACACTAACACAACCCCGACAACGGGCTGACTGGCCTATACTTTTCCGCCCTCTCCTTGGATCCTGTTTTATTTATTGCTATGACAATGACCTTACTCCGGTCCTGTGGGACCTTATCTCGCCTTAGCGACTCTTCGTACAGCTCGGCAATAGCCCTTGATAAGACATGGGAAAGGGATGATCAATTGCTAGGTAGATTGCATCCCGTCCCGCACGAAAATATGACTTCGTGGAGCACCTCTTCCTCATTTGCAGTAAGCCCTCCCTTTGTCCGATTCTGCGGCTCTGAGCTTCTTGTCCTGATGATACGCATTCTTGAAGGAAGCAAGTAAGGTTTCCTTCATGTCCTTATCATGGAGAGCAACACAGCTGCCAGGCACTTCCAAAGCACAGGCTCTCATGTTTCGTTTTCTCGGACTGACCATAAGCTAAGGACTTCTTGGGGGTCTGCCTTCACATTGTAGACGGATTTCTTCTCATACCCGCATTTTTTCTCGTTACCGAGCTTAGGCTCTGTTTTCGGCTGCGCTGTAAGAGGCCTATACCTAGCGCTTGCTGTGAAGATTTAATGAGTTCATAGCCTTCTACGGACGGTTAGCGCCCTTGCCATCTTGGGCCTCCATAAAGACGGCCAGCTCCCTTTTCTCTGCTGTGTTAGCAGAGCAAACTCGTCTGCCAAGCTTATAAGCCCGGTCATTATTGCTCACCACCTTTCGTTAATAGCTGGCTCCGGCACTTTCGAGCACCAAATTACGCATCGTGCCCTTGGCCTCAGTTGGTTCTCATCAGCTCTAGAGTAGTTTCGATCCAACCAAGGTCCTGGTTTGTTGTGCCCCACGGTGAATATCGTACGCAGGACTCTGTGATAGCTCTTCTCCAATGGCTCCTCTATCACCTAAGAGGTGACATCGGATCGGTAACTGGTTATCAGCAGATCCCGTGTAAATCAACTCTGCCCGTCGCGGAACAGTGTTGCTTCTCTGACTTGTCATGTGAGAGCTTGATTATGAAGCCACTTCGGGAGAGCTTTTTCGGTGATCCCCCCGAGGGCACGTTCGTCACTCCAACCTACTCCTAGGAGGTTCATGTCTCCCAAAATGATAAAGCGATGTGACTTACATGACACCATCAGTAGAAGCTGGAATAGTGCAGAGTCTTCATCCCCATCCGTATTCGGTGCTCTTAAGACACGGACTATCCCTACCGGCAACCGGCTTCGGAGGACGCAAAATGCAGTGGATCGTATGTGGAGATTGACAAGCATGAAAGGGACCTTCCGTTGATTATATTCAGCTCTCACGAGAAGGATTATCCGTCCACTCGGCCTATTGTCTATTCTGTCTTATATGTAGGCGATGTGGCCAAGAGGTTGCACGGAAACCTGGTCTTTTTGCAGCCAAGTCTCCTGGATAGCTTTGACCAAAGATCCACCCGTTCCAGTCAGTGATTCGTCTTATTTACCCCCCGATCTATAGGCTTTCACATACCTCATGGCGGCGTCTTCTTATAGATGTGTCGCCAGCCTTCTCTATCATGAGAACCGGCTGCTCGAGTTCCGGTTTTAATGGATGCGGCGGGGTTTTGTACCGGTGCTTCCTTTGAACTGGAAGGAGAGTCCGATGTGATCCTCATGTACCCCCCCGTGTCCTGCGTAACTCTTGATGCCAGGCGCAACAGTGAGTTATTGCTAGATTTGATGGCAAGGAAGAAAAGCGGAAACCTTGGCCTTGGCGAGCTGCTTGCCCTCCAAAGCGCCACTGCGTGGCACTGCGTACTTCAAGTAAGTGGGTGGCCCCGCCTCTCTCAGGAAGTTTGAAAAGTGCCCGTGTTCACCTTTCCTTCTGATCAACGCCTCCTTGGTCACCTGTTACGCACAATTATGCAGGAGGAGGGGCCTTCGCTTCCCGACAACTCCCCCGGTGACGGCCCTCAATTTTTGAGCTCTTCCGGTCCTCCTGCCACGTGTTTGAAAGCCTCCAACTATACGGCTCTCCTGGGTTCGTTTAGTGCCTTTTTACTGCCCAGTCTGCTCTTATTTGTCAGTTGTTTGTTTTTCCAAGAAACCGCTCGCGTAGCTGGTACCGGACTATCTGGTAACTCCTTGACCAAGCCTCCTGCGATAGCCCCAGTTTTCCTATCTAGCAGCCTCCGTAGTATACCGCAGCATTCCTCTTCCAGAGCAACACGGCGATCACATATCCATTCCGTATATTCGTGTGCCCTGAGCAGCTCATAGTTTTCTTGGTCAGGGCAGAGCAGAGCTGGTTATACCACTCGTTGCACCTATCACACAGTATGCCAGAGTGAACGTGATCCTTGCGTCTTCTAACCCCACGTGAGTTTTAGCTGTAAATAATCACCACACTGTCAGAAAGAGCAAAATTGCGTGAACCAGGAAAAGACTTTAAGAGCGTAAACCAAAAGTCCCAGGCAATTGTTATAATCGAGTGAACTAACGAAATTATCAAGCATACAACAAATAAAACCTACCGTCAAAAACAGTATTTTAACATAACTGAACCAGTGGGAGTGAAGAACTCCCTGAGTTCAAGGCTCACCTTAGTAAATACGGCGGAACGTATTTCTTGCGGAATACCTACTGTTACTTTGCCAACAGGGTGGAAAACTAAGACAGAACGGAAAACTTCGAAATTTCAAACCGCGCGGTGACTAGCCCACTCCGATTCTGCTAAGTACGTATAGGTTCAATAAGGGCTGACCGGTTAAACTCCGTCAGAACGTTGTCTCCACAAGATGATAAGATTCGACGCGCTTGCCCAAGGGATTCAGAATCCGGGAGAGTTGTGACCAAACAACGAAAGGAAAATGACCCCAAAGAACATTTTGAAAACCCTGAATCCAGAACTCATTGATGTACTGCTAGGGGCAAGTGGTAAACTGATGAAATCTAATTTAAAATTTGACACAAAATACTACAATGATAACTACACGGCAACCCCCGGCAGATTTATTGGTTCAACACACAAGCAGTTGAGAGAAGCTTCGGGGGAAGCCAAATAAGGAGCTCTTCTCTGAAGCAGTTTTGGAAACTGAGAGGAAGAGCTAGTGTGAAAAGTACAATTCGACTTTGCGTGCAACGTAGAAGAAGTAAGGCGGCCGCGGGTAATCGTTATATGGCTCCATCATCGGAGTGCAGGAAGGTGGCCATGTAGCAATACTGGACTCAACTACTTCGGGCCTTTGTGGGATAGATGCTGGGGGAGGATGGAAGAAGACCCGAGTACGTCACAACTTGCATAAAATATCGTGCAGTACACTTGGAAGTCGCGCACTTGATGACATGTGGCTCTTTTCCCCGACTCCTGCAAGGCTTAACAAGCAGAAGGAGTTTGCTGTCGGACATTTACTCAAACAACTGGTCAGACTTCGTGGTTGCCCGATGAGAACTGCTGGTTTGGGACCAAAATATAAAGAAAAACAAGCTGCAGGATCGAACTGTGACATGTGGCATCCGACTGCTCTTCAGCCCACCACAAGTCAGTCATCGCAGTGAAGTGTGGGAGCTCATAATCAGATCCGCCGGAATACTACTGTCCGCAGTCGAACAACAATAACGGGACAACGAAACGCCAAACTCCATGATAACGGAAGTAAAGAGAATGATGAACATTCGTACTGTAGGTTCTGTCTCCTCCAGCAACCCCATCTATCTAGAGCTCACCCGAAATGATTCGTTGCTATTCACGTCAGATACTGGTTTTCCAGGGATGGTGAGTCTTCGAGATAGCTTGTTTCGCTGACACACCCCTTCATGAGTGCTTCTTCCGCCACCTCTTGCTCGATAGTAAGTACTCATGCTGCGTAAATTGGACTTTCTGTTTCATTTTCGCAATTCTCCTCCTAGGAGAACACCTCGACGCTCCTTCGGTAATACATTTATGCTATTCTTCGGCTTGTTTGAGCTGTTGGCTTAGGTGCATATCCGTCATCTCCAATAATTTTTCCAATTTTTGGTGAGTGCTTTTTCAAAAGTTTCTTTGTCAGTATACTCTCCCCTGCAACTTCGTATTGACATTGTTCGAATTCCTGCTGGTTTTTATTCCGTTTCTGCTTTACTTGACCAAGTTTTCTGGACACAAAGCCTATTTTGCTCACTATGAGGTGAAGTGCTAATCTGAATTTAACACTCATTATTGCCGGGCATTTGTTCTTGCGAACATTAAAACCTCTACATTCTTCTGTGCTGCGTATACCCAACTGAATATCTAAGAATCCCTCTTGTGACCTTTTTCGCACCCTATGATCATGCATTCAAGCAAGCTCTAGGTGTCCTCAAAATAAGCCATCATTATTATTGCTACTCAAGCGGATGGGAACAAGTGACTTATCTAGCCAGGGCTTTCTGGTGGTTCGATGGTTGCCTGAATAACTACCAAGTTACAGACCCGAAAAATGTCTGGTGAAGGAAAGACCCTCCAAAGCTGGTAAAATATTGACACCCGACGAGCGAGCGCTCTTGGTACATGGCCTCCGGGTGTTGTCGAAGAAATGGTCACCTAATTCCGACAGGCTGTTAGGGACGGTGATGGGTAGGACTGCTGAGGGAGTGCTGACATGTCGTGTGCGCAGCGAATCTCCATAGGGGCGAAGACGGGCAACTCGATGCCATTGAATCAGCCGTCCAATAGCATCCAACTTCTAGTTTCTAACCAACAGAATGTACATGCGCTATTGCTCAATGGAACTTCAATTCCAAGCAACAATTCTCCGCTTATTGTACACAAGCGTGTTCACATCGACTAACGAGTTCATTCCGTAAATGTCAGGTATGTTTGTTGCTGAGTACCAGCAAACCATGATTTACAAAATGGTTCCACGAGTTGTGATCGTCATTTTAACTCGTACCACCCCTCCCACTTGCAAGCATAACAGCAATTTGCCCCATACTTCCATCTGAAGAAGTTGACTCATCAGCTCCTGTTTATTGTTGACCTCAAAAAAGACAATTCTACCTGGAGTAATTATTGTTTTTTCTACGCAGGATCGCTCCTCTAAATACATACGCACATCTGAGAGATTGTTTGCTAGAACACCGCGGGCGGGTTTGGAACACTCAAACAAATTTACCACTTGTACCCGCGGACAGGAAGCGGCTCTTGCCAATATAGCTGAAGAATAACAGCAGGCAGATAAGGAAATCATCTTTCGTTGCGAAGGAACGACTCGCCAACTTAACGGCCGGAGTGCTTGCAGTGCGTGTGTACAGATAAGCAGATTCCAGATACCAGTTGTAGAACTAGCGCGCACTAACAGCGGGGCTCAGGTACGTAGGGAGAATCAGTGCCCTAATTCCAAACCTTCCACTTTGCTAAAGTCGGAGGGATTTTCTTGGGTGGTTTACCGACTATTCGCAGAAAATTTTCCATGAACACTGCGATATCTGGCCACCAAGAATGTGGTCGAATATATATGTTATTGGTGTTCCGTGAGCCTTGCGTTTTGTGAACCAAACCTTGTTTATTCGCTCCCAAAGCGCAATTTTTTCATGTCTTACTTAAACCAATGTGACTCACGCGTCCTTTCTTTTCATGCAGTTAACTAGGAGCCCGCATAGGGTCTTCTTGATTGCATATTCGAAGGTTGTGTTTCCTTTGCTGTGCCGCCTACTTCATGGTCCAGTGTCGCAGAAAATGCTAACTAAACTTGTTTTGGTTCCAGGACTCCCGCACTTTGGCTGAGTATTTTTCGATGGCGTGCTACATTTTTGTGAACAGGCAGCTGGTGAGTCCTTTCTCCTTTATCAGGTGGCCTGTGAAAATGAGGAACGGCGAAGGCCCTGAGGCACACCATTGTGGAACCCCGCCACACACGTATGAAAATGACGTGACACTATCTACCCTAACACGGCTGTGCCGATTTGTCAGATAATCTATTAGCCGTAACCCTGTCATGGAGGCCGCCCGCGGAATTGCTAATTTATAAACAAAAAACGGCGATTTACCGAGCTAAATGCCGCCAAGGAATCCAGACAGCACCTTGGCCCGGTCACACTTGTCCAGTAGCTCTGTCATTTCATTTAGGAAGGATGGCAGACTCGTGAGTCGTGACTTGCCTTTGACAAAGCCGTGTAGATCCCCCCGGTGGGTTGCGATTACTCAGAGAGCGTGCAGGTTTCTTCCCTGAAGCATCTCTGATGTTTCATACAGATAGCAGATTTACGGGCGGTAGTCGGAGGCCAGATCACTTCGTTCAGTTGTGGGAATCGGGACAACACGTGCCACCCTCCAGCCCTCCGGTCTCTGCACCTCTTCTGAAGAGGGATTGAATAACTCCCTTCGATGAGGTGCAATGGTCCCATCTGGGGGCCGCGGGATAGCAAGATGAATTTCGTTAAGGTCTGTGGCTTTGTGCCGGATCAGGCTGCAGAGCACTTCTTTTATTCAACCTGGCACTGCGAACACATCTTACCCATGCTGCATTTCTGGATGGAAGGAGCTCTCGGCTTCCGGAGCGGGTCTTAGATATAGAGCGATCAGAGGCACCCCAGGAAGGTTTCAGCCCTCTGTTCCGCAGTGGTGACCTGGTCGCTTGCCGCTGATCGTGCTTTTCTAATGACCACTCCCAATGTCCCCTCAGACTGTACATGGTTAAAAATGCTTTACATGGTGATATTGGGTTTCTTGACGGTGCCAACTTCGATCTAATTTAGCATTTCGTCGGTATTTTTACCTCTGAGTTTCGGACTCCAAAGTATAGTAGGCATCTGGTGTGACCTTGACCTTCCTAGAAGGGTTTTCAGGCCTGAAGCTTCTTCTGTTGGGCCGTAGTGAACGCCCTCTTTCCCCCGCGGACGACCTCTGCTTACCACCCCCTTGATTAGGGTAAATTAATCAAGCCGACTTGATCCTCGAAGTCATCTGCACATACGAAATTCAGGAGCTACAAAGTTGTGGTCAAATAATTAGTATGAAGAACTAATCGTCACCACCCTAGAAAGGGCAGCAGGAGGACCGTATTGTAATGGTCGGGCTGTTGACAGCCACATTATTGTTCGGTCGGTGGAAGCGTGGGTCTAGGATGATGAGCTTACTGAGCTATGAGGTTATGCAGGTTTTCCGGTTTGTATTTTGCAGGTTGAACACGATCAATCATCCATGAAAAGTCACGGGTCCTTCCATAAAACGGTAGTATTCGCAGTACCTGAACTAATAGGGTGTAATAAAATGAGTGCAGTTATGGATAAGAGAGCGAAAGTAGCAACAGAACCAAAGCTTAATAATGGTACGTTAATTGTATCGCAGGTGTGGTTTGTGTCAACATGAAAAAAGAAGCGAACGGTATATTAGGAGCTAGCCAATCACTGCAAGCCCTGGTTATACGCGCCCTCGGCGATGCCAACTGCATGACACTCATCAACGCGGGGAGAAAAAATGTATACCCGGCCATGTCACGGATGACGCACAAGGAATCACAATAAACTTCTTCCTGAGGGGCTTCAAGTCAATCAGGCCCACCTGTCTTGCTGAGTGGTAGAGGCTTCTTGGACAGGAACGGTCTTGTTCTCAACCGTAAGTTGAAAGCCAGAGTTCCGTGTTCAGTGATTTCTTTACGCTTTGTTATACCCGCAGTTCTTGTAGAAGGTTCTGAGGATGGACCAGAGGAACACACACAAGTGTTGCCATTTTTGTCAGTGAAAGCAAGTACACTCACCAAGGACAGTGTAATTCTTTATTCCGAGTTGGAGTAACACGTGGTCAAGTGAACGGATCCCATAGCGAAAAGTGATCTATCCAAATGTTCTGTGGTACTGGATTACAAATCTTAAACGCAAAGTTTAAAGAAGTCTTAAGTGTGCGGCCATGAAGATTCGCAAGCAAGAAACCAATATTGGCAGTGGTAAAGACCGAACCCAATCAATACGTCAAGAAGGCGCCACGGTCGACGAATCAAGATAAGAACAGAGATATTCGGATGCCTCGTTTGGGGCATGCCGCGAAATTTGTGACATTCAACAAGGAATTAGAGCTACCAAGGAAATGACTAATTTACAGAAACATTCACCAAATATTTTGTATTTGCAAGCTACAGAGGGCCGTAATTTGCCATCTTGCTAACTTGGTGGTACCTTTCCGCTATACCAATAGTGGGTCATCGAAATGTGACAACGATCCGTTTCCGTTTACTTCCAGCAACCTTTTCTGACAATTATATTAGAAAGCGAGCGCAATCATAAATCTGTGGAAGAGATGTATCGGACAAGGCCGATCGCAAAATCAGAGATAACCAAATTTAAAATGATGATTGAACATCGGTGAATCATCCGCCGGCACAGACCACACAAACAGTCAGCATCAGAAACGAGAAGGAATGAGGTGGAAGGAAATTTTCACTTGATCGATGATATTCTCGCTAATCGTGAACCAAACTCTTGTCACATCAGTTAAGTTTTCCTTATTTGATCCCCCAAAACACAATTATTGGATTAGAAAAGGGTACAAGGAGGTTTATTGATGTCCCTTTTATGGTTTTATAGAGCATCCTGAATCACGCATCATATTAAAAGAGGGTAAATGATTTGTCACGTGCTTCGGACAAGTACAATTGAAGGGGTATGTACCGTATCCAGTATCCTCAGCAGATTTAAATGATTCTCTCAAAACATCAGTATCGGAACGCCGATAATAGCTACGTCATGTACGCACTAAATAGGTCTTACTACTTTTGTGCACTTTGCTTTTCGCAAGCAAAAATGTATCTCGTAGAAGTCACGCAGATGTCAAATCTTAACCGTGTGTTGAAAAGGAGATAAAATTTGATGTAGCAGCTTTTCATCGGGTACAACGGATATAGAGAATACCTCGCGCTCATTGATCTCAAGGGCACAGTCTGTCGACCATCAGATCCCGACGATAGACATTCTTTCTAACTCTAAGTAAAGAACACCGACAGTGTGGTTCCTCAAATTCCGAAACGAACTGAAAATCACAAAATCAACTTTCATGCTGTTTTGGTTTGTCGTCCCTAGGGAACAGTTTTGACTGCGAATTCGCCGATGATGGTCCGATTTATTATACGGCTGAGCATTAGTGTAGTGGAAGGGGTGTGCCCAACTACACTGCTAGGAATAGCCGATAACCAAACAGAAAATTGTAATACAGAAGCACGTAAAGCTCCGATAGGTCAGGTGTGGTAATAAACCGGATGACAGTGGATAACTAACTACCACCAAATTGACTCGCGGTGGTAAGATTCAAACGACTGGTCTGAGATGTGACAGTCAAAAACTCTAGACCACTGGACAACCACCGGCTAGTAGCGCATAGGTAATGCATCACGCTCTGGATATCTCGAATGGTGGGGCTCAAAACCGAAAAGGCTGACATGAAATTACGATGAGGTTAACACTCAGTAGTCCACAGATGTCTATGTAGCCTCTAGGGACAGTAAAATGTCGTCCTAAGCTTTCAGTTTTAGCCGACGGCGTTGAATAAGCCAGAGAGTGTGAGCAGAGGGAAAAAAGAAAATGAGTGCCCAAAAGAGATAAAACTGAAACAAGAGGTAAAAAACAAACTCGGAATTGTCCAAAGTTCTTCGATTTGGAACTTGAATTCTTAAAACCAACGTCGGCTTAAGTGTTTATTCAGTTTCAACCGGACAACGAACTGTCGAATAAATCGAGGAGGTCCGTTAACGTGCGCCGATCCGTGCCATGCGACTTTCCAAAGGGGTTCTTTTTGTGTTGGAACTGGCTGATGTAATTTCAAGGTTCTTCAGCTCAAAAAGAGAGGGCAGGCCAGAGTGATGTGTTCGCTGACAGTCATTTTTGCTTTGCTCGGTGGTGGTGCTTTTGAAAAATATCGCGTACTTTGAACTTTGATACAACAAACGAGTGCTGCACCGAGGGAAGTCAAAACTGAAGGAGCAAGGCGGAGAGGTGCAGAAAATTGTGATCTAATTCTTGAGCAGAATTTTAAAAACACTATAATAATGCTTCGAGAATAAACCTAATGTGCTTGAAACACTATTGTATACTTGGTGCGCTGGTGGCAAGTCTAGCTGCAGGCCGGTGTATTATATAAACATGTGTATCAAATTTATTTGCGACCCACGTGTGAGGCTGATGATATTTTGCTTAGCTGACTACTTTAGACCCCACTTTTCGCGCCGAAACCTCAGGTCATCCGACCTCACCGGCAGGGGAAAACGCAAGACCCTAGTTTCGCCTTTGTTAGAGCCCACCAGCGGTGGATATCGTCCACCGCGCCCAGGGTTTTCCCTCAGACCAAATGGGACCGTGATCGCGTGTTCCTTCGTAGCTGCTGGGCAAAGCTTGCAGTCATGGACACGAGATCCGACCAGATCCAACTCGAAAATTGGAATCATCCGGGACGAGAGCTGGGTGACGTAGTGGCAACATGCATGCTCTCGTGGTGAATAAGCTTTGTACAAAACACTGACGAGCTCTAACAAGAGAGGAGCTTGGGTCTGGTGCTCCCAAGTGCAGGGTGGATTAAATGACCTGGGACTTGTGTTTGAAGAGCGGAATCGAAATGAGGGTCAGCCAAACAAATTATCTTGTATTCGTGTACACACAAAAGCTTTGGGGGCGCGTTCCTATGTATTTGAACTCTCCCGAGGCATCATCGGAATACAAATCGGTTTTGTTTGGCCCGTACAGCCATACGCTCACGCTCACGCGCATGACCTGCACCACGGGCATTCACGAACGCAAGCCTGCAATATTGCACACAAGTACACAATTGGCGTTCGTCGTGCATAGTCTCCGACAGAACTGACTAGTCAGGTCGTATCACGTATTGCAAGACATTGCACGACTTAATCTATGTGCACAGTTATCTTATGCTACCGATTACGTACGTCACTGAATCACGTACCTGAGTACTTGTTCGCGTCTTCACTCGCTAGCTTGTGCCGGAGCTTAGAGTACGTTGATACCGAATATACTTTCATCCTTATAAGTGCACCTTTCTCCTGTCCACCGAATTCGGGACACAACAAAAGCCAAGGCTGGCGGAAGATAAACCAACATGGAGGAGGGCTAGTGAATAACTGTAAGAAGAGAAACAGCAGCACCCCTTTATGGGAAGTAATTCGTTATCATTTGAAATTTTTCTAGGTTTATAGGAATTTAATTTACCATTTTGATGGGACTCACCCCAGAAAGTAACAAAAGATCCCAGCAATTTTTCCAAACTAATATTATCGTGCCCGTTACTTAAAAACGCCAACCACAGATTTCAGTTGAGAAACCACTGACAAAATTTAAACAGTGCTGTGCACCTTTGGTAGACATCATTGAGGACATTAGACACGATGCCCGAATTTATCAAAAAGTGAAGCACATCACAGCAATACTCACCGTTCCGGATGACAGTACAGCCAAGCTCGTTCGATTATTGTGGCTGACAGACCCCACGACAAACTATGCGCAACCGCAGCTCATATATGCAACCGACTTGCTTAAAGGTTTCCGCAGAGATTTTCAAGCGCATCTTAAAGGCCAAAATGCTATGGCCTTTTATCTCCTGGACAAGTTTCCAACGTCACGATGAAAATCCACCCTACTCGAAGCCGCTGACAAGGAGCACCACTAGTGCACGTGCTCAAGGCCACACAAGCTCTCATAACGCCAAAACTCTCCTATCCTATTCCAATTTCCTTCCGATAAAATAGTGGGGAAACTTATCGAAAGGCGGCCTCTGACTTCCCTTTTCACCGCAAATGATTCGGTCAGGATTACGACGGAAAAGACTCCCTTACACAGAAAAACTTCCAGATCAGTCACTTTACCGGTACAGCCCACAGGTACCTCACAAACTGGTCCCTTGCAGAGACCAGCCACTTCCATGCAACCATCATCCCCCACCGTGTAATCTCCGCACCAATTCATGCACCTGTCAACCTCGACAGCTCATCCCTATCGGGCCCTCAAACAGCATCCAGCAAACGGCAGTTACCTCTGCTTGCAGATTCCACCCCCACCCGCTCAGCATCTACCTTCTCTGTTCCTAACAATATCGCCGCGTATCAGGTATTAACAGCCTCCTCGTCGCCGACCATACCTCCACCAAGTAGGCGGCTCTGTAGGGTGCCCGCTGCCTATACTCCCTACACCTCATACGGCGGGGCCCATAGGCCCGTCCCTCCTGCTACTACTAGATCTCCCTAGGCTTCCACCGGCCTCACCGAGCCATCAAACCAAGCAAACTCGAGACTCATTCCGATCCATCACCGCGTGAAAATAGGCAGGGTCAAGCCTCACCTGTAGAGCCCTCCTACCTTGCGATTCACAGGTAAACCGGGAAGCAATGAGGGAGCCGCTGGGGACCAGCGGTCGCAACTGCGCTGATTCACCCACAGACCTGCATCCTCCTCTGCGGAGCCCATGTCTGTAGAAGCTAATATCTTAAAGATACAGTCGTCCAACTTACCTGACCAAAGCATGGACCACCAACACACTAACAATATTGCCCGACCCATGGCCACCCTCCCCAATATCAAGTCGCCGCAGTGGCCCAACGGCCTGCAGAACATCACCACGGAAAACCCAGAAACACGCCGAAGTCAACCCATAAGACGGATCACAAATACTTTGGTATCGCCGCGTGAACCTCAGCTTTTGACCCTTACCACTTATGCCCCAAAGATTATAAAAGTTTCTGCGGTACAGAACGTGGTGCTTGATAGACCTCCCTTCCCACCTCTGAATCAACACACTCCCGCCCCCATACCCTATGCCTCTCCGAAACGGGGTATTCCATGTCACTCCTTCTTCGGTTTTCCTTGACCCATTTCGCCACCTGGCTCAATCTATTACGTCTAATATTTCTAGTTTCCCATCTCGTCCGTCAGTGGACTAACTAAGTGCATTCCGCGGCCTCTGCTTGAGCCTCGACCACCACTCCGCCTTCAGGCCGCTTCAGTTCTTCGTCCACGCTCCGCGTTCAACCACTATCTCCACGTTGCTGCAAGATCCTGGAAAATGAAACAACCTTCTCAGAGGCTTTGCCAAAACAGTCTTCCCCTAGTTCCATCCGTGTTTCATCTACCTCCCAAGGATCTGGCCGATTCAAGCAAAACTCCGTAACTGCCCATCGTGGTATGCCTATCTTGAAGGCCAGCCAGCGCAGCCGCCCACTGGCACAAATTCTTCATCAGAGGCGCCGGTAAACTGGACAGAGTTAAAACGGCCCATTGTAAACCACGGTTCATACGACGATCCCTCGCCAACCTATCGCAATCAAACTTCGACTTAATCTACCAGGAAACTAACCAAAAACTATCTAGCTCTTTCCGCATAACCTCCACTCTTCTTTCAGGGTAGCTTTTACTTCGCGTACTAGCATCAAACCTGAGCCCGGATATCTTACTAGTTACCGAGACATGACTGACCGATCATACCCCATCAAGCCACGCTTTCATACCAAATTGTCAAGCCAACGTCAACAGTGGGTCCAAACATCGTGGAGGCGGCAGCGTTGTCTACACTAGATGCATATTCATGGTGAGTAGGGTCTACCATGTTGCTTTTGACTACTTTCTGGACTCGATCTGGCTCAGTATCAACGAAGGTCAACAACAACTTATGGGACACATTTAACTTCCACCAAACCAGGATATGCGCCAACTGATAGCAATAATAGATGTGTTTGACTATGTCTTTGACCTCACATTGACCACCAAAATCTTAGTCGATGACCTAAGTGTGCCTGAAATCTGTTGGTAGCTCCTGACATCCCCACCAAAACTCCAGGATTTTCTTTCATGTGTCCACGTTTGTAAATGGGCTCTACGTGTTTAGTCTCCCATTCGAGGGGAAAACATACTAGATCTCATCCTCAATTTTGGTAGAATGTAGGTACTCAAATCCTAGGTAGCTTCACCGGGAGTGACCATAAGATAGTAGCCCGTGTTTTTACGGCACTCCAGGCACGCACCGATAAGTGCCCAGAAACACATCATCCAAAAACAGTGGGACATATCGTAGAGCTTGCTGGAATCGCCTACTCTCCCTTATTCGTTCACAAAACTGGGACGAATTTTTTTCTTTGATCTAGAGATCGGGGATTCTCCTTTTTATTCCGATCCTAATTGCCGCCCAGACAAACCTCCCCAGCCCTGGGATCCAGGATAAGCAAAAGGCCAAGCCCTCTAGATAGTCCCAGCTGTGGGCTAGCCAAACAATAACGAAGTTTCACTAGAACCGCGGACTTCTCCTTGTATCTTAAAATTGCCTTTGGGTTCATCCATAGAAAGCAGGAGCCAGATGTTTTATGCCAGCCCAGCGGGACGAAAGCTCCGGCCAGGTGAACGATGGTGAGGAACAATCAACCCAGTCAAGCCACCTCATAATTAAACCATAACAATACTTAACAATCCTATATGGATGTGGGAGGCTTTCATTTCTTCGCGTCCTCCCTACCGTAGAATGACAACATATCCATCCCCCCTCCAAATCTGGGGACATTAGCAATCTTCTTAATGCCAGCGTTCCACTTCGATGGGGTGGCGGCCTTGGTAGCCAAAATAAGACCGTCCTACAGGCTAGGTCCGAAAGCCTTTCCGTCGGCAGTTTTCGGGCTTAGGCGGTAAAGACATTCCAATGTTGGTAATAAACATTTAATTCTTCACTAAGATGCAGTATTTTCCCTTCCCAACGGAAAACCCTCATCATTAGTTTTAGGATCTGGCGAACTTTCTACCGGTGAACCACTTCCAGGTAGTGTCCAGAATAATGAACAGAGTGATTAAGTAAAGATTAATATGCCACCTGCTTAACCATAACCTAATCAACTTTGGTCAGCCCGGTTTCCTAGGGAACAGGTCATATACGACTTGCAAGGTAGATCTCCCCAACCTGACCATGAAGGTTGACAATAATGACAAATCGGCGATAATGATCTTTCTGGACTTGACCGCAGCTCTTGACTGAGTATTCTACTTCTGATTACCGGGGAAGATCATAACATACAGAGTCGTGGGCCCGAAGCCCGCTTGGGTTTCATCACATTTATCAACCCAAGATCAACAGTGACTGTCGGTGAAACTTCGTCCTAAATCCCGATCGGTAACCAGCAATGTCGTGCAAGGCAGTATAGCCAGCCCACCACCTTTCCTAATGTACCTAAATGGTATATTTAAAGTTTTTCAACAGGGGTTCCCTTCCTGATTGCTGATGATATTAAAACCGTTTACACTTTCCAGTCCGCGTAGTTAACTTCTGTCGTGGATGAAAATATTTATGAATTGTTTTCCGTCATTTCCTGAAGTAATGACTGCAGGATGAGAGCTTCCCCCGAAAAAGGTAGTATTTCGATTTATATGTGTCATGTCCCCCCGGGAACATTTGGAATCAACGACCCATCCATACCCAATAACACCCAGGTACTCGACGTACGTCCCAATGATCCCAAATCGAGCAGCGCGTAACCAAGTTGAAAGAATCTCAAAATCACAACAAGAGCGGTTCGTGGTTTCTGCTATACAGAGCTGAAGTACAAAAAATGGACAAATATATAGACACCTCAAGTGTGCAGCCAAATAGACTCAACAGTAGATCCAAAAGGTTTAAAGTCCCGTGGTGCAAGCTGGACGGTCTGAAACGGCTTAAGGTCGAATTCGCGTAGCTAACAGACAAACAAACGTGCAAAAGTGTGGGGCATGGATGAGCTTAGCAAAGTAATGTCGAACATAGTCAAATTCGCAAAGCAAGCAGAACTTTTGGAGGGCTTTTCAATATTTTTCCCTAACACGCGACTTGGGTCCACAATATTCATGTATGTTTGAATTTTTTGAACTTGCAGCCATCCTTGTGGTTGAAGCCTGCCGGACCCCCTGGCCCAATCGTCAAAGATCTATGGTACTGAAAGTTAATTAAGCTTTTTGAAGTCTCACATCTGACTCCTCTATAATGCGGCTCAAATATTTGCCCCCACGTGACAGAGAGCTCGAGTAGCGTTCGAAAATGCAAGACGTATCTTCACTAAATGGCTCCTAGGTTCTTCCTTCCCGTTAAATTCTATGGTGCCTTGTGATCGGCTAAACGTTGATCCCCTATGGCTACGCCGCACAAGAATTAATCTTTCACAATGTATTGAAAACAAGTTTTGCAGTTGGACTCTTAGGTGGTAATCCTTCTTGACCATTCCCTTTCTCTGCCTGAGTTCGTACTGAGATCACTCTTCGTTCTTAATAAGCACGCTTCAATCTGGAACGAGATGCCACAACAAATTCGTGCATTATCATCATCCTCTATGATGTTAAAACGAGAAACAGAAGCATCTCTGAAGGTGAACACATTGACCAGGATGTACAATTTTTGTATTTCAAGGGCCTAAGCCTTTGAAGTAGGACCAGGAAGCTAATAAATCTAATATCCAATTTAAACATCTTAGTCCCAATTAGGCTCAATAATAAGCAGGAACTTATCCAACATTTGAACACATGTGTGAGTGACTCTGCTGTTTCTAAAGTTGGTTTGGGATTCCAACCTGCTCAGGGGTATCCTAGCTCGTGATCGACGTTCTAGTTTTGCACCCCGCTAGAAGAACACCTAACTGCTGGAAATCCCCTGATTTGGATCCGTTCTATCAAGCACATGAAAAGCTTTCGTCGGGACATTCAACCAAATCTCGGCTGAATCAATCTTTTTTCAGTTACCGACCCTCGGTTTAGTGAGCCTTAAGATACTCACAGTTCGTCGGTTCGTATTTTCGGCCTGTGATTTCAAGCAGGCAGCCGTGGAAGTATCAACACCAACCTCGCGTTGTTACAGAACGGGCTGGCTATCAACCTCTGCCAAGACGCGGAAGTACCTGTTTTTCCTACCGAAACTACTTTGCCTGTGGAGATGACCTGTATTTGAAAAACAGCGGCTGAGTCACCCGGCGGTTAACATTTGTACTGGAATCCGTCCAACGTCGTTATCCACAGAAGCAAGCCCTCGGTTGGAAGTCTCCGGATTGCTGCCCTTATCTGAATGCTTGTTTTCCCTTGTATTTTTCTTCCGTGGTTCAAGGCTACGACTCCCTCAGGGGCAGTGGCATCTGGTCTGTGAAAGAATCACAGCAGGGGAGAAACCATCCCTTGCAGCTTCGAACCCATTGGACCTGGAGTAAGGAAAAGCTGATCGAGGAGAAATGTGGAGTACACCCTGCCTTGCTCTCCCAGCCCCTCCGTAAATTACAGGCAAACGGAAAAAACACTTCCTGCTGAGAACTTCTTGGGCCAATGCTCTTTGCCCCCTTCAACTAAAGATGAATTTTTGGCATCAACCTAGACCCAACCATGTATATGGGAAACCCCAAGTATTCGAGCTTCTGAGCAAGACGTCAGTTCATTTTTCTGAAACCATGGGTGGTGATAGCATGCTCTCTAGCTCTCCACCTATACCAGTTGACCCCGCCTGTTACTGTTTTCAAAACTTTAAGGTTCCCCCCAGAGCCCCTGACCAGCCCGCCTGCTTCTGATGCATTAGTAAATACACCGTTTAGAAAGTCAAGTCAGGTGACCTCTGCTCTGGCGAAACCGTGCATTGATTCACCTACGGACTAAGCCTAGCTTGAATGTGGCAGCTACAAAGAGAAATACGAACATTGCACATTTGCAGTTTGCCATCCATAAATACTTTCTCTATGTCCATATGGGGCCCGCGCACCGAGAAACATGTCTTCCAAAGTCCGCTATGGACCTCCCACCACGGTGTCAACCTAATTTTGCAGCAGAAATGCCTCGGGACATCAGCCTACCCTCAAAACCCTCTTCCTTTTCTGGTCCCTGGCTCCAACACAGTGGTCTTATCGCCTTTTTCCCTAGTTTTTCGTCAACTAAAATGTCACCACGCGGATTACTATTCTTCAGTGGCCGCCACTTGAATATTGTGTGCATAAGCCCATAGTAGTTGGGGATCTTACCCCACTTAGCCGTATTTTTCTGTTTCACTACGGCTGCTACGAAAAAGCACCACACGAAGAGGCTCTGCCGCAACTCCAGGCATTTCTTCTTTTTTAGTTTAACAACTACCTTTGCCGTCCTCGCTCACAGCAAGTACAAAGAAAAGAGGATTATATTTTTTCACTCCCCGTTCAGATCCTGAAATTTTAATGGCATACCATTTTCCGCCAGAAGAATAATAGACACTTGCCTGTTCCTAAAGAGAGTTGTTCGAAGGTTATTTCTATATCCAACTTTGTATGATTGGGTGCTGCAAACGAAGCGATGGAAGATAAGTATTTCTATTCGTAACTGGCCGAGCCCCCACCCCGCCATATTCGGATGACTAACCGAAGTAAAATGCACTCAATACCGTGATGAGTGGCTCACGGCCGGAGATACCCTCTTTTTCTGCACAACGACTCATCTTGTTGGACATATACACACATCGAGGCCCTAAAACAATCCTCAGGAATGGTCTTACCCCTGTTGATGTCTCTGCCCAGGTCTACGCAAAAACAGACCAAAAATCAAATGTTACCGCACTGGCAACCTATATCCATCATTTCATTTGACAACTTCATCCAGTGATCCATAATCCTGCAGCCTGGAAGAGGCATCCCTTACCCCGACAGAGGAGTATAGTCTCATGGTAATATACATTATCAACATCTCCAGCTGACGTGTCATACCTAGACGAAAACTCGCTGCGCCAGTGTTGGGTGATCAACAACTAAGCAAGGTCATCGGTCTCAATCGCGGGTCGGCGATGTCCCTCTCCGTAAAAGTCTCAGCAAGGTGGATAAACAACACTAAAGTATTTTATGCCTTTCTCGCCTGGAGAGCCCACTATGGATAGAAGGAAGCCCCAAGAGACCTGACAAAATAATACGTTTAATAGTCGCACAAAAAGGTCAGGCACACGCTCACGCAAACTCATTTGAGGTCTTACCAGCTTCAATATTTCCGCTCTCTTTAACGGTATTCCGTTTATCAGATCATTCTTCAAGTCTGAGGGCTTCGTTGTTCTCCCACCAGAAGTTGATTCTTATCACTGGGTGATGCCTATCACTCCTGGTAATCACCTCACCTCGTTTACTGGATCTTGGTTCGTTCCATATCCATGTATGTTCTCTTGAGAAAATTTTGCTGTTTTCCTTTTGTTTGCTTCATTCAAGAGATCAAAAAGTATCCTCGATCACCTCAGCACTTGCTGTATCATCCAAATACCAGGACAACTTTCGTTCTAACAATTCCATGATTGACGACTCTTTACCGCCGCCGGTAATTAGATCACAACTGACTCGTACTAGCCCCTCAAATCTTTGTCACCGTACTTCATTTAAACTCCGCCCACTTCTATTCTCTTATTGCTAAAGCGAGCGGCCCCTTCATTTAAAATTTGGAATGTTTCGTTCGCTTGAGTACAATTATACATCCTAATCACGCGCTTGTGTGTGAGCCTCGGCCACGGTACAGAAAAATTCCTATTATAATTACTATCAATAGTAAGGTCAACCCACAGTAATAACCGCTGGACCTTAAAATTGAGACTAAAAGGAAATCACCAAAGATGAGTTATCTTAATGAGCAACGCTAGTTGCTAATTCCCGAGGAAGTAACGCAAACAAGTATAGCTGTCTTGGTAGATAAATAACGCCAATGTCACGAGGAAAAACAGAAACAAGGTACATCCAACACTATCACCGCCATGTATGCCAAGTAATTAAGAGCCTTTTGTTTGCATTTGTCTATGGAGTGCCGCTCATGTAAGCACGGCCGCACGTTGAGGCATCGCACATGTTCAGTTTAATGGTTATGCTAGCTTCTCGAGATTAAAAATGCTTATCGTCCCCTTCCCCTCGTAAGAACGATAATTTTGTCGTCTAGCGGTATGAACAGTAAAACCCTAGCAGTCCAGAAGTGCAGCAGCCCATACGTACCGCGGCACAAGCTGCAAGTCCCGTTTTCTGGAATCCAAGCAGCACAATGCCCACAGCTGCAGTGGGCAATTGTGGGGACAGCCCAAGGCTGAGGTGGGCAAGTGAGCAGCTTGCCAAGCGGCACGCCTACACGGGACTCATATGGGACTCGTATGGGCGTGCTGCTTGGGAAGGAACTGGTGGTAGTTCTCACAATTACGCCACGACACCAAAATGAATATTCTATGTTTCAGATCAAAATAGAATACTACAACAGTTATCTTGATAATGATTTGCTAAGTAAATTAGGCGAAGTGCTTCACTATGTCTAGAAAATACACCGAAACCTGAACACAAGTCAGCGAGCCAACCTACATCCTGACCCAAATCCGCAGTTCACTGGGACTTAGAAAGAAGGTCGTGTCAAGCTTGCACATGGCCGGTAGTAATCAGAGCCGGTCGAGCGCCCATATATCCTTCAGGCTTACACTCAGAACCTGGAACGCTGCTGCAGCTGTTGTGTACGCTTCCTGTCAGGCTGGTCTGGCTAAGGTTTCCGGTGGCCCTGTTTTGCTACAAGGGTAATTATTGGAAGCCCATTCTCACCGTCTGAACGAGTGATAACGGTCATGCTCGCTGTTCATTAAAAATAGAACGGTAAGCTTCGCATCAAGTCTAAATTTTGGTCCACAAGACAAGCAACAATGTTACATTTCCGATGTTTTCACTTGGCTTTAAAGTTCCATATTTGCGACCACATCATTCTATTTATTGTTTGGCATTTCTCGAAAAGTAAAACACGTTTCGAGATTATCATCTCCTTGGTCAGTCGGTTCAACAACCTGATGACCCCACCGCGGATAAAAGTGGCTTAAGCATTCGACCTAAGTTTTGCCCTTAGTAGCTCTAAGCCATTTTCTCCTGTCCGTTCTTTGTGGTTCATCTCAGGGTTGTATACGGATTCCATTCCTGTCTATTCTCCCACAGTTCCAAAGGCTTTCCTGTGGTCCTACTTTCCGAAGAACATAGACCGACCTTCTGGGTCTTCCTAAAAATCTTCCCCCAGTGGTTACCAGCCATCCTAGTGGCTAGCCACTGGAAGTTTGAATGTCGCACCATCCAAAAGAAGATTTTCCAGGCCAGCACACGGTATTCAAAGTGAGGCCTCATCACGCTTCTTTACATAGATATCTACACCTCTGCATTCTCGAAAGAAAATGTCAGCTTTAACCAGAAAGCCGTTGTTAAGCTTTACGAGGAACCAGGCTGCTTTATTCAGTCCATCCAAAGCCTTCGGACATAACTCTACTAAGTATTTTGTTTGCTGCGCAGCGTCAATCATCAACTGACCACTTTCAGGCGTTACTGCCATAAGAACCGTTTTCTTGGCCAGTAGGTGCCTTTCGTCCTCAGGAACGATAAAACAGGATAATTTGTACATTTTTCAGCTTCCTGTAGAAGGATGCTTATCTGCTTGACCATTACTTACGGTAGTCCTCGTGGTATAAACATTTACTCACTACAAAACCGCCGCAAAGGAAAATGAATCATCATTTTAGGTGTTCACAAAAACCGGTGAGAATAGAATGGATTATTTCAGAATCCTTTTTGGGTTGGGTTCGCAGACGCGTGACCATCGAGGACAAAGTTACCAACTATAGTTATTCTATAGGAAAGTTAGATAGATTGAAAGAACAATCTCAGACTTGGGCAGCAGCGCAAAGTTGTCAAACTTTGTTTTAATGCAGTAGAAAGATACCAGTTTCGACGGTAAATATCAATCTACTTCGAACCTTCTACCGGGGAAATTAGGTGAAGCGGGATTGGCCCAGCACCGTGGTTCAAACTACCACCGTGAACGCCATGGTCACTGGGGTTGGTCATCGACGGGGTTAATCCAGTAACATTCGGTTGAATTTTTCGGTAATATAGGGAAACCAGAATTTAGCAATGACTGTTATTGTTTTCCATGCGCGTTCAACTTTGGTGGTCCTTTGAAACCATACGGAAAGTTTTATTAGTTTGATCTCTAGTTTTCGTCAGTGAAGATTAGTTTTAAGAAAGCTTTATCGTTGACCGATTTGATAGAAAAGTTGCATTAAATTATTTTGGTAAGTTTCGTAACCTTATCAGGTAGTGAATTTTCTGCGCACCTCATTTCTTGACGAAAAATTTTCAATGATTTATGACTGAAAAACAAGGCCTTAGGTATGCAAGACTAGTGCTCCACGTCCTTCAAAACGTTGCCAGTCTCCAAAGCTTTGATTCTAACTTACAACTTATGGCGCACTGTCTGCATTTACTCTGGTATGTATTTGTACTACTAAGTCCCATTTTCTGGCATGATTTTCAGTTAGGCTGATAAATTTTTGATCGTCTATGATACTTACGGTTGCCCAGAGTTAACGTCGGTAACGTTGTTTTACTTATCATCTGGTTAATCTAAGAAAGATCAGCTTAACACTGAGGGTATCAGTAGTGCTGTACACTCCCTGGAAGTACTTACTGGTGGAAGGCCTGGTGAATGTGGCTGTTTTGCATTTTCACGTCGGATAAGGTGTAAAGGCATTTTTCAGATCACAGATGTCGATTTGATATTAGTAACGGTGGTAAGTTTCCCAACCGTGGTCGAGATTGAACCAGGAACGAATGATCAAAGTGTACAGCAATACTCAACAAGGTAAAGTGTTCACATATTTTAAGAATAGGAGTAGCACGTTTCGCCGACAGTCAAACAAACCCGGGTGGCGTTCGAATGTAAAATAACTACATTAAATTGCCCAGCGCCTACTGTTCGGTTCCATACCCAGTTTTCAGAAACCAACCAGAGGTCGGTGAAGCACGGAATTGTGGAAAAGGTCATCATTATGGAACCCGGGGGGTGATTAAATCCAGGGATAATGGGGAAAATGACGAGTGCCTATTAGGGATCTTTTAGGCGGGAAGTTGCGCTGAGGCGGTCAGGCAATAGGAAATAGTGTACGATTTCCCAGGGTAAATAAGATCACTACTGGCACCAACCAGTACGTGAGAAACTCCTGATACATGCATGGTTGGAGATGCCTAGTACGGTTAAAAGTGAAACTAGTCAAATAATCAGTTGGTGGCATCAGTGAAGAGGTTCTTGGAAATCTCTCATGGTAGTGACTTGTGCAAAAGTGGGTTGGTTTTATCATTTAAGAGATTCAGGGCTGCAGTAGAAGAGGAATTCCCATAAGTTGAATGAGATTCATGATGAGTTGGTAGCAACCTCCATGATCCGTATTATGAACTAGGTATGGAGAAGGTTCAGGCTGGACCCATGCGACAAGGCAAGGATATAGTGGTGAATAATAAAAACCTGGACGGTGAGTGAAGTAGAAGCACTATTCCGGCTTCTCTACCGGCTGTGAGAGTTGGCTTCGACGGCCGAGCAATCTTCTAAATCCGAGGTTCTGGAATGTGATACGAGTAAACCGATAGCTTAGCCGGAGTTCATATTTTGGAATAGTGAGCCGTGATCAGCTTGATTCTTATGGTCGGCAGGTATAAATCCAATGACTTTGGAAGTAGTAGGGGAGACGTGGCAAAAGACGAGACAGACCATGCAAGATAACGGTGGATGCTATGAACCTGATGAATTTTAGTCCACCTGAGATGATACTCTGGAAAGAGAATTATAAGGTTCAAAACAAGATGAACCCCGACAGAACGCATCAGATAAAGAAAACTGCGATCTGATAGAGTGTGACAGACAGCACTGAGCCGCAGAGTGGTCGTGAAATATTCGAAGTGAACAGGAATTCGAATGATACTTTCGGCGGCTGGTGATTGGGCTGAAGTACTGTTAGCCTAGCTAGGGCGATGGAATAAGAGAGTAAGTTACCAAGTGCCAGTTTTACGATTTTCGGCGGTGATGCCCCAGAGAAAACAGGACTTAGACCGAGAAACAAGGATGTTATCGATCATGCTCCGGCTCGGATTGCGCTGGAGTACTGAGATCGTATTTGAATATTGGCAAGGTGGCATCACTAGGTGTAGATGGGCTGGTTAGTGTGATCTTACATCATCATTAGAATACTGCATAGCGGGACGACAAAGTGGGGAGCAATGAGATAGGGCCGGAGTTTCGACAAGGAAAGGCACTCGGGCGGCCAACCTTGGGTACCCTGGTAGACAGCTGTGCGGCACGCCTCAACTAGGACTGCGTCACAAGACACATCCCTTGTGGTTCATCTGGGGTAGCACCAAAGGTGATTCACAGTTTCCAGAAGTTTATTTTGTAGCTTTATCACAGCCTGATATCTGGCTGATAGAGGAGAGGGAGCCGATTTTGATGGACTACCAAGGCTCCCAAGTCCTGACCGAAACACGGGCCGAGTGTGGCAAGCCGCTTTTTAAAAATGTCAGCCATACCAGTCATTTAGTAGCTGAACTACCGCCTTGAGATTTGGGTCGCATGTAACAAACCGGGCGTGATCACAGGACGAAACAGTGAGACATTTGTCTCGCTTTTTGCGCTAAACATATAAGCCATGATGTTGATGTCTTCTTGTTGGTGGTCAGCTACATGCAGTGAGACAGCGGCAGCCAGGAATCCTCACGGATTCGCCGTGGAAATACCCGTCAATTCCGTGAAGTTAGGGGCACCAAGGTGGATTACAGGAGAAGCGAAATGCATAGAAAATTAGAGTCTACCACAGCTTCGGTCGTTTATTGGAATTCCTGGTCACCGTAACGTCGATTTTCAGAAGAACAAAGTGCTACGCGCAGCGCAAAATCAATGGAAACGGAGGAGATAAGACAACAGCTAAAACATGATCCAAGCTACTAGAAGGGGCAGCATTAGAAGCAGAGGCCATTTCCGATGGCTACGGTGCTCATGATAGGTTGCATGACAGCTTGTAGTAAGAAACTTGCTTATGGTATGCTGGACCAGGTGTGACGTCGAAACAACGTTAAGTTGCGACTATCACCAGTCCATCAAGGAGTAGCCAATTAACACGAATCCCTTAACCAAAATGCGGTTGATTCGTAGTTTCTACTGTACTAAATTGAAAATAACATAAGCACAAGTACTTTCAAACCTCTTGTGTCCGGCCAGATAGAGGTAGCAGTAAAACCCAAGGGTCCAACTTTCCGTGGCCCAAGCCTGACTGTCAGAAACGATAAAGGCCCAAAATTCAAATGTCTCACACGAAGAAACGCGTGCAAATTTGCTGTGTGTGGACAAACTTGGCAAAGCAACGTCAAACGTAATCACTTTCACAAGGTATGCAGAACATATGGGAGAATCTGCAATGCATAAACTTTACATTGCATGGTATCTGGAAGTTTGTCCCAACCTATAAAAACAACTCTAACGGGGAGCTTGGCAAGTAGGACGGGCAAGGAGGGAGCTTCGTACCCAAGAGAGCATTTTGTATGGGATAGTGAAATTGGCGATGCATGAGGTTGTACAAAAAGGAAAGTATAGCTCAGGAAATAAGCGGCAGCATGGTCCATGGCGCACTATGTTATGAATACGTGACTCTCTTGGCCCGCGCCTCAACGGCGAGCCAGCAACCCAGACCAAGGCCGTCCTCCCGATCCGCCAAAGTGAACGAGGCACTGGAGTACACGGGAATCAGTGCCTCTGGGAATCCGAATTATCCCTCCCCAAATCTCCGTAAGTGTCTTACTGCACGGGCACGGGGTGGAAGCTTACTACATACTTACGAAAAGTTAACAGTTTAGGCCCAAGACTGATTCACGGGGAAGGCATAATAACTTTGTGTCGGCCGTGTGGTACCAAAGACCTGTAACCTGGTAGTCACCGTACCTTTGGGGAGGTTCCACTGGGCCTTGTTTCAATAGTGAAAGGAGAAACAAGTGGTTGCTCCTTATCCGTTGGAGCCAAAGAGTTTCGAGTTGTGGCAGGTTATTGAGCTGTCTACAGTAAAGGCTAGAAGTATAGCCAACTACTTGTCAAGTGAAGGTACCCTGGACAATTTCGGTGGAATCCTGCTAGACTGGAGCAAGTTAGAGCCACCTATGGCACCATTCTTTAGCAGTGACTTGAAGCAAGCACTGAAAACACCGAGTTTTATTTTATAAAATCGGGGCATTCCGTGGTCCAGTCTTATTAGCCCTCGGTACATAGAATCTTGGGTGTCTGTTTGCTCGAAGAATTTAACTGAACAGTATTGTGTATCCACGTCAAGTAGTGATGATTTTTGCCAATCGGAAAAAAGCCCCTACTAAATTTTCCGGGAGAAAAGTGACACTTGTAAGCAGCAGTGCAGCTTTTCTCAGTCGAGAACTTTATTAGCTTGCCGGTACACCACGGAATGAGTACGCGCAAGTCCTGAGATTTGTTTACTGTAGCACTGCCCCATCCCGTCCCCACCTCTCACGGCTCTCCAAACCAGTCCTCACGTGGGTGTTTTCCTGCTTTGCAATATGCTAACAACGAGAGAGATATCACGGTAACCAAGCAAACACCACTATATCGGATATCCCTGCCCTTGATCAAGTGTAATCTCAGCACAATAGTACCATCGAGCATAAGCATAGACGAACTCACGGCTGTTTCTCGGCACGAGGCAAATTTTCTTTAGTGCGTCATCGCCGACACCATCATAGTTTCTTCCACTTTAGGGCTCCCCAGGAACCATTCAATATAGAGTAACCACTATACCGGAAGAGACCGTAACAAATATAGTGCTATGCTAGCAGGGTACCAGTCCCATTAACTCGTATTGTTCCTTCAAACCCACCTTAGCGCTTCGGTGCTGAAGTGCAGACTGCGTAAGCAAACTAGATCGAGGGTTACCATTTCTAGATCCTCTTAACCGTAAAGCTCTAGGTTTTTCTTAGTATCCCAACACTGCCACACCAACTTGCGAACCAATAATACTTTAGAATGCATACAAAATGGCCCAACCGGTGGACGCAACTCTGCTAGGCTGTAGCATTATAGCTCAGTCCCCGGAGAGCCTGCTCCACTCTGAAAGTGGAGTAGGTGCCACTGACCGCTTGAATGAACTTTATCCTTGTCCCATTCACATAAATCTAACCAGTTCATTACTGTTGTCGTCATATATTACCCTCACCCATAGATGGAACCACGTCCAGACTGCAATCCCCCTTTATTTCGGGTTCGTCGCCTCCCACCATCTAAGTCTCCAAACTGGACAACCAAAGATGCCACTATGAATCGTACCGACGGGAACCCAAGTGGGACCTTTCATAGCATCTGAGACTGCAATGAAGCCATGCGACAGAAAATACCCCCAATTGCCCACCAGATTAACTAGTGTTTTTTAACGCGAAACCTCTCCTGCGGATATCAACACCATAGCCACCACAAGTAGCAGTTCACGCGCAACTTGCTAATATACCAGTCGGCACTTAAATCCGTCATATCTCGCCACACTCGGCTGATTGACAGACACAAATCCTTTACCCCGCCAGAAGAACCATACCCATAGAATGTTGTACATTACCAGTATTGACGCGGAATAACACGGAGGCTCAATGCATCAATGTATATATATATATATATATATATATATATATATATATTTGTCAGTGAAGCAGCATAATATTGCTCAATTCAATGCAGAGATTTTCCACCTTAGTATCTGTTGCAGCAGTCCATTTTCCTCTCGATTAGTGTCCGGCTGGAAATTGATCCGCAACTTTTCCAGCTGTGATTTCGCATTTCTGAATGGTACAGGTTATTGATCCCGAAATTAAACTCACCTTCATATGGATTTCTGTTCCTTCCACACTCACCAAAGTTCAAAAATGCATATTCATTAAATTGGTTTCATGTCTCCTTGTTTCATAACTCATTCATTTTATTGAACCCCGGCAGAACCGACATTCAGGGTTTGCATCAGCTTTATGGTTTGCTATTCTCTTCGCATGCATCCATTTCGCCGAGTGTACTTCCATACAATCTCCTTTTCTTCCTATTTAAAACTTCGCTGTTCGCAGATACCCGGTAAACCGCCGTTTTTCATGGCTTGCATCATTCTCGTTGATAATGCACCTTTAGCATTATGAATGAACGACCTATTCGGTACAATAGCGGTGAGCCACCTCCCAGCCCGAAATTGAAACCCGTTCAAAGTTGCCGCGCAAACCGTTATGAGTGATCCATATAAACTATCGCTGGCTATGTTTTTCTACCTTCGGCGCTTTTGGCTTTTATACCTGAAGTTTGTGAATATTTCAACTTACTGAGTAAGGCTGTGCAACGTGGTCATGCTCCTGCGCGTGCTTCTCGATCATAGCAGAGAAATATAAGATTATTATTATCATTAATCAAAGTCGAAGATATATAATAGCTTTATATGGTCGGCGAAAAGAAACGCAGCTTCAGTGCAAACCACACTGAATATGTCATTTATTCACACGAGGAACGATGAAGGGCTCAGTTCCCTACCTTACTTCACTCCACCGGGCTAGGTGTGTAAGTGGAGCCATCGGCGTTTGACACTCGACTAGGCGAGGACAGGACTCTTGTGAGGCATAAATTGGAGCGAAGATGCCCTAAGGCTGGACCCTGATATAAAGCCATTATGAGACTCGCGAGCAAAGGCCTGAGACATGTCTAAAATAGTTGTGGTCATAGCCTCACCATCGTAATTAGGTTCAAGTAGTCCCACAAACTGGCCGAGCATGAGGGACATCCCGGGACATCATGCAGGAATTTAGGTAATCGATGGGGAGATGTCGTCTGGTTTAACCATCAATAACCTCTCCATTAGTCTCGATACCACTGAGATGTAGTGACTGAGGTCGGTGGCTGGCAGGTCCTCCCATGTCAGAATAATAATAGCCGGGGTTTTCTACTGTGAAGGCACAAATAAGACCTGATGAACATATTCAATAAGCTCGGTAAAAGGACCGGAACATCTGGTCCTCTCGATTTAATGATTGGCTGTGGTTGCGAATCCGATCCGGGGCTGTAAGACACTTTGATGTTTTAAATTATTTGTTCGATTCCGGGGAGAAGAAACTTTGCAGAAGTGGCTAATATGAGAGTACTGGCTGAAAGCTGCAAAGAGCCCTGTGTCAGTGGTTAAAGAGGCAAAATTTTGTTGAACGCTTCTGTAATACCCAGTGGCTTATCAGGGTGTGTGATTAAAAGAGAGAAAGGAGGCAGGCGGGGCTATTTGAGATTCTCCGATTTCGCCAGTTTTGCCAGAATCTCGAATTCCTTGGAAAAAGCCTGAGGTTATCTGCTCCGGCTGCATTATATGGCCATTGAAGTATCGTTCAGTATCATAGTAGATATGTGATTTAGCTGTACAATAGTAAGATATCCCTCGTTTCAAGGTAAACGCGTTGGAGCCTACTTAATTCTGGACTGAGAAGAGCCCTCACGAGCTGACCCAGTGGGTTTTGCTGATAATTGCTGTCACTTTCGCAAAGTAAGTTTTTGGGAGATGGGCCGATACTCGTACGGGTCAACTAGTCCTGTGAATGTTAGCAAAGTTGAAAAATGGCTGTTTATGCCGACCTTTGCTTAACTGTCTGAAGAGGATGACTTTTGGACCGTATCACCAGTTTGTTAGGGAATTTTGGGGGCAAAAATCTTCACTTCCATTTGAAGGGGTGTTCTTACCAGAATTTCAATTGACCTAAACCTTGAAGCACTTGTGACTATACGTCGTTCAGTGGTGAATTCTCGAGCAATTTTCCACCAAGAAGCTAGAGAAGACGGGGGCGGCAGCGGTTTTGAGTCCTTTTTTCTTAGCCTGACACAGCGACATGGATAGCGAGTCACGCTCACTTGATGAAAGACGGTGGGTTTAACCATTATGGTGTCCGGATCATAGTGCAGAACGAATACAACCAGTGTTTTGCGTCCTGCAATCTCAGAATTTCAGACTTTACCGAGCCAAGAAATTGACTGGCCGTTTTCGTGTTGTGGCGACCAGGGAATGCCGCGGGCCAAAGAACGGAGGTCAATAGTACTAGTTCCGATAATGTGCTATCAACTGACCCTTTCTGAGCAGACGCGTTTGCAAAACTATTTTCGGTAGGACTAGCTCTTTCACGGGCTTCTTAAACATTTCTATATTATTTGGGGTACCCTGGCTGTCAGGTCGCTTGGGTTCCTGAGTTAAGATGGAGCAGGAAATTGCTAGTTGAGACCGCTTATTATTTGGCCTTGACATTTCTATTTCAGAAATATAGATGGAAGGTGATGCGATCTGTGAGGATAGCTACGGAATATGCAGCCGAGAGGAGGATACTCATGGTACTGCCGGTTTTTCTATAGCTGACTCAAGGCAAGTCAAACAAATTATAAGAGACTCATCTACTGGGAGGTGGGAGGATTGCCCAAATAGGGCTATAGCAAAAACTTTTAAACACTTTTCGGTGTAAGTATTCTCGGTATAGTCAAAGGTGTAGTTAAGGAAGTCCACAAAATGTTCCTGTCGAAGTAAAGCAACTCCGACCGCAACATGAAGACACAGGTCCCTGTTACAAGTTACCGAGCCTGAACCCCCAACAGTCATTGGGAGCGCACTGTGAACCAGTCCTTTACCAATAAAGTACGTCACCCATGTCTTTGCTGCGTGGGAACTTGGGGAACTGGAGTACCACTCCTGGGCTGCCCTCACGAAGGAATACTAAACGCAACCTTCTAACTGTACATGCAAACAAAGCAGTGGGGGAAATAGTGATCAGAATGGCTCGGTCCCGGAAAGAGTTCTGGGTCCGCTCGCGCATTCCAGCGTCAATGTGACCGAGCCATAAGGTGTACGGGATGGTAGCTTTCCGGCTGTAAGATGCTTGGAGGATGTTTCCATCTTCATGGAGCTCCGTACTGGCACAGCACACCATTCCCAAACGCGAAAGTCTTTACAAAAATTGCGTGTCTAAAGCCTAGACCTTCTGCAGGTGATCTCCACCGAACAGCCCGGTCGAGCCACAAACAATTAAAGACCGATGGAATCGTGGTGGGCGCATGTATATATTTGACCGGTGAATCAACATAAAGTTATGATGTGAACCAGGGCAGTACCACCAAAAAGATACCCACAAACGGAGCAGCAACTGCCCATAAAAGTCTTCGTGAACGACTTATGTCCTAAATTGAAGACACCTAGGTGAAACCACACTTGAAACTCTTGCGTCTCCTTGGCTGAGCAGCGCTGCACCCAAGGTTTGTAGGAGTGCGCTCACTCTTCCGGGCAGAGCAGATATATGAGCGATGATGAACTTGACGGAAAGGACATCCATAGCAAACTTAGGTGACGTTGTGCGTGGAAAGACGATGCGGACAGAGTTCCCGTGCGCTTACAGGCTTTCATTGGATGGGGCAGCCAACGAAGGTTTCCAGTTTAAGAGATCCAAAGGAAGTCAAAAGTTACTAATACGTCGAACAAGCCCGAGGCAGGCGAAAGTGGAGCTCTAGAGAAATAGAGACAGAAGTTATACTCAAAAACGGAGAAGCTATATTCAACTGGCGGTACGCTAGGGAAAGTTGGATGTCCACCATATGTGGTAAAAATTTATCACCTGTCATTAGAGATAAAGAAGAATCACAAATAATTTTTCCTGTTTCCTTTCGGAGTTCAGCTCATCATTTTTTACTGATGCGAGCTTGTCACATGTAGTGAGATGGAACAAGCACAAGTAATCAGAAACGGAGGTAAGGGAGCGGCGGGTAATTCCCGCACAGAAAGAGAGCCCTCTTAGTTCGACTTTAGGTTGACGGAGAAGCAATGATGGTATTGAAATTTCGGTTAATCAGGCACGGGGGCCTTGATCGGCTATTTGCCGAGGAATGTAGGAGTTGCAAGTGCCTAGTGAACAGATATGTGTCGAGCACGGTGATAGGTGTTGAAGTCGACTGTGGCGCCCTGCGAGAATGACAGCTTAGGCGGGCTTCGCCGCACTCGTTTGCATGTCAGAGGCCAGCCCGCGTGAAAAAATGGTCCACATCCATTTGAGGCTGGTACAGTACTAAGCCAAACCGTTTAGCGAGCTACAACAGAATATTGTAGACCTGCAACAGACGGGAAGAAAGGCAGTCTAGAACTGATTCCAGGTGAGTTTCAATAATAAAGGACTACGATGCGTTATGGACTGAGCGGTTCTATAGAAAGGCAACTAGAAAGTAGCTTCACGTTTAAGATCGTGCTTTTTTGATCACAGACTGGTACGGGCTTTTGATGAGGCGATGGAGCCTTAAGTATGCATATGTGAAGGAGCAGTTAGGCTGTTGTTGGCCGGAACCACTGCAAAATTAATGCGTCATACCATGTAGAGCTCTTTAAGGAGTGTCGGATTCTTCAGCCGCAGAGCACCTGCTTCCTTCTGTGAGTGAGCACTATATAAAATTTTGGTTTTGCTCCAGCCGCTGGCGGGTAATGTCTGTGGCAGGGTGAGTTGAGTGCTGTGCTCAAAATGCACAAACGGTGTACCCCTAGTGCAAGAAGAGGACACTGTGGATCTGAAATGGAAGGTTATCTGTAGGAGGCGGTAGTTTTTTACTTCATTTGCGCCCACAGTGAGAAGGTTGGTAAGTAGGAATCTACGCAATCCACGACCGTTTCTGGGCCACAAACTATCTATCAGTGGGTATCCACGGTTTACTTAAGAAAGATTCAGTCATAGGGAGGGCATCTTCCAGCTCGGCCTTTTTTCATCTAACCCTCTTGCTCAGTGAAGTGATGGTGGTAGCCTTTTCGTGTGTGAACAAACGTTTCAAGAAACATTGAAGCTCGCATGGCCAAACAATTGCCAGCTTATGCGGGCAAAAGAATTTGGCCCAAGGAATACAAACGGCGCCTAAATTGAGAACGGTTGGGTCAGTTTATAATCAAAGAACTCAGCTGTTAGGCTGTCATCTCGCAAAGGTTCAGGAAGAGTCATTTTGGACTTATTTTACCTGATATTTCGTTCGGATCTTTGCATAGGCCGGGTAAGGTCACCCTCACAAGGGGGAATTTAGCCGTTATTAGAGGGGACGTAGAAGTGTTTTTTATACTATTTCGGTGTTTTTTTCTTTTCAGAGGCTTCGGCTGGCGTGCTTATCCCGTGGGGAACATTTACGTCCTCTCCTTAGTCGGCACTCTCTACTCATGGTCTACTTAGTCCACCGCCGTTAGGATTGGCAGTTTTCCCCTGTTATGAGGCGATCGAAGACCTGGTGCTGGTTTTGTTTAGGTGATGTTGCGGCCTCCAGAGCAAACACAGAACATTTTTATTACTCGGGGAATCTTACATGACCATTCCTTTGGGACAAGGATAGGGTCCCACTACTCTCAGTTAACGTGAGCCGGCTGTTGTCAGCAAAAGGTGTGGCGATTCATAGAGGCAACACAGAGATGGACGATGGCTAAGGTAAAGAAGCTCAAAAGGCTTTATCCCAGTCGATCATAGGAAGATGCGGGGGGTTAAATGAACGGATTATCGGTATTCAGTAGAGAACAACTTTCGAGCTCCATGATAATAAATGACAGTTCAACGGTGTACCTTGTGAGTCGAATAACTGAGACCACTAGTTTCAGGCTGGGAAGTTAGAGGTGGGCCAGTGAGAACGGGAGATAGGGAGGCTGAAACTAAATCAAGTTAGTGGTGGAAAATTTCTAGGATAAGCATCAGTGCAACTAAGGTACTTGTATGCTCAAGAATAGCTTCAGAAGTACTAGCCTCAGTCGTGATAGTAAAGGCCAGAATATTAGTATTGTATACAGGTAAGTTGATGCTCATGTAGGGATTTAACGACGATTCCGCGATAGGTGGTAAGATACAAAGTAAACGTTATAGATGATTCCGACTAGAATGATACACTTTCCGCGTAGCGTCTGTCAAAAGCCATTTATGGGTATAAAGGAGAGGTAATCTTTGTGCATCCGGTGTTACGTATCGTTTGGATTATATTTGGCAAGGAAATCGAAGGAGTGAACCTTCATTAGTAGCTAGTCCCAAGAAGCTGCATATTTGGGGAGGAAGAAGTTTTGCCTTGAAAATGTCCGTGATTCCAGAAATCTCTATGTGATGCATCCTATAATGCAGCTGCCATGACGTGTACCTGATTTGCGGATCGGACTAGCAAGCGTGGCAAAATTAATGAAAGCATGAGGTGAAGTTTTTTTCTTCTAAACTACTCGAGGTATAGCCACAGCAGCGCACAGTGTTGTCTGCGGTTCAAGTTTGTTTCTTGCCTAGCCAAAACTGATTACTTTAAATGAAAATAATGTAGCTTTTGTGCATGTTTGAAAACACAAGAGTGCAGTACTCCGGGGTGGGACGAATGCAGGTTTCATATAACTTTTATTTGTGGTTCTTGGGCCGGATTCTCCCCTGCGGCGAGCCTACCGATCTGTTTACCGGTGCAGTCATACAAGTGGCACGTACAGGGGAACTAAAAGCGCATAATCATGGCGGTCCGAGTTCTTGTAGAGGCTTATGGAAATTAGGCTTCGTCCACCTTATGAGTGCCGAAAGCAATATCGCAGCTCAGCGTGAGATGTCTGCCTTTGTTTGTCGAAAATTCTATTTCCCAGTAGCCACACCAGGATGATAGGGACAGTATATCAAAGGTGATATTATGTAAAGTGGTGGCTAGGTTGCTCTGTTCGAATTCCTAAATTACCGTCACTCCACCGGAAGATACGATTTTCTATGAGTACTATAACGGGGGCCATTTATACAAGGGGGGAAGCAAGCAGGGACAAACAAAGAACAAACCGGAGGGAATTTGGGACCGTTTCATCGGTGAAGGCGATTGGTGACGTTTTCGTGGGCAGAGTGCTAACCAGCTAACTAGGGGTTTTTAACTCCGTAGTCTTTGAACTCATCCACCAAGTTCAGACTCGTGGTTATGTCAAAGGGTCCCTTCATATCAATGAAGGTAATAATGACAGCTCTATCTTTGCCAACAGATATTCTTGCCAGGTCCAGGAGGTTTGATTTTTAGGCTGGACACGAGTGTGATCCATGAAACACTCGATGTCCGATAATGACGAGCTTTGAAGTTAAGCCTTTGTAACGGTTAACCCGATCGTGAGTAACGCGTGGTCCGATTGACGAATCCAAAAGTCAGAAGAAGATTGATTCGTTGATTCAACGGTACTGGATTAACGAAGTATACGCATATAAATACGTACAAACCTGAACTGTACGGCCACAACTTCTGGCAATGAGGACCAGAGTTCAACAAAGGGTCAACTCCAGATACCACCGTTACGGCAGTCCGAGTTCAATTCAAAAATATGCAACGGTACATTAGCACAATACGAACAGATGTCCAAGTGTAGTGGTTGATGCATGCTGTACTCGCTCGAGAGTCAACAAGATGGAGAGCGTAGACTCAACAATACAAGTGCGTGAGGACGGCCGAGGAGGACTTCTACACATGTTCAGCAAACCGCTCACCAAGTCTACCTATGAAACAGCCAACATGGAAGGAGATAACGGGGGTACTGATTCGCTCTAACCTACCTGGACACTAAAGTCGGTCGCCATGAGCTTCATCTATTGTTAGCCCGTGGCAGATATTCTGGCAGGTTTTCTTGAGGTTATGCTCTACGCATCGATGTCTTAGAATTGCATCTGAAGATAATACGGCTTTATCGGTATAAGAAAAAGGGCTTCGGTGTGATCGGGATGCTTAGACAGATTACGGTATGTAGAGGAAAGAGGCCTCCCAAGTAAAAGCGAAGCACATGGCAAAAGGAAGACGGGAAACGCATGATGAAGAATGGAGATGGCTACAGGGTACTGGAACATCATGGGCTCATTGTGTGGTGTTATCAAAATTTAAACTTATATCCATTTGAACACTGGTTATATATTAATACTAATAGGTCACGGGAAAAGGGACACCTCTACACACGGTCAAAAGATGCTTGCTCAGAAGTTTCCTCTACTTCACAAACAATGTCATGTCATGTGATAAATTGAGGTTTAGACAACTGGCTCCATTGTAGATCGTGGACACTGTATAAAATTAGATAAAGTATGCTACAAAGACGGTGTGAAGGGTTGGGTCCTATTGGAGAATGTACGAAGAATAAATAAACAAATTCAGCTTCACTTGGTATCAGCAGACTTGGTTTTAGTTTGGTCTGTAGCGTCGACTTTGCCCTCACCATTGTCGCTTTCAAGCAGACATATCTTACAGATATCGCGCATTACACCTTTGTTCGTTCTCAACACCACCGTGCACACGAGGCCATCGATTTCTGCACGGCAGTCCTTGATCGCCCCAGTCGGCCTTTCGTCTTCATGTAGGTGGCTCACCACGAGGATGACCACATCGCCACGTCTAAACGGCCACTTTTTGGAGATCCACTTTCGCCGAAGCTGCAGGGTCGGCAAATACTCCCTCGTCCAACGTTTCCATAAAGCCTGGGCCAGGTGGCTCACTTTTCCATCCAACGATATACTTTCCACGTAGGGTTTTCAATGTGATTGCTCCTACGTTTGACCGCAGTAATAACGCGTCGTTGGGGTGTGAGAGCCAGTTTGCCTTCCGGGTCTGGGACGATCGGCACTAAAGGTCTGTTGTTCAGTGTGCGTTCTACTTTTGTTAGTAAAGTAGCCAGCGTCTCGTCATCGAGGGTTTGTTGTGAGGTCGGGGCTGTGAGTATTTTCCTAGTCGATCGTATCAGCCTTTCCCAAACGCCACCGTGATGACTGGATCGGGGTGGGTGGAAGTGCCATTCTATCCTCTTTGCTATGGTCTTGTTTTTTATTTTGGCGTGATCCAGGTGGTTTCACCACTTCCCTAACTCCTTATGAGCCCCAACGAAGTTCGAGCCGTTGTCGGAGTATATATTCTTGGGAACTCCCAGCCTCGCGACGATCCTTTGAAAAGCCACTAGAAGTGTATTGGTGGTCATGTTATGCGCCACTTCGAGATGGGCTGCTCTGAATAGTAAACACGCTATCAGGCAGCCATACATCTTTTGCGTGCCCTTTTGCTGTTGTGCAAGTAACGGGCCAAAGCAGTCGGCGCCAATTTTCACGAACGGGCATCATCCCGGTTAGACACTTATAGCTGGAAGGAGGGCCATCAATTTGTGGCCTGCTACCGCCCTCCGGCGATGACAAGTGATGAAGTTGCCTATGACTCGCTTGACCGTCGTTGGTCCCCCTGTCACCCAAAATCGTCGGCGTATATTGTTCATTAAATGATTCACACATGCGTGTCCCTCTTCTCAAGGTACACGGTCTATCAGGCATCTCGTTATGCAGTGGTAATCGGGAGCTAATATGGAGTAAATTGTTTCGTACTTTGGATTTGAATCGTCAGCCGCCCTCCAACTCCCAGTAGTCTGTCGGTTCGCGTAGAGTTTAATCTTCGGATACTGCTGCAAAACAGCCTGCTTCTTTTGGTGTTACCCTCTATCCCGGCCAACTCACGGGCCTCGAACGGGAAAGCGTCCAGTCGTAGTAGGCGCTGCCTTTCTTGTGCCACTAGACCCCGCCAGCAGAAGTCGGTCGGGTTCCTGGCGGATTGTACGTAAAGCCACTGATCGGTTTTAGCAGAATCATAAGTAGCAGGAGATTCGATTTGTATATAATATGATTCATCATGCAGCTTGAACGCTCAACTCACCATTGAAAACCATGGAAGCACTGTACAGCTGTTTCATCCATGTTGGGAATCATCATTCGAAGCCAGTGACGGAAGGGTGCTATATCATGTAGTGTAGATGTTCAACAAACCGTTGAGAGCCAGCCCGGATAGCCTTGTGGTTAGGGTGTTCGATTCACAATCGTTCACCCCGGGTTCGAGTCCCCGTGGGTTCTCGGTGGATGTGCACTGCTGATGATTCCCAACAAGGATGAAACAGCTGTACAGTGCTTCCATGGTTTTCAATGGTGAGTTGAGCGTTCAAGCTGCATGATGAATCATATTATATACAAATCGAATCTCCTACTACTCAATTGCAAATATTAACCAAGCTCTGTAGGTTGTTCATAACGGAATGCCTTCGTTGTACTTAGGCCCCTACAGAGAAGTCATCCATCATAGGAGTCGATCGCTGTGTGGGAGGCGGGTTGTTACCGTTCGAAGCCAGTGACGGAAGGGTGCTATATCATGTAGTGTAGATGTTCAACAAACCGTTGAGAGCCAGCCCGGATAGCCTTGTGGTTAGGGTGTTCGATTCACAATCGTTCACCCCGGGTTCGAGTCCCCGTGGGTTCTCGGTGGATGTGCACTGCTGATGATTCCCAACAAGGATGAAACAGCTGTACAGTGCTTCCATGGTTTTCAATGGTGAGTTGAGCGTTCAAGCTGCATGATGAATCATATTATATACAAATCGAATCTCCTACTACCCAATTGCAAATATTAACCAAGCTCTGTAGGTTGTTCATAACGGAATGCCTTCGTTGTACTTAGGCCCCTACAGAGAAGTTATCCATCATAGGAGTCGATCGCTGTGTGGGAGGCGGGTTGTTACCGTTCGAAGCCAGTGACGGAAGGGTGCTATATCATGTAGTGTAGATGTTCAACAAACCGTTGAGAGCCAGCCCGGATAGCCTTGTGGTTAGGGTGTTCGATTCACAATCGTTCACCCCGGGTTCGAGTCCCCGTGGGTTCTCGGTGGATGTGCACTGCTGATGATTCCCAACAAGGATGAAACAGCTTTACAGTGCTTCCATGGTTTTCAATGGTGAGTTGAGCGTTCAAGCTGCATGATGAATCATATTATATACAAATCGAATCTCCTACTACTCAATTGCAAATATTAACCAAGCTCTGTAGGTTGTTCATAACGGAATGCCTTCGTTGTACTTAGGCCCCTACAGAGAAGTCATCCATCATAGGAGTCGATCGCTGTGTGGGAGGCGGGTTGTTACCGTTCGAAGCCAGTGACGGAAGGGTGCTATATCATGTAGTGTAGATGTTCAACAAACCGTTGAGAGCCAGCCCGGATAGCCTTGTGGTTAGGGTGTTCGATTCACAATCGTTCACCCCGGGTTCGAGTCCCCGTGGGTTCTCGGTGGATGTGCACTGCTGATGATTCCCAACAAGGATGAAACAGCTGTACAGTGCTTCCATGGTTTTCAATGGTGAGTTGAGCGTTCAAGCTGCATGATGAATCATATTATATACAAATCGAATCTCCTACTACTCAATTGCAAATATTAACCAAGCTCTGTAGGTTGTTCATAACGGAATGCCTTCGTTGTACTTAGGCCCCTACAGAGAAGTCATCCATCATAGGAGTCGATCGCTGTGTGGGAGGCGGGTTGTTACCGTTCGAAGCCAGTGACGGAAGGGTGCTATATCATGTAGTGTAGATGTTCAACAAACCGTTGAGAGCCAGCCCGGATAGCCTTGTGGTTAGGGTGTTCGATTCACAATCGTTCACCCCGGGTTCGAGTCCCCGTGGGTTCTCGGTGGATGTGCACTGCTGATGATTCCCAACAAGGATGAAACAGCTGTACAGTGCTTCCATGGTTTTCAATGGTGAGTTGAGCGTTCAAGCTGCATGATGAATCATATTATATACAAATCGAATCTCCTACTACTCAATTGCAAATATTAACCAAGCTCTGTAGGTTGTTCATAACGGAATGCCTTCGTTGTACTTAGGCCCCTACAGAGAAGTCATCCATCATAGGAGTCGATCGCTGTGTGGGAGGCGGGTTGTTACCGTTCGAAGCCAGTGACGGAAGGGTGCTATATCATGTAGTGTAGATGTTCAACAAACCGTTGAGAGCCAGCCCGGATAGCCTTGTGGTTAGGGTGTTCGATTCACAATCGTTCACCCCGGGTTCGAGTCCCCGTGGGTTCTCGGTGGATGTGCACTGCTGATGATTCCCAACAAGGATGAAACAGCTGTACAGTGCTTCCATGGTTTTCAATGGTGAGTTGAGCGTTCAAGCTGCATGATGAATCATATTATATACAAATCGAATCTCCTACTACTCAATTGCAAATATTAACCAAGCTCTGTAGGTTGTTCATAACGGAATGCCTTCGTTGTACTTAGGCCCCTACAGAGAAGTCATCCATCATAGGAGTCGATCGCTGTGTGGGAGGCGGGTTGTTACCGTTCGAAGCCAGTGACGGAAGGGTGCTATATCATGTAGTGTAGATGTTCAACAAACCGTTGAGAGCCAGCCCGGATAGCCTTGTGGTTAGGGTGTTCGATTCACAATCGTTCACCCCGGGTTCGAGTCCCCGTGGGTTCTCGGTGGATGTGCACTGCTGATGATTCCCAACAAGGATGAAACAGCTGTACAGTGCTTCCATGGTTTTCAATGGTGAGTTGAGCGTTCAAGCTGCATGATGAATCATATTATATACAAATCGAATCTCCTACTACTCAATTGCAAATATTAACCAAGCTCTGTAGGTTGTTCATAACGGAATGCCTTCGTTGTACTTAGGCCCCTACAGAGAAGTCATCCATCATAGGAGTCGATCGCTGTGTGGGAGGCGGGTTGTTACCGTTCGAAGCCAGTGACGGAAGGGTGCTATATCATGTAGTGTAGATGTTCAACAAACCGTTGAGAGCCAGCCCGGATAGCCTTGTGGTTAGGGTGTTCGATTCACAATCGTTCACCCCGGGTTCGAGTCCCCGTGGGTTCTCGGTGGATGTGCACTGCTGATGATTCCCAACAAGGATGAAACAGCTGTACAGTGCTTCCATGGTTTTCAATGGTGAGTTGAGCGTTCAAGCTGCATGATGAATCATATTATATACAAATCGAATCTCCTACTACTCAATTGCAAATATTAACCAAGCTCTGTAGGTTGTTCATAACGGAATGCCTTCGTTGTACTTAGGCCCCTACAGAGAAGTCATCCATCATAGGAGTCGATCGCTGTGTGGGAGGCGGGTTGTTACCGTTCGAAGCCAGTGACGGAAGGGTGCTATATCATGTAGTGTAGATGTTCAACAAACCGTTGAGAGCCAGCCCGGATAGCCTTGTGGTTAGGGTGTTCGATTCACAATCGTTCACCCCGGGTTCGAGTCCCCGTGGGTTCTCGGTGGATGTGCACTGCTGATGATTCCCAACAAGGATGAAACAGCTGTACAGTGCTTCCATGGTTTTCAATGGTGAGTTGAGCGTTCAAGCTGCATGATGAATCATATTATATACAAATCGAATCTCCTACTACTCAATTGCAAATATTAACCAAGCTCTGTAGGTTGTTCATAACGGAATGCCTTCGTTGTACTTAGGCCCCTACAGAGAAGTCATCCATCATAGGAGTCGATCGCTGTGTGGGAGGCGGGTTGATACCGTTCGAAGCCAGTGACGGAAGGGTGCTATATCATGTAGTGTAGATGTTCAACAAACCGTTGAGAGCCAGCCCGGATAGCCTTGTGGTTAGGGTGTTCGATTCACAATCGTTCACCCCGGGTTCGAGTCCCCGTGGGTTCTCGGTGGATGTGCACTGCTGATGATTCCCAACAAGGATGAAACAGCTGTACAGTGCTTCCATGGTTTTCAATGGTGAGTTGAGCGTTCAAGCTGCATGATGAATCATATTATAAGAATCATAAGTGATAGTGAGTCTGCTTGCCAAGAAGGTGGTAAAGCGGGTGCTAACGTTGTTAAAGCAGTGTAGAACCGTGGCTGAATCCGTCCAAAAGTTTGGTTTCTAGTTTATCCGATCAAAACGTCTTCAAACCAGAATCGCGGCTTTCACTACCAGCACTGCTGCAGTCAATTCCAGCCTCCGAATGAACACGGCCTCCAGTGGAGTCCCTCTCGCCTCTGCGAATACTATCTGGCTGTGCCGCCCACCATCTCTGTCTACCCAGTAGCCGTAAGCCATTATCCCGCGGCCTACTTCTGATGCACCTGAAAACAGGTGGTGTGAGGCATCGTTTGTACACACGATTCCTGTCAAGCGTTTTGTATCTTCGTCTCAAGAAGTTGCTGCAGGCTGTGCAACCAGTCGCGCCATCGCTGACCGTCGTCAGCCTGGAGAGGTTCGTCCCAACCCGTCCCTCGCTGGCACTGCGATTGCAACAAGCCTTTGCTTGGTGGAAACCAGGGCGAAACGAATCCCAGAGGATCGCTGAGGCTTGAGACTGATGATAGGATTTCTGTCCGTGTAGCTGGTCGTTTGAGTAGGTCCCGAGTAAATATGACTTCGTCACTTTCGGGCTTCCTTCGAACTCCAAGCGTGAGCCTCGTTTGTAAACAGGATCCTAAAATCTCTCTCGTGCACCCCGTTTTCTCGGCCTTTGGGATAACATTGAGCACCCCTTGGCTGTTTGAAGTCCATTTAGCGAGGTTGAACCCTCCTGCCTTTAGAGTAACGATCAGTTCGGTCCTACATAGGATAGCAATATTTGGGTCGTCAAAGGAACATGGAAAATTGTCTACTGCTCTTCCTGACAGATTGCAGGTGCCGCCGAAAAGTTTGAGGGTTTCCTGTAGGGCAAAATAATTACAGAAGGGGGATGATACCGTCCAAAAGGGATACACGGTCAGCAAGTACTCGTCTGAAGTACAATTTACGTCGCTTTTAGGGCAACAGAGAAGACAAAAGGCGCCTCCATCTTCAAAGGGCACCTTAACCTGTAGAAATATTTTAATTACGTCCGCAGAGACGGCCACTTTTCTCAGCCGAAAACGACATAAAACCTCGACTAATGATGTTGTTCAGGAAGGGCCCTGTAGTGTGTGGCTGTCGAAAATCACCCTTGACTTGCCAGGTTTCTTTTGGTCCACGACCGGGTGGTGGGGTAGTTACCACCTCAAATTCGCGCTGAAAACCGCTGTATCCACTCTTTCTGCATAACCCAAGTCTATGTTATGTTGCATGGCTTGCATATTCTCTATCTCTATTCTCGAATTAGCCTGGTTTTGAGGAAGCACAATATTTTCAGAGCCACTTCTCGGCTGTTCTGCATTGCTTTCATGTTGGTTGGAAAGTGGAACCTCGGAGTGATTTACTACGTACTTGGGGCCTTTGGCTGCCATTTCTAGAGCCAAACTATCTTCTTGCGATGGAGCTTCTCAATCAATGGCCACATCAGCAAATTCTGCGTTATATACCTGTTGGAATGCCTGTTCAGTGTTCGCCGTTTTCACCGAAGTGCAGTTGATTTGGATTTTTTGCCGCATCCCCCATCTGTACTACCATATAAAGTTCGGCCGAATATAGTGCGTACTTCATAGGGTGATTTGCGGCTTCCTATTCTTTGATCCAGGACCCAATGCACCTCCGGTACATCACAACCGACCGGCAGATCAATTAAGTTATTCTGCCACTCCTCGATCGTAACCCCGTCGAAATGCGGCCACTGAGTCAGAATCGATTGCACCGACTGGGCTGCCCTCAGCGGCAGATCTTTTATGATGAATGTTTCTAGGCTTTCTGCTGCATTGTTGTTGACCAAGGAAACTAGTTGTAGGTGCAGATTGGTCGACTGAATGATCTGGGTGCCACTCACTGTGCTCACCGCTAATGAAGATTGATTCTCTCTGATCTCATATCCCTAAGCAAATTCCTTCCTTGCCAGAGTGTTATCCGAGCCACCATCTACGAGGACCAAAGCTCTTGCTAATCCAACTGGGGTTTCTACGCCGAAGGCTATCACTATCAGGCGAGTGGGCCTGTTAGTGAAGCGAGACACTGAGCAGACCACACCTGCCTTCGGGATTTCTTCGGCATTCAATTTCTTGGGTTCGTGCAGTAGATAACGGTTTTTCCCGTGGCGTCCATGCTGGCTACAACTGGGTTTCATTCGGCACACCGCTGCTCGACGTGAATCGTTTAGACGAACAAAGCGCGCGCCCAGTCTCTTGGCCATTTCTCATCGTTCGACGACGTCTGCTTTACGGAAGTGAGGACATTACACTAGGCGATAGAGAGCCCCAAAATCCTTGCAAACCGCAAATTTTTACCTTCGCAGGATAGTGAGTGTGTGTTTGCCCATGGTTGACCTCTACTTGGTCCCCTTGTCCAGCCCTGTGTTTTCACAGTCCTAGGTAGCTTTCTCGTCTCAAGCACAAGCTGGCCGAAAAGACTGTTTTCTATTCGGGCATGACGTTCTATAAACTGCTTCAGATCCCTGAACGTAGTTTCTCGCCCAAGTCCACTAAGCCCTTCGGCTTCCTTAGCTTATCTACCCTGCAGTTCCATGGGTAAACTGCGCATCATGGTCTCCAGTGCTTGCAATGCATTCAGGTCCGATCGATAATCTGGTTGGTTCAGGGCGGCCCTGCAATTCTGCATTCTTACCACCAGGCCGACTACAGAAGCTGACTCGCCTTTGGAACGTCTTGTTTATGATCGTAAATTATCGATCAAATTCCGAGCAACCTTAAATGGTTGCCCAAGCAGGTTTTCGAGACCTCACGTGCTCGGGTGAAACTCTCTTCCGGATCCAGCATCGAGCACCCGTTGATCGCTTCCCTGGCTCTTATGCGACAGTAAAATAGCGGATATAAGATTCTCTGCCCTGGATCAGATTCTCTCTTTCCTACAAAGTTCTCGCATTGTTTAATGAATTACCATACTGTTCTGTGCCCTCATCAAATGGGAGCACCTTCACATTTGGCAAGCCAGTTACGTGTGTTCCGTTGGCACATGGCGGTTTGGATCGTTTCATTAAATTGCTGGGCTAAATGGTTGCATGCTCCGTGGTTTCTGTGGCCACCCGGCCATCCCGTCCTCGAATTTGTTCCTCCCGAGCTGACACAGCTTCTCTCCTAGCGTGCCCTAGCTGGTTTTCTAACTCATGTTCTCAATCTATAAATATCACTATGTTTAAATTCTATATCGCTGGGAGAAATTCGTGAAGTCGCACTGACGGAACTAGTTGACCTAACAATACCCAAGGAAAAAGTATCACACAAAACTACCGAAGGGCATAGTCGAGTTACTTCCTATCCAGCTTCCGTTTGCTTTTGTCCTCTTCTTAGCATTTCTGATTGGTTTCCTGGCGAAGATTCCAAGTTGAGTACTGTAACAATTATTCCGATCGTGAGTAACGCGTGGTCCGATTGACGAATCCAAAAGTCAGAAGAAGATTGATTCGTTGATTCAACGGTACTGGATTAACGAAGTATACGCATATAAATACGTACAAACCTGAACTGTACGGCCACAACTTCTGGCAATGAGGACCAGAGTTCAACAAAGGGTCAACTCCAGATACCACCGTTACGGCAGTCCGAGTTCAATTCAAAAATATGCAACGGTACATTAGCACAATACGAACAGATGTCCAAGTGTAGTGGTTGATGCATGCTGTACTCGCTCGAGAGTCAACAAGATGGAGAGCGTAGACTCAACAATACAAGTGCGTGAGAACGGCCGAGGAGGATTTCCACACATGTGAGTTACAGCGGTAGCTTTTTTGCTAGTGTTTAGTGATTCCTCCCACAAGCCTCAAGATCTTCGTAGTATGATTTGCCACGTGATAGTTGGTACCGTCATACTTTGCGCCTTTTTGTTCCCAGGAATGATAACGGAAGTCCTTAACTGGTTAAGAGAGTTTACATTTTGCAGGGACAAGTTGTTTGAGTTTGGTTATAGAAAAAGAATATCCGGGCCTTCAAGAGCAATCGTTGCTCATTGCAGTCCATCCGATTGACCGATGGTTCAAGAGCGCACATATCTTTTCATGCTTCCGATGGTAACTGAAAAGGCTGAGAGAAGAATTCTTGACCATATGAGCGGCAAGCTGAGTGAAGGCAAGAAAGACTATCAGGGGAGTTTTGAAGAATGTGTTAAAAGCATGAGCTATATATCACTGACAGTTTATGAGAAAACTCAAATGGGCTATCTGTTTTGTGCAGGGAGTTCATCGCGGGACTCGGGCCTCATGCCGCAGAACTAATTTTCGATCCCTGTCTTGTGGCTCAGAGTTTCAGTTTCTTGTTTTAGTTATAGTTATAGTTATAGTATATTTCTTGACCGTGGTCAATACACATGCACAAGGCAAGATCAGAGTATACAGCAATACATGTCAATGTGAGGTATTCACAAATTCTAAATTTATAAATCACAGCAACCGAAATACAACAGTAAAGTCATGTAGTGTTTGAGTAAACTAAAGTGGCAATGGTTGAGGCGGGAATTTCGAACCGGTTTCGAAATCGCTGGGGCGCGGTGTGGTTAGCTGGACAGTCGTGGAATTGCTGATATAAGCAACAAATGGACGGTCACTAACAAGTAACCGGGCGTAAGAGATGCAAAAGAACATTGTTAGAAGTAAAGCAAGCGTGGGGCTTTCAAAGTGCAGTCAGAGATACCAGCGGGATATTGGACACTGATCCAGCATTGGGTAACTAATTGTGGAGGAAGCATGTGAAACAAAGGCAAGTGATTCAAAGGTGATAATAAAACGGACCTTTTGTGCAGGTGATTACAGTGTCATATGGAAATTCAAATGAAGGCGAAAAGCTTCGCAGGGACTTCAGTGAACTTTTGAAGAGCATGAATGGTGTATGGACATATAACGGACTATTAAAGAAAAGAAAAGCCGTCAATGAAACGGATTAGTGGAGACAAACGTCAATGGTTCGGCTAGGCAGGAGTTGGAAGAGTGTAAAATGTTTTTTTTGTATTTGATAGAAAATTGGTAATCAAATTATGGTTGGCTGCAGATGGCTGGTATTCTGTTCCGTTAAGACCTTGGTTGCAGGCAGAATGTTGTGGGAAGCAGGTAAAAAAGGGCTGGTTTGACGAAGTTGACAGCTGCGAAGGCTGGGTTCCGGCCATTGATTTCGTACTCTGCGATCCGGTGAGACTTTCATGAGGTTTTGTTAATCCATGTACGGTGCCCCATGTAACGTCAGCAGGCGAGAGTATAGGTTTAAACCATTGATCAAATCGTCCAGTCCTTACGGTAATCCGGAATAAACGTCGATTTAGCCGATGGATACCCAAGTAACCAATGCAATCTGGAAGAGATCAGGAATGCGGCAGTCTGGAGAGTGTTCCAGCTGTGGGTTATGATTATCGTTTATATGGAAGCAAGAAAATGAACATTTTGATATCCGAACAGTTAGTTATCGTTTGGCTAGTGGACAGGTCTATTAGGGATCCCTAGATGGAGACTGGTAGCTTTCTAGGGTATTTGGGGCGATATCAGGTAGGCAGTGGATGAGGAGAGGGTGTCCGTTTGGGAACCAGGAATAAAACAATAGTAGATGGTATGGTCTGGACGAAGAATGAGAAAATAAGAAGAAAACAGTCTGGTCAGTTCACCAGCTGTGGTAAAGGACGGCAAACAGTAAAAAGGGGGGAAAACACAGTGTTAAAATGAGGATTTTTCATGTGGGGGCAAACGTGCTGGTATTCGGCAGGGGCATACGGATTCCGGTTGGAATGGGGTCTTAACTTACCATGAGCATGTGCGTAGAGAAGTGGAGCCTAGTTACTAAGGAATGGTAATCCGTGTGGCAAGTACGAGAAAGGCACAAAGAAAGCAGGATGGGACGGCTGAGTTCTAGCCTGAGCCAGGAATTAACTAAGAGCGAGCACTCATCGCTAAAGGACGGAACGGTTTAATTTATATATACGCAAATTGTGTGTAGTAAAATGGCACAATCTAGTTAGGAAGGGGGACAAGTGAGTGGAGCATACCCAAGGTATATATATATATATATATATATATATATATATATATATATATATATATATATAGATGTATACGTGGGTGCGATCATCGGACGCAAAAGACTACGGCAAGAAAAGTGAGATAGAGTGACGCAGCCGAGGATCAACGGTTAACGGAAAGAAGAACAAAAGTTAAGCACGGGCTCATCGGTGCGGCGGATCCCAAAGGCACATTGAGGCCATGAAACGTGAGACTAGAGGGGAAACGCCTAATTGTGGCTAGAACTTTCAATGGGAAAGTTAGTATTTCGCCTAGAGTGGTCATTGAGCAGGAGTAAAGACCAAGTTCTGCATGAAATTACAGAAGAACCTTAGCTGGGGGATAGGGTGGGAGCAGAAATGGTAACGTCATAACTGGGTGTTGAGTTCAGTTAGTGAGTCACGCTAAGTGCGATGAATCAGACTGGATTTTCCAGTTCGAAATCGCAGAGGTGGTGAGGGAAGTATACGTGGTGGGACCTGGTGCGGAAGAGAGGCATTATAAGCTAAGAGATATCGAGGACCGTTGAGTTACTCACCATGATTTTGTTATTAATTATAAGACAGTAGTGAGTATATATATATATACATATATATTGTATATAAAAATGTTATATATTTACACATATATATGTATATATATGAATAGGTATATATATATATATATTATATATATATATGCATATATATATATATATATGCATATATATGTATATATATATATATATATATATATATGAACAGGTGTATATATATATATATAAATATATAAAATATATATATTGCTGTATACGTGGGTGCTATCATCAGACGGGTCCTGCGAGAGCGGTCGGACGCAAAAGACTATGGCAAGGAAAGTGAGATAGAGTGACGCAGCCGAGGATCAACGGTTAACGGAAAGAAGAACAAAAGTTAAGCACGGGCTCATCGGTGCGGCGGATCCCAAAGGCACATTGAGGCCATGAAACGTGAGACTAGAGGGGAAACGCCTAATTGTGGCTAGAACTTTCAATGGGAAAGTTAGTATTTCGCCTAGAGTGGTCATTGAGCAGGAGTAAAGACCAAGTTCTGCATGAAATTACAGAAGAACCTTAGCTGGGGGATAGGGTGGGAGCAGAAATGGTAACGTCATAACTGGGTGTTGAGTTCAGTTAGTGAGTCACGCTAAGTGCGATGAATCAGACTGGATTTTCCAGTTCGAAATCGCAGAGGTGGTGAGGGAAGTATACGTGGTGGGACCTGGTGCGGAAGAGAGGCATTATAAGCTAAGAGATATCGAGGACCGTTGGGTTACTCACCATGATTTTGTTAATAATTATAGGACAGTAATGAGTATATATATATATATATATATACATATATATATATATATATATATATATATATATATAAATCCAACCAGGGGTTGGATACTGAAGCAGTTTTTATGGCAATGTTGAGGTTGGTTTCAGGGCCGCATACGCAATATAACAAAATAAAGTTAATAAATCGTGGAGCGAGTGAGAGATATTGACAACCTGTGGGGAGTAATACGGTGGTCTCTATAAATGCGAGCGCATCTGAAAGGATTTGTTTCAAAGTTGAATTAGCAGGATCCTATAAGTTGGTATGGATAAACAGTTAGTGGACGCAGACATGCTTACATATGTCGATGGCGAAGGCTAGGAGAAGCGGTCAAACAAAGCAATCAGAATTTTTAAAGCGGTGAGGTTATTTTGGAAGGTAAGGTAAAGAGAGAAAGCAGAGCAATGGCTTAAAAGTCAAGGCCTATCTCGTAAGCTTGACGTTCGGTTACGTGAACGTTGAATAAGCGCAAAACAGTTGGGACAGTAAGGAATTTATCAATAGCACGCACGAATGCATACTTTGACCGAGAAGATCTGATGTGCAAGGGAAGTTTATTCCAGATTCTGGAGTACGCGAAGAGAAAGAACTTAGAGCTCAGAACAGTCCTCGCGGAGGGTGTGGTAATAGTATACTGTCTATTACGGAGTGAATATCCAGTATCCGGGGAGAAGCACAACTGGTTGGAGGAATAGGACTGCTTAGTCAATAGCTTATACAGAAATATCAAATTTAGCTTGATGCGACGAAGCCATAGTGGTTCGATTTTGAGAGATAAGCATCGTTCCCTGTAGTTTAAGTTGGACGACCAACCGATAAGCTGTTTTGTGAATCTTCTTTGAACACATTCGATAATAATCCTGTCGGATTTTCTCATGCTAGTGAAGATTAGGGGACAATATTCGAGAAGGGGCCTGGCATGTACTTTGTACATGTAGAGAATGCTCTGCCTAAGCTGGAAGGATCTGAATAGAAGACCAAGACACTTTCTAGCCTTCGCCGTTTGGAGGACAGCATGTTCCGAGAAGTTGAAAGAGCAAGAATAACTTAAGCCAAGGTCTCTTACTAAAGGCTGGCTGTCGATGGGTGAACCGCCAATGCATAAAGAACCAGGAGGAACCTGGCATTTGTAAGTGAGGAAAATACACTTGTCGGCGGAGAATTTCATCGCCCAGGTTGAGCACCATTCATCAAGAGCGGCTAAATCAGCAGAGATTTTAGGGGTAGTAGTACTGAGGTTGCCAGGCGAGAAAGTGTAGACTATCTTAATGTCGTCCGCGAACAAAAACGGCGTGCCATTAAGTATTGTCGGAAACATATCATTTATATATAGGAGGAAAAGCAGGGGTCCCAAAACACTGCCCTGAATAACACCGCTAGTAACAGGCTTAGGATTAGAGGTGTGCCCGTTAATTAAGACAACCTGTGAACGATGAGATAAGTAAGACGAGAACCAAGAAAGAAGTGGATCGACAATCCCAAATGACCGTAGCTTTGTTAAAAGGTGGGGGTGAGGGACACGATCAAATGCCTTGGATAAATCAAGATAAAGAACAACAAGAGATTTCCCACTTTCAGCAGAGCCGGTGACGAGATTCAGAAAATCATACTGACAAGTCATGCAGGAACGTGAACGGAGGAATCCATGTTGGTTGTGATTAATAAGACTGAGGCTTAATAAATAGTTAATAATATTATCTTTAACTATTTTTTCCATTATTCTGGATAAGATGGGGGTATGGTTTATAGGGCGATAATTGGATACCTCATGTAAAGGTCCTTTTTTATGAATGGGAACGATTACCGAGCGCTTCCAATTAGCAGGTACGGTGCTACCATTAAGGGAAAGAGTGAAAAGGTTAAGCAACAACAGGGGGAGATCCGGTCCACCATTGACGAGTGCAATTGGTGGTAAGCCATCGGGGCCTAATCGAGGAGAGGGTTTGCTATTGGATAGTAGCTTGGAAATACTCCTGGCATCGAAGGGTATCGTAGAAAGGACAGAGTCGGTAAGTGGTGAAGATGGGGGCGGGGCAATGACAGTAGCTGGAGCCATGGCTGAAGCAAAGAATGCATTGAAGGCTTCGGCTATACAAGGTGGGGAGGTGATAGATGAGTTATTATCCAGAATTAGAAGTTGGAAGTCGGCCTTAACATCAGCGTTTCTAGACTTATGCAACATAGAAAGAAGTTGCGACTTGTTAGAATGACTCAAAGCCTTAGCTTCTTGGTCACGAAGTCGCGTATTATCTTGTCGTTGAATAAGTGTGGAGAGGCGGTTTAGACGAATAAAAAGTGAAAAGTCGTTGGAATTATGTAGTTGTTTGAGAAGTTTATGGTACTTCTTATGGAGTGGCGAGACAGACGACCTCTTTTTAGGTACAGCCTGGGCAGTATTGGACAATTTATCCAGACAATCGGAAAAGAAGGAGTAGAAAATATCCGCAGCATGCTGAGGGTCCTGGGTGAGGAAATAATCACCCCAGTCTTTCTGCCGAAGAAGCGTGACTAGCAAGGCCCAATTTCTGCTTAGGAATGTATTGTTGGGGGGGGTGTGCGGGACTAGGTGGGCCACTAAGGGGCAGATGGCAGATAACCATTTTATGGTCACTACCGGGGAAATTTCGTATTACGGTCACGTCGATGAGAGGCATGTTATGAGTAAATACCAGGTCTAGTATGTTCCCATTTCTGGTAGGTTCGACAACGTGTTGTGTCCAGCCGCCAAGATGAATGCTAGTGATCAGGTCCATAAGATTGGGAGGAGCCGAGAGGGTGGGCCAACAGATGTGAGGGAGATTAAAGTCACCCGCAATAAGCTTGGTTCCAGAAGGAAGCAAAGAGAGGTATTCGAAAGACCTAATGAGAAGTGGAAACAATGAACTGGGGGAATTTGGTGATCGATACACGCAGCCAATGTGAAGAACAGTGGTTTGGAGGTTCATAGTGAACCAGAGAGAATCGGGAATAGAATCGAGTGCCGTATGTAAAAGAGGGGTCGTGGTGTAGGCTTCCTTGACGTAGGCTAGGCACCCACCACCACGCCGGTTCGGTCTATCGGTCCTTAGAAGAAAGTACCCTACCAAAGATACTTGATCATTGGGAGTGCTCTCAGAAAGCCAGGATTCCGTTATTAAGATAATGTCGTAATTATTTGTAAGGACAAGTTTTTTAAGGTGCGGGAGTTTGTCAAGAATAGAACGCGAGTTGAATAAGGCTAGAGATATACCATTTGTGGGAGGTGGTATAGGCACATCAGAGGGGTGGTGTAATTTGGAAGGAGGCAGGCTATCGCGATTGGAAGGAGCGGAGGTTAGGGTCAACGGGGAATATGTTGATGTTGGGGCTAGTGGAGGTTCAGATGGGGTGGCTTCCAGCCAAGCTGGATTAAATGTTGCAGTGAGAGGGACTGCTGAGGGGTAGAGAGATTGGGCATCAACGGAGGGGGAAACATCGGAGCCAAGGGAAAAACCTGTGGGGTTTGGCGGGTCGATATCAGACAGGGGTGATCAAGAGCTGTCGAGAAATACCGGCCAGTCGGAATCGAGTAATGGCTGAGGGGGGGTGCAGAGGGCAGGGTTGAAAATGTGTGAGGAATAGGGGTGTAGGGTGGCAGGTTAAGCTGCACATTGTGGTGGGGGTAACTCAAGTTGGGTGGAACACCAAATATGGAGCAGTTAGAAGCGGGAGCAGTGGAGATAGTTTTTGGGTGAGAAGTTGTAGGCTACTGGCCGCGAGGTGATCATCGTGGGTAGTTCTTCGAGTCGCAAGGCTAGAGAAAGTTCTTTTTCCTTGGTGCTGCGGTTGGAGTTTAGTACATTTCTGCTGTGATCTAGTTATCAAGTGATTCCCCGGTCTAAACGCATAATGAGATCTTTTTGATGCAAGACTGTAAGCTTGTGTAGAGGGGGTAAGCAGCATACCGCGGGTTTTAAGTTGGAAAGAATTCGTCCCAGATTCTGGAGCTAATTATCGAAATACCAACTCATTCACGTAAATGAGAGAAGGAACCTTTGCGTGGCAGGCCTTCAGCGTGTGACCTGACTTCAAATTTGCGACTGACTCTTCCATGTTTACCGTCCGTGCATTCTCTCATTACGGAAGCGAAAATGATTTCCATACCCAGGGTAAATGCCAAGTTTGCAGTGTTATTCCTTTTTTAGGCAGCTTTATATGTTGGACACATTAGTTCGGGCAAAAGCATGGGGCGAGTGATAACAGTTGCTGGGGGGGGGAAGACCATTTTATGTGCGGGCACTAAAGTAACCTGCTACCAATCCACCTTCAAATGAGAAGTCATCGATATGGATGAAAGCGTCAGTGATGGGGCGAAATTCCGTAGTCTCTCAGCTGGGGGTTCAACATGTAAAACCTAGAACGAAGGGCTCACAAACAAGCTCCACTCCCGTCAGACCGCTCCAGGAACTACGACGAACCCGCTGAATCTTCTACTCCCTTTAACAAAATTCGCCCCCTAAAATGCCTTGTACTCTTGTCAAGCTCTGATATCCCCCTCATCGTTAAGATTTGACCGAACGATTCCATCCCGCCGGGGCAAATACCTCTGACCAGGAGTCACATTTTTAGGAAAAGCAGGCGTCTTGGAGAGGGTGGATGCCTGGTGTACAATAAGTGCACCTTCTGCCGACTCCTCAGAATCACCACGTCCGTGATGCTGCTCGGGAAGTCTTTGGGTTGAGGCTCAAAGAGCTAACCCGCCCTTACTTCGGCCGTAATATAGGCCCCTTAGTACAAAAGCCTCTAACTTCATACTCATCATTTTTTGCTTTAACAATATATCCGAGAAGCTCCACGATTCCAAGCTGCTCTCGAGGGACTTGGAAACAATTAGTATCAACTGGAGCAGTTCCAGCTCCCTTACTCTTTATTCAATTTCTTCTCACGCGGTCAAACGGGATTCTGCGCTGAACTTGTTTTCACTCCAACTCGGGTGCAATATCATATTAGATTGAGTCTTGACCTTGGTTTTGTCCGACGTGTAAACCAACATAATTAACCGATTCCTCAGGAGCAATCACAAGGTGGTCTCCTGTAAGTGCACTACCCTTGTTTGTAATAATCCACTTGGCTCCCTCCTTTTTTCATCCGCCTATTGCGACTAGCAGCGTCTTGCTGAGCCACTTCACTCTACGGATTAGGGTTTTTAGTTCTTGACTCAAGAAACCCAGCTGAGGAGCAATATACTACACCCCAAAATTCTTCGCGTTTCAAAGAAGATCACAACTAACAAAATACCTACAGCTGACCTGATGCCCCTATAACTTCACAACTAAAATACAAGAAGGTTCTAGCCTAGTGCGTGAACTCCCATGACTTCTTCCTTCTATTCTATCTAGACGGACCCGGCAACAGCCCTTGCGCTACCACAGAAAGACATCAAAGCTTCTGCCCATAGCCAAACAGAATTTCACGAACAGTCAAGAACGGAAAAGCCTACTGCCCTCCCACTTCTTCTTATCTGAAGTCACAGAACAATACGCATGCTGACACTCCTGTTGCGCTTGCCGGGGCTTTCATCTTGGCCTTCTCTTCTGTGACCACTGACTTACTTGCCAATTACACTTCGCTAGCTTTTCTCGTTGAATCCGCTTTGCCCGGCGTAAAGCTGACTCTCACTGATATATCTGACATTCAGTAACTCGAAGCACTCAACCGAGCCCAGTCTCAATATACCCTCACCTGCACTGATTCAGGTTGATGGTCCTGATGTGTTTTTTTCAGTTTCTCCAATTTATCTTCGAAGTATGGGAATTCCCCTCCTCAGTGGGAAACGTCCACTAATGTTACTCGCAATCAAAGAGACACTTTGTAAGATTGGTGAGATTGGCGCCCCGGAAATCACACACAAGTAGAGCCCAGAGTAGTGTTAATCTTAGGGAAAAGGCTTTCCTCTGATACCTTTATCTCCCACAGCCCAAAAAATAACAACCAGCACGGATTTCTAAAAGCTGAACATCTTCAACCTGCAATCGAGTAGTAAGAGGTTAGATTTGTATAATATAATCCATCATGCATCTTCAACGCTAAAGTCACCATTGAAAACAATGGAAGCAATGTACAGCTGATTCACCTTTGTTGGGAATCATCAGCAGTGCACATTCACCGAGCCCCCACGGGGAATAGAACCCCGGGTGTTTGATTGAGACTGTGCAGAAATCGGGTCGTTACCGTTCAAAGCCAGTGACGGAAGGGTGCTATATAATGTAGCGTAGATGCTGACCTAACCGTTGAGGGCCAGCTCGGATAGCCTTGTGGTTAAGGTGTCTGATTCACAATAGTTAATCCCGGGTTCAAGTCCCCTTGGGAGCCCGGTGGATTTGCACTGCTGATGATTCCCAACAAGGGTGAAACAGCTGTACAGTGCTTCCATGGTTTTCAATTGCGAGTTGAGCGTTGAAGCTGCATGATGAATCAAATTATGCGTATCTTTATCCTGCTCAATAAATCCCGTGACTGAATGAATGGCTCACAACGTTATCTTGAAAGTGACTAAGGCTCTTGACCCGGACTCTCGCCCACGACTCCTTACAACACACGAAGCATTTGGACTTGAAGCATTCACCCTTAGTTGATTTTACCTCCATTTTTTCTTTTGTAGCTAATTTGTATGAATTGTTGACAATCTCTCATGAATCTCCTCTCTCACCGTCGGCGTCGTTTGAGACGGCTTTCCAGGACCACCTTTATTCCTAATGTACATTACTGATGTCTTTCGCGCTGCAAACCTTAGCGGTTTGTTTCTTTTTGAGGAAAGCAAAAATTGCGTATGGATTTCGACCTCAGGATCTTGATAATAGAGCCCCTTGTACACGACATGATTAAAAACGCTTTAAGCGACGCCTTCACCCCCGGAAAATGAACATCTGGGCTGGAAAATGCGCCTTCTTGACTTTTCACTGTGCAGTCCCTCCGAATTCCTTTCAAACAAGAGACTCATCTAATGATAATGATCATGGTGGTATATTGTGGATGAGCTCAAAGCTCTCTCGAGTACACGAGGGGATGGTTTAAGTGAGGTCGGAACCAGAATTTTCACAAGGGTGCAAGAGTGAGCACAGAGTAATAGCGAGGGTGTCAAAGTGGACCAAAACGGTACTGTTGCCCGGAAAATTTGAAGGTCAAGGTAGAATAAACGTTTTGGTTAGGGTAGCTTTCTGCGGTCCATCGGCGAGTTTCTTAACAGTTTGGCTTCGATTTCATTGGGTGCTCGAGAACTGATTTGCCATTTTGGAAAATGTACAGCCAAGTTTACTGGGAAACATTCCGCGGCAACCGGTAGGCAGCTTCGGGAATTTCACAGCCAAAAGAGGAACCACATAGCTAAGTTTATCAAGTAAAAGAAAGAAGCTTAACTTGCATTTGTATATCTAAATTATGATGTAGACGGGTATTTTCTACGCGCCTAAATCGGCAATTCAAGTGCTGAACTTCCATACTTCGGTATGCTTATGTGCATAGACCCCCGCAGGAAACTGGAAAATGCCGACCAAAATTACTATATGTATATATATATATATTTACAGTGATTTCTGTGCATATATAAATGTATATGTATATACATGTGTAAACATATGTGTGTTTTTCTGTATATATTTATATACGTATATATATATGGACGTATATATATATGCTGTGCATGTATGCATATATTTATAAGCAAAAAGATATACTCATATGTTCACGCACGTGTACATGTATATATATATATATATTTATATGTGTGTGCACACGTACTTATCCATGGATGCTTGCATGTGGATGCAATTACACATATATAACCGCATATCAGTACGGGATGCTTTTCTAGATTTATCCCATCTCCTCAAGCCCGGACCGCTCTCTGTTTCATTGACCGCAATGACGGGAGATTGTGCTCACCTAAGGCAACCTTTAGTTACCCAAAGTTGACAGCAGTGAGGTCTGAGTTTTTAATGAAGCACGACGCCTACTGGGTGCATTTCTCTAGACGTAACCCGTCCACATCTTCGACTTGAAGACTCACGCCAGTGCCCACCCCTACATTCATTGTGCGATTTACGCAACGCACCTCAGTTAGCTGATGGACCCTTTCCGTAAAGAAAGCAACATAGAGGACAAACGAATAATGACAAGTGCGTTCAAAGGTGGTGGTTCATTTGCACAAAATGATCCTTTGATACACACTTCCGTGCAGAATTGACCGCAAGCCAGACACCACACCTGAAAACCGGCCATTTTTTTTTGGGGGGGGGGGGGCAAAAGAGGAGATTCCCGTACGGCGCAAGAAGAACAGCTTAACACAAGCCAAAGTTCTACGCCGGTAACAGTGGATCTGACCGCGTCCAGAACCCACGACGTTATGATTTTTCCGCCGTTTTCTGTGTAAAGTAGAAATGGAACCAACTATTATCTGTGTTTCCTAGGTACAAAAAAGTAAAATTCTTAACTTAAACTGACTTATATTTCAGCAGAGATAGCAGCGAGTTGGCCGACACACTCATAGTTCCCTTTATTGTTGAAATTTGCACGGTAAAAGTCATTCCAAAACGAGTAACCACAGAACTGCTCCACTGAGTTCCCGTTTCCAAATCCACCTCGGGATCCTGCAGATGGCAAAGGTTGGATCCCCTTTTCACGACCGGTGAATGCGGCTTTTCCAGACCTCGCCTTTTCTCCGGAATCTGGTATCTTGCGGAGGCTGTAGTGTGCAAACATCGGAACAGGACCGGCCGCATTGGATGCTCTATCAGTTGAATGTCTTGTTCATCCGGGTTTCTAAGCGACGCTACCTCCTTATCTTGAAGAAGTAAGAAAGATCGTGACTTTTGATGTGCCCAGTGCCTGTTCCATAGACTGCCTGATCATGAGCGTACATCTAGTGCCACTTTGCTTCCCTGGGTACCTGCTGACAGTGTGATGGTCTCTCAAGTCCCCCGTTGTATTGATAACTTTGACAATGCAGCTTACGTCAACATCTCGCCCAGAACCTGTGACGGTGGATAAATTCCTCAGCTGGCAGACATGAAGTAACAATCTATCGTTACCCGAGCTTTCTAAAGCTGCCGAAATATCCTTTCCGTTTTATCCCCCGCCGACTGACTTATGACTGAGGCTGCATTGGGGTGGAATTTCGGTAATTTCCGTCGACAACTTCATCAGCAGTCCAACCCAAGACGGTCAACGAACGTCCACAGCCAGCCGACCTACTGTGGAACCCACACCCTACTTTGCCAGTCACACGCAAAATGTGACTGCACGAAATCGACCACTGTTTAGAGAAGCCGTAAGTGCAACTAAGGTGGAACCGCAATCTAACAGTCAATTTACGTGACCTGCGGCAAGTCGGCCACCTTCCACTACCATTAGGGAAAATGTTACTAACTTGATGCAAGTGCATGCTTCTTAAGTGCTACACGCGCCATGGCACTTAATCTGGTCAAATACCTCGAGTGTTCTTCCATTCCAACGAACGATCAGAAGGAACTAACTAATAGCTTACCTAGTATACTAACCTCAGCCTCATCTAAATCTTCTTTTCGTTTTGAGATTCTAGTGAAAACATCTACCAGAGACGGTCTTGCGGATAGCCCCTCCTTAAGGCGACAATTCTCGCCATTTACCCTGCTGGTGGCGAAAGCACCTAGGGTTGCCATGGTTATTACTATATAACCAGCCCGCGAAGCTTCGTATGGTAACTAATTAGGGTTCAAGTGGTTCATTGCTTTAGCACCACGGCCAAGAACTTTGGCCCCAAGCCTATTGAATACTACCTTATTGGAGGTGTGAACCAAAATGCGCGTCGGCCGATGGATGCTTTGTTTGTCATTTATAGACAAACCATGCAAGCTGTACGAATGACGCTTCATATCCACAGGAAAATGAAAGCGACAAAAGGCGAGTTGTCCTCCCGGATACGAAACCGCAAATCCATTATTCCGGGCCATGCTTCGATCTAATATAATGGTCTTCACATTGGCTGTACCAAGTAATCTGGCCCCCGTTTCTCTGATCGCTCGCAGATAGCTTACATTACTGTCGTTAGAGGGCAGAGCGTGAAATACTTGACGATCTAAGCCACTATCGTCTATCTACTTGCGGTGTCAATGGAGGTAGCCAATACATTTCAGCTGGTAAATGGCATCCTCTGAATACCACTATATTTATCTACTAGAGCCTTCACGGTAAGCTGGATATGAAACGTGAACCGTGCTACCCTTTCTAGAAATATGATTAGTAGATAGCCCTAGCCGGTCATTGGTTGTTGAACTTTTAAAACGTCAGTCGCGCTATCTTCGGCATTTTCCTTGGCCTTCATTTAGTAAATATCCCTTACGGTGACCCACCGAATGAACTTTTTCCCTAGCATATTCAAGTATCTCACTGGATCTGCGGAAAGTTCCCAACAGTTCTAAAGTGTGAAACTCTTATTTTGGAGTCAAGCGCCTATTACGATGGCAGAACCTTCATCTGTTTTGATGGAAGTCGTGGTCATGCTGCAGACCTTGACTGTCGACGTTATTTTGCATCCAAACGGTACGGATTTTAGCTTGGGCCGGATACGGAGTAATCTGATATCTGAGGAGGTAAAGTCAAATTACTATGTCGTGCTTACCTGACGGATGCCCCAATTCGGCGTCCATTGTGGGGGCAGCAAAACTTAACGCGGTAGTGCAGGAACTATTTTGGCAGTGCACCTGGATGTGTACGAAGGCATTTCTCAGCACTCACACTTTCACGAAAGTAAAACAAGGTGCAAGTCTGTTGCTGCAACAAGCAAAAGTCCTTCTCGAACCTTTGAAGCTATTTATAGGTATCGTTCACATGTCTTGAAAAACTGTCAGTCATTAATGGGAACACGTGCAGAGGCTATGACAGGCGACGGGCCTGAGCGGGAACACCCCTGCACATATTTTATGTACTAAATGGCGGCTAACTCAAACAAAAGTCGTAGCAGAAGTAAGAACGCTACTCCTACTTTCTGCTAAAATTGTTTCTTTACCCTGAACCATTATCTTCAGTATTCACTAGTGGAGCCCATTTGGCCATCATCAAGGTTGGATCACAACACACTACCGTTTGGTTAGTGGTGGTCGAGGTAGGTTAAAAAGGAAAATTATATGCACAAACAGTATCGGACATAATCACAGCATTCGAAATTCCCTCAGAATCTAAGAATATTATTTTAAAAAATGAGAGAAGAGAAACAGAGGAGTTCATCAAAGGGAATTCAAAGAGTCGTTTGCACGATGAAGGGTGTGAATAATATATGGATAGAAAACTCGATGGCGTAAAAGAATGGACCTTCAGAGATAAAATGCCACGAATCAACGGTCTGCATGGTGGTAAAATTTGATGGTGAGATAGCGACGTAGTCAATCACACGGGAAGAGGCCAACAAATCCAATGGATAGATTGAGACTCTTCAGGAGCGGTGATGGAAAAAATAGCCAGAGGTAAGCCGATAAGCGTTCAGCGGTTTATTTTCATTGATATAGATAGGTCAAGCAGTAACAGCAAAGATAAAGAACCATGGCAACAAATAAGCGAGGGGTTTTTTGTGCGGCGATTGCGGGGGCGAATAGCTTGCAGAAGCGATAATGGATTAGAGGGTAGATACATGACCTGAAGACCGTTTTGATGGGCTGATCACACAGCAACGGTAAAGCAACAGCCGCGGGACCTTTAAGGGTGGTACGAGAAACGGGAGACGGACATCGAATTCATAATAAAACGGAACGGTCAGAGGAGATGGCAGTAGAAATTGACGATTAGATACCGGAGGAGACGGTTGCGGGGCTGGCAAGTATCACCTCTGGAAGGACAAAGAGATCATCAAACTGATGATGAACAGAAGGCTGGGAGAAAGCAGGTATCGTGAAGCGAATAGTTTGATTACATTGGGTTAGTCGTGAAACTTCAGTATAAAAATGTAAGATAAACCTAATTGGGTGCACACAGCTACAGCGATTACAAAGGTGTGTACTTCGCAGGATTGACAGGGCGGATGACAGGTAAGTGCACCGCAGTTAATGAAAATTCTATTGGGCGTACCTCGTCACAACGACAGGTGATGAAGCTGCGTGACATGTAACGGAGGAGGCTGGAGTGTAATGGCAGATACAACATAATAATTTAAGCGTCGAAGGTAGTGGTGGAGTAAGGACACTGGTTACTTACTGATTTATTTATATATTATGAGTCAAACCAATGGCACTACTTGGAGGAGAGGGAGACCGCCAAAGTGATGAGAGAATGGCCGATGGAGGCCAGGCAAGCGATCGGCTGGGTTTTATCGCGTGACAGGTGGATAATGATATGCTAAAATCAAACAGAAAGGCGATAGCTGGTGATAAATTTATCTGGGATACGTTGAAAAGCGATTGCATGGGCGAATAGCACGCAAAGATGATGGAATAATAGGTCGACGGTGGGCGAAAGAAGTTTGATGACCCATCGGCACGAGATCCTGGGCTGCACTAGACATGCAACCCAAAACTTCTAGAAACCCCTACCCTCCCAAGCAACTAAGGCGAAAACGTCCCCAAGGATACAGTACAGGTGGCGCGTTTCCAGCTATGAAACTTCTGGCCCATCTGCCATATGTCAGGCTCCGACCCGAGCATGGCCCTAATATCGTCATAAACAGGCGTCAGAGTGGGAGATTAAACCTAATAATAATAATAACAATAATAACAATTTTAATGGAGGTAGATGCCTCCACCGTGGCCGAGAAGCAAGTGCGAACGCGTGAATAGAGTTTACAGTATTACTCAACAGGATGAAATGCTTAAAACTCTACGAAGACGGACGACACGTTTTAGCAGCGGGAGATGAAGATGAGGAGATTTCAAATGAAATAGAGAGACAAAGCTGCGACAAAATGGTTCTGTTTTCAATTATTCGCTGGCAACGTTGGAGAATTGGCCAAGAGTAAATCTTTTGAGACGCACTTTATATTAGAATGCAGAAAATACAATATACACAGGATTATGTAGAAAGTGATCAGTGAAGCTTTTCCATGTTAACTGAAAAATCAGCTAGTTGTGAGGGAAGCATCCATGCACGAGCTGTATAAAGAGAATTTAGAAAGCCCATTCAAAAATAACTGCTTGGTTATTATGCCACACTTATCTGTATAGAGCAGTGTGCTGTTCTCAACAGGGTACCACCGTGAATATATGACTCAATTTTTGTTGTGCTTAGGCTCATCCTTCGCCTAGTGCCTTCTTCCAACGACGCGACGAGTACTCGGGGTCACTCCGTACTCCCTCTTTCGTAAAGGAGTACGCCATTTTACTTCGGAGTCTGGACTAACTTCGGTGGAAAATTTATTTTTCTGAAGTGTTCTAGACTCTGTGATGAGCTCCCCATTGGTATCCGTGGAGTCTGCCTCGCCTGGCTGGAAATCTCAGCAGTACTTTATCTCACCTTTCCGAACCCCTTGATATTACCTGCCGCTATAGTCTGGGACCCGGGCTTTTGAGGTAGGACCCGAATTTTAAGAGATCTTTTCAAAGCCTCATTTTGCATGGACTTCATTTCGAAAAACGCTCACACCACTGTAACACTCCGTTCGTATTATTTCGTTTCTCGCGTATGATACCGACTACCATTCCAGCACTCAGACTCAAGGACTAGAATACTCATCTTTTATTTCATTGACCAATTCTCACAATCTTTGCTCTGAATAGTCGGTCATCCTGAATCTGACCACTTTTACTCTTAGACCACCAACAGACGGTGTTTTCTGCTTGAAACCATCAGTAGTTCAACTCAAATCTAGGTATCTCTCCTTTTATCAGATTTTTATTATTTATTGCTCCCTATGTCCCTGATGTAAAAGTTTTGCCATTACAGAAAAACTAACACGTAATATTTACAGAGAAGTTTGACCGTCTATTGATATTATGTCGATTTCGAGTACTTCTGTTTAGGTGAAAAGCCAACGTAGATCGAGAACAAGTGATTCGCTGTCTACAGTCCCCGCTCTTCACACCACGGAGAGCCTAGAACACAACGACCTCCCTCGCGGACGTGGTGTTCCTATAACCTTATCAGATGGTACCAGTAGTCCTCAGTGTCCCTAATCATTAGCCCTGCCATTGGCTCAAAGCATTTCTTTGGCACTGCACTCTGTTCTTTTGTACCATCAATCGGTTTGAGAAAAATTATTTACTTTCTAAACTGCATATTCTTATCATATTGCGCCACTAGTATTTCACAGTGAGGCTCATAATAGTCTGTCAGTGGACTCATTTTACGTTCTCTTCCGTTTTTTCTTTCCATCCTAGCACCTAGCCCCTAAAATACTCAGGCCAGGGTCTGTTATTGATAACTCTGTGATTCAACTGGGTCATCGCTCGGTATTTTTACTTTGCGTCTCTCGAAGCGTGCAGCTGATAGAACCGCCTGACTGCAGTCCAATTTCGTTTTCATCCCAGAACTCACCTGTCAAGGACGTAGCCCGTTCACTCCGTTCTATGGGTAATAACTCGAAGCTTTTATTTCTCGCTGGATACGACTGCTGGATTGTCGGCACAGTTTGATATTTGCTTGTCCCTCGACTGCTTCCCTGCTGACTTTTCTGCCCAGAATCCGGTCAACAGGTCCTAGACTGCCTAAATTTGCCGCAATAACGCAACTGATTCTAATCCAGAGGATGCGGGTTGCAGTCAGATCCACCCACTTGGCCGGCACATTTCAAGGGCTCAGATCGTCTGCAACGATTTATGGGCCCAACTATGCTGGTGGATTGCGCGCCCAGTCACAAGAAATAGTTTTCACGGTTTAAGTTCAACGCGATGTAAGTCCAAACTATGAGCACCATTTGCGACTTGCAAAACTACCACTTTTATATTTCTTATTGCAGTTACAGGCATGTCGTCCACTCTGAGTTCTCTAGTTGTGACTGGTAGTTCATTGGGCTGGATCTCAACACCGAAACTAAACCTTACCGTCGGCATGCTAGGTAAAATTTGTTACTCCATTTGTGCATTTATCAGGGTATATCTGCCATCCCTAGCCGTGAAATAATTTTTTCTTGGCGCACTATTATTGCTTATTTTAATGCTCATCACTCTTAGCAAACACTTCGTTGTCTATCTTCCCCGAGTTTCACGTTCGATCACTCTTCAGTCCGTTCGTCGGTACTTCCATTCCCCATGTTACAGCTCCTGGCTTCTGTTAGATCATTAACACGTTAGTGGTTGTCGTTTGTTTCCTGGCCAAGGTCACCAAAAATGCCCGTGACTGAAATATCTTCCCGTGGCCCTCCAGCTGTTAACGATAATAACGGTATATTTCTGGGCCGTGGTCAAAAGGCACGCAAGTAAGCATGATAAGAGTTTACGATATCACCGAATGAGGTGGAAAATTTACAAATTTCACAGAGGGATTCACACATCACAGAAACAATGGACTAAGGATGGGGAGAGTTTGAATGAAGCAAAGCGACAAGAGAATACACGGCGAGTGCGAACTGATTTCGAGTCAAATGCGGCAATAGTAAAGAATCGGCCCGATTAAGGAATGTTCAGAGGGACATTGGCTTAGGATGCAAGGATGATGCAAAAAAGGACAGTTAAGCATACTCGTGTTCACTTAAGAAGGTAATCGGCATTGAGACAAAGGAGGCAGGGAAGAATTTCCTGAAGGTTCGCAGAGGAATACTAATTTTCATGTGACTGAAGTACAACTGTTCTCCCTTCATCAGCCCAGGTATTCAACCACACTGTCTATTTCATCACTTCACCCTGATTTAGCACAGCACTGGAATAATATATTCTCTATCTGTTGTTCTACTCCTGCCTCCTTATTGGATAGGTTAAGCTGCTACATTTGTCTGTCGTTATCGCGCGGCACAGCCGAAAATACTTTTGTTTGTCAATGCACCCCCACCCGTCATCTATTCTATGCTCGTCTGCAGACTTTAGGCCTTTGAATTCGCTTCAGTTATGCCTAACCTATTGATTTCCCCTCCATTTTTAATTTGGATTTTTAAGCTACCTACTACGGATTAAGCCGTAAGCAATATGTCTGACGGATTCTCTCCGTTCTCCCCTTTTTCATCACCTTGGCAGTCTCTCACTCCCTACAGAACTTGTATTCTTCCTTTTTAAAAATGATCCCGTCGATATCTGGTCACTATTTCTACCGCTGTCTCTACCGACTGACTTATATAATACTGCATCTGATGCCCCATTCCCGTTCTTCATCCCAGACCTACGGGTTCTGCAGCCGTTCTTCTTCCACTGTAGCGTAATCCGCTTATCACAATGCTCACCAGTGCACTTATCTGCCCCTCACTTTATTATGGTTTTCGCAAGTTATAAGCTTGTGCAGTCACCTTGGCTTGGCATCTCCGACCGATTTATTACCATATTCCTATTTCAGTATTGATACTTCACGATATACCTATTATGAAATATACAATCCTTAGAACACTTGCCCCTTTTCTCCACTCATTTCTCTCTCCATCGCCCCAGCCTCCTCTGCCCCTCCACTCATTGGATTCCTCCTTTTTCCCCTTGACTGAACCCATCGGCATTCTTCCAAAAGTTCTTACCATCATATTAGCCGACCAAATGGTAAAGTTCTACCTCTGACTTCTTATCTTTGCAAGTCGTCAGGCTTCTTATCCATGAGCCATTTACAATTTTCAGGGTGCGAACGGCGCTTAGTAAACTTTTCTTTCCCTTAAGTAAAAGATGAACGTCTTTTTTCGAGCCATTTTGATCATTTTTGATGACACTGACTGTGACAGACGTGAAAAATTTCCGAGAACTCAATACTGTTTTAGATTCCTGAGAATAACCCGTTGTATACTACCATTTTTGGTTTACACCACCCATACCTTTTTGCATCAGTCTTCGCTAATCCGCGCCCAAAGCGGGATTTAGTATTGACACTTTTGGACCCTTGATTCACATGCCAGTTTTCTCACAAGGTAAACGTGGCTTTCTTTTAAACTCTTTGTGCTTGCATGTATGAGGCTTGTACATATTTGTGATTATGTTCGTTTAGTAATACAGTATCATGGAATGTGCGAATCAGCCTTGTTCTTGTCTTGAGGTTCGTGTGCATTGGCTGCGCACTGCTTGAAAGTGTCCTACAGTTGTGTGTTTACCCCACGTTTTCAACAGACGTCCTCCAGCTTTACCCGAACTGAATATCTGACCTCAAATTTTAACTTTTCGGGCGTTACCATCACATAATTCTATTTAAAATTTCTCCGGTGATTCATCTTACTTTCATACACCTTTTACCCTCCCGAAATACCTGATTCTGATATCTCTTTTCTCATCAAATCCAGCACTGCACCATGCCCCGGGTTCGTTTCAGATAAACCACCATTATTACTAATGGATGGGTAACCGTACAGAGTCGTCGACATTTTCTAGGATGAGGCTCTCTTGTAGGGTTCCAAGAAGGGCGCAATTGATATATCTCAAGGAGCGCTCAAAAAGATGGTGAAATTGTTGGATCCTAAAGGGATGGTGACCGGCCGGGAATATTCGGTCAGTAAGCCTAGATTTCATGACGAAGATGACGCCAAGCTTTTGAACGACAGTCAGTCTTTCATAGAAGAAAGTTCCTTAGAAAGAGGGCAGACCAAGTGGTGCCAGAGAAGCATCATTTTTTCAGGGGAGTTTGAGTCTGTGGTGAGTTAATTGGATGGAATAGGAGTGAGGGAGTGGAGGTCACCAGGCGGACTACCTCTTCAAGGAAGCTGAATGCTGGGTAATATTTTCACTAAGACGCCTGTAGGGAGATTGCTGCACACCGTGTGCTTTGTTAAACACTTTCCGAGTCCATGTGGGACTTAATCTGGACCCCGAAGCGATTGGGTAGCACTAGCCAAATGAGTTTGAGATGGGCAGGCTACTACTGGGTGAGACCTTGGGCGCAAACGAAGAAAGACTCGAGAAGATGTTACTCATGATGATAAATGGCCAGTGACGGGATGAAGGTTTTCTCTAAGAATGCGGTCGGAGACCATACGGACTGGTAATGTTTATGAGTTACTTGGAGAATCCCGAGACATGAATCTGTGCACAGTCAGATGGGACAAGTGACGACAAGATAGGAGATTCTCTGAAGCCAATAAAGATGTGTGCACACAGAAAATTCGGGAGAAGTCTGAATAACCTTAAATGATAATAAGGATCGGCAAATTTAAAAATCAAGGTTTCTTGGCTAAGTCGGTTGCTGCGTAGCCTAGCCACCTGGAAAGGTTTATCAGAAGTGATCGCGTCAGCCGGGAAATACAACAAGCCTGATGGGTATTTTTGTCACATCATTTTATTGGAGAAAATCGTTGTCACGAACTCGGGAGATACAGTCATTAGTAGACTGCGAATAGTTGTGGGGATATGGATAGAGAAATCATCAATGGACGGAGATGGAACATCAGGAAAAGAACTATATGAGACAACGGAAGAGTAAGACAATAAAATTTATTGGTCGTGGTCTTGTTAATCATGGTCAATACATCCAGCGGGGAGAAGGTGTCAAAGAGATGACGGGAAAAAATGACCGGAGGAGATGTAGTCAATACGTGAGTGGATGCTTTGTAATGGGAGAGTCAATAAATGTCAACCTGTAAGCGGAAATGTCGTGAAAAATCTGTCTTGCGCCCGCAGTCAAGGTGATTATAGGAGCCAGTGTTCCTCAGGAGTGATGGTAGAGCATGTGGAGCACAGGAAAAGTGGGTGTACATCTGCCAAGAGCTGCTTCGATAGAGTGGCCGTATGACAAAAACAAGAAACAATGCTGCATGAGGCTGATCTAGAACGAAAAGCAGTCACAGAGCATCCAAAGTAGAACAAAACCAATATGGGTCAATCGAAAGGAATAGTTCTAGCGACCTTGATATGCCAACATTAAGATGGCGGTGGACGAAAAATCGATCTAAGATGCAAAGCTACTGTGATCACCTAATCTACGGCATGCGAAGGTGATGATGGAGTAAGTGAAAGGTTAGCGAATATCTTATGTTGACCACTTTTATCAGTGAAACGTGCACTAGCAGCCCAGAGGCCAAATAATCTAATAGGAAGAACAGAGTTGGACGGCCTAGAGTAGAATGAAATAAATCACCTGACGAAGATAGTAGCGTGAACCGGCGGTTAGGCTCTGACAGAATTGGTTAATTTGGAATAGAACGACCTGCGGCGTGCGCAGCTAAGATGATTACAGAGTAGACCAATATGTAAAGGCGATGGTGGAGAATGGGATAGGTGTAAGTAAATCTATTATTGACTGACTTGGTAATTATGATGGAAAAGCAACAGAAAGGTCAAGATGCAGCATAGACTAACTTGGGGTATACAGATATGGATAGGATACGGTGCTCCGTAGCATCAGAATCAATCTATGGAATGACACTGCGTGGAGGGAAATAGGGCTGATAAAGGTTGCGGATAATCATCAGTTATATCATTGATTGTTAAAAGATTACGAAAAGGTATTCCAGCTAGGGATCTCCTTTGGTTATTATGGGAAGACAATGGACAACAACAATGAACGTGCAAGTTAATTATTGTATCGACGGTAGTGGCAAGTTATCTCGTGGAGAATGTATATGTTTGTTGATGGGGCTGGCGATTAGGCAGGGAATAGTCTTATGGAATGCAGGTTGTAGGGCATGTGCCAGGGGGATTAGACTATCAGCAAGAGCGATCAGATTGGCCTAGGAGAATTTTTCTCGAATAATGTAAGTCAGCCAGCTTTTATGAGCAGTCGATAAACAGGAGTAGGGTTGAAGGTAGTAAGTCCAGAGCGCTATAACCCTGTTTTATTGACTGAAATGTGTACCTCTATCAAATTCACTACCGATATTGTGCATTTATCGGATATCATGGGGATATTGGAGACCGTGAAATGTTGGTAGAGCGTGCTCTTAAGTACAAACAGGAAGATGGTAAAACAGATACCCGGGGGGCATTTTGCTGCAACTTCTGCTGTGAACCACTCGAAAGTCCCCAGATCTTAGGGCCGATTTAAGAAATGGGGCAGGAAGGGAAGAACCACGGTTTCGAGGAGAGCAGGAGCCCGGAAGGTACAGGGACAGTTGGTAAGATATGTATACATGCGGCGGATGAAGTTGAATGAGAGGACCGGATCCAGCAGGAGGGGGCTGATCCACGGTGGGCAGAGCTTGAATAGCTCACATCGTTCACAGTAGGTCTTGGAAGAGGCTGATGTTATCAGAATTTCGGTGAAGGTGCGCTAAACCTTCTCCGGGGTACCTGTGCTGGATATGGAAAGGTAGGAGAAGTTAATAGTATGGTGTTCAGGCAGGTCGAATGTGGAAGACATGGAAATAAAGTTAACCGTGCTGTATTTCGAGGCAGAGGAGAACAAAGCCAATTAGTCGTTAGGCCGTGGTACCGTAAAGCATAGTCTATGCGAAAAAGTAGGGAGAACAAAAGCAGCGGAATCCAAGGTGACGTATTAGGGATTGATAAGAGTGGCTTGGTCATCGGGAGCAATGAAACCCGGAGGTACCGGCACTAGCAGCGTAGTAAAGAACATTTGGATGAAAAACTACGGTTTCCAACACTTGCACAAACAGCTCACCTAGATCAGGTCCAGTGAGATTTTATTTGGCTTAGGTGGCGGCCTACCTGCTGGCAAGGGATAATAAACTTGATGTCACCTGCGAGGAAAATCGAAGAGCCCTGATGGATAAAATGAAAGATGTCATTGGCATATGCATAAAACGATGATGGTTAAAAAACTACTTTGGGTCAAATCACTTGTTATAGGCCTGGTACAGGATGAGTGACCCTCGGTTAGTGACACTCGTGATCGGGAGGATAGGAAGGAGACATCCGAAATATGAGTGAGACCAGCAAATCCAGGGGTTTGAGTTCGGTCGTCGGGAGCTGTTGAGGCATCCGGTCGAAGGCTTTGGAAGACCTAGGGACACAATAATTGCAGACATTCCATGGTCAATGGCTGAGGTTATTGCTTTCAAAAATTCAGTTTGACAAGGTGAATACGACCGCTATCTGATGGAGCCACGTTGGTCAGGGTTTAATAGTCTGTTGGGCAGGAGATGGCCACTAAGTTGAGAGTTGATTATCCGCTCCGTAGATTTTGCATTCCACAAGAGTGTTGGCAATAGACAGTATTTATGGGTGCCGTGCTGAGGACCTTTCGTAAAACTGTGATAACGGATGATTTACACTGCTGTGAGACTAAACTATTATTACTGGACAGAGAAAGTAAGTGAGGCAGAAATAAAGTCACTGCAGGGCCACCGAAAAGGAAGGCAGCCGGGGAGACTCCATCTGGCAGAGGCTTTGACGAGAGCCTAGTTTGTAGAACTAATTTGTCTGCTCCAGAAGTATAATTATTAGTGGTGAGGGTATCGCTAGAATTAGAACGAATGGCAGAGGAGTGAATTGTGGCACAAAATACGGGCTAAGTGTAAATAATAACTGAAAGCTTCCCAGATTAGCGCAGGTGAGTGAATTGTGGTAGAGACCCGTACCAGAAAATTGGTGAACCTCCTGTTGGAGAGTTGGGATCTTACGCTCTGCATATTGGACAAGCGCCAAATTTTGTTGGGGTACACCACAGCGAGCGCCTATTGTTTTCTGAGATGAACTGCCATGGAGCAACTGGGTTCGCGGATAGTCATACTGATGCACAACAGAGTAGGAAATCTTCCGCTTGAAGCTATTTGCACCCTAGATCGATCATCTTCAGCTCCGTTGTCGACGTTCTCGAGATCCCGTGCTGAGTGAATGGAGTGGAGATGAAACTAACACCACTTGGACAGCCGTTTGTGCTGGCCTGAAAGAGTCGGCCAAAATATAATCATCGAAAGACAGAAATAATGCACCACTGGCCCCAATGCAAGCCGTGTTTGGCAGCAGATCCCAATTGGAGTGACCATAAGGGTTTGCTGTGCCGTTAGAAAGGAGATTGTTGAGGGAGCAGCTGGAAGTAAACAACTATCCTGTGCTCAATCTTCAGGAACAGACAAGTAGCTCACTTTTTGATGCCAGACAAGTTATGCGCTAGGACTAAGTCAGGGATATTCCCCAATCTAGTAGGTGTTTTTATGCGGTAAATCCAGCTTTACCTGCGAATACACGAAAGGAAGCGAAATGAAGGAGAAGGGCTCTGATTAGAGGACCATTCAAGCCAAGGCTAGTTAAATTCACCCCTCACAGAAGCTGCACAGGGTGCATCAACAATGTCATCTGCAATGGCAATGGTAATAGTGATGGCTTATCTATTGCAAATGGACAAGATGCATGCAATAAGAACGATCGAAGTTTACAGGTCACGCACATTCATAGAACTGCACAAGATTTTGTCAGTAGTGCAAACATCAAGTAAAATGAAAGGTAGAATTAGGTTTGCCACCAGCTGAGGTAAATTCAGAACAAATTATGCGGCAAAATTGAGGGACAAGATCATTGAAGGATGGTCAGCTGAGTACAAGAAACTTCAAGAAGGTAGTACAAGCATGGTGGATTGAATCAACGGATTTTTCCTTCCTTTTCAGTTGGTCGTATCAACGTTGCGTGGGCAAACGGAAAATTGGAAGAAGTAGGGGAAATCATCAGCCTGGAAGACAGCGCAACAAGTAAAGGGGGCTGATTATTATTATATTTATATTTGTACTTTTACATCACAAATAGCCTGTCACTTTTTTCAGATGAATCTTTACACAACTGACTTCTGTCTTCTCGCCGTCGGCCGGCTGTCAAAGCTGACTGGAGCTTCCAGTAAAGCAAAAAGTTGACGTGGAAAATGTTAGAAATGACCGGATAACGAGATGAAGTGAGAAAAAACCTTTATCGTGAAAATATTTCAGGATGACTTCAGTGCAAGGCCCATCGAATTCAAAAAGTAAAAAAACTGTACAGTAAAACAAGCTTGGTGTTTTCTACTAGCAGGATTAGCAGGAATTAAAATGGAATGACCATTGAGAAGAGTCACGTGTGGCCTTTTTGAAGAATTCGAGAAAAATATTGTTGAATTCTGTGAAGCCTAACTGTTGATCAACAGCTGCAACGCCTCTAAACTGTGGGCGCTCTGGAAGGTGCCAGTGAACGACAGGTTTTTATGAATTTCGAGAAATGCTTGCCCTGAGGTGTCAGCCGATCTTCAAAAAAAAAGGAAAGTTTCGTTTTCCTGATGCCTTCGCGGTGTTTTTGCAGTCAAATTGCATAGAGGGTTGAATGTCAGTATACAAAAACCAAGTGAAGCTCGAGGGATGGTGAGGGGAGTATCTAAGGTACGTCCCAGGGAGGCTTCGGGTAGTGATAAGGGGGATAATGCAAGTGATCATTTCGTAGATTTCGTCTGTAGTCCTCCAGTTTTCGCGGTAATATGATTCCATACGCCAGCAATTTGAAAAATACCACTTAGGGGAATGGAAGTGTCATTGCGGCTCATTGAGCGGCCGGATAATTCGGAAAATTCTTTGATAGTCGACGTTTATGAAAATCAAAAAGACCAAACGGACCTGGAAGCGAATCGAAAGAAAAGCGGCAGTCTGGATGGGTTTCCGCTGTGGTTCATTGAGTAACGGTATAAGGCCCATCAAGACCCTCGGCCCACTTCGTACGCCCTATTTTCAGTGATGTGAAGGTTAATCATATGAATTGCTCTAAGCGCCAGAAAAGATTCATCTGCTTTCTTAAACTTCAGTGAGAGGTCGAGTGAACGAACCTCTGGTGGCATTTTATCCTCAAGTTAAGGGTGCTTTACCACGAAGAAACTGGACCGCGGCCTTTTTTCAGAAGTTGGGATAGCCACAGAGAAACTGCTTTGTCGTATTTGGTGCCAAAAGTCTGTGGGTTTTTTGAGTTGTGGTAGTGAACCCCAAACCTGATTTTCAGTGAGTTTGTGGAAGAAAGATGTGTTCATTTTTAGTCTATGTATCCAAAAATGACGTAGATGTAAAATATTGCAGCTTCGCTTGTAGCTCATTATTGTATATTAACCTGATAAATGTTTTGTGAGTGCTCGTTTTATATACGATCGTACAGGAGAACGGTAAACACAGACTGAGTTTTCACGTTTACGGGGTCAAACCTACTCGTTTACTTGCTCCATACCGGGGTCCTTTGGAGTGTATGTTGAGATAGTGCGGTGAATAAAGGCTAGGCACCGGTCATCCCATCTGGATTGGCAAAGGTTCAAGAAGCTAAGACAGTCAGCGATACTGATATGATCTAAGTGGGATGGCTCAGACAGCCACGCCTCGGTAGCTGAGTTTATTTCGGAGTCGGTAGCTAACACTGAAGTTCTTAAATGGGGAATTTTTCCGGTTATTAAGCTGCTATTATCAGCAGAACAGGCAAAGGTCATTAGACGAGCGGGAGATACAAGCGTAAGGGTCATGTGGTGTGGATGAGGTGAGCTTACTACACCAAGGTGAACTACCAATGATATCGGTCGTAGCAAGATTTTTATTGAGGACCGCAGGGTGCGAAGTAATTAAGACCGTGATATCGGAGGTAGAGTGACCAGTGTGGACGGAACAGCTCCCTTCTTGTCTAGAGTCAGAAGGGCCTAAGAGGCTGTGGTGCCTGGCTGAGTAAACATGCGGTAAAAGTAGGTTAAGTTGATGGGGGTGCTACTGGTGGGGGCTAAGGGAAGAGGATTGTAGGCAGGTGGGCCAGGTGAGAAAGGGGCTCCAGTTGCTTCAGCATTTGGTTTCCGTGGACGCAGTGCGAATACACGCGGTCATCACTCCACGGCCCGTACTCGTTGCTGCTCGATGAAGGCAATCGGAGATGTTCATAGTGTCTTCCCAATATCACCCTGGATGTGAGTTGATGAAACGGAGCTTGGCCTGGTGACTAAGATAATACGGCTGCTTGTGGCAAAACCTTATTGGCCCATCGCTCTTCTTTTGTAGTTGAACACTACAAAGATAGACTTTTGGGAATCGACTTATTCAGTGCAGTATTTGGCGGGAAGTACAAATAGCCCGCCATTGGGAAAGTAGAGCCTAAAAGATGATGACTTTTATAAGTGAAGACAAGTGAAGTTTGGCGAATAGGAACATGGTCAGTTTAGAGGATTCAGTATTATTTATAGGGACAGTCTTCTCGACACTGCACGTCAAAATGCAACCCTAACCTTGAAAAGGAAGGATTAGATGATAATCGAGAGCCAAGGCATTAAGTAGAGAATAGGTTAAGATTAAAGGAAGAGAGATGGGGACCACGTATGAACAGTAAGAAGCGGCAGACTTGTCGCGGTTCAAAGGTCGACTAGATAGGGTACGGCGTGGTGTATGGCAGAACTAACTGTACCGAATAGAGATACCCTTATGGCACTCAGCCCGTTCGTAACACAGGTTTTCAGTCCGTCTTCGATCGGCTTACTTATCAGCAATATTACATTAATCAGCAATGAATTGATACAGAGGATATTGAGGACCGGAGTATTAAGCAACGCTTAGCTGGCTTTTCATTTGAATATATTGGTTAAATCCATGGAAATGCCCAGGAACACCTAGGTAAATATCGCTCTATTTTATTCCCCCGAAACGAATATAATAAAGAGACTCGTTTGAAAAATCATACAGTGGGAGATAGAAGTGAGCAGTGTGAATAGTAACTTGAGAAAAAAGACAAAAATAACCAAGGCACATCTTGTGGCTCAAGCGAAGGGTACAAACCTCTCGGAAACCGTTCAGTAACTGACCAAAAGCCGCTCCGTATCTGATCGGTTTGGCTGGTTTTCGAGCTATTTTTACTGTTACGCTGATATGACTTTGAGCCGTTTCTCGGTGGTCTTTGAAAGGTCTGCAAGAAGTTTGTGCCAGTCTTTTGAAGTACGTGATAAGCTTTGGCTATTTAAGTCATTTTTGCAACTTGAGATTGTTGATGCTCACTCCCATCTTCCAACTCGTGAGTTTCCGATCAGTTGTCCTTAACATACCTCCTTCGAGGGAATGAAATGGAGCGTTATTTGCCCAGGAATTCCTGGGCAGTTTGACAAATCAAACTAATATATCTAATTAAAAGGAAAACCAAGCTCTGCGCATTATTCCGGTAGCCGAGTTCTTATGTATCAGTTCCTTGTTGACCCATGTAAAATGGCTAATAAACAAGCCAACCGGAAACCGTTCTGCTCAGTGGTAAAAACCGCTAAAAGATCAGCAGGGAACGGACCGAATATAGCACTGTTTTGCAGTAGTTTTGCTGCAAGGGTAAGATACTTCTAAGTTTTCAAACAACACTTGTGACAACTCACAACAATAACAGACTCCCACCGTAAATACTGTTATATATATATATATATATTCACGGTAGAGAGTCTGTAAAAGTTGTGAATTTCACAGCTGTTTTCTAAAACTTTTAAAGGATCTTTTATTCAGTCCTTGGTCAGCTTCACAGCGGAAATACAAAAAATGTCGGTGACATGTACATGACGGATACGAAATGGCGAACAGAGCACCAAGTACACGGGAAAAGAGGATAACTAGTAGAGTAGAACCTGGGCTGGTAATGGAAGGGGTTCAAAATTTTAAATCGCACGCTAACTTCTTTTAGTATATTCGGGGCTATGAACCTCTAACATGGGGCACGACGCTAATTTGCGATAATAAATAGAAGCCGTAGAAGTAAATCTAACCGATGGACAGTGGCCAAAAATGAAATTGCCTGACTTTGAGCTTGACTTGACCCTGACGGTTCCTTCCACCTGTCAAGCTGCAGTGTAAAACAGGGTTCGGCTGGAGCGGCAAATTTGAAAAAGAATTTGGCAGGATAAGCGCATTTGCTGGTATGACTGAAAGAGGCCATGTCTGTGATGGGTGAGCTAAAGCTAGGGAATAAGCAGTGACGTAGTAATCATCGTGGGATTAGCCTAATCCCGGTAGTCTTCAAGGTGTGAGCCTCGATTTTGCTGCGTCGCCTTACACCAACTCGCAAGAATAACGCCGGCAAACAACGGGCCAGATTCCGCCCAGGTCGAAAGTGCATCGAATAAATTTTTGCTCTTCGTCAATTACTGAAGGAACAAGAAACAACCTTTCCCCGTTACAAATTTGAAAACAGAAGTCAAAAACATAGATTGCACTATGTATCCTGGATCATTTCGCTGCATGTTTACAAAGTGCATACTGCAGTCGAAGTGATTATTTTTATGGCAAAATAGATGAACGAAATGTTTATAAACAAGGGCAAAATCACATGACGTACACATTCACACATGTCTATCGGATGATCACACAACAATTATCACACCTCATTACCACGGCAATGATAAATTGATTGCAAGTTCGCGTTGCTTGCAAAGTTTAGGTTTATGTGCACGGATCGACAGGGCCTCCATGTATCTTAATAGTTTGGTACTGGTAGTCGAGTAGATCACTTTGAAGACTTGTTGCTCACTTAGAAAACAAGATTGAAAACAAAATATCCGACATTACACTCTATCGCCGTTACGTGGATGATACTTTTGTCATCACAAAGAGCAAACAAGAAGGTGAAGAGGTGCATGCCTTGTTCAATATACTACACCCAAATATAAAGCTGACAATCCACAATGAGGACAGTGAGACCATAAGCTTCTTAGACATTTATATTTTCCGCAGAAAAGATGGTTCAATCAGGAGGTCCGTTTATCAAAAAAACACCTGGTCGGGGCAATACCTCCTCTTCAGCAGCTTCGTCCCGATAAAGTACAAGCTAAACACAGTGCAAACACCGTTCTGCAGAGCACAGAAGACTTGCACGGCGGACATTTCGGATGAAGAAACAAATCACATCACTAAAATTCTGACGGAAAATGGATACCCAACATCAATCTTGACAAAGTACCGTCACCTGAAACCAAGAAATATATTTCAACCACAGTGTCTAAGATGAAAGTATATCTAGAACTCCCCTACAAAGGTGACAATGTAAGTGGGTTGATAAAAAAACGCTTGCAATCAGCCGTCAGCCGCACCCACTATGCAGCCGATCCGGTGATTATATTCGCAGCTAATCGGTTAACTAGGCCATCGATGAAAGAACCCTTGCCTATTCACCCCAAATCAAACTGCATATACCAATTCAAATGTGAGTGCTCAGCCATCCACATAGGCAGAACGGAAAGGCAGTTACATCATCGAATGGCTGAACACATTCCAGTGTGGCTTCAGAAGACAATGAGCAACGATTTTACCACAATTGCATCATCGACCGAGCAAAGGTCAATCAGATCATCAATTGCTCGACATATTTACGAGACTAACCATTGCGTCAATGCAAGTCAAGCTTTCAAAGTGATCTGCTCGACTACCAGTACCAAACTATTAAGATACATGGAGGCCCTGTCGATCCGTGCACATAAACCTAAACTTTGCAAGCAACGCGAACTTGCAATCAATTTATCATTGCCGTGGTAATGAGGTGTGATAATTGTTGTGTGATCATCCGATAGACATGTGTGAATGTGTACGTCATGTGATTTTGCCCTTGTTTATAAACATTTCGTTCATCTATTTTGCCATAAAAATAATCACTTCGACTGCAGTATGCACTTTGTAAACATGCAGCGAAATGATCCAGGATACATAGTGCAATCTATGTTTTTGACTTCTGTTTTCAAATTACTGGAGGTTCGGCACGCACACCGTCGACCGACTAAGCTGGTTATATTTGATTTGAAAGGCGCTATCCATTCAGTCGACTTGACGGCGTTATTCAGTGTTCCTCACCGGAATGGTATACCCCAGAAGTTCATGAATCTATTGAGGTCGAAGTATTCTCACACTTATGGTGGCGTAAGGGTCCATGTTGAAGTATCAAGTCAGTTCCATAAAAACAGCTGCTTTCCTCTGGGCCACCCTGTTTATCCATTCTTTGTTAAACGTCGCCACGGAAGAAATATTGGAGGAGGCATTGCAAGATCTCCAGAATGTGGGCGTCGAACTAGAAAGCTGAGAAGAGATGTGTGGCCTATCTTCGCGGTCAGGGTCAACTTGTCGTATATATCAGATTGTCTCGCGTTTTTCCTTTTTCCATCGTTTAGGCTTGGTTTTACGTAGCACCTAGCAGTGATAGTTATTCACTCCGAAGCGTCAAATTGTCCGTGGCAATAACTGCCACACACCACTGTGTGTCCGTTATTTATTACCGCGAAAAATCAGCACAACCCTTTACTAGGAAATCTAGATCTTTACCTAGCACAAATCACCCCTCGTGAGCCCATCTATAAAATACCTAGCGATTGTTCGCTAAATCAACCCTTTTAGTTATCGTTTCCTCCTTGGCTAAAACTCCAATCCCCTTTCGCCCATACAGTAAAACCACCTGGTTAGCCCTGCTTGTATTCATCCCGGGGGACTCCCCGTAGAATTCCAGCACTGTTCCGCATCTGGGCTTTTTGCAGTCGTTAAATGATCAACAAAACCAGTTGATTATCCGATGCTTACCGTCAAAATGCGCAATTCCAAAAGAAGCAGACCGGCCGGTAATGTTTTGCCACGCGTAGCCGTTCGTCTCCCAATCACTACGCCATGCTCCGCCTCATTAACAAACACCCACGATGACGCACATAGCAAGATTGACAGCCTCTTACAACGCGTTAGCTCACTCGAATCGCGAATCGAAGATTTTGACAGAGCCACTAGAATTCTAACACTACTGGCTCAACGTCTCTAGCCGTCTGTGGCAACCAGGGACTGTAACTTAGTTGTCACGTGTAACTTTGTTGACAGCATATCTCCAGGGGCTTCGAAGCAAGTACGATATTTAAATCACGCCGCTGTATTTTACACTTCCGATAGGGCCCCACTCAACATAGTCAGCAGTGCCTTGCTAAAGACCGCTAACATGGAACGGGTGATTTGCCGTAGCAGCAGACTACGAAAACAAACGCAACGAAACCAATTCTCCCCGCCTTTCCAATTTTCGGACTCCCTGACAGCCGGTGAGTTTACTCATAAACAAACAGTTATTACTACTAGCTCGCCATACAAAAGCATTCGGATAGCATCTGAGGAGAGGCCACTACGACGGGAAGTGCTGAAAAATTTGAACTCTCTCAATGATCTAGGGCAGGAATCCGCCAAAATGACACCTACCCACTGCACTCCGCTAACCTGCTCTATGCAACCAACACCTATCGGCCAAAAACTCTCTGATGTAGACCTCGACGCAAAGCCTGGACCTTCTCCAAATCCACCAGAATCCAAGCGCCCTAGGCTCGTCAATAGTGTCGCAGAGGCCTGGAACGCGAACCCACAGAGTTATGCCAGGAAGCTCAGCTCTGCGCATCAAAAACAGCCAACTAAATCGCGTGGCCTCCCTGACCTAACAAATCTGCATCACTCTCCCAAGGCGGCGCATAAATCAACGTATGGTCGTTCTTGTCCACATCATATAGCCACGATTAAAACCCATCCGCCAGACCGCACCATACCATTGCCAGGTCATTCTCGTTCGAATTGAACCAGTCAGCCTTCAGGGCATACTCCCGCAAACGAACTGCCAAGAAGTAGCGTACTTGAGGACACAAACTCACTGCTTAAATCTGACTTATCACCCATGGGCCGAAAGTTGGTAACGATCTACGCTTAGCCCCTAATGCAGAGTGTCGATACCAACGGTAACCCATTGCCGCAAATCCAGAATTCGGCAACCCGCCCCCCAATTCTTACCAAAGGCTTCAACGTCTAGTTCACTAGGCAACGACTACCTTGTATACTCAGGCTACACTCCGAAGGCCCTGCAAAGATTAGAAGCAAAAAGATACCATAGTAGGATGTCACTAATGCCGGGGCCTACAATTTATTTTCCCAAAATGGATAGTTTCTCAAACCCTAATTCCCCCCAGCACAACCGAAGCTTTGCGCGCATTTACGCGAACTATGCTCGCAAACCACCTCACGGCTGTTATTCAATGCTGCATCTACCTAGTCCATTATTTCCCAACCCCACCAGGCCTCCACCGTTCATCCCGTTAGTCCCATCACCGTACCAAAATTTTCGTCTTACCCCACCATTGCTCATCCCACAACAGTCCTTTCACCCGCAGGATGCATCCAAAGACCCCAGCGGAATAAATTTTCATCACCCAGTGGCATACGGTCCCACAATCCCCCCTTACTTCTAGCTCTAATGGACCGATTTCCGATGCCAGTACCTTGTCAGTTGTTCAGACCTACCATAGCACACCGAACTCCGAAGGCCGACTACGCAACGCTGCGTATTCCCAATTCATTCTCCCAAAATAACCTCCATATATCCCTCTACCAACCGCCAATTCCTATCCTTCCCCACCCGGCCGAGCTGTATCGATAGGTGGCGAAAACACCCCACACTCTTCTGGTCCCTACCTCCTGAGGCCTGCTCTCACCACTCTACACCAACCAATACCAAGGTTGTCAAGTGGGAAAGCTAATATCTTCCAAAACCCCGTATTCTATCACCGCGCTGGATCATCGAACGAGCCAAACCAATCGAGACAAGTAGTAGGACTACTTCGTCAAAGGTCTTCTCTTTCATCTCGTACTAACCCGAAATCAATTATTCCCGGGTCGTCCGCGGCTGATTCGTCTGAAGCCGCATCGGAGGCGCCCGACGCTCACTTTTCTTTTTCTCCGGTAAAAGCTCCAACTCACGCCCCTCACCGTGCACTTTCGCCGACCAAAAACTCCCTTACGTTACCCAAACTAGACACTAACTTCCACATTATTGCGTTATTCTTCATCTTACTTAACTCCCGGTCCATCGTAAATAAGCTTCATCGCTTAAAACACTATGTCATAACATCCAGTCCTGAAATCATCTTTATTACTGAGACCTGGCTCACCGAACACACCCGCGCAAGCGATTGACAGACGCGGAGGCGAGTGCCTATTGTACGTACAGCACGCCCTTTCAGTAGTTCCCATTAGATATGCCATACTCAACTCCATTCCGGGTTCTCCGTGGCTCACAAATTGGTTCTTGACCGTAGTCATGCCATTTGGTTGTGTCTATAGCCCACCCTCATCCACTATTGCAGACTTAACTCCTTTAATGGAAGCCTTTGATTAGCTTTCATTACTACCTTCGGCAGCGAAAATCATAGCCGGTGATTTTTACTGGCCTAAAATATCCTGGAGAAATCTCACAGCACCTCCCAACTTAATATACTTTGTCTCTCATACTCACACTGGGAGCTGGGTGCAACACGTTAAAATCCCTACCGGAAACCCTAACATCCTAGATCTTATATTCACTCTCAGCGTTTCTTATTCTTCGGTTTCCGTTCTGCATAAGTTTCCGGGTAGCGACTATAAGATAGTGGCTGGTAATTTTTCATTCCATCCTTATCCATCAGACTATCTGACACCAGTCAACAATTCCCTCAGTTTGAATTGGAACCCTCTACCCAATCCCATCCAGAACCAAGTTTGGAGCAGCTTTTTTCTAACTTATAGTATAGTATATTTCTTGACCGTGGTCAATACACATGCACAAGGCAAGATCAGAGTATACAGCAGTACATATCAATGTGAGGTATTCACAGATTCTAAATTTATAAATCACACAGCAACCGAAATACACCAGTAAAGTCATGTAGTGTTTGAGTGAACAAAAGTGGTAATGGTTGAGGCGGGAATTCCGAATCGGTTTCGAAATCACTGGAGGGCGGTGTGGATAGCTGAACAGTCGTGGGATTGCTGATATAAGCGACAGATGGACGGTCACTAACGAGTAACCGGGCGGAAGAGATGCCAAAGAACATTGTTAGAAGTAAAGCAAGCGTGGGGCTTTCAAAGTTCATTCAGAGATACCAGCGGAATATTGGACACTGATCCAGCATTGGGTAACTAATTGTGGAGGAAGCATGTGAAATAAAGGCAAGTGAGTCAAAGGTGATAATAAAACGGACCTTTTGTGCAGGTGATTACAGTGTCGTATGGAAATTCAAATGAAGGCAAAAAGCTTCGCTTTTGAAGAGCATGAATGGTGTATGGACATATAACGGACTTTTAAAGAAAAGAAAAGCCGTCAATGAAACGGATTATTGGAGACAAAACTTCAGTGGTTCGTCTAGGCAGAAGTTGGAAGAGTGTAAATTTTTTTGTATGTGATAGAAAATTGTTAACCAAATTATGGTTGGCTGCAGATGGCTGATATTCTGTTCCTTATAGATCTTGGTTGCGGGTGGTGGCAGGTAGAATGTTGAGGGAAGCAGGTAAAAAAGGGCTGGTTTGACGAAGTTGACAGCTGCGAAGGCTGGGTTCCGGCCATTGGTTTCGTACTGCAACGCGGGAAGAATTGAACTGTTGGGTTGGATTATTTGGGAATAGAAGTTGAGCGGATGTGTTGATGGTTGGTGTCAGGAATCACCTCTGCGATCCGGTGAGACTTTCATGAGGTTTTGTTAATCCGTGTACGGTGCCCCATGTAGCGTCAGCGGGCGAGAGTATAGGTTTAAACCATTGATCAAATCGTCCAGTCCTTACGGTAATCCGGAATAAACGTCGATTCGGCCGATGGCTACCCAAGTAACCAATGCAATCTGGAAGAGATCAGGAGTGCGGCAGTCTGGAAAGTGTTCCAGCTGTGGGTTATGATTATCGTTCATATGGAAGTAAGAAAATGAACATTTTGTTATCCGAACAATTAGTTATCGTTTGGCTAGTAGACCGGTCTATTAGGGATCCCTAGACGGAGACTGGTAGCTTTCTAGGGTAGTTGGGTGATAGTAGAGATTTGGGGCGATATCAGGTAGGCGGTGGATGAGGAGAGGGTGTCCGTTAGGGAACCAGGAATGAAACAATAGTAGATGGTATGGTCTGGAAGAAGAATGAGAAAATAGGAAGATAACAGTCTGGTCAGTTCACCAGCTGTGGTCTAGGGCGGCAAACAGTAAAAAAGGAGAAAAGCACTGAGTGTAAAATGAGGATTTTTCATGCGGGGGCAAACGTGCTGGTATTCGACAGGGGCATACGGATTCCGGTTGGAATGGGGTCTCAACTTACCATGAGCATATGCGCAGAGAAGTGAAGCCTAGTTACTAAGGAATGGTAATCCGTGTGGCAAGGCTTCAGTGTACGAGAAAGTGGCAAAAAAGCAGGATGGGACGGCTGAGTTCTAGCCTGAGCCAGGAATTAAGTGAGAGCGAGCACCCATCGCTAAAGGACGGAGCGGTTTTATTCATATACATGCAAATTGTGTTGTAAAATGGCACAATCTAGTTAGGAAGCGGGACAAGTGAGTGGAGCATACCCAAGGTATATATATATATATTGATGTATAGGTTGGTGCGATCATCGGACGGGTCATGCGAAAGCGGTCGGACGCAAAAGACTATGGCAAGGAAAGTGAGATAGAGTGACGCAGCTGAGGATCAACGGTTACCGGAAAGAAGAACAAAAGTTAAGCACGGGCTCATCGGTGCGGCGGATCCCAAAGGCACATTGAGGCCATGAAACGTGAGACTAAAAGGGAAACGCCTAAATGTGGCTAAAACTTTCAATAAGAAAGTTAGTATTTCGCCTAGAGTGGTCATTGAGCAGGAGTAAAGACCAAGTTCTGCATGAAATTACAGAAGAACCTTAGCTGGGGGATAGGGTGGGAGCAGAAATGGTAACGTCACAACTGGGTGTTGAGTTCAGTTAGTGAGTCACGCTAAGTGGGATGAATCAGACTGGATTTTCCAGTTCGAAATCGCAGAGATGGTGAGGGAAGTATATGTGGTGGGACCTGGTGCGGAAGAGAGGCATTGTAAGCTAAGAGATATCGAGGAGCATTGAGTTACTCACCGTGCTTGTGTTAATAATTATGGGACAGTAAGGAGTATATAAATATATATAGTATATAAAAATGTTATATATTTACACACATATATGTATATACATGAATAGGTATATATATATATGCATATATATGTATATATATATATGAACAGGTGTATATATATATGCGTATATATATATGTATATATATAAATGTATATAAATGTATAAAGCTGAGAGGAGCGGAAGACAGGATAAATAAGAGCATCAAGGTGTGAATTAGTGGGTGGTGGGACCTAATGTCTTAAGATCCAGCACCACTGGATAATTTGGTGCTGGGGGAAAACATCATTGGCTAAAACCTTCAGCTAGAGGAAAGTTGTTTTACATGGCTGCCCTAGTACTATATGGCGAGGGAGGCAGTAATTGTTTAGACATGTTTGTGGAAACCGACTAGTGAATTAGATGAGGCAGGGATGTATAAGGGTTAGGTGATGGTAGGTGAACGTGGGTGAGTAGCGAGAACCGGCAGGCATCTAGATATTTATAGTTGTAAACGACAAAACCTATCCTTCTGCAGTGTGGGTTATACGTAAAAAATAATAATAAATGGTAAGCCTATCGTCTGTCGCTAGGCAGAAAATGGTAGGTTTGGAATATGGTGCCGTGATCCTAATAGTTGAACCCGTTTTTGAAGGCCAACTCGACGGATAGCAGAGAGCGGGAGGAGAGACTGAGGCTAGGGTTCTAAAGTTCGATGCCTTCTTCATAGGCTCGATCCTCAGATATGCTGGCGTTAGTCAAAGATAACATATGACTAACGGTAAGTTGTGACTTAAGGGCATGGCTGAACTGGGTTATTGACGCACATTTGCGAATGGTCCGAGGCAGCTTATTCCAAAGCTTTGAATATTTACCGAGAAAGAAGTTGGATCTGATTGCCAGCCTGGAATGTGGGATGGTCAGACTGAAGTCTCTGTGGCGCAGAGGGTAAGATGAGGGTAGGGAAAACTGTATAGATTTGGTAGAAGTGAACGCAGAGCAATGAATAAGTCTGTATAGAAAACGCAAGTTAAGCCTGACATGTCTAAGCCATACGGGGTCAAGTTTTAATAGAATGCATCGCTCTTTATAGCTCAGTGGAGAGGAATATCCCATTAGCTTCTCGGTGAAGGTGCGCTGGACTTTCTCCAGGCGTATTCTGTCAGATTTAGACATTCCATCCAACTGGCAGCTGATCACTTTTAGCTTAACATGGGAAACTGCCTCTTGAAACTTAGTCCAATAGCCCAAAACTTCTCACTTGGGAAGTCCAAAATTGCCTCCTTCCAAAGAAAGTACCTTAAGAGGCAAAGACTTTACCTCCAAAACCACGTCTTCTACCTTCTAATGAGACCAACACGTCTTATCGATATTATCCGGGAACCAAAGGAAGACCAGCACCGCAACGGAGAGGCCAACGCTCTAAGGCATCCCAATGAAGCATTGAAACTCTCACTTCCTCAACCTAGTCAATAAGGTTGTTGATAGCGGGCAGGCACTAGTAATTGTCTACCTGGATCTGTCGAAGGCTTTCGACCGTATTCCACACCCACATCTTATCTCCAAATTGTGCTCATTCAGCATTGCTGACCTACTGCTTTCTTGGCTGAAATCTTATGTCACTCACCGTTCGCAATTGATCCAAACCAATGGACATACTTCTAAAACGAAACCTGTTAAAAGTAGCGCCATACAGGACAGCGCGCTGGGTCTCCTCCTATTTTTAATGTACATTAATAACGCATTGGATCTAGTACACCATGGCACGCCATTCTTGTTTGCAGATGATTTAAAAATAGTCTTCTCTTTCAATTATAATGATGCTACCCCTACTCTTTGCAACACTCCCGTCGACGTTTCTGCACTTGACCGCTGGTGACACTCCTGGATAATGAGCTTTTCCACTGATAAGTGTGACCTACAAATGCCAATTGCCCCCTGGATCCTTAACTCTTGTCGGGTTCCCAATAGTCAGTCGACCTACCATCCACGATTTGGGCCTCAACTGTTCCTGCTCCCCCAACTTTTCTGAGCATGCCGCCGTCCAAGCGGCCAAGGCTAGAGGAAGTGTGGCCCTTCTTTTCCGCTGCCTTTGTCTCCGTGACAGTATCATCAGCATCTACAAATCCCACATCAGGCATTTGCTTGAACACTGCCCAATAATATTTTCTAACATGACAAAATTTGACAGAGTTGCACTTTAGAGCATACAAAGGGGTTTTACCAAACAACTACTCGATTGGTCCACGTCTTTAATCTATGGAGAAAGATGCCAAAATCTGAATCTCCACCCACTCTGTCCCTGCTGCTTAAGACTAAACTTAGTCTTCTTGTATAACCTGCTCCATAGCCGGGCTTTTTCTCTCAACCCAATAAGCTTCTCCCGTAAAATCCCTTACTCACTTCGGCATGGGCCTTTTACTGTCCCTTCTAGTATAGCTAAATCAGTCATACGGTCAGGTTTTTTCCTCCTGGTCTAATCCAAAATGTGGAACGAGCCGCCCATCACCCATCGAGCTCTACAAATTAAGTCCCAATTTCCGTCGGAACCCAGCCCTTGTCTCAGCGTCGCCTGTAAACTCCAGTAATCCAATATGAGCATGGCAGAAGATATAGCATACGAGAGGGGTCCCGACTTCTAAAGCCAACTCCTTCGCCGACCCTGCTCCCTCCAATTGAGGGCACAATCAACGATAGACAGTTTCATTTGTCTGACTGAGTTCTCAAAGTTTAACCAGCAATGGCCATTCCCGTAATGAATCGAAGCAGTTGAAATGCCATTATTTTAATCCACTCTGCTTCCACCTTCTCCAGTAGTCCCCGTCACTTTTATGCCTCGTCATTTATTGGTTTTTAAATGCCTCCATTAAACGTTAATCCATAGCAGGGACATACCCTGACTGTTCTTTTTTACCTGCTCTCCTTTCCGGTTCTCTCCTTACGCGCATGTCACCCTCAACGTTGGTATACGCGCCTGGACAAGGCAGCTGTCCGCTCGACTACTAACCGCTGGCCTCGTCCTCTGGAACCCCTCGCAATCTGGCCATCTGACTGCGGAACGTTTACCTCATACTTTCACCGCTTACCTATGCCCCACTTGCATAACCATCAATGAACATTGGTGCCATTCCCAACGGTGTGGGGCGCGGTCAGACCCACCACTTTGGCCGGCGCACATCGGGCGTTCGGGCCGTCTGCAACGGTATGCGAGCGCAATTAGACTGGTAGATCACACCTACTGTGTTCACTTCGAAGTGTTTCTCAGGTTGGGTGTCCAGCGCCCAGCCAGTTCCACCCACTAGCACCGGTTGCGGACCGCACGCTCCAATGCCGTCAGTTTCAGGTCGCATGCTCCAACCATCCTTGTTCGCCACCGTACGCACACCTGTCACTCTTGTCACCACTCTTATCACAAATCTATTTTTTTGCTCTTCCATGGTATGCACACCTATCCATTCTGTCCTTGCTCCTATCAACTCGCACCGCATCACCTCTCACTGCACGTCACTATCGTCCCACTCACTTTGCCCTGCCGACGACCGCCAACATTTCTTTCTCCACCCATGTCGGTGCTGCCGGCTTGTAGGATCTATTCACTTGGTATCACCCTATGCTCATGAAGCTCACCGATCGCATTCTGACGCCCCACTGGCTACCGTCCTGTCAAACCCTCCCTCGCTCTCCCTTCTCATGTCTAATACCATTACACACCAGCCCCACCCGCAATCATGACCAATTCTCGTATTGGAACTGCTGTTCCAAACTCTCAATCTCTCACAGCCACATTTATTATCCAGTCAGAATCACTATACTTTCCTTGCCTGGCTTCGCGATTCCTCTGTGGATCCTTTTACTTGACAGTGCTCCGATTAGTATCGTCCAGTTTCATCCACTTGTACAATTGCCTGCAGGGACGCAGCTCCCAAATTCCATGTTCCCAACTCCCATGCGCATCCATTGTTCATGCCTTATGTTCGTCCACCGGTTAACCTGTCCCGGTGCTTCCTTACACTCTGCCTTCTTCGTGTTCCACCTGCAATGACATGATCTTACTGGTTGTGCCTCACCTGTCTCTTCCGGCCCGTGCTCCCGTCTCCCGTTTCGTCTATTGTTTGCCACAGGCATTTTATGTGTGCTTTTCAGACCGTTCTGCTTTTTAACTTGCCACCCAATGTGACATCGCTGTTCCATCACGATTCTCACTCACAGTTCCAGTTCACTTCATCTGCCATTACCCGACTCTTCTGGTACCCCTTTTGCTCATTTCTCTCCTAAGAAGTTCGCCGCCCCATCTGCTGCATCTTTGCTCCACGGACAGTTTAACCTCCTAGGTAGCTTTCTCTACTTTATATGCACAATCGTTCTGCGCTGCTTAGCCATCTCCATCGCCACCATCTTCCTGCTGAATAATGTAAGCCCATTTATTATTGCTTCTCCCATTCTTGACCGTCACCACGTCTCGCCTACACCAATCAGATTATTAGATCTACTCTTACCGGTTCCCTCTGGTACTTGCCTTCATCTCCCCTTTTATCAAACTGCTTCTCAGTCGTCGTCTTTTCTGTGCTTCCGCATTCTCCACTCTCTCTGTTGATCCGCCGAGTTCACCTGTCATGAAAATAATCCACCACGATATTCCAAAGTTATTCCTACAAACACGTGTTTGTAGGTCGAGTACTCGGCCTAACTTTACCTGCCCCTCCTAACAACTGGTAATTTCTTTCTAGGACTCCATTAATATTGATCCGGCTTCCCTTACATATATAAATTACATATACATATATATAAACATGCGCACATATGTATATATACATTTGCTCTGTATCCTGCAGTTCCTCACAGGCCATTTCTATTGCTGTCATCCCGCTGACCGCCGTGATATGCATTCATTCCGCCTACACTTGTGCCTCATACCTGATATATCCAATTCTCATGAACCATTTTTTGTGATCTCATCCGCCCTTTACGTGTTACATTGCTCTCTCTCTGTATTACAATGGGCTTTGTGCCCTGTTCGCCGATCACCTACTGTAGAGTACCGATTCTTCATTGCTATCTAATCCCTTGCAGTGAATCTCACTTTTCTCCATCGTCTCCCGCTACCGCAGTATTTTATGCCGATTTCCAGCCTTTCCCACGTGAATCAGTCAGTTTTCAGTCTTCCCCACCCGGACTAGCTCGACGGAAGCGTACAATCGCTCGAGAGGTGCCGGTATAAAGCGTCACTCGGCTGTTGTGACGTGAATGGAGAAACGATGAATGTTACGGCATAACGCCATTTTATGTAGTAGTTTATAGCTCTCTCCCGTTGTAGAATGTTGACCGGTTTAGCCTCTTCCATCCGTAATTTGTTTAGTACTGCTAATTTGCTTGTGTTTGGTGAGTTTTGATTGACCCATCAGTCATATATAAACGTTCGTGAGCCGCAGTTCCGTCAGTCCATTGCCACGTGCTGTGCGGTGCGCTAGGCCATTGAGAGGTGGTGTACCTACCTGCAGCATGTGCGGGAAAAGGGAGCCATCGATACACTCGGAGGAGGATGTTTAATAGGTCCAGTGTGCGACTTGTGGCCCTTTTCGGGGCCACGCCATACTGATTGCCATCCCTTCCCTTGCTTTCTTACAGGCGCAGTGAAACGTTGTCACATGAGTCTCATTCCGTGTGTGCAACTAAGTGATAGGATTCGTTCGCTGGTTATTTAGTGGTTAAGGTCGAAAAGATCGAGAATACTATACCGGAATCTTAGGCGACCAGGTGAAGTTGAAGCTATTAGCATGTTAGGGATTTTTTCGATGAATATCTTTACATAAGGACAATGTGTGGGATATATCACCCATTCCGAGGGTATGAACTAGAGCCGTCTATAACTTGATATTTAAGAGCTTTTCAATATAATAAACATTGGTTACCTATTACCAAAGGACCAATGTAAATGTCATCTGTGAGAATAAACAACACGTAAATATAATCTATAAAATATTTTTTTCAGTGAACGATAAAAGAAGTTTGCAGAAAATTTCTCCAGTTTCTTAAATTACAAGACGAAGAAATACTGGATTTGTAAGCTTTACTTCAATAGCACCGAAGGACAGAAAGACGCGTGAGAAAGCATATAACCATCAACCAAACCTCAACTTCCCTAACCAAAGTACACTGTGTGGATTGGCCTTACGTCACTGGGTTGACTATTCAAATCGGCCGCCTACGGCGTACACAGCAGCTACCCTAGGAACGGCGGTTGCCCGAGCTTTTCCTTTGGACTGACTAGACGTTAACCCGACCGGACCCTCCACCCGACCTTGACTTTCAAACTCACCGGGCGTCCACTTGAATCCGCCCTTGGTTTCATTTAAACGAGCTACATTACCTTTGGGGTGCGTGTACTTGCCATACGTTCCTCCCACGTTAATCCCCCTTCTGAGCCCCTTTTATTCTACTTTTGTCGTGCAAATGTTTACATTTCCAAGAATTTTGCCTGTCCATTACATCACTCGTAAAAAGTTATTCGTTCACCTGGCATGCCTCGGGCGTCTCCGAAATAAACCAATAATGTCATTAATAGATTACGCGGACCACTTTGTGAACTTGTTCGGATGCTTGGAACACGCCTAACGTGAACGTGATAGACATGCGAAATCGGTGACTCTATTTGGTGTGCGCTTTGCAACTTCAAAGTGTAAAGTGATGTTGCAATACTGGACGTCACTTATTCAGAGCTTGATGCTTGATGGAGGGTGCTGGTAACCCTCGACCGCTTCAGTCACCTCGGCGCAGCATGAGGACGGATGGGAGCACAGTAATACAGATGAGTACGCGTACATCCAAAGCTCAAGCGGCCTACGCTGGACTAAAACACTTGTGGCTGCCACCTGATATTTCACTGAAGTTGAAAGGTCGTGTATACCGCGCCGCAGTGCGTTCAGTTTTGTTGTATGGTTGCGAGACTCCGGGTCTGCGTGCAGAAGATATTCGTCGTCTCAAGGTTTTCGACCACCGGTGTTTACGTAGTATCGCTGAAATTCGATGTAATGGCCGGATGAGCAATGCCGAAGTGAAAAATCGGCCATTGGGTACTATTTCAGAGAACGTCTCATCACACCTCATCCAGCTTGATGGGCTCCATTGGTCAGGGCACGTGTTACTTATGGCAAACACATGCCAGCCTTACCGTGCCCTATGTTCCGTTCCCCCCGGGGTTGAAGAAACTACGTGTGAGACAACAAATTGCTTCGCAACGGGGAATGAGAAGATGTACAACGAACCTAGAAAAAGTAAGTGTCACACCTCTTCGCGATTTGGGTCCAAAACATCCGCCAACCAGTTGCTTTGATACACCGAAGGTTACTCTAGTGAATCGTGAACAGTGGCGATCGGGTTGTCAATTTCTGTCAAACGGGAGTGATTGATCAATGTGCGTTTGTGCAGTTGGACTGTTTATTCCGTACGTTGGCTACTGGGGCATTCATTCCTTTCCCCTGTCCTGCATGTCCACCTCGTGCTCATCTTATGCATCCATTTTTTCTATTTCCACGTGCAACAACGTGGGAATAGCAGTGGGCAGTGGGGCTTGCCCTGCTGTTTATTCGTGTACGGTGATTATGTGTTTACGTCACCTTTCTGAAAAAATGGTTTTCTGTCCAACGTCTCGAACTCGCAAAATAAAACAGACAAAGTTGTGACGTGGGTGCAATAGTATTGGTTGGACGAAAGTTATGAGGGAGCCAGTTCTCCTTGAGAACTTTGGGTGCTTTATTCAGGGTTTCGAGGTACCTAGTTGTTGACGCTATTGAAAGGCACTGAAGGGTGATGCTTCCTAAGAAAGGAAAAAATTGATGAAGAGGGAGTCCACAACAACCCAAGGGATAAAATGGCAGCCGCGGCTGTGTCTCAGTTCAGCAAGACAGCAATTTTCTGTGACTGATCTTGAGGAAATCTTAAGGCTGATTGCACACAAGAGGATCACGCGTTAGTACAACGAAACTGGCTAACTGTCCACGGGAAGCAGCCAGTCAAGAGTGAAGTTGGGCGTGCACAGGCGACAAAGCAGTATACAGACTGGGTCTGACTCCCGTGTCTGAGATTGATGCATGCATGCTTTAGTGCGTGTGTAGCAAGTGGATCAAAGAGGAATAACAAGTCGGCGAAGGAAATCAAGACTTAAACGAAGTGGTCCGAGTAAAACAAGGAGCCGAGTACTTGTTTGCGCACGTATGTGTTAGCCTGATGAAAGAAGCGCAGTCAATGGTTACGCACGCAAACCGGGTCAGCGGTCTGAGCCTCTATAAAGAGTGACTCGTCCCAGCTACCATTGGGTAGGTTGTGCGGTCGATAGGGAAGGGTGAACCGGGCCATGCGTAAACACCAAAACTGAGGGGAAAAAGGCGAACGTCAATGAGATCCTGCCTGGATAGTGTGGGAGGATAGCCGAATTAAAATGGGAACAGGGTTTTTCAAGGCAGAATCGACGCATTGGAACCCAGCTCATCCGCATATTTTTCGCGTCCCTTCACAAGCCTCCCATTCTCAGTTATCCTCTCACAGAATTATCTATTGTAACTAAGGTGCTTTGTTGCGCAAGTGTTCTGGGCGACAGGATGAGGGTTACGGCCAACTCTAGTCGTGGCGGACCCCATGGGTCGCGCGAAAAGAATGGCGGGCGGGACAGGAAAATGAATTACTACCCAGGGGTAATCATGTTGTCCTGCTCTTCTGAAGAGGAAAAACCAAAGTAACAAATATGCGACCAGCCGCGATATTATTGGGTCCATACTGCCTCCCCTCTTCAATGATGGGTAAATTCCCTGCTACAGCCACAACCCGACCCTGCGCACGGGAATACCTGAACAAAAACGTACGAGCTAAACATTCAGCCCTTCTTCCATACCCCGTGCGAGTGACAGCGTGCCAATCGAGCTCTCCACATGGAAACCGACCTCATCTCTCTCAGTTCAAATCAGACAAGGTAGAACTCACCCCTCGAACATTGTTTGCTTCATCCCAGTATGTACTGACATGTCAATTTTCCTCCATAACTCTTCTTTCATCGTATATGCACGCGCCTGAACCGTTACCACTGCTCATGTATGAAATTGAAACTGATTCATGTGTACCATGTTAACCTGTGTCCCATTCAGTTCAGTTCCTTTCACTTCAGTTTACACAGGACAGCTAATAAAAGTGGTTTATTTCGGAGACGCCCTAGGCTTGTCTTACGCACAATCAAAATTTTTACAAGCGACAAAACTAACAGAAAAATTCATGGAAAATTTGGAAATAGGCAAGGCAACGGGGAGAAGAGTAAGAAGTATGTGGTAAGACCGAAGCTCCCAGAGTCTTCCTAGATTATCCGCCCGCTCGGTGAGTCTGTGTTATTTTTGCTATTTCATGTCCTCTTTTTGTTGCACGATACATTATTTTTACGATATGTTATCCCAGCGTAACCATGTCAGAAGATAAGATGCAGCTCGACACAGACCTCACTTTGTCTGCGGTTGCTTTTAGTCCAGTAGCTTTTACCCCACATAATCCTGAGTTTTGGTTTGCAGCCTTAGAGCTGCAATTTGAGGCACGTAGGATTATCGGCCAGCGCCGACGACTTCTATACGCCTAAAAGGCCGTCCTTGACAACATTATCGCCCCGTGAGTGATTTGGTATCAAACCTTCCTCAAGAACGACCGTACGATCGGCTTAAGGAAGCTTTACTGCGACATTTCCTTCCTTCTCGGAAGAAGCGGTTACGTCAGCTACTTGCCCGGCACCCCATAGAGGATACAAAACCCAGCCGCCACCTAGCTCAGCCCCGGTCCCTGGCAGGACCTGCCGATAAGGATTCGGAGATAGCTAAGGAAATGTGGTTGGACTCTTTACCCTTTCATGTTCATACCACCATAACTGCTCTCCTCGAGGACTCGTCCTTGGGAAGAGCAGCCGTCGTGGCTGACAAGATTGTCGCACGCGTCGGCAGTGGGGCTAGTCTTCCCGTCGCCAAGGCATCAAGCAATTTTCGGGATGTTGACCTGGATGAACCGCCGGAGAGGCTTTGACACTCTCAATCTATCAAGCTTCGACTGTCCTTCAAAGACAGAGTTAAAATATTCACCCCTCGCAGTAGCCCACGTAAGCAACGGCACGAACGGGCGCCCCCCACTGCCCACGTCCGCCATGAATTCGCCCCACCTGCCTGTTCCAAACCAAACCACCCTACCAGCGGATTTTGCTTGTTCTACCGTATTTTTAGACCAGTCGCCGGTAGGTGCAGACAGCCATGTTCATACGCGGCGGGAAAAACCACTTCCGGACAGTAGAACCGACCATACTCGCAGGCAATCAGTCTCAGGTTGGCCGTTTATTTTACGCGCATGATTCGTGCACTAACGCTAAGTTCCTAGTTGATACTGGGGCCCAAGTTTCTGTCTTGCCGGCTGGCAAAGACAAGCCTCGAGCTCCTTAGCTTCGGCTGTTCGCTGCTAATGGTCACTCTATTCCTATCTACGGCACAAGGCAGCTTGCGGTCAACCTGGGACCACGACGATGGTATCTTTGGACGTTTACCCCTGCGGACTTTTCCACAGACATACTGGGAATTGATTTTCTGCAGCTCTACGAATTAGTCGTTGATTCAAGTAGGCTGCAGCTTACCAATCTTTCTGTGGACACTAAATTTACGGGTCTTGCAGCTCGAACAGATGCACACCGAATCACAGGTTTGTTTTCTAATATTCCTCACGATTTTCAGTCTTCATTCATTAAATTACCCATCGTCAACAACAGACCACCAGTCACGGCACGACCTCGGCGACTGGCACCGGACAAGCTGGCTTTCGCCAAACGAGAGTTCAACACTTTACTTTCTCAAGGTGTTGTTCATCCTTCTCACAGTCCATGGGCCTCACCTCTGCACATGGCTCTCAAGAAAGATGGCATTAGCTGGCGACCATGTGGCCACTATCACGCACCAAACTCGGTTACCATTACGACAGCTATCCACTACCCGACATACACAACATCACGGCATCACCTCGCGGCACAACTGTATTTTCTAAGATCAATTTGATGCGAGTCTATCACCAGATCCCAGCCGCTGAAGATGTCGAGAAAACCGCTGTCACGACACACTTTGGTTTGTTTGAGTTCCTCCGTATGTCTTTTGGTTTGCGAAATGCTGCTCAGCCATTCCAGAGGTTTATCGATATCATTACACGAGACTTGGAATTCGTTCTCGCCTATACAGATGATCTTTTAATTGCACCGTCGAGAGTAGATGAACAATTACAACATTTGACGCTACTACTTCAACGTTCGTCCGAATATCGAATAGTAGTCAATCCTGATAAATGTGGACTTGGCAAACAGGAACTTGTGTTCCTCGGTAACAAGATCACTCGAAAGGGCATCAAACCCTGCGAGGATAAAGTGTGCGCTATTCTAGATTACACCGTACCTTCCTCGACCAAGAAGCTCAAGACATGCTTGGGGTTAGGTAACTTTCATCGTCGTTCCATACCCCATGCTGCTGAACGTTTGCTTCTATCAACCGACTTACTTCGTAGCAATCCACGTAATTTATCGCTTACGAATGCCGCACGAGTAGCAGTCTCGGAGATTGAACCAACATTAGCTCTGACCGCTCTCCTCATCCACCCAGTTCCGTCCGCCACGGTAAGCATAGCGGTCATGCAGCAGTCTGCTTCTGGGATTTGGCAGTCATTTGAGTTTTGCTCTCAACGCCACAGTCCCATGGAGACGAAATGTAGTGCTTTTGGCCGGGAATTACTGGCTGCATATAAAGCCGTTAAACTCCTTCGCCATGCAGTCAAGGGTCGATATTTCAGCCTCTTTACAGACCATAAGCCTCTGACGTACGCATTGCATACTAAGTCTGACCGGTACTCCCCACAAGAGAAGTGAGGCATTGACTATATTTCTCAGTTCAAGACTGACCTACAACACGTCAAAAGTGTGTCGAACCGCGTTTCAGATGCTTTGTCGTGTATTCCGCTTAATGCTATTAAATATCCGGTTTCAGATGTCCCTGCCATGGCTGCAGCACAGGCACAGGATTCTTCATGTATGGAAGCAGCTCAGTCATCGTCGCTACAGTGTCAGTTTGTCCCTCTGGCCACTAGTGCTGGGACTATACTCTGCGACATGTCTACTGGTATACCTCGACCAGTCGTACCCTCTGCATATCGACGTCTCTTGTTCAATACCCTACATGGACTATCACGTCCAGGCATCGAAGCCAGTCTCCGATTAGTAGCTGCACGATAGGTCTGGCCGTCCATGAATAAAGATGTTTGTATGTGATCAAAACAATGTCTACAATGTTACCGATCTAAAGTGCATAGGCACATAGCTTCGCCAATCGGTACTTTTGTTAAGCCTGATGCTCGCTTCGATCATATCCACGTAGACATTGTGGGTCCATTGACCCCATCACATGGATATACCTACTTACTAACGTGCATCGATAGACTTACGAGGTAGCCCGAGGCTATTCCTATCTCTGTCGTCACGGCCAAATTAGTGGCTCGACATCCGATAGAACGATGGATAGCTTGATGTGGTTGTCCTTCCACAATCACTACCAATCGAGGGCAACAATTTGAGTCCCAACCATTCTCTTCAATAACTCACATGCTGGGTACGTAACGCATCACACGACCGGGTGCCTTCCGGCATCGAATGGTTTAGTTGAACGTTTTCATCGCCAACTCAAAGAGGCTCTTAAAGAACGCAAAAGCCCCGACTGGTACGAAACGTTACCGCTAGTTCTGCTTGGTATCAGGACTCGCATAAGGGCAGATATCCAATGTTCCGCCGCAGAACTTGTCTACGGCACGACATTACGACCGCCCGGGGAAATTCCTTACGCCACGGAGTACAGATTCACTTGCCGTACAGGCGTACGTTCACCGTTTGTCCACGTACATGCAAAATTTCTCTCCGCACAGACTCGAATACAGCGACGACAGTTTTTCGTTCCGACCGAACTCGAAACTTATTCGCACGTATTCATTCGTGTTGGTTCGGTACGGAAACCATTACAACAGCCTTGAGAGAGTCCATTTCGCGTGATTTCCCTTCACGATGGGACCTTTAAGGTCGATCGACACGGTCGCGTCGATACAGTCAGCATCGATCGTCCCAAAGCCGCGCACGTTGATGACAGCGTGTCGTCCTCCGACATGAGATTCGACGTTAACCCGGGACTACCTGTTGAAGACACTTCCGTGTCACGTCAATGTCTGTAGTTAGCGTTGCCTGCTACGACTTCGAATGAAGCCATCGTCTCACGTTCAAGTCAGCAGAGCACGCCTACGCAACCGTCCTTGGATGAAGATCCCGTCTCAAGCCCCAGTCAGAAGATCATTTGCCTAGCAAGTTTTCGCGACTAGATCAAACACGATCTTATTCTTTGCACTTCGCAGTAATAACTTCCGTGTTTATCGTTTCGACACTATTTATCATACCTCATTAGTTCTTACTGTATTCTAGTCACTTCCATTGCGGCTGCTACGCCAGTTTTCCGTTTTTCTTTCGTTTCAGGGAAACTCGCCTTATGGCACGCTTAGCTGGTCCCAAGTAATCGGAGGAATTCTGGCACCAACGTTTGCATCCTGCATCGGCCCTGTCGTTCCCATTTCTTGCCATTGACGAACTTACCAATTTGGTTTCCGGATATCATATTGGTTAACGGTTACCCGACGCTGGACGTTATCGGTGTGGCACACTTGGATGACGATTCACGCAACCGACATCATTGGCAAAGAATCTGGTATACGCTCGACCAACAGTCTACAGTTCCTGCATAACACGGATTCCGCCCGCCAGCATCCTGCAGCACAGCTACATTTACGTATTTTGCAAGCATTCACGCGCACGTATACCAATTATATGCCTTCACCTCCTTGACATTTTTCGAAAGCTTTCCGCACTTCCAGCGAAGGGCTGCTGTGGTAACTTCGATCGTTCTGAGGAAATGGCTCTTTTCTGGACATCATTTTGAATCCGTTTTCTCTACGACACTTTCCGACGTTTGACATCGACCTCATTGTGTTGCTCGGTTGCGTACGTTTTACTGGACTGACTTTCCCGAGGTTTCCGTCGACCTCGTTCTAAGTCACTTTCACTCTCGGTCGATCGCCGATTGAACGCTCTCGCGGTTCGCTTCCTACACAGCCGTTGCTTTCATACCCGTTCGGTGTACTTCTCGTATCGGTGCTGTTTCGGTGTCACGATATATAGAATACACCTTGCATCCATAAACCGATTTGCTTCTTCACTATTCGTCCGATAGGAGGGATAACGTTGGTATTTCGCTGCCAGACCGAATAGGAGACACGTTCACTAGCCACTCTCGAACGTCTTCTATAATAAATAGAAGGGTAATAGACGTACCCACACCGGGAAACAATGGAGGGAGTTCAAGTGGACCCAGGGATGTATTCGAATATGCGCCCGGCAAATTAGAAAGTCGAGGTCAGATGGAGCAGCTGGCTGAGCCTAGTGGAAAGAATCGGAACCTGGGAGTTTTACATGAGGGGGATTGAAGATCGGCAGGAGAAACTACAGTTACGAGAAACAATGAAGGAAAAGGAGAGAAGAAGTAAAGGAAGGTAGAACAACAAATTGAGTTGTGTGGCTAGGGACTAGGTAGCCATGAGTCATGTCGTGCTGAAATAAATGGACGGTGTCAATTTAAAAACTGGGAGCTGCCAACGCTAGATGTAAAGAGTAGGTCAAATGGCAGCAATGGCTCGAAAGGATCGAAAAGTGGCAAATATGGGGCACAACTATAGAGGAAATGGAAGCATATCATGAGGAGCAACGGCATGGTGGCAAGAGAACTGGCCGGCAGAGAACTGAACAAGGCAGAGAAAATACGTGGATACATACATATATATGTATGTAAATTTATATATATATATATATATATATCAGAGCAGTAGCGAATAGCACTAAAGGGACGGAACATGGAGGTAGCGGTGCTTGGCAAAGGCATTTAGGATCGGGTCAAATAGTACGGAATTGACTTGGATAAACCCTGATGAATTCGCTTATGACAGGTGAATATGAAGGATCAACAGAGGGAGAGACAGAAACGACTCTGGATGTACAGAATTGATGGCTGTGAGCAGAGGTTGATAAACGAGGGAATACGGAGGAAAGTATTAACGAAAGCAGGTAAGAGTGAATCTTACAATGTGATTAGTGCATGTGTGTCTTGTGGTGACGGTGGAAAATGGGTGAAGCTTTGGTAAGTGGAAGTACATCATGCAACAAGGAAGTGGCCGTAAAAAAAGCTAGAGAACGCCGAGCGAATGGAAATGCAGGGTGGTTGGGTAAGTGTAAAAGGTCCCTTAATAACGGTAACTTGGAAGTTAGTAGAACAGTGGTGCGAAGATGCAGCAGTTGTAACAGCGGATAACATAGGAGAGAAATGAGGACGCGCAGGATCAGAAAGATCAGCTATTAGCAGATAAACTAATAATAATAATAATAATAATAATAATAATAATAATAATAATGATAATAATAATATTGGTATATTTGTCGGCCACCGTGGAAACGCACGCGCTAATTCATGGTCATGGTGTATCACGTTACTCAATAAGATGGAATATTCACAAATTTTAAGTATGAAAGTCAAGAATATCAGCGATAGAAAAATATAGCAGGCAACAGTTTGAATGGATCATTTTAATAATGGGTTGCGCTGCAGTTTCAAACCGGTTTCGAATCCGGACGGAGCGGTGGTGCGCGGTTGAAACATCGAAAAATTGTTGAAGTGGCGCAAAGGACGCATAACAAACGAAAATGATGCAAGCTGAGGAAAACCGAGACCTAATAAGATTCTGCAGATGAAGTAAAATTTTGAACAAGAAAAAAAGGAAGAAAAAAATTGTAGAGAAGTGTTCTCGGGAAAGTCGATGCATGCGAAGAGAACAGCGATCCACGAAGTCGATGCAAACCCTGAATGACGGATTTACCAAAATACAATAAACGGAATGAGTTTCGAAACGAAGAAGAGACCAATTTCGTGAAAGTGAGCATTTGTGGATGTGGGAAAAACAGGAGTCCATAAAAAGGTGGGTTTAGATTCAGGATCAGTAACTTGTACAATTCAGAAATGAGAAGGCGCAACTGGATGGTCCTCCAGAAGTGGAGAGTCAATTTCCAACCGGCTACGGTTCGAGGGAAAGATAAACTGCGGTAACGGATAATAGAGTGAGGAATCTCCACATGGACTTGAGCGGTTATATGCTATTTCACTGACAAATATATATGTATATGTTGACACATTTGCCTTCGGTGTTATTCAGCGTCATTTCTGGTAACGTAAGACATCGTATGGGTATGTGTCGTCTGGCAGGGCAAAGTATATGTCGGTCAATCGGTCGAGTGTGGCTGTATATTAGCAGCATGCGCGTAAACTAAAATTCGTGTTGGTTGCGTTTGAAAACGCTGAACGATCTGATAAGCAACTGGGAGTATTTCCTCTCGGGTGGCTTGATTTCGATCCCAGTTGCCATCGTATATTCCACTTGAGTCTCTGTCTTACGATTTAGATTGGCATCCTTGGTTATCCGGTTTGGCGACTGAGATAGTGGGAGACAACGAACCTGCAGTAAGGGAAGATTGCAGTCTGGGCGTGGTTCCAGCTGTGAGTTATGATAATATACAAAGACAATAAATAATGGACTGTTTAGGTCTGTGTGAGTGGGGCATGTATGAAGTTTCATTTGAGCAGTCAGCGGCACCTACTCCACATTCTAATTAAAACAGGCTCGCAGTGGATTTGCTCTATACTGCTGCAGTCTAACGAAGTTGCTTATACTGATTTGGATTGCCATGGAAAGTGTTAGCATACCTTCACTAAACAAGTAGTTGGCTATTCGTCTAGTCTCAACTATAAACAGCGCTGTGACCTGCCACACCTCGAACCTCTTCAGCTCCGACGATAAAGAACGAATTGTCCTTTTTACATTCATTACTGAAATACAGGGCATGCCAAGCCTCCTCTGTGGTACGAGATCCATTAGGCTTAAGGTATTCGTTACGACACAGCAGTCATTCGGTCATTGTGCCGACCTCGAGAACCAGCCTACGGTCCAACTTCTTTATTGTTAAATATTCACAAACGCGAAACGAGCCTCCATCAAAATGTCCGCGCAATAGGTCACTTACCGAGATTCAAAGAGGAATTAAACAAATTGCTTGATTTGCTGACACTCGTATCCAACAATGATCTGTACATCTCGGAGGAGCGAGCGTACGAAGTCGGTTCGGGCTACTGACACGCGAGTCTGAGTCACGGGCCAGGAGACCTACGAACCGCACGAGTTGCCGTATATCACTCAAGTCCTATTGATCTTTCATGTAATCTTGAAGTCTTGAAGTACTACATGGGTTCGACGCTTTAAGCCTAATTGTCCCGGTTCTCGAAGAAAGGTTTGATCTTCCGTCGGATTCACTGAGCTGAATAGAAAGTAAAAGGAAGCGGAGGTGGCAGCAAAAGCAAAATGTACATAACGTCATGCGGTTTCTCACTGTGGACAGTGCCTTAAGCAGAGTATGGGTGCAACATTCATGAACATATATGCAATAAAAGACATCTATTTTTTGACAAGGAATTATTGGGAGAGACCCAGATATGGGTCTAGCTTTTTCTTGAAGATAGTTTTGTTCTGCCAGAGAACAATATCATCCGGAAGTGCATTCCACTGAGTAATAATCCTATAGCTGAAAAAGTTAATCCTTAGTTAAGTGCGTGGCTTCGGTTTGAAAACCTTTCTGCTGTGACCACGGAAGGAAGAGGCTGGACAGATGGAGAAGAAGCAATCGCTTTGACCTGATTCAAAGAGGTGGAACATCAAAAACAGATCACCTCTTACGCGTCTTACGTCAAGGGGATAGAGGTTGAGGAATGACAGGCGGACGGGATTAGTAGGTGGAATAGACCCCTTTCTGCTTCGGTGGAGGCCCGCTGAACTCTTTCTAGGATCTCACGGTCTCGGACAAGACCAGAGTGCATTATCTGACTGCCGCGCTCCAGCAGAGGTCGGATACGCGTTCCGAAAATTATGGGAAAATCATCCCTGGGTATGCGCTGGAAGGACCTTTGAATCATATTTAGGACTCAGTAGGCAGACTTGCTCGCAAGTTGGTGATGGCGAGAGAAGGACAAGTTACAGTCTAACCAGAAACCAAGCACCTTGTATCGGTCAACCCTTGGCAGTGTGGTTGCTCCGTTGATGGAAAACGTGTGACCAGTCTCTATGCCGAAAGACATACTCGAGCATTTGTCATCATTAACTAGGAGGTTCCAACTCTCGGACCAGCGTTTCCTTTCATAAACTGCGATTTGCAGGTCTTCAAAGCTTGAACTCCGGGGGGTTACATATTCTGCGTACATGGCAATGTTCGCAGGAAGGGCTGTCGTTAGATCGTTTATATAGATCAAGAAAAGAAGAGAACATAAGACTAACCCTTGGGAGACCCCAGTTGTTACTGGGGAGGGTTGAGACAAAACATTCCCGACTTTAACCACAAAGGTGCGGTCGGTGAGAAAGCTACGTATGATGGCTGACATGGAGTCTGTGATCCCGTATGCCTGCAGTTTATAAAGAAGAGGGGCATGGGGACCTTATCGAAGACCTTAGCAGAATCGATGAATACAGCGTGTGAGAGCTGGCCATCATCATAGGCTTTCGTTAGACCATCCATGATAGTAAGCTTATTGGTGATGCATGATCTGCCATGAAGAAACCCATGTTTGGACTGGGAAAGGATCTTATTTCTATGCACATGGGAAAGATCCTCACTCTCAAGAATTCTCTCAAAAGTTTTGCTGGTGAATGCTAGTGACGCATATGGGTCCGTAACCAGAAGCAAGATGTCTACTACCCTTTTTATAGATGGGTGGGACGACTGCTTTTTTCCAAGCTACCAGGGAAAACTCCATCGTCAACACATCGCCGGAAAAGCGAGGCATAAGGAGCAGCTAATGTGTCCTCCGCTTCCTTGAGAATACGGGAGTGGATCAGGTCAGGACCCATGGAACATTATTGGTCGAGCCGTCGGAAACCTTGAGCGACTGCACCAATGGGAATAGTGAAGCGGTTAAGGGTAGTGGCTAGAGATATCGGGCGCATGGTAGGATGGGAGGATATGGGTGATGGACTAAAAACCGTACGAGAGTAGGAGCTGATGGCCTCGGCTACTTGGCTTGGGGAAGTGATCGGGGATCCGGCGTGATCTTTGAGTGCATGTGGCGTCGGATCTGTGCTCCTTAGACGACCCAGGTACTGAAATGAAAATGCCTTATTTGTTCGTGCTTGATCAAGTACAGATCGTTTGACTGCATTCTGATAGGACCTAATCTTGTCTTTTCATATGTTTCGTATGATCCTGAAATCTTCTGCATCACGGGCAAGGCCTGTGGCTTTATATCTAGCAAAGAGGGGTGCGCGTTCGTCTAGAATGCGCCTAATGGGGAGAGGGAGGTGTCGCTTAGCGGTCTGTGGACGGCAAATTCCGGGGAAGAATAGCCTATCAGCTAAGGAGATTAACGCTCTAAGATTCTCTGCCATTTCATCAGCAGAGCTACCTGGGTTAGTTGAATTTAGCTGGGAGCGAATAAATGCGCAGACTTGGTCAAAACTGGTCCCTTTGAAGGATCTCATAATTTTGGTTTCTGAGGGAAGAGGAGGCCATTTTACGATATAATCGAATCCAATGAGAATGTGATCACCTTTGCCGAGGGGGGGGGCAAGTAATGAACCACATCTATTTGGAACCAATCATTTGTGATGACCAGGTCTAGAAGGGACGGGACGTGCCCTGTGCGATATCTGACCGGATCTCTTACGTTCTGCCCCCATGAGTTCTTCAGTACGAGATCTAGGGGGGGGGGGGGGGTTACCGAAGGTGACACCAGAAACATCAGCTCTTTTTCAGTCGGTACTGGATGAGTTGAAGTCACCGGTGACCAACAGATGGGTGAAGTCTGTGTAGCTTTTCAAGGAGCCTAATAAGTATGTGACCTAGGCTGTCAGTTGAATTGCATGCGGGAGGACGATAGACTACACCGAGCAGTAGGTTGTCCGTCTTAGAGGGGGCAGACAAAGCCCACAAACAGTCAATACATGATAAAGTGGGGGTTGTCGGTATAGTGGGAGGAGGGATCGAATTATCGGAGTATATTATGACCCGCCAGCACGCCCTCTGCTGGAGTCCTGCCTTACTGTGAAGTATCCCGGAATGGATATTTCGGCATCAAGTGTGTCAGGGTTGAGCCGAGTTTCTGTGACGGCTATGATCTGAGGCTCTTTATTCGCTGCAAGCTGCCGAAGCTCTGGGATCTTACTCAACACACTCAGGCAATTGCTGTAAAAACACTTGAGCACATGCTCAGTTGTTGCAGATTCGCCACAGACAACTGATTTTGGGTTTGGGAGTGGGAAGGAGGGGGATTTGGGGTGCAAAGCAGGTCCTGGAGGAGTAGGGGGCTGAAGATATCGGGGCTACAGAGTAAGCAGACTGTTGCAGGGACCGGCAAACCTGGGGGTACCATAACCGGCGGACGGTCTACATCCTTTGGTCTCCGAAATGGGCGGGCTGCTTTGTGTGGTTTTGCCCTTCTGCGCACCGCGCGATGCCCTGTTCTGAATTTTCTTGTTGGTGGGCTTGTTTTGCATGACAGCACCAGATATATTTCCTGGTGCGCTAACCTCCTCACTGCAGTTTTCGGCAGAAACAGGTTGCAGGTTTACGTCTGGGCTCAAGGATGGGTGAGTCTCGTCCGTTGATATAGTCTCATTGGCTATGTTGGGGTCTGGGATACATTTCGTAGGCGTCAGATGTTTAGTGGCACTAGGCCTGCTACTGGGAGTGCTCTCAGCTGCGGGAGATGGTGATAGTAAGGAAGCGACGGATGGTGGGCATGCAGCCCGATCCTCAAGGCGAGTTACCTGGACGACTGGCAGCACTCTGAACTTAGGATCGGCTTTTTGTGGAATTGCTGGCTTAGCCATCTCACTGCGGAGCCCTAGATGAAGTGGCTTATCAATGGATACTCCTTTCAGCTCTTTAACTTCCTCCTTGAGCTTTGCGGCCGAAGAAGCAATTCGTTTGGCTGCATCTGTGGAGCCAATTTCAATGAGAATACCGTGTACCCGGTTGGTGCGTTTGGTTACCAACCAAGTGGACCAACATTTAAGTGGGAAAGGGAGCTTAAGGCTGTTGAACACCTGGGCGTATATGTCATAAGGATGATCCGAGTTGCGGAAGCGACCCCTAAGGATGACACGCTTGGAGCAATTCTCTGTGTCTTGTAAAATCTTGGCGGCATCAAGAATTTGCTGCTTAGAGACTCTACACGCCTGAGCGGCTGCCTGGGACACCGGGAGGGATTTGATAACCAAACTCCTCAGGCTGGTCAACTCATCCTCAAGTGTGCGGACAGCGGCCCTTAGCTCGGCTATCTCTGCAGCCTGACTTTGGACTGCACATTTTAGTGCACCCTTTTCCAGAGCATTATGAAGGACCGTTTCGTCCGGATTGAGGAATGAGACACTGATACAGAGGGGTAATCACATTGCCTCATGGGGAAAACACACTCTTCTGAGCAAGCGGTTATATCAATGACGAGGGGCATTGACATTATTCACGATCCGGTCAGCACAGATAAAGATCAAACAAATGGAGGGGACGAGCTGTGTGTTCTAAAAATTTCAAAAACAGCCACACTCACCGAGGGAGACGACCGCACTGATGGTGTACAGCAGCTCAGGTCAAACCTTGTGTTTTGCAAAGTCAAACCATCCATCAAGATAACACCCCCTCAAAATGGCAACTATAGCCCTAGGTCTACAGCTTCTTTCCTGCCCGTTCCATTTACTAGGTTCTCCATTGGAGGAAGCTGAGTCACAATTTTTATACTTGAAGTGGCTCATGGAGGTGGTTCAACCTCCGGTTATGGCGTCACCGATGCCAGTCCCACTAACTACCTAAGTACTATTCTCCAGTTAACATGATTCCTCGTCTTCACGCAGAAATTCCCTTTTAGCTCTACGGAGTGGGTACTCCAAATCCAGTTTCAACCTCAGCTCTGAATCTCGTAGCTCTTACCTCTCCAGAGTTCCACCGTTCAATTTATCCGTCTTACGTGCCAAAGCCTCAGCATAATCGTAATTAGCTTACTTATCGACTATCATTCAGGTTCACTTATCCCATCATTTTGTGTAGTAATCTTCCGCCTAGATAACATTCACTTAATGTAAGAACTATACCCCTAGGCCTAGGGCTTCCCTCTTGCCCACCCCATGTACTAGGTTCTCCTTTGGAGGAAACTCATCCTCAGTTATTATCCCTTATCTACATCATACCAAGTTCCCTTTACTCGGTCCAGCCTGGGCTCGTTCTCCTTCTCTTAGTTTGTCCCGGCATTTCAACCCAGAATCCCATTCCGGCGACCACCATTAATTGCCAATTCATCTTTATCCTTCTCCATTGTCTTCGCCATTCTTAGCATTCCTGCCCCCTTTCTTCCGCCCTTAGCCCGCATTCTTCAAAAGTAGTTCCAATCTCAAGATACCAGAGGTCTCTTTTTACCATAGACCGTTGATCTCCAGCTGGGAGAATCCCAGACTGCGTTTTCCTAATTTTATTTTTCCAGACAACCACTGACGTGTATCTTCCCTTCGGTGACTCGGCATAATATCTGGCCCACATTTCTGGCTAAAAATTCGATACCTGCCCGTCATTCCGTCACTGCCCTATTGTCCCTGCTCTCCAGGATCCCTTGCAACCTGGTCGCAGGCTCCCGGACCATTCGATCTCTAAAGCTATGTGACAACGCCAATATCACTGGTGCAAACCCAGTTGGTGTGGGGCGCGGTCAGATCCACCGCTTTGGCCGGTGCACATCGGGCGTGCAGAACGCCCGCAACGATGTGCGGGCGCAGCTGGGATGGCGGATCGCACCTCCTGTCACCAAAAGTAGTCTTCAAGTTTAATGTTCAGCTCACGGGCAGTCCCACCAACCAGCACCGGTTGCAGCAAAAAACACCATTTTTACACCCGAAATGCTGCAAATATGCCGCCATCTCCTACAGTTATCACCGATTTCCCATCGTACTCGTCTCCATCTTCACCGTCTTAACTTAACACTTCTTACACTCGGTAAAATTAACTTTCTTTAGCACATAAGTATCGCGTATTTGAAAGACCGTTATCATACTCAGCTAAGCGCTCATGATCCTTTTTCCCGAGGATTCGTGCCAAACCACTCACCTATCCTATTCGCAAACTCAAACAATCCCCAAGATAAAGCTCGCCCTTTTTATCAAGTTTACCGATATATTTGAAAGAAGTCGCATTTGATGTTGCCATTCACTTCCGTTCCACAATGTCCAAACAGTATATTTCACTGAGGAATATTCATCTCTAGAGTATCGTAACAGTCGACGACATTGGGACAGTTTGCTCTCTCTCCCTCTCTCTCGCGCGCTATCGGTCCTTCGATTCGCCAACACAAGGCTGTAGCATTGAAATATCGTCACTTTGCAAAGAGTCATGCCCTCTCCATATGTTCACACCTGAGGGACATATATATCGCAGCGTTGTTATTTGTCGCCATCACGTGATCCACCTTTTACAAAGAACATCAATAGATAATATTTCACCTGTCAATTACTTCACCGCCTAAATTCGCAAACGTATTTATCGGTTGTTTGGTGTTTTTCATATCCGGTATTCTATCTTGGTAAATCCTCCCAGACAATTTTGATCCTTGCAACTCTCTGGTCACCGTGTTCAGCCCGTAGATAAAGCTGATCATTAAGTAAATACCTACTCGTCACTTAATTACTCGTCTTCTTTGCAAACCGCGATGTCTCTGCTACTATCATGGCTACGCATCACAAAGTGTTCTGTCGCCCAGTTCCCGTTTCCATGTTGGTGCATCACATTCCACTTTTCTGGAGGCAAACAGTCTGCTCAAAGATCACATGCTTACATCCGGCCACCCCTTCCACCAACACCTGGGCAATCTCTCTCTACAGGTGAGTCCTTCACCGGGCATTTCGCTGATCCAGCCGATATTCGATCGCTAAACATTATAAAAGTAATCTTTGAAGGATTTTTCTTGTTCTTCGTCCGTATTTTCACTCCTTTCATCGTCTAATTTCCATTTCTGAGCCGTTCCGTGCACCGCGGAGCGCTATGGCCGGTTCATTTCTCATTCGGAATCTTCTTTTTCCACAAAGTAAACAAAATTTCCGTCAATTCCATCTGATGCTCTCGTTATGCAGTCCCTCCTTTTGTAATATTTGAGTGGAAGTCTACTACTTAAAACCAGCTCCACCCGGACTCGGCCGGTTTGGTCAGCCTTTAGTCGCACGCAGGATTTGCGGGCTCGATTCCCGTCCAGCGAATGGAGATGCATAACGATAGCAATTGATGGGGTTTAGTAATTATATTGGTTACCCTGTGTAAGTGACAGAAGGAGGGAGGCTGAAAGAGCTAATGGCCAGAGCTGATGAGCTGGAGCGCGCTTGCCGTTTGTTGCGTAGCTCGATGTAAGTTTCGATGAGCTCGACTTTTTCGGTACCAGGTGGACTTAAACAAATCAGATTTCAAGCAACCAGTCGATTGAAGGAACCGATGCTAGACCGAATTCCTGACCTATTGAAAAGCCTAGCCAACGTTTGCTGAGCCAGTTGCGTACCTCAGTGGATAGCTAATGAGGATCACTCAAATGTCCTAAAGGGTTTCTAAGATGGGCTGATGTGCCCGACCAATGGAGATTATAATACCGCATTGGTAAACCGGGTCTGGATGAGTGAAATTACTTTGAGGTACTTTTGTCCTGATTATAAGCCACCTTATGTGACTGAGAAGAAAGATTGGAAAAGGAAGATTGCCTATAGGCAGAGGAGGGCCTGACAACGGAGTTGGTGGCTTTTGAGGAGCGGTTGTCAATCCCAAATGAATCAAAGTGAAAATACCTATTCGTAAACAAGGTACGCCTGAGCTCTAAGCTAGCAATTGCATTTTATTGATTTTGACGTATGCAAAGCCGCTACATCAATCTCCCTCCAGAAGGACGATCGATTAGGAGAACTTTGACCCAAGAGAGATCCGTGAGTTCAGCCAAAATCCAGCTGAATATTTTCAGCTGGAAGAGGTTTGTGCTCAGCACCTCTAAGGTGATCTAAAGACGGCTGGCCATACATGGCCTCAGAGAAGGTTACTCACGCGTGAATTGTTGGGGTATTCTCTCCCCGCGCTCTCTATCTGGAAAACTTAAGTGGGGATAGGGACGTGCCAAAACATGTACAAGGCACGTAAACAACAGCAAAAGGTGGTAACATCCACATAATAACACATGTCCATTGTTAGTGGTGTGCCGGATCCATCCCAGTTAAAAAAACGACTGGCCCCGGAAGAGATCGGAAAAACTGGATACAGTATGCAATCAAAAAAGGAAAATCTATGTAACAACAATAGGATAAACAAATCTTGAAGGGAAACGAACGTGCCTACCAGACCTGGTGGAAAGTGATGGGGGGTCGACTTGTGACTCACGCGTGTTGGAGATAGACGTTATTGGAGTCGGGCAAACGTCTGTGTTTTTACCATCGACGGGAACGGCGTAGGCTGGGATCCCGGGTCGAAGAAGGCTGGCATAACGCGGTCGATGCTGACTGTTCCTTGACGACCATTTAAATCGATGATGAACTTTTTCTCGAAACGACGAATGGATTTTGTGCGGGCCGGAATATGCTGGAGTCAATGGGCGGCGGCTCGGCATGCGCAGAAAAACGTGCGTGCACGTCCATAGGTGACTAGTAACCAAAGTCCTGGCTGCCAAGCGGACAGGAATAGCAATCTTCTGACGGATGTAGATCATGAAACGTTGAGTGTAGTCTCCAAGGCTTAGGACAGGTGAGCTCCCCTTGGGCGCGAAAAATTCACCGGGAAGACGAGTGGCGGTGCCGAATGTCATGGGCGCAGGTGTGCAGGGCGTGTCGCTACGCAGCGCATGACAGATGCCCAGTACCACCAGTGGTAAGACATCCGTCCACTGAGGATTGTTGTGGGCACTGAGAGAGGTTTTGAGGTGCCTGTGAAAACTTTCGGCCAAGCCATTTGCTTGTGAATGATAAGCTGTGTTGCGAATACGCTTAGTGCCGGCCAGTTGGAGGGGATTGTCGAAAGTAGGAGATTCAAACTGAGCTCCTCGACTGGTGGTTGCCGTGGTAGGACAACCGAAACGGGAAATCCAGGGTTCCATGAAAGCACGGGCGACAGTTTCACTGGATACATCCGGAAAGGGTATGACCTCGGGCCAACGAGTGAAACGACCAATACAGGTGAGTAGATAGATCATACCTCGGGATGGTGGCAAGGGTCCCACAATGTCGACCTGCAAGTCAGCAAAACGGGAGTCTGGCGTCTAAAAGATCCGACTGGATTGGTATTATGTCGCTGAATTTTGGCTCACTGACAAGCAAAACAGTTACATGCCCACTAGCGAACGTCATGATCCATGTTTGGCCAAACGAGTCGGACACTGGCCAGTTTGCATGTGGCCTTGATACCCTGATTGGATAGACCGTGCAACACACCGAAAACAGGACGGCGATTTGAAAGTGATACAATTGGCCTTGGGTGATCCAAAGTAGTGTCGCAGAGGATAGTGCCAGAAGATGACAGAGGGGGCAAAGTAGGCACTCGGAGACTTGTATCGCAGGTGGTCTGTTAAAACTCAGAATCGTGCTAGCTTCTTGCCAGGTCCTCGAGTTTGGACCGAGAGCAGCGGGCGAACCGAGACTGTAAATCCTGGAAAGAAAATCTGCAGCCACATTAGCTGACCCGGAGATATTATAAATCGATTCTCGCAAATCGAGCAACGCGTAGCCAATTCAAACGAATCTCAAGATCAGAACAAGATTAATTCGTAGTTTCTACGTGACTAAGTTGGCATTCACAAAGGGTACAAATATATACAAATCTCAAATATGCGGTCAAATAGACTTCACAGTAAAACCAAAAGGTTCAAAGCCCCGTGGCCCAAGCACAACGGTCAGAAACTGTTCAAGGCCAAATTCAAATGTCTCACATGGATAAACAAACGTGAAAAAGTGTGGTATATGTGCGAGCTTTTCAATGTAATGTTAAATATGGTCAAATTCACAAAGCACTTAGAACTTTTGGAAGGATTTTCGGTATTTGTTCTTTACGGATATGACGAATGTCTGCAGAAGATTGTGATATGAAATCCAGATGGCGAATTTTTCGGGGAGAATGACGATTAGATGCTTTGCATACAGTAAAGGCTTATGATCCGTAAAAATGATGAATTCTTGTCCTTCCAGGGAGTGGAAAAAGTGACGGATGGTGGTGTAGACGGCAAGTAACTCACGACCAAACTCGATGTACTTGCATTCTGCGGAGACAAGCGGCGTGAGTGAAGGGCCAGCGGCGCCCAAGCGCTGTCCACGGCCTGCTGGAGGAAGCAGCCGAGTGCGACATCAGAAGCATCAGCGGCGATACTGACGGCAGCATGGGGATCCGGATGACGGAGAAAAACGGCGGACGCCAAGGCCTGTTTGAACTGAGAAAAGGCCTCCTGGGCTTGATCTTTCCAGATTAGGTTTCGCTGTTTGCCAGGAAAAGGTCTGTGAGCGGTAGCATCAGGGTGGGGCAGCGTGGAATGAACCGGCTGTAATAACTGACAAAGCCGGTAATACGTTTGAGCCGTTTGGAGGACTCTGGTAGTAGAAATTTGGCAATATCACCGACCTTGGTTTCAGCCGGACGAATGCCGTAGGCGTCGATGATGTGACAGAGGAAAAGCTATGATGGCCTCCCTAATTTGGTCTTGGCGGCATTGATGGTAACACCGAGCTCTGTTAACCGATGAGATCTGTCGAAGATGAAGCTGATGTTCGGCAAAGCCGGGGCTAGCGACAAGAAGATCATAGATGTAAGGGTGAACGAGGGGTAACACGCGCGTATCCCCGTCAATAAATCGCTGGAACGTTTGGGGCGCTTTGCGCAAGCCAAATGGCATTGTAAAGTAGATGGGTGGAAATCCTCTCTAGCCGTTGTCAAGTACATGAATTCTTGTCTTGACGTACTACATGGGTTCGAGGCTCAAAGCCTTATTGTCCCGGTTCTCGAAGAAAGGTTTGATCTTCCGTCGGATTCACTGAGCTGAATAGAAAGTAAAAAGAAGCGGAGGTGGCAGCAAAAGCAAAATGTACATAACGTCATGCGGTTTCTCACTGTGGACAGTGCCTTAAGCAGAGTATGGGTGCAACATTCATGAACATATATGCAATAAAAGACATCTATTTTTTGACAAGGAATTATTGGGAGAGACCCAGATATGGGTCTAGCTTTTTCTTGAAGATAGTTTTGTTCTGCCAGAGAACAATATCTTCCGGAAGTGCATTCCACTGAGTAATAATCCTATAGCTGAAAAAGTTAATCCTTAGTTAAGTGCGTGGCTTCGGTTTGAAAACCTTTCTGCTGTGACCACGGAAGGAAGAGGCTGGACAGATGGAGAAGAAGCAATCGCTTTGACCTGATTCAAAGAGGTGGAACACCAAAAACAGATCACCTTGTAGTGACCTCGATGGTTTTGAGAAAATGACTCTTTTCTGGACATCATTTTAAATCTGTTTTCTCCACGATACTTTCCGACGTTTGACATCGACCTCATTGTGTTGCTCGGTTGCGTACCTTTTACTGGACTGACTTTTCCGAGGTTTCCGTCGACCTCGTTTTGAGCCACTTTCACTTTCGGTCGTTCGTCGATTGTACACGCTCGCGGTTCGCTTTTCACATAGCCTTTGCATTCATACCCGTTCGGTGTACTTCTCGTATCGGTACTGTTTCGGTGCCACGATATATAGAATACACCTTGCATCTATAAACCGACTTGCTCCTTCTCTATTCGTCCGATAGAGGGGATGTCTTCGATATTTCGCTGCTAGACCCAATAGAAAACACGCTCACAAGCCGCTCTAGAAAGTCTTCTATAACCTCCTACGCTTCTTTTACTGTTGAGGCTATGCTCGTTATTTTGTTGACTCTGGAACAAATACAGCATGCATCAATCACCACACTTCAAAATTTGTTTATATTTTGCTCACGTGAACTGGCATTGTTTTGGTTAGAACTTGGATTCCTGTAACGGCGGCGCCTGACATTGACCTCTGTTGAACTCTGGTCCTCGTTGCTAGACGTTGTGACCTTACAGTTGAGGTTTGTACGTATTTATATGCGTATAATTTGTTAATCCAGTACCGTAGAAACTACGAATCAATCATTTTTGGTTTTGGGATTCGTTTTGAATGGGCTACTCGTTACTGACAGTCGAAATAAACGTTTTAGTACCCAGCTTGAAATTTCTACGGGGAAATCAATCAGAAATGTCAAGGAGAGCACAAGGGCAGACCGAAGCTGGAAAGGAAGTAACCTGGCAAGTCCCTGGGATATTTTTCGTTGATACTGATTCCTTAGACATTGCTAGGTCTACCAGTACTGTCAGTACAATTTCATGTACTTCAGCTAGTGGTATAGAATTTAAAGGTAATGATATCCATCGATTGAGAATAGGTAAATTAGGAACCCAGCTTAGGCAGGTTAGGGAAGAAGCGGAATCTGCCAGGAAAGATCAGCTCCAGAGATGGGCGCGAGAGGTGGCTTAGGAGACCACGGAGCTTACGGCCATTCAGCCTAGGAGTTCCGTGGAACGATTAAAGTCGACTTGTACCGGTGTAACCTACGCTTTTGACTTACCAGGAGTAGAATTGTCCTCGTTCGATGAAAGCGCAGAACAGTACTGTAAGTTCGTTAAACAGTACGCGAACTTCGTGGAAAGGAGAGTATCCGATCCAGGACAGAGATTCCTATATCTACTACATTGCTGTCGTGGAAGAGCCAGGGAAGCAGTCGACGGGTGATCCATGCTGGATCACGAAGAAAATAAGACTCGAGCACGCGAAATCCTAGAAGACCCATTTGGGTAACCATTTAAAGTCGCCCGGAATTCGATCGATGGTGTAATATCAAAGGCAAAACGCTCCAAAGGCGAGTCGGGCTCTCTAGACAGCCTGGTAATAAAAAAGCAGAACTGCAGCATCGCATTGAATCACCTTATTATCGATCAGACCTGAACGCACCGCACACATTGGTGACCATAGTGCGCAGTTTACAAACAGAACTTCAGGGTAGATTGGCCGAGGAAGCCAAAGGGATCGGCAGATTAGGGCGAGGAACCACGTTTGAAGACCTGACGCAGTTTATAGACAGTCATGCCCGAATAGCAAACAGTCGTTTCGGTCAACTTGTGCGCGAGACGAGCAAATTACCTAGGATTACGACGACGCAAAGCTGGACCAGGGAACCAAGTAGAAGCCAATCATGGGCAAACACACACGCATTATCTCGCGAAGGTGGAAACTTGCCGGTGTGTAAAAATTGTGGGCGCCTCATCGCCTAGTGTAATGTCCTCGCTTTCGCAAAGTAGACATCGACGAACGATGGGAAATGGCTGAGAGACTGGGCGCATGCTTCGTCTGGCTCAACGGTTCACATCGAGCAGCGATGTGCCAAACGAAACCCAGTTGTAGTCAGGATGGATGCCATGGGAAGCACTATTACCTACTACACAAATGCCAGATTTTGAAAGCCAAAGAAACCAGGAAGCCAAGTGTGGTCTGCTTATTGTCTCGCCTGAGGGTAATAGCATTCGGCGTAGAAACCCCATTTGGGGTTATAAGAAAGTTGGACTTCGTAGATGGTGGCTCGGATACCACTCTGGTGAGGAAGGAGTTTGAAGAGAGATATGGGATCAGAGGGGATCAATCTCCACCAGCGGTGAGCACAGTGAGTGGCACCCAGGTCATTCAGTCGACCAATCTGCACCTACAACTCGTTTCCTTGGCCAACGACGATAGAGCAGAAACTCTAGAAGCATTCATCATGAAGGACCTGCCGATGAGGACACCTCAATCAGAGCAATCGATTCTGACTCAGTGGCCGCATTTCGACGGGGTTACGATCGAGGAGTGGCAGAATAACTAAATTGATCTGCCGGCCGGTTTTGATGTACCGGAGGTGCATTGGGTCCTGGATCAAAGAATAGGAAGCCGCAAATCACCCTATGCAGTACGCACTGTATTCGGCTGGACTTTATATGGTAGTACAGATGGGAGATGCGGCAAAAAATCCAAATCAACTGCACTTCAGTGGAAGCGGCGAATATCGAACAGGCATTTCAACAATTGTATAACGTCGAATTTGACGACCCGGCCATCGACAGAGAAGCCCCATTACAAGAAGATGGGTCGGTTTTGAAAATGGTAGCCGAGAACCCTAAGTATATAATAGATCGTTTCGAGTTTCCTTCCCCGTGGAGACCCAACATGAAACCCATGACAAACTGCCGAGAAACGGTTCTGAAGAGATTATGCCTCCTCAAAACCAGGCTAATTCGAGAATTACAATTGAGAATAGAAAACACGCGAGCCATGCAACATAACATCAACTTGGGTTATGCAGAAACAGTGGATACAGCGGTTTTCAGCGCGAATTTGAGGTGGTACCTACCCCATCACCCGGTCTCGAACCCAAATAAACCGGAGAAGGTCAGGGTGGTTTTCGACTGTGCCATGAAATTTCAGGGTATGTCACTGAACGACCATATACTACGGGGCCAGGACCGGACAACACCAGTAGTCGAGGTTTTATGTCGTTTTCAGCCAGGAAAAGTGGCCGTCTCTGCGGACATACTTTAAATGTTTCTACGAGTGAAGATGCCCATTGAAGATAGGGGCGCCTGTCGTCCCCTCTAGTGGCCTGAGAACGACGTTATTCGCGCACCTGACGAGTACGGGCTGACCGTGCATCCCTTTGGGACGATATCATCCCCCTTCTGTGCCAGGTTTGCCCTACAGGAAACCCTCACGCGTCTTGGTGGCACCAGCAATTTATTAGGAAGAGCAATGGACCACTTCTACGTGGACAATTTTTTGCGTTCCTTTGACGACCCAAGTACTGCTATTTTATTTTTGACCGAACTGATCGCCACTCTAAAGGCCGGGGATTCAACATCACTAAATGGACTTCGAACAACCAAGAGGTGCTCAATGTTTTCCAAAAGTCACAGAAAATGGAGTGTACGATAGAGCTTTTGGGATCCTCTTCACAAACGGAGCGCACGCTTGGTCTTTAACGGGAACCCAGAGGTGACGAATTCATATTCGCTCTGCACCTACCCAAACGACCAGTCACACGGAGAGGAATCTTATCATCAGTCTCAAGCCTCTAGGGTCCCCTGGGTTTCGTTTCGCCATTGTTATTACCGGGAAAGTGCTCGCTGCAAACGCTGTGCCAGAGAGGGACGGGTTGAGACGTGTTACGAACGTTTGAGCAATGCGTAGCCAAATTCGCAACGGATCCCGAAATCATAAGACGATTATCCGTGATATTCTACGATACTAGATTATTACAATAAACAATGACATAAACAATATACAAACCTCAATAATACGATCACAAGGACTCAACAACGAGAAACCGAATAGCAGCGTGTGAGCAAACAGCACGTGCGTCACGCAGGTCCTGAACAAGGATGTGCCAAAATAGCGCTCTGGGCGCGAACAAACAACAATTGGTCCAGAAAAACAACCAGTTCGTACAGACAAGTCATTAGTGTATGGAAATGAGTGATATTGGGAAAAACACTGAATCGCGAGGGAAAAAAGGGGGATTTTCCACGACCGGCTGTTACACCGCCCACCAAAATCCTCCTGGATCCTTAGCAGAGTCAAAGGTTCGGTATAAAGGTACTGATTCTTCCTACCTGCCCAGGCCCTGCTGTCAGTGCGCGCGTTTAATGCTCGTCGTCAACGTTCTACTACTGGTCGCACCTAATCCATTGGATACATAGAAGTGAGGCTAGTCTACATCTTCCACAAGACCAAATGACCGATGGCGGGCGTGAATGGTCACATAGACGTTGTCCTCGTAAGGGGCCGTCCGGTCCTGGATGTACGTGCTTGAGTGTGTGTGTGTGTGCGTGTGTGTGTGTGCCGGGGTTACAATGAAATCACAGGTATGACTACACATCAAAGGAGGACGTTCTGCAATGTCAACAAAAAACCGCGTGGCAAGAAAACGAGTAAATGTAGGTATGTGTGTGTGACCTGAGCTCCGCTTCCACATATGCAAGGGGCATTCGGTAGCGTCAACAAAAGGCAAACAAAGAACACTGTCACATGTTTGATGGGTTTACGGGATGTGGAGTGCGTCCTGCATGCGTGTATGTATCGGGATGTACAATGGAATCGCACTCATCACCACATATCGGAAAGAACCTTCTGTAATGTCAACGAAAAGACCGCGAGCACCTTAACGTGTTTGACGGAGATTGTGTGGTATATATGGTGTTTCTTTATCCACCTCGATTACTGGTGTGAAAAAGGTTTACTAGGCCTCAGGGTTATCAGCTCCTCCGTCTTCGCTCTCGAGTAGGTTAATACTGCGTATGTCACGAATGAGCACCCCGTTAGCTGTCTTCACCTTCACCGTTCTTATCATTCCGTCAGTGCTTTTGATGGTTTCCGTAACTACTCCCAAAGACCAAGCGCTGAAATGTGCGCGTTCGTCGGCGATCATAACCACGTCCCCAACTTTGAATGGTCTTGTTTTGGCCAGCCACTTCTGTCGAGTCTGCAAAGCCGGTAGGTACTCCCGTAGCCATCGCCTCTAGAAGAACTTGGCAAGATAGTTCGCTTGCTTCCACCCGTGGAGGTAGCTCCCACGAAGGTTTACCGGCCCTTGGAAACCCTCGTTCGACCTTTACGTCAATAAGTCGTTTGGGGTGAGCGCCAGGTGGGTGGGGTCGCCGTTCATTACTGGAACCAGGGGGCGGTTGTTCAGGATTCGCTCCACCTCAGTCATGACGGTGTTCAGCGTCTCGTCGTCGGGCGGCTGCTGATCCGTGATTGACAGCAATATCCGTCTGGCGGACCGGATCATGCGTTCCCATATGCCGCCTCGGTGACTGGCCTGTAGGGGGTTGAAGTGCCATCGTATGCCGTAGGCCACGGTTCGATTCCGCAGTTCGTCCCTGTTTATGTTCCTGTGCCAACGCTGCAATTCCCGGTGAGCGCCCACAAAGTTCGACCCATTATCTGAGTATATATCGGCCGATACGCCTCTTTGGTTGATAAATCTTTGCAAGGCTCGTAGAAACGAATCGGTCGTCATCGAATGTGCGACTTCTAGGTGTACCGCACGTGACTTCATGCACGTCATGATACATCCGTATCGCTTTTCTAATCTTTTCCCGCACTTGATCCACAAGGGCCCGAAATAGTCCAACCCGGTGTCACTAAACGGCCACCAGTACGCAGTCACCCTGCATTCTGGTAGTGGAGCCATGAGTTGTTTGCCTGCTGTGGCATTGCGTCTCCTGCATTGCAAACACCGTCGGATTACGCGTTTTACAGTCTCTCGTCCTCTCAACAACCAAAGACGCTTTCGGATGACGCTCGTCACGTGACTTTCCCCGGCATGTCCCTCCAAGGCATGGACGTGTTGAATCATTAGCTCTACTACAGGTTGTCTCGCAGGCAGCAGTATAGGATACTTTGTGTCGAAGTTCAAGTGGGCGTTGGTCAGCCTACCATCCACCCGCAGCAGTCCGTCGATGAGTTTGGGGTTTAAACGCTTCAGCTCGCCTCTTGGAGATGGTATGTTTTTATTGGTCGGCCCCACTTCTTCCGCCCTCTTGAGTTCTCGGACGAAAGCCTCGCGTTGTATCATTCTGAAAATATCGTACTCTGCCGCTTGTAGCTCATCGGGACCTATCGGGCCGACCCGTATCCGACCTGAAGGCCGTAGCCTTTTCATGACTAGTAAATTTCTCTTGAACCTGGTTAACCAAACTAGCGAACGAAGCGTCTTCATCCAGGAAGAAAACCTGACCAGTCGCGATAGAATGGACGACGCTTCGACGACGTTGGTTGCTATCACTACGCCTTTGATCTCCAGTTCCAATTCCGTAGGGGATTTTAATTCAAACACGAGCCAGTCCTGTTTGGGCAATTGCAGGAAGTTTGGCCCTCTCGTCCACGTGTCCAGTTGCCTGAAGTTGTTCGCACCTCGGGAGCACAGGTCGGCCAGATTATCGCCAGACCTGACATGACTCCACTAGTGCGTGGCTGATTCATCGTGGATAATCGTGAGCCGGTTAGCAACGAAAGTAATAAACCGGCTCCGGACGTTGTTAATGTAGTAAAGTACTATCGTTGAATCCGTCCAGAAGCTCACCGACCAAATGTAGAGATCGAAACATCTCTTCACAGCTTGCACCACCCTGACTGCCAACACAGCTGCGCTGAGTTCAAGGCGTGGGATTGAGACCGACTTCAGTGGAGCAACGCGGGCTTTGGCGAACAGTATCCTCGTGGTATATTGTCCATCTCCTGCGCACCATCGTCCGTACACCACAGCTCCATAACCGACTTCGGATGCATCGGAAAAGGCATGTAGTTCTCCAGTCCGTGTCGTATGGCCAGGAGTCAAACATCGTGGGATTCTTATGTCCCCTAATTTCTTCAAGGTGTTCAGAAATTCTTCCCAGTCCAGCCGGTCCCCTCGGTCCAGTGACTGGTCCCAATCAACTTTCTTACGGCACAGCCGCTGCAGCAAGATCTTTCCGGGTAGCAGCCATGGTGAGACGAAACCGAGCGGGTCGAACAAACTTGAGACGGCAGATAGTATGCCACGACGGGTTATTGGCAGCTCGGGAACGTTTAGTTCGAAAACAAAATCGTCCGTTTCCGCGTTCCATTGTATCCCTAAAGTGCGCTCGAAAGGAAGTGGAGAGCCGTCCAAATCTCTTACCCTTTCGGCCTTTTCGTGATACGGGATGACCTCCAGCACTTCTGAAGCGTTCGACATCCATTTTGTTAGATGGAAGCCGCCCTCTTTCGGCAATCTCGTCAGACCCCTGAACTGCTCTAGAGCTGATTCCACATCATCGAATGACCCAAGGTAGTCGTCGACGTAGAAGTTCCTGCTGACGCTTTCTACCACCGTCCGATGTACTAGATCGCCATGTTTGTTCGCTGATTCTCGGAGGGCGTAGTTGGCACAAAATGGTGACGATATGGCTCCGAAGGGGTGGGCAGTCATCCTATAATTCACCACTGCGTTGTCCCGGTCGCTCCCTTCCCACCACAGGAAACGCAAAGCATCTCGTTCTCCTACCGGAATCTTCACCTGATGGAACATTTCCCCAATGTCAGCAGACAAAGCCACTTTACCCACTCTGAAACGGCACAAAACATCGATCAGTGGTGTGGTCCAGTCAGGCCCCTGTAGTAGGCGATCGTTTTCCGACTTGCCCTGGAACTTGGCCGCACAGTCGAAAACCACCCGCAGTTTATTGGGTTTCTTAGGGTTGATAACCGGATGGTGAGGCAGACACCAGATACCCCTTCTGCTGTCGGTGTTAACAGGCACCCTTTCAACGTAACCGAGGGTCTCGTTTCGCTTCATCAAATCCGCGTATCGTTCCCACAGATTCTGGTCTCGAATGAAGCGTTCTTTTAGTCGTAGTAATCGTTGGAGAACATAATTTCTGTTGTCAGTCCACGGGTCGTCTGGTGTGCGCCATGGGAAGGGAACCTCGAACTGTTTTTGAGGCCTCTAGTGCCTTGCCGCACCGTTTGTAGAGCGAAGTGATCCTCTTGAGACAACGTCGGTCTTTCGTCTCCAATGTCATGAAACTCCTTTTCATACAGCCGTTGCAGATGATACTCTATGCGGTCCGTTTCGGCGGATAAGTAATTCACGGAACCGCGTACCCCTACTGGACCGTATAACATCCATCCCAGAACCGTGCGTACGGCATAAGGTGCCTGGCGGTCGCCCACTCTCTGGTCAAGCACCCAATGCGCCTCTGGCACGTCGCAGCCAATGAGGAGATCCACTTCATCATCTTCCCAGTCTACAACGGTTACATCCTGCAGGTGGGGCCACCGAGTCAAGATTGCGTTCACCGACCTTGTTGCTCGCATGGGGAGATCCGCTAATGTGAATGCCTCCGTTGGTTCAATTTCCTCGTTAGTGTCTGGAGAGATGAGTTGCAGCCTCAATCTACCGGCAGTCATTACCTGTGTTCCGCCCACCGTGCTCACCGTTAACGACGTCGCACCTTTAGCCAGTTGGTGTTTGTCGGCAAACCGCTCTTTCACTAAAGTGGTGTCGGATCCACTATCAGCGAAAGCCAACGCCTTGACTATCCCAGTCGGAGTCACTACTCCCACGGCCACTACGCCTAAACGTACCGGTTTACTGGCAGATTGTGAAGTTGAACAAATCACGCTGGGCTTGGCACTCGTATCGGATATGGTTACTCTCGCCTGATGCAGCAGCCGATGGTGTCTGCCCGTGCAGCCCTCGTAACCACATCGATTCCTTGTTCTACAGGCTGCTGCCCGGTGCGTGGTGTTGAGACGGATAAAACATGTGTCTGCCATCCTCGCCATTCCCCACCGTTCGTCCATTGTGGCGTTGCCGAACTTGGGGCATTCTGGTAGGCCATGGCTAGTACCACAGGATCTGCAATTTGGTTGCGCCGTAGCATCTCGTGAAATGACGTGTGTATTGGTCCAAGGCTGGTACTTTGGATGTTCCCGAACTGGGGTTTGGACTTGGCTAGTACTGAGCTTGTTTGCTCGGTTGCTGTCCCGGATGAGTCGGCCGAATCTGCTGTCAGCTATCTTCGTTTGCCTGTCTAAGTATTCAGTCAGGTCTTCGAAGTTGGCTTCTCTGTCGCTTCGGCTTATCCGTTCTGCTTCTTCCGCCCACCGACCCTGTAGTTCGGGAGAGAGGTGCCGGACTATGTTTTCCAAAGTTTGCATGGCATCTAGGTCAGCCCTGTAACCTAAATAGTCGAGGGCTATTGAGCAATTCTGCATCTTGATCACCAGGTCGGCCATGGTGTAGACGTCGCCCTTGGTTCTCTTTGTCTCTACCATCACGCCCTCTATTAGGTTACGGGCTACTTTGAAAGGTTGGCCAAACAAGTCCCTTAGAATCTTCCTTGCTCTTGTGTAGCCTTGTTCCGGGTCGAGCATGGTGCACCCGTCGATAGCTTCTCTTGCCCGGCCTCGACAGTAGTGAGTAAGGTAGAGGAGCATTTTCCCAGGGTCGGTTACCTTATTTTCAACGAACGTCTCGAACTGCTTGACAAACTTGCAGTATTGCTCAGCTCGCCCGTCGAAAAACGTTAACTCCATTCTAGGCAGATCGATCGATGGTGGCTTGTAGTCGGCGACCGGCGTGGGGTTCCGTACCTTATTGCACCCTAACCTATCGGATGTGTCGAAGTCACTGGTCTCATGCTCTCGCAGTTTCTGTGTACACTTCTCTGCTTCCTGCGCCTGTAGTCTAGCCAATAGTAACTGTTGCTCTAGTTCTAGTATTCTCAGCTTATATAAATCGACATCCTTACGATCAATATTGTTTTCAATAACACACGAGCTAGCACTGACAGGACTAGGCGATCTAGCATTAACTAAAGAATCATATGTACCCAAAACCTCTCCAGAGACTTGCCGTATTACTTCCTGTCCGGATTCGACTGATTTGATCCTTTTCTTGGCACTTTGCGTGATTTTTCCTCGTTCCAAATTGATCTATTGATTATTGTTACGAACGTTTGAGCAATGCGTAGCCAAATTCGCAACGGATCCCGAAATCATAAGACGATTATCCGTGATATTCTACGATACTAGATTATTACAATAAACAATGACATAAACAATATACAAACCTCAATAATACGATCACAAGGACTCAACAACGAGAAACCGAATAGCAGCGTGTGAGCAAACAGCACGTGCGTCACGCAGGTCCTGAACAAGAATGTGCCAAAATAGCGCTCTGGGCGCGAACAAACAACAATTGGTCCAGAAAAACAACCAGTTCGTAAAGACAAGTCATTAGTGTATGGAAATGAGTGATATTGGGAAAAACACTGAATCGCGAGGAAAAAAAGGTGATTCTCCACAACCGGCTGTTACAAGGCGAACCTCTCCAGGCTGGCGACGGTAAGCGATGGCGCGACTGGTTGCACAGCCTGGAGCAACTTGGGGAGATAAAAATACAAAGACGCTTAACAGGTACCAGGTGCACAAACGATGCCCGACTCCACTAATTCTCCGATGCATCAGAAATAGGCTACGGGATAGTTGCTTACGACTGCTGGGTTGACGCAAATGGTGAGCGGCACAGTCAGATACTATTCGCAAAGGCGACAGGGGATCCTCTGGAGGCCGTGTCCATTCCGAGACTGGAACTGATGGCAGCAGTACTGGCCGTGAAAACCGCGACGCGGATTGGGAGATGCTTCGACCGGATACACTGGGAAACAAACTTTTGGACGGATTCAGCCACGGTACTTCATTATGTAAACAACAATACCACTAGGTTTAACACTTTCGTGGCCAACAGATTCACTATAATCCACGAGTTGACTAAAACCGATCAATGGCACTATGTAAAATCCAACGGTAACCCAGCCGAGAGGTTGTGGATGTGGACAATGGGACTGGACTTCTTAACTGCAGCTAAAGTAATGTGGCCAACGCTACTAATACCTAAGACTGATGATGGCGATATCGAGACCAAAAGACTGATGCAGGCTACAAACTTCGCGGGAAGAGTAAGCCTAATAGGAAATCTGTGCCACCTTCCCCAACTGGACAAAAATGTTACGAGACGTGATCTGATGGACGCGATAAAAATTCTGCTAATTATTTTGAAAGGCACACTATCACAGAACACGTTAAACGCTGGAACGATACTACCGGGCGAGCTCAACCAAGCCGAACTCGACGTTCTACGCCTACTACAACTGGACGCTTTCCCGTTCGAGGCCCGTGAGCTGGCCGGGATAGAGGATAACACCAAAGGAAGCAGGCTGTTTTGCAGCAGTATCTGAAGAATAAACTCTACGCGAACCGACAGACTACTGGGAGTTGTAGGGCGGCTGACTACTTCAGATCCAGAGTACGAAACAATCTACCCCATATTAGCCCCCGATTACCACTGCATAACGGGATGCCCGATAGACCGTGTCATTGAGAAGAGGGACACGCATGTGTGAATCATTTAATGAACAATATACGCCGACGATTTTGGGTGACAAGGGGACCAACGACGGTCAAGCGAGTCATAGGCAACTTCATCACTTGTCATCGCCGGAGGGCGGTAGCAGGCCACAAATTGATGGCCCTCCTTCCAGCTATAAGTGTTTAACCGGGATGATGCCCGTTCGTGGAAGTTGGCGCCGACTGCTTTGACCCGTTACTTGCACAACAGCAAAGGGGCATGCAAAAGATGTATAGCTGCCTGATAGCGTGTTTACTATTCAGAGCAGCCCATCTCGAAGTGGCGCATAACATGACCACCAATACACTTCTAGTGGCTTTTCAAAGGATCGTCGCGAGGCTGGGAGTTCTCAAGAATATATACTTCGACAACGGCTCGAACTTCGTTGGGGCTCATAAGGAGTTAGGGAAGTGGTGAAACCACCTGGATCACGCCAAAATAAAAAACGAGACCATAGCAAAGAGGATAGAATGGCACTTCCACCCACCCCGATCCAGTCATCGCGGTGGCGTTTGGGAAAGGCTGATACGATCGACTAGGAAAATACTCACAGCCCCGACCTCACAACAAACCCTCGATGACGAGACGCTGGCTACTTTACTAACAAAAGTAGAACGCACACTGAACAACAGACCTTTAGTGCCGATCGTCCCAGACCCGGAAGGCAAACTGGCTCTCACACCCCAACGACGCGTTATTACTGCGGTCAAACGTAGGAGCAATCACATTGAAAACCCTACGTGGAAAGTATATCGTTGGATGGAAAAGTGAGCCACCTGGCCCAGGCTTTATGGAAACGTTGGACGAGGGAGTATTTGCCGACCCTGCAGCTTCGGCGAAAGTGGATCTCCAAAAAGTGGCCGTTTAGACGTGGCGATGTGGTCATCCTCGTGGTGAGCCACCTTCATGAAGACGAAAGGCCGACTGGGGCGATCAAGGACTGCCGTGCAGAAATCGATGGCCTCGTGCGCACGGTGGTGGTGAGAACGAACAAAGGTGTATTGCGCGATATCTGTAAGATATGTCTGCTTGAAAGCGACAATGGTGAGGGCAAGGTCGACGCTACAGACCAAACTAAAACCAAGTCTGCTGATACCAAGTGAAGCTGAATTTGTTTATTTATTTTTCATATATTCTCCAATAGGACCCAACCCTTCACACCGTCTTTGTAGCATACTTTGTCTAATTTTATACGGTGTCCACGAATAACAATGGGGTTAGTTGTCAAAACCCCAATTTATCACACGACACGACATTGTTTGTTAAGTAGCGGAAACTCTTGAACAGGCACTTGTTGACCGTTTGTAAAAATATCTCTTTTTCCGTCACCTATTTGTGTTATTATTCAACTTGTGTCCAAGCGGATATAGGTTTTGAGTCAAACATACTTCTAATGTGATAACACCACACTTTGAGCCCTGAGGTTCAAGTACTTTGTAGCAATCTCGATTTTCGTCATGAATTCTTAGTCTCCGTCTTGCCACGTACTTTACTCTTGTTCAGGCAGCCTTTCCCTCCACGTTCCGTAATCTGTTTAAGCATCCCGATCACATCGAAGCACTTTTTGTATACGGATAATGTCGTACCATTCTCAGAAGAAACTCTAAGACGTCGAAATATGCAGCATAACCTCAAGAAAACTGCATGCTTGTCTGCGACTGGGCAACGATAGCTGACGCCCATGGCGACCTGCGTATGCACTGACTTAGGGCCTAGGTAGGTTAAGGCGAATCAGTACCCCTATTTACTTCTTGGAAGTTGACCGTTTCATGGGAGGATTTTGGTGGGCGGTGTAACGTACATGCGTGGAAATCCTCCCTAGCCGTTATCATACACTTGTATTGTTGAGACTATGCTCTTTATTTCATTGACTCTGGAACAAGTACAGCATGCATCAATCACTACACTTCAAAATTCGTTTATATTTTGCTCACGTGAACTGGCATAATTTTGGTCTTAGCTTGGACTGTCCTGACGGTGGTACCTGACATTGGCCTTTGTTGGACTCTGGTTTTCGTCGTTGGACGTTTCGGCACTTACGGGCATACGGAAAAACTCGGAAAGGCCAAACAAAGTGGTAACGGAGGTTTTCGCAACGTCCTTGTCAGCTACCGGAATTTGATGATAGGCCTGGACGAGGTCGATTTTGTTGAAGATGGTGGATGCAGCCAGAGCTGATGTGATACCGTGAATGTGAGGCACAGGATATCAATCCGGCGTTGTGACCTGATTGAGGCGACGATAGTCACCACACGGAGGCCAGTCGCCTGGAGTTTTCTTAGGCACCATATGCACTGGAGAAGCCCACGGGCTGTTCGAAGGAAAAGTGATGCCCAAGCCCATTATTTGCTGGAATTAATGACGAGCGATGGCCTGTTGGTCTGGGGCTAGGCGGCAAGGATGAGCAAATACAGGAGGTCCCGCTGTACTGAGGTGACGTACAGCTGCCGAGCGCACCGCGGGTAAGTGGTTTGCCGGCCCGGTTAGAAACGGAAACTCAGCTAAGATTTCGGCAAAGGTGTGGTTTGCTTCGGGCTCTACGGACGGTCGAACAACGTTGACCAAGCAGACAGATCCAACAACAGCACGATGAGTCACAGTGTCGGCTAACTTACGAGAAGCCGGATGTAACGAAAGGTTAAAATGATGCAGAAAGTCAACACCTAAGATGGGCTGGGAAACATCAGCAATTACAAAAGTCCACTGAAAAAACGACGCAAACCCAGATCTAACTTGAGACGCTTGGTACCAAAAGTGGATGTACGAGACCCATTGGCAGACCAAAGCTCTAAAAATTGTCGGTGCTGACGATCAGAAGGGTTAGAGGGAAAGACATTGATCTGTGCGCCAGTGTCGATCAAAAACTGACGGTGTGAGATGAGTTCCTTGATAAGTAGAAGACGGCAGGGCGCCGAGAGGCCAACGAACGCTGCTGTACCTACTAGTTGACCGACAAGTTTCCCTGGTTGTCGTGGAAAGTGCACTTCCGGATGCTGGCACGATACTGGCGGTGATACCAACACCATGTCCAAGTGTGCGCATCGGGAGAGGCTGGTCTGGGAGGACTACGAGCGGCAACAGGCCGGCGAATGCGAGTCGGGGAGAGGCTACGGCGTGCCGAATGGGAAGACTGAATAGAGGTCACGCCCGCCTAAAGGGCACCGGGTTGTGCGGCTATATCTGTGAGAGTCGCCTCCGTGGTGGTCGTGAAAGGACGAACACACTGACTAATTTGGGTGGAGGCCGTTTCCATAAAACGGTCCGCCTCCGAAGCTAGTCTGTATAGCAAGATTTATCTACGAGAAGGGCCGGAGCGCATTGCGCTTGTTCGGGTGGCTGTTGCATCCAAAATTCTCGCAGCATCATGTAGCCAACTTGGATTCCCTTAGCCAGTTGTCGCATACGACGCAGAAGCGGTGAGGGCTTCTGGTCACCGAGGGAAACGCCACTTAGCAGCTGACGAAGACTGTTTGAGTTGGAGACCCCAGTGTAACACACGTTTGAGCAATGCGTGGCCAAATTCACAAAGGATCCCGAAATCAAAAGGCGATTATCCGTGATATTCCACGGCACTAGATTACTGAATGAACAATGACACCAAAAAGACGCAAACCTCAAGTATGAGATCACAAGGACTCAACAAACGAGAAACCGAGTTGCGGCATGCGAGCAGGGAGCACGTGCGTCACGCAGGCCCAGAACAAGGATGTGACAATGCAGCGCTCTGGGCGCGAACAAACAACAACTGGCCCATAAAAGTAAGCACTTCGTAAAGACATGTCAACAGTGCTAGCAAGTGAGTGATGTGAAGAAAAACACCGAATTGCAAGGGTTTTAGAGGGATTTTCCACAACCGGTTGTTACACCGCTCACGAAAATCCTCCTCAATCCTTAGCTGATTCAAAGGTTTGGTATAAAAGTACTGATTCTTCCTACCTACCTAGGCCCTGCTGTCAGTGCGCGTACCTAGTGCTTGTCGTCAACGTTCTACTCATGGTCGCACCCAATCCGTTGGCCACACCGACGCGACGCTATTCTACCTCTTCCACGAGAACAACTGACCGATGACGGGCGTGAAGGGGAAATATAGAAGTTTTCCTTGGAAAGGCCGTCCTGCCCTGGCTGTATGTGCTTCCGGGAGTGTGTGTGTATGACTTGATCGCCGCTGCTTCTACATATGCAAAAGACATTCAGTAACGTCAACAAAAACAAATTGCGAACACCTTCCCGTGTTTGATAGGGGTTACGGGACATAGCGTAACTCGAGTATGTGCGTATGTGTCTGGATGTGTAATGGAATTACATGTACCACGGCATAGTAAAAAGGGACTTTCTGCAACGTCAACGAAAGACAGTGGGCACTGTAACGTGTTTGACGGAGACCACGTGGTATAACAAGTACAATGTAGGTGAGAGTGCGTCGGGGTGTGTGATGGCTCGATACGTCAGCTTGCTTTGATTGCTTCCATATATGAAGTTTCTTTACTCACATCTAAGACGAATGCTAAATAGTCTGCTGAGCCTCAGCCTTATCAGCTTCTCTGCCTCCACTCTCGTGTAGGCTAATACTGCCTGCGTCACGAATTAGAGCTCTGTTAACTGTCTTCACCCTCACCGTTCTTATCATTCCGTCAGCGCTTTCGATAGTTTCCATAACTACCCCGAAGGACCAGGTGCCGAAATGTGCGCGTTCGTCTGCGACCATCATCACATCCCCAACCTTGAACGGTCCTGTTTTCACCGGCCATTTCTGTCGGGTCTGCAGAGCCGGTAGGTACTTCTGCAGCCATCGCCTCTAGAAGACCTTGGCAAGATAGTTTGCCTGCTTCCATCCGTGGAGGTAGCCCCCACGAAGGTTTACCGGCCCTTGGAAACCCTCGTTCGACCTTTACGTCAATAAGTCGTACGGGGTGAGCGCCAGGCGGGTGGGGTCGCCGTTCATTACTAGAACTAGGGGGCGGTTGTTCAGGATTCTCTCAACCTCAGTCATGACAGTGTTCAGCGTCTCGTCGTCGGGCGGCTGTTGCTTAATGATCGACAGCAATATCCGTCTGGCGGACCGGATCATGCGTTTCCATATGCCGCCGCGGTGGCTGGCCTGTGGGGGGTTGAAGTGCCATCGTATGCCGTAGGCCACGGTGCGATCCTACAGTTCGTCCCTGTTTATGTTTTTGTGCCAACGTCGCAATTCCCGGTGAGCGACCACAAAGTTCGACCCATTATCTGAGTATATATCGGCCGATACGCCTCTTCGGTTGATAAATCTCTGCAAGGCCCGTAGGAACGTATTGGTCCTCATCGAATGTGCGACTTCTAGGTGTACCGTGTGTGACTTAATAACAATGATGATTGCAATAATAGTTTATTTCGGGGGCGCCCGAAGCATGCTTTATGCATGATCAAAATTTTACAAGAGACAAAAGTGATGAAAAATTTAGAAATACTTAACACTCAGGGGGTAGGAAGAAATAGGAGAGATATGAGAGGGAGATAAACGTATGCACACTAGGGAGTAATGTGGGGAGCTTAAGTGACCTCGGGGATGGATTCAAATATGGTCCCGGTGAACTTGAGAGTCAAGATCAGATGGAGCGGATGGCTGAGCCAGTTAGGGGGGAAGAAACCTGCGTTTTTACATGAGGAGGACTGAAGATCGACACGAGGAACTATCGTTACGAGAAACGATGAAGAAAAAAAAGAAAAAAAGAGAAGAAAAGAGGAACAAAAATTTAGTTATATAGCTGAAGACTAGGTAGCCAAGAACTGTGAGCTATTTCAATAAACGGTCGGTGTCAATTTGAAAATAGGGAGCTGGAATGCAAGACGTAAAGAGTGGGTCAGATGGCGTCAATGCCGTGGAAGGATCGAGACAAGGTAAACGTGAGGTACAGTTATGGATAAAATGGAAGCTTATCATGAGGGTCGTTGACATGGTGGAAAAAGGACTGAAAGAGACAGAAAAAGTATGTGGATACAAAAATATATATGTATGTACATATATCAGCGGGAGCAAATAGCAGTAAAGAGATGGAACATGGAAGTAGCCGTGTTTGGATGAGACAGGTAGGGTTGGTTCAATGGTGCGGAATGAACTTTGATGAACCCTGACAAATTTGTCTATGACAGGTGAACATAGCGGATCAACAGCAAAAGAGAACCAACTTTGGAAGCACAGAAGCAATGGCTGTTAGCAGAAGTTGATAAGCGAGGGAATATGAAGGAAAGGGTCAACAAAAACAGGTAAGAGTAGATTTACCAGTTTGATTATTGCAGGTGTGACATGTGGTGACGGTCAAACATGGGTGAAGCATTATTAAATGGACGTACATTATGCAGCAAGAAGATGGCCTTGAAAATGGCTGGAGAACGCAAAGTGACTGGGAGTACGGGGCGGTTGGGGAGGTGTAAAAGATCACTGAGAAAGGGCAACTTAGAGGTTAGAAGGACTGCGGTAAGAAGATGCATCAGTTGTGACAGCGAATAACATGGAAGAGAGATAAGGAAGTGGAGGATCAGAAAATTCGGGTATTGGCAAATCACATGGTTGACCTAGACCTGACCCCATCTCCAGCACGTCCCCCTAGTAAACGGCCCTGCCTTCTACCATCAACCTCCGCTTCTTCAAACGGCAACGATATCCATGCCAAACCCACTATTAGCCCAGGGCCACCAAAGTCCCGTGCATCCAAGCCTGCCGCTGCTAATGCCAGCCTACTGCCCACCGTCTCACCACCGAAAAAGACTCCAGGGAAGTCTGTTGCCAACAGCCCGTCCTGCTCTAACTCATGTCCCACCGTCTTGCGAACACAGATCGTTCATAAAAGGCATGATCTACTATGTGGCCAATCGTCCCATCGGCAGACAGGACTCTGTGACCCCCCACAGCTTTTAGCTACTCCGGCTACTCCCGTATTCCCCCCCCCGTAAGTCTTCTCAGAATCCCATTTAGAACTCCCACCAAGCACTCCAAGTACACCCCAAATAATTCATACTTGTTGTATTAGCGTGGTACCTCGGCTAATCGACAAGGTCCTCCCAACTCCACTCTACAATACAGGCGAAAACGGCCACCGAGTAGCGCATCATCATGCATCGGGATCAAACACCCCATATTCTCCAAGTATCCCGAAACAGTTTTCCAATCATCTGGCTGAGCGCCAGCACCTCCCGTCGAACCTCCGTAACCAGTTTCTCTCTCCTCCAATGATACAAATAAGTAACCCCCAGTTGAATTATAACCAATGGCCTCAATTGTCTAGCTCCGCGCCCTTTCCTGAACACAGGATGGGCCAGCCCAACCAACTACAGTTATTTCGTCGGTCCTGGTCAAGCGGCAACTACCCGCCCCCTGCGTACCCCGTTGAACCCGGTCACCACTACTTTCTGCCATCTCACTTGCCGTTACCCATTACCTCAGCATCCAACCCCCCACCTGGCTACTTCAACCACCCCGGAAATCCCACCTCCCAAAACGACCAATTTTTTCTTGACGGCACCCCCCCCAACCCAGCTTCACCCCTTCTTCACAATGCCGGATCCCCACTTCTGACCCCTGTTTAGACTCCTTCACTTTTATACATGACAACCCTGTCGTTATGAGTCCACCTAATGATGTTTACCACCTCGGTAGTGTTAGCCATCAACACCCGCAGATGGTTGTTCCCACTCCACACCATGACGGTACAGTTGCACTTAACTTGCTTCTCATTAACGCTCGCTCATTACTGAATAAAACCCATACTCTCCGTAATATAGTACTGTCTTCCGACTTCGATATCATTGTCATAACCGAAACCTGGCTAAATGATTCTGTCCCGTTGGGCCAAATTTCTTTTGCTGGTTATCAAACCTTCATGAAAAATCGTCGTCGTCGTGGAGGAGGCTGTCTAATCCACGTTAAAAACAGCTTGCCTACCATTCCTCTCTCTGATCCAATACTGAACTCAATATGGGTAACGGTTCTTCTGGCCAACTCTCCACTCCATTTCGGCTGCGTTTATCGACCACCCAATTCAAACACCACGGACCTCGCCCACGTAGTGAAAGCCTTTGACCACTTTGCGCTATTACCCTCCTCGTCAAAAATCATTGCTGGCGATTTCAGTGCACCTTATATCTGCTGAGACACCATGTCATCACCCCAATACTTCACGAGCTTCGTTTCGACCATACGCGCAGGGCGCTGGATCCAGCACGTAATGACACCAACCAGAGGTAACATCATACTAGACCTGATATTTACCATTGGCCTATCGGACGTGATGACTACCGCCCTCAACCTTTTCCCAGGCAGTGATCATAGAATGGTATCTTGCATATTCACAGCCGGACCCATAGACCCCATATGTAGCTCATCTCAACAGCCCCTGCACACGATCAACTGGATGAACCTCAAGCCTATGCTTCGATCCCTCAACTGGGATGACTACTTCCTACAGCACAACACTCAGCTCGCCAGTGACGTACTCTACCATAAGCTACATAGCTGCTTGTCAGCAATCACCAGCATCGGGACCAACCGTTCTCAAGCCCGCGGCTCCTACCAAACAAGGCTGCAAAATAAACACGCAAAACTGCAGATCTACAATAAAATCAAGGACTTCTCCATACTATTGCAACTTCACTCTCTCTCTGTCACCATCAGTCTTCGGACTAATGAACTGCTGAGAAAGCAGGAGCTTTCGGCCTTGAATTCCTTCGACAGATCGTACCGATTGTCCCGACTGCTGAAGAGCAGAAATCAGAGAGAGCCTACAGGGATACCATATCTAATTTTGGGAAACAGCACGCAGATTAAATCTGCAGCTGAAATCGCTGAGGCGCTCAATACTTTCTTTTCAGAATCTATGACCACTGACGCCACTGTAAACCCACCACCCGTACCCCTCATCATCGAGCAAGTTCTCTCTGACATTGAACGATGTGACCTACCTGCTGCTGCGTGTTAGACCCTACTCCCGCCCTGGTTATGACGGCATCCCCCCAGCACTCTTTCGTCTTGGTGGAACTGACATCACTGCTATCTTTATGAATCTCTACAATTTATCCCTTAAAAATGGCATTTTTCCATCCCAGTGGAAAACTTCAACCAATATTCCTATTCACAAAAGAGGTCCAGTGCATGACCCTTTAAATTATCGTCCTATCAACCATACCCCTTTAGCTGCCATAATAATGGAGCGTTTGATTAAACAGCGGATGTCCGATTATCTCATTTCCCATAACCTCATTCACAGCGGCCAACATGGCTTCCTAAAGTCACGTACTTGTACCACATGCCAGTTTGATTTCTTCAACCTAGTGACCACGGCAGCTGACGACGGAAAATCTATGATTTTCATCTACCTCGATATGACCAAGGCATTTGACCGAGTTCCTCACTCCCGGTTGTTAACAAAACTCCGGGCCTATGGTATCCATGACCCGCTTTTATCATGGATCACTTCTTACCTGCCGGATCGAACCCAGGTTGTATATGCTAATGGTCATCTATCGCAACCGGCGCCTGTCACTAGTGGAGTCATACAAGGAAGTGTACTTGGTCCGCTACTTTTCTTACTGTATATTAACGACGTTTTTTCGATTGTGCGACATGGCACACCTTTCCTCTTCGCCGACGACATCAAAATCGTGTATGATTTCCGCCATCAAGATTTGAGCACAGCACTGTCTGAAATAGGTAGTGATCTTGAGAAACTTGATCAATGGTTCACTTCATGGCAGATGTGCTTCTCGACATCTAAAAGCTTCTACACAACCTACAGATGTCGAGTCCCCCTCGGAACTCTGTCACTGAACCAAGTACCCATCGCCCCAAGCTCATCTGTGAAGGATCTTGGGCTTCGATACACCAACAATCTACAATTCTCGGAACAGCGCGCTGTCCTGTATGGCGCTACTTGTAACAGGTTTCGTTTTAGAAGTATGTCCATTGGTTTGGATCAATTGCGAACGGTGAGTGACATAAGATTTCAGCCAAGAAAGCAGTAGGTCAGCAATGCTGAATGAGCACAATTTGGAGATAAGATGTGGGTGTGGAATACGGTCGAAAGCCTTCGACAGATCCAGGTAGACAATTACTAGTGCCTGCCCGCTATCAACAACCTTATTGACTAGGTTGAGGAAGTGAGAGTTTCAATGCTTCATTGGGATGCCTTAGAGCGTTGGCCTCTCCGTTGCGGTGCTGGTCTTCCTTTGGTTCCCGGATAATATCGATAAGACGTGTTGGTCTCATTAGAAGGTAGAAGACGTGGTTTTGGAGGTAAAGTCTTTGCCTCTTAAGGTACTTTCTTTAGAAGGAGGCAATTTTGGACTTCCCAAGTGAGAAGTTTTGGGCTATTGGACTAAGTTTCAAGAGGCAGTTTCCCATGTTAAGCTAAAAGTGATCAGCTGCCAGTTGAATGGAATGTCTAAATCTGACAGAATACGCCTGGAGAAAGTCCAGCGCACCTTCACCGAGAAGCTAATGGGATATTCCTCTCCACTGAGCTATAAAGAGCGATGCATTCTATTAAAACTTGACCCCGTATGGCTTAGACATGTCAGGCTTAACTTGCGTTTTCTATACAGACTTATTCATTGCTCTGCGTTCACTTCTACCAAATCTATACAGTTTTCCCTACCCTCATCTTACCCTCTGCGCCACAGAGACTTCAGTCTGACCATCCCACATTCCAGGCTGGCAATCAGATCCAACTTCTTTCTCGGTAAATATTCAAAGCTTTGGAATAAGCTGCCTCGGACCATTCGCAAATGTGCGTCAATAACCCAGTTCAGCCATGCCCTTAAGTCACAACTTACCGTTAGTCATATGTTATCTTTGACTAACGCCAGCATATCTGAGGATCGAGCCTATGAAGAAGGCATCGAACTTTAGAACCCTAGCCTCAGTCTCTCCTCCCGCTCTCTGCTATCCGTCGAGTTGGCCTTCAAAAACGGGTTCAACTATTAGGATCACGGCACCATATTCCAAACCTACCATTTTCTGCCTAGCGACAGACGATAGGCTTACCATTTATTATTATTTTTTACGTATAACCCACACTGCAGAAGGATAGGTTTTGTCGTTTACAACTATAAATATCTAGATGCCTGCCGGTTCTCGCTACTCACCCACGTTCACCTACCATCACCTAACCCTTATACATCCCTGCCTCATCTAATTCACTAGTCGGTTTCCACAAACATGTCTAAACAATTACTGCCTCCCTCGCCATATAGTACTAGGGCAGCCATGTAAAACAACTTTCCTCTAGCTGAAGGTTTTAGCCAATGATGTTTTCCCCCAGCACCAAATTATCCAGTGGTGCTGGATCCTAAGACATTAGGTACCACCACCCACTAATTCACTCCTTGATCCTCTTATTTATCCTGGCTTCCGCTCCTCTCAGCTTTATACATTTATATACATTTATATATATATATATACATATATCTGCATATATATATACACCTGTTCATATATATATATATACCTATTCATATATATACATATATGTGTGTAAATATATAACATTTTTATATACTATATATATATATACATATATATAAATATATATATATATATATATATATATACTCACTACTGTCCTATAATTATTAGCTCAATCATGGTGAGTAACTCAATGCTCCTCGATATCTCTTAGCTTACAATGCCTCTCTTCCGCACCAGGTCCCACCACATATACTTCCCTCACCATCTCTGCGATTTCGAACTGGAAAATCCAGTCTGATTCATCCCACTTAGCGTGACTCACTAACTGAACTCAACACCCAGTTGTGACGTTACCATTTCTGCTCCCACCCTATCCCCCAGCTAAGGTTCTTCTGTAATTTCATGCAGAACTTGGTCTTTACTCCTCCGCAATGACCACTCTAGGCGAAATACTAACTTTCCCATTGAACGTTTTAGCCACACTTAGGCGTTTCCCTTTAGTCTTACGTTTCATGGCCTCAATGTGCCTTTGGGATCCGCCGCACCGATGAGCCAGTGTTTAACTTTTGTTCTTCTTTCCGTTAACCGCTGATCCTTAGCTGCGTCACTCTATCTCACTTTCCTTGCCATAGTCTTTTGCGTCCGACCGCTTTCGCATGACCCGTCCGATGATCGCACTCACCTATACGTCAATATATATATATATGCATATATATATATATATACATATATATATACCTTGGGTATGCCCGACTCACTTGTCCCCCTTCCTAACTAGATTGTGCCATTTTACAGCACAATTTGCATGTATATAAATAAAACCGCTCCGTCCTTTAGCGATGGGTGCTCGCTCTCACTTAATTCCTGGCTCAGGCTAGAACTCAGCCGTCCCATCCTGCTTTTTTGCGCCTTTCTCGTACACTGAAGCCTTGCCACACGGATTACCATTCCTTAGTAACTAGGCTTCACTTCTCTGCGCATACGCTCATGGTAAGTTGAGACCCCATTCCAACCGGAATCCGTATGCCCCTGCCGAACACCAGCACGTTTGCCCCCGCATGAAAAATCCTCATTTTACACTCAGTGCTTTTCTCCTTTTTTACTGTTTGCCGCCCTAGACCACAGCTGGTGAACTGACCAGACTGTTATCTTCCTATTTTCTCATTCTTCTTCCAGACCATACCATCTACTATTGTTTTATTTCTGGTTCCCTAACGGACACCCTCTCCTCATCCACCGCCTACCTGATATTGCCCCAAATCTCTACTATCACCCAACTACCCTAGAAAGCTACCAGTCTCCGTCTAGGGATCCCTAATAGACCGGTCTACTAGCCAAACGATAACTAATTGTTCGGATAACAAAATGTTCATTTTCTTACTTCCATATGAACGATAATCATAACCCACAGCTGGAACACTCTCCAGACTGCCGCACTCCTGATCTCTTCCAGATTGCATTGGTTACTTGGGTAGCCATCGGCCGAATCGACGTTTATTCCGGATTACCGTAAGGACTGGACGATTTGATCAATGGTTTAAACCTATACTCTCGCCCGCTGACGTTACATGGGGCACCGTACACGGATTAACAAAACCTCATGAAAGTCTCACCGGATCGCAGAGGTGATTCCTGACACCAACCATCAACGCATCCGCTCAACTTCTATTCCCAAATAATCCAACCCAACAGTTCAATTCTTCCCGCGTTGCAGTACGAAACCAATGGCCGGAACCCAGCCTTCGCAGCTGTCAACTTCGTCAAACCAGCCCTTTTTTACCTGCTTCCCTCAACATTCTACCTGCCACCACCCGCAACCAAGATCTATAAGGAACAGAATATCAGCCATCTGCAGCCAACCATAATTTGGTTAACAATTTTCTATCACAAATAAAAAAACCTTTTACACACTTCCAACTCCTGCCTAGCCGAACCATTGACGTTTTGTCTCCACTAATCCGTTTCATTGACGGCTTTTCTTTTCTTTAAAAGTCCGTTATATGTCCATACACCATTCATGCTCTTCAAAAGTTCACTGAAGTCCCTGCGAAGCTTTTTGCCTTCATTTGAATTTCCATATGACACTGTAATCACCTGCACAAAAGGTCCGTTTTATTATCACCTTTGACTCACTTGCCTTTATTTCACATGCTTCCTCCACAATTAGTTACCCAATGCTGGATCAGTGTCCAACATCCCGCTGGTATCTCTGACTGAACTTTGAAAGCCCCACGCTTGCTTTACTTCTAACAATGTTCTTTGGCATCTCTTCCGCCCGGTTACTCGTTAGTGACCGTCCATCTGTCGCTTATATCAGCAATCCCACGACTGTTCAGCTATCCACACCGCCCTCCAGCGATTTCGAAACCGATTCGGAATTCCCGCCTCAACCATTACCACTTTTGTTCACTCAAACACTACATGACTTTACTGGTGTATTTCGGTTGCTGTGTGATTTATAAATTTAGAATCTGTGAATACCTCACATTGATATGTACTGCTGTATACTCTGATCTTGCCTTGTGCATGTGTATTGACCACGGTCAAGAAATATACTATACTTTCTAAAACTGTAGGTAAGAGTGACGACGTTACGGCGACAATACACTGAGTGGAATGCGGAAAAGCGGTGCAGCCTGAAAGGCACACTGAAGATGCCTGTGGCGAGAAACGTACGAAGCAGACGAGAGTTTTGATCAGAAAAAACCAGGTAAGAGAGGATGAATCAGATTGGTCCACTGCAGATGACACAGGATGAAGACCGAGAAAAAGAAAAGAATCCGGACGGGAAGGCCTGTGATGGGACAAAAGTGTACGAAAAGTACCTGTGCTTCGGAGTTGAGAGAATGGAAGTGGAGAGTTGCGTGCTTACAGGCCATTGCACCGAGGGTTTGGGCCAGGAGTTGCCAATCGGTTCAGTGCCTAAGAGGAGGATCCACAGAGGAATTACGGATTCGGACATGGAAAATACGGAGGTGGTTAAAAGATGATATATTTGGTCGTAAAAAGCAAAGTTTGGAACGGCGAGTTCTTATATGAAGATTGGTCGTGGTTACAGATGTGTCTGGGAGGTATAAGATGGACAGAAGAGGATATCGCGGAATGGTAGCTGGCGAGTTATGCGATCAGCCAGCTTTATAGGCATATGGAGGTGCCAGGTGAACACTGATTAGGAGCCGACAGGGGCAAACTGGGTGGAAAAAAAAGTATTTCGGGCTTGGCAGAGTAAAACCGATAGGGCGGGAGTGACATCATGCATTGAGGGTTCTCATTGTGAAACGCAACAGGAACAAAAACAGAATGGATAGATGTACATACAGGGGTAGAACGACATGGAAGGAAAATGATAAGAATGCTGACAAGAACGATAGATGAACGAATCGTGGCGGAAGAATAGTAGGAGCATGCGGCCCACAACGGACATTGATAAATGCGGTAGAACGAGGAGAGGTAGAGCGTGCAATCCGCAACCGGTGCTGGTGGGTGGGGGTTGACCGTGCGCTTGACACCCGACCTGAAAAACACTTCGTGAAGTGAGCACAGGAAGTGTGATCCACCAGCATAATTGCGCTCGCACATCGTTTCAGACAGCCTGCACGCCCGATGTGCGCCGGCCAGAGCGCTGGATCTGATCGCGCTCCGCACCGTTGGGATTGGCTTGAGTGTTCACCTATGGTTGTACGGAGGGCTGAGACACTACGATAAAGATAGGTGGTCCAGGACCAAATGGACAGGTTGCGAGAGTTGGACAACAGAGCCAACGGGAACAGCTATACGCGGACAGCCATACAGCATTATTATCCAGGAGCACCAGCCAGAAAAATGGTCAGTGTAGTGCCCGAGGTGGTTGACTGGCATTGACGATAACTGGAAAGGGAAATGAGATAGAGAGACACAGTCTGGATATAGCCCAGCCGATGAACAACGGTTGCCGAAAAGAAGAACAAAAGTGAAGCACGTGTTCATCGACGCAGCAGGTCCCTAAGACAGATTGAGGCCATGAAAAGTGAGACTAAAAAAGAAAACGCACAAATAAGGCTAACACTTTCAATAGGAAAGTTAGTATTCCTCCTTAAGTAGTCACTTAGCAGAAGAAAAGATTACCTTCTGCATGAAATTACGGAAGAAACTTAGCTGGGTGATAGAGTGAGGGCAGAATTGGTGACTTCATAATTGGGTGTTGAATTCAGTTAGTGAGCCACGCTAAGTGCAGTGAATGAGACCGGATTTTCCAGTCCAAAATCGCAGAGGTGGTGGGGGAAGTATATGTTGTGGGACCTGGTGTGGAAAAGAGGCAACGTAAGCAGAAGAATATCAAGGAGTGTCGAGCACGTCATGATACATCCGTTGGTTTTTACAATCTCTTTCCGCACTTGATCCACAAGGGACCGAAATAGTCCAACCCGGTGTCGCTGAACGGCCACCAGCCAGCAGTCACCCTGCATTCTGGAAGCAGGGCCATGTGTTGTTTGCCCGCCGTGGCATTGCGCCTCCTATATTGCACACAATGTCGGATTACGCGTTTTATGGTCTCTCGTCCCCTCAGCAACAAAAGAAAATTTTCGATGAGGCTCGACAAGTGACTTGCCCCGGCATGTCCCTCCACGGCGTGGACGTGTTGGATCATCAGCTCTATCACGGGTTGTCGAGCCGGTAGCGGTGTAGGGTATTTTGTGTCGAAGCTCAGGTGGGCGTTGGTCAGCCTGCCATTAACCAGCAGCAGTCCATCAATGAGTTTGTGGTTTAATCGCTTCAATTCACCTCTTGGAGATGGTATTTCTTTGTTGATTGGTCCCATTTCTTCCGCCCTCTCGAGTTCTCAGGTGAAAGCCCTGCGTTTTATCATTCTGAAAATATCGTATTCTGCAGCTTGCAGCTCATCAGGACTTATCGGATCGATCCGTATCCGACCTGAAGGGCGCAGCCCTTTCATGACTGATAAATTTCTCTTGAACCTGATTAACTAAACTAACGAACAAAGTGTCTTCAACCAGGGAGAAAATCTGACCAATCGCGATAAAATGGATGTCGCTTCAAAGGCGTTGGCCGCTATCACTAAGACTTCGATCTCCAGTTCTACTTCCGTTAAAGGTTTTTAGTTCGCACACGGGCCAGTCCTGTTTGGGCAGTTGCAGGAAGTTTGGCCCTTTTGTCCACATGTCTAGTTGTCTGAAGTTGGTCGCACCTCGGGAGCAGAGATCTGCCGAATAATCACCAGACCTGACGTGCTTCCACTGGTTCATGGCTGATTCATCGTGGATAATCATGAGTCGGTTAGCAACGAAAGTAATAAACCGGCTTCGGACGTTGTTAATAGAGTAAAGTACCATCGTTGAGTCTGTCCAGACGCTAGCTGACTAAATATAGAAGTCAAAACATCTCTTTACCGCTTGCTCCGTCCTGACCGCTAACATGGCCACGCTGAGTTCAAGGCGAGGGATCGGGACTGACTTCAATGGAGCAACGCGGGCTTTAGCGAACAGGATCCTCGTAGTATATTGTCCATCTTCTGTGCACCATCGTCCGTACACCACAGCTCCATAACCGAGTTCGGATGCATCGGAGAAGGCATGTAGTTCTTGTAACAACCGGTCGTGGAAAATCCCCCTTTAACCCTCGCGATTCAGTGTTTTTCCTAACATCACTCATTTGCCTACACTATTGACTTGTCTGTACGAGCTGGTTGTTTCTGCGGACCAATTGTTGTTTGTTCGCACCCAGAGCGCTACTTTGGCACATTCTTGTTCAGGACCTGCGTGACGCACGTGCTGTTTGCTCACACGCTGCTATTCGGTTTCTCGTTGTTGAGTCCTTGTGATCGTTCTATTGAGGTCTGTATTCTTTTTGATGTCACTGTTTATGTAATAATCTAGTATCGTAGAATGTCGCGGATAATCGTCTTTTGATTCCGGGATCCGTTGCAAATTTGGCTACGCATTGCTCACATGTTCGTTACAACACTCAATAAATCAATTTGGAAAGAGAAAAACACGCAAAATGCCAAGAAAGGGATCGAAAGTATTGAAATCCGGACAGGAAGTAACACGGCAAGTCTCTGGGGAGGTTTTGGGTACATTTGATTCTTTAGTTAATGTTAGATCGCCTAGTCCTGTCAGTGCTAGTTCATGTGTTAATGAGAGCAATATGGATCGTAAGGATATTGATTGATATCGACTGAGAATATTAGACCTAGAACAACAGTTACTATCGGCTAGACTACAGGCGCAGGAAGCAGAAAAGAAGTGTACACAGAAAGAGCGGGAGCACGAGACCAGCGACTTCGAAAGCTCACGGTGCAATAAGATAGGGAACACCACGCCGGTCGCCGAATATAAAACATCAGCGCAACTAACGATCGATCTGCCAAGAGTAGAACTGACGGTTTTCGACGGGTGATCTGAACAATACTGCAGGTTCGTCAAGCAGTTCGGAACGTTCGTCGAAAATAAGGTAACCCAGCCCGGGCAAAGGCTTCTCTATCTGACTCACTACTGTCGATGCCGAGAAAGAGAAGCTATCGACGGGTATACCATGCTCGACCCGGAACAGGGCTACACAAGATCAAGGAAGATTGTAGGGGACCTGTTTGACCAACCTTTCAAAGTAGCCTGTAACCTGATAGAGGGCGTCATGGTAGATGCAAAGAGAGCCAAGGGCGACGTGTACACAATGGCCGACCTGTTGACTAAGATGCAAAACTGCTCAATAGCCCTCGACCATTCGGGTTACAGGGCTGACCTAGATGCCATGCACACCTTGAAATGCATAGTCCGTCACCTCTCCCCCGAACTACAGGGTCGGTGGGCGGAAGAAGCGGAACGGATAAGCCGAGGCAACCGGGAGGCCAACTCCGAATACCTGACCGAATACTTGGACAGGCAAACCAAGATAGCCGACAGCAGATTTGACCGACTTATCCAGGACAGCAACAAGTCTAGTACTAGCCAGGTTCAAACCCTTGCACGGGAACATCCAAAATACCAGCCTTGGACCAATACATATGCCATTTCACGCAATGCTACGGCGCAACCCAATTGCAGGTCCTGTGATGCTAGCCACGGACTACCAGAATGCCCCAAGTTCGGCAACGACACAATAGACGAACGGTGGGTAATAGCGAGGATGGCAGGAGCGTGTTTTATTTGTCTCAACACCACGCACCGAGCGGCAGTCTGTAGGACAAGGAACCGACGTGGTTACGAGGGCTGCACGGGCAGACACCATCGGTTGCTGCACCAGGCGAGAGTAACCTTACCCTAGACGAGTACCAAACCCAGCGTTATTTGTTCAACGTCGCGGTCCGCCAGTAAACCAGTACGTTTGGGCGTAGTCGCCGTGGGAGTAGTGACCCCCAACAGAAATGGCCAAAGCGTTGGCCTTCATAGACAGTGGCTCGGATACCAGGCTGGTAAGAAAGGAGTTCGCAGAGAGATATGGCATCAGAAGGAATCAATCCTCATTAGCAGTAAGCACGGTGAGTCATTCAGTCGACCAAATTGCACCTACAACTCGCTTCCTTGGTCGGCAACGATAGGGCAGAAACCCTAGAAGCATTCGTTATAAGGGACCTGCCGATGAGAGCGCCTCAGTCAGTGCAGTCGATTCTGTTTCAGTGGCCGCATCTCGACGGGGCTACGATCGAGGAGTAGCAGAGTAACGAACTTGACCTGCTGATCGGCTGCGATATACCGGAAGCGCATTGGGTCCTGGATCGTAGAATGAGAAGCCGCAAGGCACCCTATGCAGTAGGCACCATATTTGGTTGGACTTTACATGGTAGTACAGATGGCAGATGCGGCAAACAAATCAACTGCATTTCGGTGGAAACGCCGAACATTCAACAGGCATTCCAAAAATTGTATAACGTCGAATTTGCCGACCCGGTCATCGACAGAGATGCTCCATCACGAGAAGATAGGTTGGCCTTGGAAATGGTGGCCGAGAACGTCAAGTATGAAAAAGGTCGTTTCGAGGTTCCTACCCCGTGGAGAGTCAACATGAAACCCATGCCAAACAGCCGAGAAATGGCTCTGAAAAGATCAGGCTTCCTCAAAACCAGGCTGCTCAGGGAACCACAATTAAAGATAGAATACTCGCGAGCCAAGCAACACAACAACGACTTAAGTTACATGGAAAGAGTAGATACAGCGGTTACCAGCGCAAATTTGAGGTGGTACCTACTCCATCACCCGGTCTCGAACCCAAATAAACCGGAGAAGGTCAGGGTGGTTTTCGACTGTGCCATGAAATTTCAGGGTATGTCACTGAACGACCATATACTACGGGGCCAGGACCGGACAACACCAGTAGTCGAGGTTTTATGTCGTTTTCAGCCAGGAAAAGTGGCCGTCTCTGCGGACATACTTTAAATGTTTCTACGAGTGAAGATGCCCATTGAAGATAGGGGCGCCTGTCGTCCCCTCTAGTGGCCTGAGAACGACGTTATTCGCGCACCTGACGAGTACGGGCTGACCGTGCATCCCTTTGGGACGATATCATCCCCCTTCTGTGCCAGGTTTGCCCTACAGGAAACCCTCACGCGTCTTGGTGGCACCAGCAATTTATTAGGAAGAGCAATGGACCACTTCTATGTGGACAATTTTTTGCGTTCCTTTGACGACCCAAGTACTGCTATTTTATTTTTGACCGAACTGATCGCCACTCTAAAGGCCGGGGATTCAACATCACTAAATGGACTTCGAACAACCAAGAGGTGCTCAATGTTTTCCAAAAGTCACAGAAAATGGAGTGTACGATAGAGCTTTTGGGATCCTCTTCACAAACGGAGCGCACGCTTGGTCTTTAACGGGAACCCAGAGGTGACGAATTCATATTCGCTCTGCACCTACCCAAACGACCAGTCACACGGAGAGGAATCTTATCATCAGTCTCAAGCCTCTAGGGTCCCCTGGGTTTCGTTTCGCCATTGTTATTACCGGGAAAGTGCTCGCTGCAATCGCTGTGCCAGAGAGGGACGGGTTGAGACGAACCTCTCCAGGCTGGCGACGGTAAGCGATGGCGCGACTGGTTGCACAGCCTGGAGCAACTTGGGGAGATAAAAATACAAAGACGCTTAACAGGTACCAGGTGCACAAACGATGCCCGACTCCACTAATTCTCCGATGCATCAGAAATAGGCTACGGGATAGTTGCTTACGACTGCTGGGTTGACGCAAATGGTGAGCGGCACAGTCAGATACTATTCGCAAAGGCGACAGGGGATCCTCTGGAGGCCGTGTCCATTCCGAGACTGGAACTGATGGCAGCAGCACTGGCCGTGAAAACCGCGACGCGGATTGGGAGATGCTTCGACCGGATACACTGGGAAACAAACTTTTGGACGGATTCAGCCACGGTACTTCATTATGTAAACAACAATACCACTAGGTTTAACACTTTCGTGGCCAACAGATTCACTATAATCCACGAGTTGACTAAAACCGATCAATGGCACCATGTACAGTCCACCAGTAACCCAGCCGACTTCTGCTCAAGAGGCCTGAAAACACCAGAGAGGTTTCGGATGTGGAAAATCGGACCTGGTTTCCTAACGGCAACTAAAGAGATGTGGCCAACGCTATTAACGCTCAAGGCTGATGATGGCGATATCGAGACTAAAAGACTAATACTGGCCATAAACTTCACGGGAAGTGTAAGCCTAATGTGAAAAATGTGCCAATTCCCCAACTGGACAAAAATGTTAAGAGCCGCGGTCTGGTGGACACGATACAAAGTATTATTATTGATTATGGAAGGCGCAAGACCACAAAACACATTGAATGTGGGGACGATACTACCGGGCGAGCTGAATCAAGCCGAACTCGACGTTCTACACCTACTGCAACCAGACGCTTTCCCGTCCGAGGCCCGCGAGCTAGCCAGGGCAGATGATAACACCAAAGGAAGCAGGCTGTTACACAGTAGTTTCCGAGCAATAAACCCCATCCGAATAAACAGACTACTGAGGGTTGGAAGGCGGCTGACGAATTCAAGCCTAGAGTACGAAACAAAACACCCCATAATAATCCCCGGTGACCACCATATAACGAGATGCCTGATAGATCATGTACATCGGGAAGAGGGACACGCAGGCAACTGCATCACTTGTCGTCGCCGGAGAGCGGTAGCAGGTCAACAAATGATAGCCCCCCTTCCAGCCGTGACAGTCCGACCGGGATGGTGCCCGTTCGTGGAAATTGGCGTCGACTGCTTTGGCCCGTTACTCGTACGACATCAGAGGAGCACCCAAAAGAGGTACGGCTGTCTGATAACATGCCCACATTCCAGAGCAGTCCACCTCGAAGTAGTGCATAACATGACAACCGATTCATTCCTAATGGCCCTTCAAAGGTTCGTCGCCAGGCGGGGCGTCCCCAACAATATATACTCCGACGATGACTCGAACTTCGTTGGGGCTCATAAGGAGTTAGAGAAATGGTGGAGTTGCTTGGACGCCGCCAAAACACAAAACCAGACCGTAGCAAAGGGGATAGAATGGCACTTCAATCCACCTTATGCCAGTCATCGTGGGGGCGTTTGGGAAGGGCTGATTCGATCGACTAGGAAAATACTCACAACCCTGACCTCAAAACAAGCTCTCGATGGCGAGGCATCGACTACTTTACTAACAGAAGTAGAACGCATATTGATAAACAGACCCCTAGTGCCGATCGTCCCAGACCCGGAAAGCGAACCGGCACTCACCCCCAACGACCTATTATTACCCCGGTCAAACGCAGGAGTAACCATCCCGAAAACCCTGCGTGGAACGTACGTTGTTGGATGGAAACAAGTGAACCACCTAGCACAGGCTTTATGGAAACGTTGGACGAGGGAGTATCTACCGATACTGCAGCTTCGGCGAAAGTGGATCTCAAAACAGAGGTCGTTCAGACGTGGCGACGTGGTCATCATCGTGGAGAGCCACCTACATAAAGACCATTGGCCGGTTGAAGTGATCAAGAATTGTCGTACAGAAATGGATGGTCTCGTGCGCACGGTGGTGGTGAGGACGAACAATGGAAACGTATTACTAGATATACGTAAAATATGTCTACTTGAAGGTGACAGCGGAGCGGGCGAGGCCGACTCTACCGACCAAACTATACCCATGTCTGCTGATACCAGATGAAGCTGAATCCATTTATTTATCCCTCATGTATTCCCCTGTAGGACCCAGCCCCCCCACAACATCTTTGAAGTATGTTGTGTTTAATTTCATACAGCATTTACGATGTACTATGGAGCTAACTGTCCAAACCTTAGCTCACCGCAGGACACGACACTGCAGGTAGAAGTAACCGGGCTAAGGTCACGCACACAAGCCTACGTTTCACTCTTTTTTGCCACACAGCCTTTTGTTAACACTGCAGAGAGTCCTTCTTTGATGTGTAGTCATACCTGTGATTCCATTTTACACCCCGGCACGTACACACATACACACTTACTCGAGCACATACGTCCAGGACAGGACGGCCTCTACAAGGACAGCATCTACGTGCCCCCTTCACGCCTGCCACCGGTCATTTGGTCTTGTGGGAGATGTAGACTAGCCTCACGCCTATGTAGCCAATGGGTTAGGTGCGACCGTGAGTAGAACGTTGACGACGAGCATTAGGCGCGCGCACTGACAGCAGGGCCTAGGTAGGTAGGAAGAATCAGTACCTTTATACCGAACCTTTGACTCTGCTAAGGATCCAGGGGGGTTTTGGTGAGCGGTGTAACAACCGGTCGTGGAAAATCCCCCTTTAACCCTCGCAATTCAGTGTTTTTCCTAACCTCACTCATTTGCCTACACTATTGACTAATGTCCCCTATTTTGTTCAAGGTGTTCAAAAATTCTTCCCAGTCTAGCCGGTCTCCTCAGTCCAGTGGCTGGTCCCAATCGACTTTTTTAAGACACAGTCGCTGCGACAAGTTCTTTCCGGGTAGCAGCCAGGGTAGTAATTGATTTCTCAGTAGAGTTTCCTGGTTAAATCCTCACCCGCTTACTGACACTTGCACGTTCCACTCCTTTAGAGTTTCATCGACTTCTCTAACCCTTGTGCCGTGGCACTAGCAGGGTCATCAACTCTGTGCACCATTATATCCTTCTATTAACCCGGCCTATATTCCAGATTACAACCCTTCTTATGGCTTTTAACACTTGCTCCGCAAACATGGACAGGAAATCCAACCCCAGTTCCTATACAGGAAGTTGCTCGTTAACTGAATTCAGCCTACAGTTATGTTGCCACACATTCTGTTCTCTATACACTTTCCTACCGCTAATGTTGTTCCACATTTTCACGCAGCAATTCGCTTTTTATTCTACAGAGTGTTTACTCCAAGTCCAGTCTCAACCACAGCTCTGAATCTCGTAGCTCTCACCTCTCTGAAGTCCCACCTTTCAATTTGTCCGTCTTACGTGCCATAGCCCCAGCCTAATCGTAATTAGCTTACTCATCGATTATCATTTAGGTTCATTTACTTCATCATTCCCTGTAGTAATTTGATTTCTCAGTAGAGTTTACTGATTAAAACCTCCAGAGCATCCCAACAGTCGATGATATTGGGACTGTCTGCTCTCTCTCGCGCGCTATCGGTCCTACGATTCGCCAACACAAGGCTGTAGCATTGAAATATCCTCACTTTGCAAAGAGTCATGCCTTCTCCATATATTCACACCTGAGAGACATATATATCGCAGCGTTGTTATTTGTCGCCATCACGTGATCCACCTTTTACAAAGAACATCAATAGATAATATTTCACCTGTCAATTACTTCACCGCCTAAATTCGCAAACGTATTTATCGGTTGTTTGGTGTTTTTCACATCCGGTATTCTATCTTGGTAAACCCTCTCAGACAATTTTGATCCTTGCAACTCTCTGGTCACCGTGTTCAGCCCGTAGATAAAGCTGATCAATAAGTAAGTACTTACTCGTCACTTAATTACTCGTCTTCTTTGCAAACCGCGATGTCTCTGCTACTATCATGGCTACGCATCACAAAGTGATCTGTCGCCCAGTTCCCGTTCCCATGTTGGTGCATCACATTCCACTTTTCTGGAGGCAAACAGTCTGCTCAAAGATCACATGCTTACATCCGGCCACCCCTTCCACCAACACCTGGACAATCTCTCTCTACAGATGAGTCCTTCGCCGGGCATTTCACCGGCCCAGCCGATATTCGATCGCTAAACATTATAAAAGTAATCTTTGAAGGATTTTTCTTGTTCTTCGTCCGTATTTTCACTCCTTTCATCGTCTGATTTTCAATCCTGAGCAGTTTCATGCACCGCGGAGCGCTATGACCGGTTCACCTCTCACTCGGAACCTTCTTTTACTGCAAAGTTACCAAAATGTCCGTCAGTTCTATTATTATGTGGTCTCGATGTGCAGTCGCTCCTCTATTGTTTGCCACAGGCATTTTATGTGTGCTTTTCAGACCGTTCTGCTTTTTCACTTGCTACCCAATGTAAAATCACTGTTTCGTCATGGCTGCCGTTTGATCTGCTATCACCCTGTGGTACCCCTTTTGCTCATTTCTCTCCTAAGAAGTTCGCCGCCCCATCTGCTGCATCTTTGCTCCACGGACAGTTTAACCTCCTAGGTAGCTTTCTCTACTTTATATGCACAATCGTTCTGCGCTGCTTAGCCATCTCCATCGCCACCATCTTCCTGCTGAATAATGTAAGCCCATTTATTATTGCTTCTCCCATTCTTGACCGTCACCACGTCTCGCCTACACCAATCAGATTATTAGATCTACTCTTACCGGTTCCCTCTGATACTTTCTTTTATCTCCCCTTTTATCAAACTGCTTCTCAGCCGTCGTCTTTTCTGTGCTTCCGCATTCTCCACTCTCTCTGTTGATCCGCCGAGTTCACCTGTCATGAAAATAATTCACCACGATATTCCAAAGTTAATCCTACAAACGCGTGTTTTTAGGTCGAGTACTCGGCCTAACTTTACCTGCCCCTCCTAATAACTGATAATTTCTTTCTGAAACTCCATGAATATTGATCCGGCTTTCTTTACATATATAAATTATATATATATATAAACATGCGGACATGTGCATATATGCATTTGCTCTGTATCCTGCAGTTCCTCACAGGCCATCTCTCTTGCTATCATCCCGCCGACCGCCGTGATATGCATCTATTCCGTCTACACCTGTGCCTCATACCTGATATATCCAGTTCTCATGAACCCCTTTTTGTGGTCTCATCCACCCTTTACGTGTTACATTGCTCTCTCTGTTTTACAATGAGTTTTGTGCCCTTTTCGACGACCATTTGTTGCAGGGTACTAACGCTTCGTTGCTGTCTATTCCTCTGCAGTGAATCACACTTTTTCTTCATCGATTCCCGTTAATATATTTCCTTGGGCTGGTTTTAGCTGGATCCCCACCTGACCTTGACCTTCAAACACACCAGGCACGCATTCAATTCCACCTATTTGTCCATTTAAACTCAATACATTTTCTTTGGTGTGCATACATTTGCCATACTTCCATCCCACGTTACTCTTCCTTCCAACCCTCTTTTATCCAACTTCTGTCATATAAATTCCTACATTTTCAAGGATCTTGTCCGTTCATTCCATCACTATTAAACAGTTACTCAGTTCAGTTTAGTTCAGTTCAGTTCAGTCTGCACAGGACAGGTAATGGCCACGGCCAATCAAGCCTCCAGAATTCCTTCGATGGTATGCACACCAGTTATGCACCCACCAGTGCCGAGTGTATTTGATCGAACCCCCGCTAAAACTGAGGGGGAAACGGGAAACCTCATCGCACATCAACTGCGAGAGATATGATGCATCGTGAGCGTTCACTGAGACAGTATGCAATGAGGGAAAAAGTCTGTCAAAACATACTACAGAAGGACCACAGTGCTACCCGTGGTCCATCTAGTTGATATACTCAAGGCTCATTACAAGGAAAGATCTCGTAACACTTGCCATTAAGGGCACCTTTGAAGGATTGGACTGTCTGCAGATCTACCATTTCACCAGGCAGACCGTTCCAACTGTTCACAACCCTGTTGCTGAAGAAGTGCAATCTAGCCATCAACTTAGATCGGGCTTTTATCAACTTCTTTTCATGTCCCCTTGTTCTGGAGTCTACGGTCACTTGGAACAGACTATCTTGTCTAAGGCCAGAAAAGCTCTTCATTACATTGAACGTGTCTTTGGGATCCCCTTGACGTCTCCTCCTTTCCAAGGAGAAGAGATTCAGGTCACAGAGTCTCTGCTCGTAAGTTTTACCCCTCTGCCCTCCAACCATTCGCGTGGCGAGACGTTGGACTTTCTCGAGGCAGGCGACGTCTTTTTTGTAGAAAAATGACCAAGCCTGCACGCTACCTTCTTAGTGAGGTCGTACTATAGCCATGTAAAAAGGTACGAATACCTCCGGCTTCCGGCAAGACAAAGCTGATCGCAGTCTTAAGAGCTCCCCACGAGCCTTATGCGCGGCAGCGTTGCACTGCTCCGACCATTCGAAGTCACTGCTCATGATGACCCTAAGGCCTTTAACCTTACTGAATGCCTCTATGGCGAACAGTCATTGATCATGAGCGACAGTTAGGCTTTCTTTTGGCCTTGGCAACAAATGGCTTTTTTCAGCGTTCAGAGGTAAGTCCCATTCGTATGCCCAGTCCAGGACGGTACCTATTTCCCTGCCCAAGTCCACCCTACCCTCAGATCCAGCAACCTTCACATCATCCGCAAAAATAAAGCTGGGCGATTGAAGAGCGGGTGCCAGGTCAATAATAAATAACAAGAATAGGACCGGGCCTAGGACGGATCCCTGAGGTACACCACGGGTGACGTTCACCAAACTGGAGTACCCGTCCCCCACTTTGACGTAAAACGTCCTGTGGGGGAGGAAGTCCTCCAGCCACCTAAATACTGGCCCACCTATACCAAACGTCTCCATCTTTCATGGCAAAAGATGATGATTAACAGAGTCGAACGCCTTGCTAAAGTCGAGGTAGCCTACCTCAACTTGCTTACCTTCGTCCAGTCGTCCAGTTACTTCATCTAAGAAGCACAGGAGATTGGTCAGACAAGATCTATTTTTCAGGAATCCATGCTGCGCCGGGCTTAGCATGGAGTGCTGCAGTAAGTGCTGGCAGATATGGGCACGGATGATCTTCTCCAGGACTTTACAAAGAATGCTAGTTAGGCTTACCGGCCTGTAGTTCTGCACATCCGACTTAGGCCCACTCTTATGTATTGCCATGACTGCCGCGACTTTCCAGTCCTGAGGCAGCTTACTCTGGTCCAACTTGGACCTGTACAGCCTGCATACCGATGGAGCTATGATATCCGCCAACGGCTTGATGATAGCTGGATGAATGCCATCTGGGCCCACTGACTTGTGGCTGTTTAACTCCTGTAGGTACTTACGCACGCATTCCTCTGAGAGATATAGCCCTTTTAGCCGAGGAGGATGCAGCAGAGCCAGATCTATTCGTACTCCACTATCTATTCTATGTACACTACCAAAGTATTCCCCCAGGGCGTCTGATTTGCCCTGGTCATCAGTAACAATACCATAGTCTCTAGTGGACAGCGGACTTACGGCATTTCTTGTTGAGCCTTTAGACTGTACATAGCTGTAGAAATTTTCCGGCTGTTGTCTTACAGACTGGGCCAATTTCGACTCAAATTCCCGCTTGGAAGTTCTCAAAAGGCTCACAGTTTCGTTTCTCAGCTTCATATAGCGGTTCCAGGCTAGCTGACTGCCGGAAGCTTTGTACTGGTTCCAAGAGCGGTTTCTACGTCTGATGGCCTTTGCTATTGCAGCCTTCCACTACATGGGTTTGCCCTCCCCACTTCTTCTTTTTAAAGGTGCGAACTCTTCCTGTAGGGCAGTCAGGAATCCCTTTATGGCCCCCCAGCGCTCCTCCAGAGTAGCCTCCTCTGGCGCGTCCCAGGTCAAACCCATCGCCCTATTACGAAGCCTATCTATGTCCATACTACCGAAATGTCTAATCAGCCTTCAAGGTACCTTGGGTTGCCGCATGCACAGGGTGATTTTGACACACACGTAGTCACCCATGCCCAGCGATGCACAGCAATGCAAACCAGACACATCGTTGGGGAGATTTGTTAATGCTAGATCCAGCAAGGATGGAACGCATCCAGCCCTATATCTGGTATTCTCCCTAATATGCTGATGCAACGCATTATCATGCAGCCATTCTAAGTAGGTTTGCTCCTCCGATCCCGGCACGCAGACCTCAGCCACCCAGTCGATGTGCGGAAGATTGAAGTCACCCACTATGAGGGTCTTTTGTGCGTCCTTAACTAGTTCAGTCAAAGTCCGGCAGCAAACAAACGTCCTCTTCGTGGTTAGTGCTTGGTGCCCTGTAGACACAGACGACGTTAACCCTTCTGCCTGGAAGGATGATCGTAACGGCGCATAGCTGGATATTGCGAGTGCACATCTTGGTCTGGGACTCAAGGTGGTTTGCATCTGACCTAACGAGGATGGCTACTCCACCACCAAGGCGATTTCGTTCGCGATCCTGCCTGTAGACTGCAAAACCGTTACTTATTGGGCCTGGCCCATGGTCTTCTTCAGAAAGCCACGTTTCCGTGACGGCAACATTGACGCTTTCTGCTCGTCAGCGGATTTGGCAAGTTCCGCCTATCTGTTTCTTATACTACACCCGTGGGTATATAACACCACCGCGTTTGCTCCGTCGCCTAGGTGTCTCTTGCTATTCACTCCTGACTGTTTCTCAGGCGCAACGCCTGTAATGATGACACGTTTTTTGCTTTGGATGTCCCCACTGGGGTGCATGAAGCCGGCTGATGGTCCAGAATTTCCGACGACTCCCAATCCATCTCTATAGGAGTGGCAACAACATCCAGACTGGCAGAGGTCGCGCTGTCATCTATCTTCGGACAGTACTGCCAATTCTCGTCTTCCAGCGCATCTTCAATTACAACTATTTGCGACCCCGCACGAGGCTTCCTTACTATTGTCGGGTTCGGAGCCTGAGAGCCGAGCACGGCATTCCGCTGTACGTTTTGGTTTCTCACCAGCGCCCTGGCTGGTCCAGCAAGGTTACCTCCCGGGGCTAGACCACCAGGCCTTACCCTAAACTCGTCCGGTACAATCTGGCATCTGCTCTTGGTAATCTGAGCCACTGTTGCTGCCCTCGCTAGTAGTCTATCCCGGGTAGCCTCATCAGCGAACTCCACTAGGATTGGTCCCGCACGAAGTTCGCCTTTGTTCCCCAGTGGTGACTTCCATGTCCCCACTCTGTGCACCCTTCTTAGAGTAGTAGGGTATGGAACACCTGCGATTCGCAGTATGTCGCAGACCCTCCTCCTGTCTATGTCCCTCCTGGCCTTCGATTCCCTTATAAAAGGTTCTTCCAGGTTAAGGATCAGAAGCCTGTGGCTTGAAACCCTGCCCATCGACAAGATCTGCCTCTGCAGGTCCTTCGCCTTCTTTTCTAATACCAGAAGAGCAGCGCCATCCACCCTAGCCAACCCATCTTCCGCTCTATCACAGTCGTCCTTCTTTTTGACCTGCCTTGCCCTTCTTGGCTTCTGCTCAGTCCACTAGCCCTCGTCGATCTGCTTCAATGAGTTGAGGCAACGACCGCCTGGCAAGCTCTCGGAACTGGTCCATTCGCCCGGATGATTGTCCTCTCGGGTGTTGATACTACTTCCGCAAACGACTTACTACAACCTGCTTGCGGTGGTTTAAGGCTTACAACTGAGGTACTACTTGGTGGGCGTCTGTTCTGCCCTTGGGCCTGCAGTTTAAAGGCCAGACTGGCCGCCTCCTTGCAAGGGGCACACACCCATTTAGCCCATGGGTTCTGTTTATAAAGGACATAGATGTCCTTTTCTATCCCTGAACACCTTGGGTGAGCCCATCTCTTGCATATCTCGCACTCTATACCATTTACCACACGTTTTCCGCACTTGGGTGCTACACACGGGTCGGAAACGCGTGTCATACCGAAACCCCCAAAACGAGGGCGAAAACAACTCAGATGCTCTTTACCCAAACACAGAATACGCACTCTGACACTAGCAGGTAAATCCCGCTAACACAAAAAACAAAAACAAAAAGAAAGATTAGAAGCGAGGAAAGATCGCCTAAAAAAACACCGAACACTACTCGGCAATACTACAAGGAGAATAAAAATATTCTCCGGATAAAGGGAACCTTAAATGCAATCATGATACGCTCAGTATTGTGAATTAAACTAGGTTAATCCACAAAACTATTCAAAAACTCAATTCAAAGACGAGAGAACTATGAATTCAAACCACGCGGCACTTATACAAGGCACATGGCACGCTTCGGGCGTCTTCGAAATAAACCATTATTATTGCTACTATTACTACTAGTCCTGTGTGTCAAATAACTAAACGGAAACATCCCATTTCACCGCTTTCATTTCCTATTTCCCAAGGTATCTCTACCACTTCCTTGTCAATAACTGCGAGCTGAGTTTCCATCACTGATTTTGGAAGAGAAATGACAAACCTTTTGACACCAGAAACATGTTTTGATGAGTAAATTGCACAGTGGTAAGAGGGATTTACAATACATACCGAGTTTTGTCGTTCGTACCCGTTAGTCGTATGAAAACTGTTTGCTGGAATTGGTGTTTTCCAATACCTGAAACAGGAAGAGAGACATTCTCTATTGATCCCTCATTGTAGAACAAAGTGCAGTGGTTAAAACGTTAACAACTTTATGAACTAGGAGTAGAAATACGTGTACTTTATTCCAATGGTAAATTTATTCCAAAGTGGGAAAGTGAATACTGTGAATATGAAAATCACTATGAGGCAGAACATGGAATCTCGTGCTGTATGGAGATGGAAAATATCGCAGTAGATGCACATCGTGATATAAGATAACGCCTTAAGAAAAATATCGTAAATAGAATTCATTCACTTCGTACGTATTGCACTGAGAGCCGACGTCGCGATACAGTTCATACCGACTCTCTTGGTGACTGGCTTCGCTCCATTGTAAGCAACGACGCATCTTCTTTCGGATGAGCTCCTTTGTAGCTCCAGGGTAGTTCTTCCGGCACACAGCGTCTATAGCCATATGGATTCAAAAGCTCATGCTCACCTATCGCAGAACAAACTTTTGTTCCCGCCAGGGCAGGTCTTTCGTGTGCATCCTTCATGTTTACCTGCGCAAGAACTTTTATCGTCTTTAGCTGACGCATCATATCTCTTGTGCAATCTCCAACGTTGGCACCGGAAACTTTCTGCAAAAACGTGGCCTGAATAATGGAAAATATAATGAACCATCTCTCACCACTTGCTCGTACTAGCTGCTTTTTCCAAGCGTTCATTCAAAGACGCGAGGCCATCAATGCTGTTAACATCGAGCCCCCATTGGGACAAGATTTTCGAAGTCGATTTCTCATTTTGCCTCGGCAATACGGCCATTTCGCACTTCAACTCCGAAGTATCTTTCTTGCTTGAAGCTAAGAAAGCCGGGGCGAGTTAATAAAGATTCAGTGAAGTTGCTCTTACACATAATACTCTCGCCGTAACTAACTTCCCTGCTCGGAGGAGTGAGCTTCCCACGAGATTCGGAAGCGGATGGCGTTTCCTCGACCGTACTGCTCGTTTATGCCATGGGACTCACCGTTGGAATGGAAGTCCAGGGTCTCCCGATGGATGTACCACCACATGATTTGTGAGAATACAGCGATGGTACTTACGCTATGGATGCTGACACATTGAGATTTGTGACCGGTGAATTAAACGGGGTACGCCGAAGGCAAACTGATTGGTCATCTAAGCAAGGTGGCTCAAGCGACCATAGTTTCATACTGGCCCGTGCTGGAGGCTCCAGATCACCACTGTCACATTCCGAACAAAATGCAGGTTTACTGCTAGTATGTCCTCATAAGCAATTAAGGACATACTATGGTCGTTTCCCATAACGTTCCATGGGCAGCCTCGCATCTGTGGACGGTAAGTCAGACATATCCTCTAGTATTCGTTGCAACTTCGTAGTGGCCTTAAGATTTCTTCCGGATCAGTCACAGGAAATTGCTGTTTTTTTGAACTCAGACACAGCCGCGGCTGCCATTTTATCCCTTGTGTTGTTGTGGACTCTCTCTCCATCAATTTTTCGTTTCTTAGGAAGCATCACTCTTCATTGCCTTTCTATAACGTCAACAACTAAGCACCTCGAATTCCCGGGTCTGTAAAATTTATTGAATTCCTCCTTTAGGTTAATAATAGTGCCGTACCACAAGGCAGTTTCGGTTTTTCTTTAGACTGGAGTCGAGACTTCGAGTGTAGCGCCATTGTTTAGCCCAGCTCGGAAATGACAATCATCGGACAAAACAAATCTGTGCGCGGAATTAACACAGGGAAAGCACGGCGTCCGCAAGGAAATGGCGAAAGTTCCACAGACTATTATATGCAAATCACTAACCTTGGAGCCAATAGAGTGCGCAGAAATCGAAGAACGACTAATAACGGACAGACGGGAGTGCAGCGTGGAAATCTTTTCCTGGTTAGAACGGGAAGGGTTACGGGAGGGTGGTAGAGTAGGATTGTGCGAACTCATTGGCGGACAAAAGGAGTGGCAGAGTTTGTGGAGCTAAACGGCCTTAGCCCACGAGTTAAGAGGGACGGTCTCTGTAATTTTTTGTACAATAAAGAGTATGGGATCACCATAAATTAATGTTGATCGTAATACTTGAGTATTTGACCGGGTCCCCTCTGAAAAGCGGACACTGTTGGGGAGTTGCACTTCATTGGAGCAAGAAGAACAAAAGGGGACTAAAGTATGCTGAAAACTTTCGGAGGTGCAAAGGTGTAGTCTAGGAAGGAGAGGGAAACTCCGAATATTGTATGACCACAGAAACAGCGTAAGTCTGGTTGGCTGGAGATAGACTGACAGAGCACGACATCTTTAGCGTATTTAGAAGGAAGTGCCTGCGATACAGCGGCCAAATTGCTGAAATATATATGGTGAAGAAAACGAAGGAGAAAACAGCACCCTGGATTTACACCAGAGTTCTTACTTGAATGACTTCACAAACTTACGTCAAATTAAACACTTTGAGCCCTATTGGAGGAGTAATCTTCCAACCACGGGAGAAGAGCGAGAAGGCCAAAAGACTATAGATTCCGAAGAAGTGGGGAGCAGAAAACCGGGTCAAAAAAGAGAAATAGTCAGTTAAGATACATTGAACGAATTATTTGGAACCACCAGATTTGTTTGAAGTGAAATAAAATACCAAAGCAACCGCATCCCTAGTGCATTTTCGTGTTTTGTAAGAAGATCAAGGAGGGTCACTTGGAGAACTAGAGGAAAGTAAACTAAAACTCCGTGAACAGTGTGTAAACTGCCAGCTTATAATGGGATCAAAAAGGAAATAAAAGCATCAAGAGGCTAAATGATGTCCCTCACGAGGCGAAAAGGAGCTACTTGTGGAACTCTGATCAGAGCGCTTCGAAAATGTGGGAGTTGAGGATGACCTTAAGCAAACATGCTGCCAACACAGCAGCGAGAGGATCTAGAATTCACTTCAGACTTATCAGACCACTCGGAATAAAAAGGACAAATTACATCACCTAAAGTCTTCTTGCACCGTTTTACGTCCTGACGAAAGCACTCAAAGTTCTCAAGGAGAAGTTGCTCCCTCATAACTTTCTTTCAACTAAGAATATTGCACCCACGTCACAGCTTTGTTTGTTTTATTTCGCGAGTTCGATGCGTTGTACAGAAAACCATTTTTTGAGAAAGGTGACGTAAGCACATAATCACCGTACACGAGTAAACAGCAGGGCAAGCCCCACTGCCCACTGCTATTCCCACCATGTTGCACGCGGAAATGGAAATAATGGATGCATAAGATGAGCGCGAGGTGGACATGCAGGACGGGGGAAAGAAATTAGCGCCCCAGTAGCCAACGTACGGAATAAACAGTCCAACTGCACAAACGCACATTGATCAATCATTCCCGTTTGACAGAAAATGACAATTCGATCGCCACTGTTCACGATTCACTAGAGTAACCTTCGGTGTATCAAAGCAACTGGTTGGCGGATGTTTTGGACCCAAATCGCGAAGAGGTGTGACACTAAATTTTCTAGGTTCGTTGTACATCTTCTCATTCCCCGTTGCGAAGCAATTTGTTGTCCCACACGTGGTTTTTTCAAACCCGGGGGGGGGGGGAAGGAACATAGGGCACGGTACGGCTAGCATGCGTTTGCCATAGGTGTAGGTACCGGTACATTTCCGACTTTTTCCATGATTTTCAACGTCCCTTGGTGCGACACTGCTTTGTTGTACCGACGTTTTAATGTAAAACACACACACCTTTTGGTCGTCATCACCGCGCAATACAAAAAGGCTGTAAATAAATCTTTCGTTCTGGCACGGTCTCATCTTCTGGTTTGGAGTGTCTCGGAATTATATCGGTCGGAACTAACTGTGATTAACAAAACATTTCAGAAGCTTCCAGGGCGTCTCGGCATTTGCTCAATACCATCCCGTTCTGTTCAACGGATGGCTGTCAGACCGAACTGAACTGAAGACGTTGGCGGATCTTGGCTCTTCGGCGCTCAGTTTCTGATCAAAAGAACACTGAACCACTGTGAGTTTGTGTCACAGCTTTTGTTTCATTTCAATTCTTAATGTCCATACCCTTTTGGCCTTTTTATCACTGCACGCTCCTCCGCACATCTTAGTTTGCTAGTGTCGTCTTAGATATTTTTGACATTCATTTAGTGTACCATATAGACGGAGTAGTACTCTACTTAAGTAACACGTGCCCAAACCAATGGAGCCCATCAAGCTGGATGATGTGTGATGAGACGTTCTCTGAACTAGTACCCAATGCCCGATTTCTCACTTCGGCATTGATCATCCGGCCATTACATCGAATTTCAGCGATACTACGCAAACACCGGTGGTCGAAAACCTTGAGACGACGAATATCTTCTGCACGCAGACCCGAAGTCTCGCAACCATACAACAAAACTGAACGCACTGCGGCACGGTATACACGACCTTTCAACTTCAGTGAAATATCAGGTGGCAGCCACAAGTGTTTTAGTCCAGCGTAGGCCGCTTGAGCTTTGGATGTACGCGTACTCATCTGTACTACTGTGCTCCCATCCGTCCTCATGCTGCGCCGAGGTGACTGAAGCGGTCGAGGGCTACCAGCACCCTCCATCAAGCATCAAGCTCTGAATAAGTGACGTCCAGTATTGCAACATCACTTTACACTTTGAAGTTGCAAAGCGCACACCAAATAGAGTCACCGATTTCGCATGTCTATCACGTTCACGTTAGGCGTGTTCCAAGCATCCGAACAAGTTCACAAAGTGGTCCGCGTAATCTATTAATGACATTATTGGTTTATTTCGGAGACGCCCGAGGCATGCCAGGTGAACGAATAACTTTTTACGAGTGATGTAATGGACAGGCAAAATTCTTGGAAATGTAAACATTTGCACGACAAAAGTAGAATAAAAGGGGCTCAGAAGGGGGATTAACGTGGGAGGAACGTATGGCAAGTACACGCACCCCAAAGGTAATGTAGCTCGTTTAAATGAAACCAAGGGCGGATTCAAGTGGACGCCCGGTGAGTTTGAAAGTCAAGGTCGGGTGGAGGGTCCGGTCGGGTTAACGTCTAGTCAGTCCAAAGGAAAAGTTCGGGCAACCGCCGTTCCTAGGGTAGCTGCTGTGTACGCCGTAGGCGGCCGATTTGAATAGTCAACCCAGTGACGTAAGGCCAATCCACACAGTGTACTTTGGTTAGGGAAGTTGAGGTTTGGTTGATGGTTATATGCTTTCTCACGCGTCTTTCTGTCCTTCGGTGCTATTGAAGTAAAGCTTACAAATCCAGTATTTCTTCGTCTTGTAATTTAAGAAACTGGAGAAATTTTCTGCAAACTTCTTTTATCGTTCACTGAAAAAAATATTTTATAGATTATATTTACGTGTTGTTTATTCTCACAGATGACATTTACATTGGTCCTTTGGTAATAGGTAACCAATGTTTATTATATTGAAAAGCTCTTAAATATCAAGTTATAGACGGCTCTAGTTCATACCCTCGGAATGGGTGATATATCCCACACATTGTCCTTATGTAAAGATATTCATCGAAAAAATCCCTAACATGCTAATAACTCCAACTTCACCTGGTCGCCTAAGATTCCGGTATAGTCGTCTCGATCTTTCCGACCTTAACCACTAAATAACCAGCGAATGAATCCTATCACTTAGTTGCACACACGGAATGAGACTCATGTGACAACGTTTTACTGCGCCTGTAAGAAAGCAAGGGAAGGGATGGCAATCAGTATGGCGTGGCCCCGAAAAGGGCCACAAGTCGCACACTGGACTTATTAAACATCCTCCTCCGAGTGTGCCGATGGCTCCCTTTTCCCGCACATGCGGCAGGTAGGTACACCACCTCTCAATGGCTTAGCGCACGGCACAGCACGTGGCAACGGACTGACGGAACTGCGGCTCACGAACGTTTATATATGACTGATGGGTCAATCAAAACTCACCAAACACAAACAAATTAGCAGTACTAAACAAATTACGGATGAAAGAGGCTAAACCGGTCAACATTCTACAACGGGAGAGAGCTATAAACTACTACATAAAATGGCGTTATGCCGTAACATTCATCGTTTCTCCATTCACGTCACAACAGCCGAGTGACGCTTTATACCGGCACCTCTCGAGCGATTGTACGCTTCCGTCAAGCTAGTCCCGGTGAGGAAGACTAAAAACTGACTGATTCACGTGAGAAAGGCTGGAAATCGGCATAAAATACTGCGGTAGCGGGAGACGATGGAGAAAAGTGAGATTCACTGCAAGGGATTAGATAGCAATGAAGAATCGGTACTCTACAGTAGGTGATCGGCGAACAGGGCACAAAGCCCATTGTAATACAGAAAGAGAGCAATGTAACACGTAAAGGGCGGATGAGATCACAAAGAACGGTTCATGAGAATTGGATATATCAGGTATGAGGCACAGGTGTAGACGGAATAGATGCATATCACGGCGGTCGGCGGGATGATAGCAAGAGAGATGGCCTGTGAGGAACTGCAGGATACAGAGCAAATGCATATATGCACATGTCCGCATGTTTATATATATATATATAATTTATATATGTAAAGAAAGCCGGATCAATATTCATGGAGTTTCAGAAAGAAATTATCAGTTATTAGGAGGGGCAGGTAAAGTTAGGCCGAGTACTCGACCTAAAAACACGCGTTTGTAGGATTAACTTTGGAATATCGTGGTGAATTATTTTCATGACAGGTGAACTCGGCGGATCAACAGAGAGAGTGGAGAATGCGGAAGCACAGAAAAGACGACGGCTGAGAAGCAGTTTGATAAAAGGGGAGATAAAAGAAAGTATCAGAGGGAACCGGTAAGAGTAGATCTAATAATCTGATTGGTGTAGGCGAGACGTGGTGACGGTCAAGAATGGGAGAAGCAATAATAAATGGGCTTACATTATTCAGCAGGAAGATGGTGGCGATGGAGATGGCTAAGCAGCGCAGAACGATTGTGCATATAAAGTAGAGAAAGCTACCTAGGAGGTTAAACTGTCCGTGGAGCAAAGATGCAGCAGATGGGGCGGCGAACTTCTTAGGAGAGAAATGAGCAAAAGGGGTACCAGAAGAGTCGGGTAATGGCAGATGAAGTGAACTGGAACTGTGAGTTAGAATGGTGATGGAACAGCGATGTCACATTGGGTGGCAAGTAAAAAAGCAGAACGGTCTGAACAGCACACATAAAATGCCTGTGGCAAACAATAGACGAAACGGGAGATGGGAGCACGGGCCGGAAGAGACAGGTGAGGCACAACCAGTAAGATCATGTCATTGCAGGTGGAACACGAAGAAGGCAGAGTGTAAGGAAGCACCGGGACAGGTTAACCGGTGGACGAACATAAGGCATGAACAATGGATGCGCATGGGAGTTGGGAACATGGAATTTGGGAGCTGCGTCCCTGCAGGCAATTGTACAAGTGGATGAAACTGGACGATACTAATCGGAGCACTGTCAAGTAAAAGGATCCACAGAGGAATCGCGAAGCCAGGCAAGGAAAGTATAGTGATTCTGACTGGATAATAAATGTGGCTGTGAGAGATTGAGAGTTTGGAACAGCAGTTCTAATACGAGAATTGGTCATGATTGCGGGTGGGGCTGGTGTGTAATGGTATTAGACATGAGAAGGGAGAGCGAGGGAGGGTTTGACAGGACGGTAGCCAGTGGGGCGTCAGAATGCGAACGGTGAGCTTCATGAGCATAGGGTGATACCAAGTGAATAGATACTACAAGCCGGAAGCACCGACATGGGTGGAGAAAGAAATGTTGGCGGTCGTCGGCAGGGCAAAGTGAGTGGGACGATAGTGACGTGCAGTGAGAGGTGATGCGGTGCGAGTTGATAGGAGCAAGGACAGAATGGATAGGTGTGCATACCATGGAAGAGCAAAAAAATAGATTTGTGATAAGAGTGGTGACAAGAGTGACAGGTGTGCGTACGGTGGCGAACAAGGATGGTTGGAGCATGCGACCTGAAACTGACGGAATTGGAGCGTGCGATCCGCAACCGGTGCTAGTGGGTGGAACTGGCTGGGCGCTGGACCACCAACCTGAGTAACACTTCGAAGTGAACACAGTAGGTGTGATCTACCAGCCTAATTTCGCTCGCATACCGTTGCAGACGGCCCGAACGCCCGATGTGCGCCGGCCAAAGTGGTGGGTCTGACCGCGCCCCACACCGTTGGGAATGGCACCAATGTTCATTGATGGTTATGCAAGTGGGGCATAGTTAAGCGGTGAAAGTATGAGGTATACGTTCCGCAGTCAGATGGCCGGGTTGCGAGGGGTTCCAGAGGACGAGGCCAGCGGTTAGTAGTCGAGCGGACAGCTGCCTTATCCAGGCGCGTATACCAACGTTGAGGGTGACATGCGCGTAAGGAGAGAACTGGAAAGGAGAGCAGGTAAAAAAGAACAGTCAGGGTGTGTCCCTGCTATGGATTAACGTTTAATGGAGGCATTTGAAAACCAATAAATGACGAGGCATAAAAGCGACGGGGACTACTGGAGAAGGTGGAAGCAGAGTGGATTAAAATAATGGCATTTCAACTGCTTCGATTCATTACGGGAATGGCCATTGCTAGTTAAACTTTGAGAACTCAGTCAGACAAATGAAACTGTCTATCGTTGATTGTGCCCTCAATTGGAGGGAGCAAGGTCGGCGAAGGAGTTGGCTTTAGAAGTCGGGACCCCTCTTGGATGCTATATCTTCTGCCATGCTCATATTGGATTACTGGAGTTTACAGGCGACGCTGAGACACGGGCTGGGTTCCGACGGAAATCGGGACTTAATTTGTGGAGCTCGATGGGTGATGGGCGACTCGTTCCACATTTTGGATTAGACCAGGAGGAAAAAACCTGACCGTATGACTGATTTAGCTATACTAGAAGGGACAGTAAAAGGCCCATGCCGAAGTGAGTAAGGGATTTTACGGGGGAAGCTTATTGGGTTGAGAGAAAAAGCCCGGCTATGGAGCAGGTTATACAAGAAGACTAAGTTTAGTCTTAAGCAGCAGGGACAGAGTGGGTGGAGATTCAGATTTTGGCATCTTTCTCCATAGATTAAAGACGTGGACCAACCGAGTAGTTGTTTGGTAAAACCCCTTTGTATGCTTTAAAGTGCAACTCTGTCAAATTTTGTCATGTCATAAAATATTATTGGGCAGTGTTCAATCAAAGGCCTGATGTGGGATTTGTAGATGCTGATGATACTGTCCCGGAGACGAAGGCAGCGGAAAAGAAGGGCCACACTTCCTCTAGCCTTGGCCGCTTGGATGGCGGCGTGCTCAGAAAAGTTGGGGTAGCAGGAACAGTTGAGGCCCAAATCGTGGATGGTAGGTCGACTGGCTATTGGGAACCCAACAAGAGTTAGGGATCCAGGGGGCAATTGGAATTTGTAGGTTAGAAGCTGGCACATTTCAGTGGAAAAGCTCACCATCCAGGAGTGTCACCAGCGGTCAAGTGCAGAAACGTCGGCGGGAGTGTTGCAAAGAGTAGGGGTAGCATTATTATAATTGAAGGAAAAGACTGTTTTTATATCATCTGCAAACAAGAATGGCGTGCCATTATGTACTAGATCCAATGCGTCATTAATGTACATCAGAAATAGGAGAGGACCCAGTGTGCTGTCCTGTATAGCGCCACTTGTAACAGGTTCCGTTTAGAGGTATGTCCATTGGTTTGGATCAATTGCGAACGGTGAATGAGATAAGACTTCAGCCAAGAAAGCAGTAGGTCAGCAATGCCGAATGAGCGCAATTTGGAGATAAGATGTGGGTGTGGAATACGGTCGAAAGCCTTCGACAGATCCAGGTAGAAAATTACTAGTGCCTGCCCGCTGTCAACAGCCTTATTGACTAGGTTGAGGAAGTTAAACTTACTTGTGGTGCGTGATAAACTCTGGCTGCGTATCGCTCAGAAGGTTTGAAGCGGGATGGGTAGTAATGTCATCTTTGATGATCGTTTCCATTATTCCGGAAATGATAGGGTTAAGATTGATGGGACGGTAATTAGCGAGTTCGTGGACAGGTCCCATTTTGTGCCGTGGAATGATGACTGAACGCCTTCAGTTCGACGGTTCCAAACTAAGTTTTAGTGACAAGGTAAATAGGTTTAGTAATAAAGGTGGAAGGCCCGATCCACCGTCAATGATTGCAGCTGGGGGCAACCCGTCTGGTCCAGGATGGGCAGATGCTCTATAGCGTGAAATGAGCCTAGAAATAACATTTATTTCGAAGGTTAGGTTAGATGGGGATGATCCGGTAATAGCCAGAAGAATTGGGGGTGGGCTATATCTGAGGCGGCGACCATGGAAATGGCGAAGTAATGGTTAAAGGCCTCAGCGATATCGGAAGGGGTGGTCGAAGTTTTATTCGGTAACACAACGTATTGGATCGTGTATCTGTTGCCGAATTCCAAGATTTGTGTAAGAGTAAGAGTTTACATGCTATATTGGGATGCCTTAGAGCTTTGGCTTCTTCTTAGCGGAGCTGTTTTTTATTTAGGTCCCGGATAATATCGGTAGGACGTGTTAGTCTCATGAGAAGAGAGGAGTCGTGGTTTTGGAGGTAGAGTCTTTGCATCTTAAGGTACTTTCGTTGGAGGGAGGCAAGTTTGGACTTCCTAAGGGAAGAGTTTTGGGATATTCGGCTAGGTTTGAGGAGGCAGTTTCCCATGTTAAGCTAAAAGTGATCAGACGCCTGTTGGGAGTCAGCCGTTAGAAAAAACTGCTCCAATCTTGGTTACGGATGAGATTAGACAGAGGGTTCCAATTTAAACTGCGGGAATTGTTGACTGGGGTCAGATAGTCTGATGGATAAAGATGGAATGAAAGATTACCAGCCACTATCTTATAGTCGCTACCGGGAAACTTATGCAGAACGAAAACCGAAGAGTTGGAAATGCTGTGAGTGAATACAATATCTAGGATGTTGGCGTTTCCAGTGGGGATTTTAACGTGTTGCACCCGGCCCCCAATGTGAGTATGGGAGACAAAGTCTATTAAGTTGGGAGGTGCTGTGAGATTTCTCCAGGATAATTTAGGCCAGTTAAAATCACCGGCTATGATTTTCGCTGCCGAAGGTAGTAATGAAAGCTAATCAAAGGCTTCCATTAAAGGAGTTAAGTCTGCAATAGCGGATGAGGGCGGGCTATAGACACAACCAATGTGCATGACTACAGTTGAAAACCGAGTTGTGAGCCATGGAGAATCCGAAATTGAGTCGAGTGTGGCATGTCTGATGGGGTTCACTGAAAGGGCGTGCTGTACGTAAATTAGGCACCCACCTCTGCGTCTGTCAATCCTAATAACTCTAAAAACCTTGTGCCCCCCAAGCATAATTTCTTCTAGTGAACTAGAAGTTGAGGCCTTTGGTAGGGATGGAGGGTGGATTGACGAATTCTGGATTTGCGGTAATGGGTTACCGTTGGTATCGACACTCTGCATTGGGAGCTGAGCGTAGATCGTTACCAATTTCCGGCCCATGGGTGATAAGTCAGATTGCAGCAGTGAGTTTGCGTCCTTGGGTACGCTACTTCTTGGCAGTTTGTTTGCGGGAGTATGCCCTGAAGGCTGACGGGTTTGATTTGAACGAGAATGACCGGGCTGTGTTATGGTGCGGTCCAGCGGATTGGTTTTAGTAGCGGCTATATGATGTGGACAAGAAAGACCATACGCTGGTTTATGTGTCGCCTTGGAAGAGTGATGCAAATTTATTAGGTTAGGCAGGCTACTCGATTTAGGTAGCTCACAAGTAGCACGTTGCCGCGACGTTTGGGCCAAACCTGGCGCATGCCCCAAGCTTACCCCAAGATTAGTTTTCATGCCGAAAAGATGCTAATTGCTTACGGAATTAATGGGATCATATTCTTATGTAAATATTTTTCATCCTAAGGCACCCTTATTGTGGCCTGTTTTGTTTTATTACGTCACCATTATTGGCGACCTTCACTCGGTCTCGTGCAGCCGTCGTTCTGTCCTCCACGTGACTGTGGTGTGGTTTCTCTGGCACGTGACCCACGAGTTTGGCATGAGATTCGTACAAACCTTGCTGAACACATCACCTACACGTATTATTCGCGCTTAGCAGCATGCTTGAGGTTTGCCCGAAGCTTGGGCAACCCGATTAGGTAAACTTGGGGCAATCGTGGGGTTAGCCCCAAGGTTGTGGCCCCTTGGAGCACTTTTCGCGTGCAATCGTTATGTTGACTGATTTATCAACCTCCAACCAGTGACAGACTTTATCCATCATAGGCAGATAAGCTTTAGCTCAACGAGGGTGTACTCGCGGTCACTTATACATATATATATGTTAGTTCGAGTCATATGTCTCTCTATATACATATATATATATAGGTGTTTCATACGATACACCACCGCCTTTGCAGATGCCGTGGGTACCTGGCATACACACGTTCAATGTTTATAAATATTTGTTTTTAATTATCATTTTCGGAAAAATATGGCTTACTGCTCACCATTTTTCTGTGTTTACAATGGACAGCTAACTTATATGGACCATCCAAGTAAGTGGCAAAATTGCCGTCGGCGTAATCGGGCGCTCTGTACTCTACCGTGTATTAGGTGCGGCAAGGCGCCCATTTTGACCCATCGATATCGATGTCCAAAGATGACATCAAAGGGTGCCTAAATATTTGCAGAGTAATGTGAACTTCGCTTTATCCAGAGCCTCCGGCAAATGTGTCATCTAGTGATGAGGTTTCCGGTGGACATCAATCACAACTTCCGTTCTCTTCATCAACAATGAACATGCAAGCTTCAACAACAGACTTGACCGCTGCGTCGGTGAGTATATTTTTTCTGCGACTTTATATAAAGTGTTATTCGCAGGTGTCGACATTGAACTGGGGAACATTACGTCCGTGGACTTCAACATCGACGTGCTGTTATGTTCATTTGCCAATATGTTTGTTAACTGCAGACTGGCGATGCAGCAACGCAGGGGTTTGGTGGAAGTCCTAAACCAATTTGTCCCCGGAGTACCGAAGGATCCGAGGACCCCGTCGCACACACATCGTTCTTGTGGGAAGACAGTGCCATCACAAGGTGTGTGTTTTCATCCTGGGCTCACTGACGGTCGGCGACGATCAACCGGTGGGCTAGCGTTGGTCCCGGAATCCGTCGATTTTCAGCTGAATATCGATGGGTCGTCTGTTTATCAATTGTGGCCCATTATGGCACGTGTGGTGCGTCCGAGATGTTTGTCCGTGTCCCCGATGGCCATTTATTGCGGACCAGGAAGCCGCACCCAATAGACACATTTCTGGAATAGACTGTATTAGAATTGCTAGATGTGGTTGATGGTGGCATCAACTATCTTGGGACATCGGTAGCATGTGAACTTGTGTCACTGATATGCGGCACACCTGCCCGAACTTACTTTCATCAAGTTAAAAGTCCTACAGGCCACTTTGGATGTGACAGTTGCATACAGCGTGGTCTGCGTATCACTGGGAAAATAACGTTTCCAGTGTTGAACGCTCCACAGCTTACGGAAGCTGACTTTCGCCGCTTTAAATATAAACGTCACCATATTGGAGAAAGCTCATTCATGTTAATTCCATTTGGTATGGTGGAGAATTTTCCATTGGATTATATGCCCTTAGATTCTCTGGATGTCCAGCAGGAGTTGTTAAATGTATGGCTAAAGGGCAATCTTGCAGAAAGTTTCCACTTTAGCCCAACAACAGTCGCAGAACTTGAAAATCTTATTATTTTAAATCATTGCAGTATCCTCCGTGATTTTCAGTGCCTTCACCGTCACACTCGGGATTTGGAACGATGGAAGGCGCCCGAGTATAGACAGTTCCTTTTGTATATAGGCCCCGTTAGTTTGTTACATATGCTGCCTAATGAATGCTACAAGAATTTCCTGCTGTTATTCATTTCTGTATGCATATTTTATCATCTCGGTTTACATATTGAGTATCTTGATGTGGCTCATAGACTTTTAATACTCTTCGTTTGACAGATGTTTGTATTATACGGTCCGGAGGATAAAGTCTATAATGTGCACTGCCTAAGACACTTGTCAGAAGATCTCCGAAAGCACGGCGTGTTGGGCTACTTCCCCTGTTTTCCATTTGAATCACATCTTGGAAAACTGAAATCATTCATACAGGGGCCGGCTAAACCAGCTGAGCAGTTGTATAAGCCTCTCCTCGAACTGAATACCAACTAGAAAACCATTACTGCAGAAATCCTCATGGATGATTTGTCCATTCCAATATCTCGTATCCTACGAAGTAAACAATTTGTCGTTCTAAATGGTGTCTTATTTTCTGTGGATAAACCGAATAACGTTATTATCGTTAACGAACGTCCTGTGGAAACTGTCGATTTCTCGGAGGATAACGTTTGCTTCAAATACTTCAGTTCACCGGATATTTTCACGTGCGGGTTAAGTTCGACTCGCTGGCATATTTTCGCTGTAGGTGACTTAAGTTCCACTCTGCACAATGAACCCACTCACACCATCTTATGTAAATGTATCAGCGTTTGCATTAACTCTTCCACTGTCGTTGTTCCCTTTTTACGTATATTTTCGTAAAAAAGCCGCATAAAGCTTTGTGCTTTCCGTACCACTTTTTTCGCAAATCAGCATGACAATCTGGTGAGATTTCGTAATGCTCGGGTGATTGCGAGGCGAAGTTCATTCTCGTTTGTCGGCTGTGTTGGCGCGAACTGTTCGTATTCTGCCGTTTTCTGCTGTCCTCGTTGAATTCTCTCCCGATAAGAGTCCTTAGGCGATGCGGAGAACCGCAAAAGCAGTTACTCTGAACTTACCGCCCTCCCTAACACCCATTTTGAAGCATCTTAGGGGAATACAAAGGTGAATTTCTGACATGCACAACCGAATTCTGTGTTGGTTCGCCTCATTTGTCTTCGCAGTCCACTATGTCCGCACGGGCTAGCGCCCCAGAGCCAGCCGCATCCTCAAAGAAATCAATACTCTCTTGTCTCATATTGCCAGTTCATTTACAAGTAGCGGCTCAAGCAGCAGCTCTACACAAATGAACTTGGCCCCCATCTGCGCCAAATACTATGAAAGTTCACCTATATCGCCGTCACCTTATTCTTTGGTAGAACAAGAAAACATTTTGCTGTCCAAAAACAGCTTTACAAGACGTTTGGAGAAACTAAGTGCTTCTATAGAATCCCTTTTCACCACTTTCGGGGCATCATGTTTACAAGCCGTGCCCCAGCCACTCACACGTGTGAAAACTTTGGATGGATTTCACCATTTACACGACGTCCTTGGAACACCAGAAGCTTTTAATAAGATGGTGAGTCACTATACGTGTAAGTGATAAATATATGTTACAACATTCAGGCGGTAAGCAACTACAAGTATTCAGGATGCGGTTGAGCAAATGCTATCCGCTGTGGTCAGCAATGACTTCACAGTGAAGTGCTGGCGGCTCGGTAGCAGCAAGAGGACAGCAGGCTGCCATCATAGACTCATAAAAGCAATGAAATATATATCAGTTAATTGGTGGTCTCACCACCTACTAGACGCTATCAGATCCAGTACGTTTTTGTCGAGGAACCAACTATCAACATTGACAAGCACATCAGAAATTGGTTCCACAGTGCTCGTGATCGCAGAGCAGGTAGTAGATATAATGGGTAAATAGAATAAAATGGAAGTTCCTCATTTCTCCTCTAAGGTTAATGGAAACATGTTCACTGTAAGACTAACATTTGAAGCACATTAACCGTTCGTTGAATTAAATTGCGCTTCCGCGTTTTTTCCGTACGCCACTTTGGCTATCCGTATCATATATGTGACTGTGAAAAGGCAGCAGTTATATGCAAGCATATGTTGCTCGGTGTACATCGACAGACCTCTCCAGTACAAAATATCAACGTAGATTCATCCCTCTTTAAACTTTCAAGCATCGCTGAAAAATGCTACGCCGTTTATTGAAAATATTTATATCGGATGTCATCACCACTCAATACATAATGGTGGAGTGATTTACTGGCAGTTCTTCAATAACAGTTTACATTTTGTATGCTTATCTGCAGATATTGCGACCACAGACAACCGGATCCAAGGTTCAACGTGAATTTACTTTGAAGGACTAATGCAAATGTGTACAAAATACACATTTATTGAACATAAATAAAGTTTTCGTCTTGCAAATTTGGCTTCCAATTTTCAGTTACAGTTTCATCAAAAATTAGTGCATGTGGGATGCGTACACAAACGGCCAAATTAGAAATGAACACTAGTAAAAGTCCGCGAAGAGGCAGTTGGATCTGGTTTTGTTTAACGTATTACAAAGGTTGGGGATAGACCCATGTTTGTCGCGCGGGCAATCTTAGGACAGCGGTAGCGCTGCCCCAGGTTTTTCAATGACAAGCTTGGGGCAGCCCCAAAACTGCGATTTGTGCTGTTTCTGATGCACAGAGCTAAGCCGTCTGGCAGGACTCGGCGGATTCGAGTCCCAGGCATCCGAGACGTTATTGACGAGCCTAGGGCGCCTGGCGACTGGTGGATTTGGAGGAGGTCCAGGCTTTGCGTCAGGGTCTACATCAGAGAGTTGTTGGCTGTTAGACGTTGGTTGCACAGAGTAGGTTAGCGGAATGACGGGGTTAGGTGTCATTTTGGCGGATTCCTGCCCTGGATCTTTGAGAGAGTTCAAATTTTTCAGCACTTCCCGTTGTAGTGGCCTTTCTTCAGATGCTATCCGAATGCTATTGTATGGCGAGCTAGTAGTAATAACTGTTTGTTTATGAGTAAACTCACCGGCTGTCAGTGAGTCCGGAAATTGGAAAGGCGGGGAGAATTGGTTTCGTTGCGTTTGTTTTTGTAGTCTGCTGCTACGGCAAATCACACGTTCCATGTTAGCGGCCTCTAGCGAGGTACTGCTGACTATGTTGAGTGGGGCCCCGTCAGAAATGTTAAATATAGTGGCTTGATTTGAATATCGTATTCGTTTCGATACCTTTGAAGATATGCTGTCAATAAAGTTACACGTGACAACTAGGTTACGGTTGCCACAGAAGGCTACAGACGTTGAGCCAGAAGTGTTAGAATTCTGGTGGCTCTGTCAAAATCTTCGATTTGCGATTCGAGTGAGCTAACGTGTTGTAAGAGGCTGTCAATCTTGCTATGTGCGTCATCGTGGGTGTTTGTTAATGAGGCGGAGCATGGCGTAGTGATTGGGAGACGAACGGCTACGCGTGGCAAAACATTACCGGCCGGTCTGCTTCTTTTGGAATTGCGCATTTTGACGGTAAGCATCGGATAATCAACTGGTTTTGTTGATCATATAACGACTGCAAAAAGCCCAGATGCGGAACAGTGCTGGAATTCTACGGGGAGTCCCCCGGGATGATTACAAGCAGGGCTAACCAGGTGGTTTTACTGTATGGGCGAAAGGGGATTGGAGTTTTAGCCAAGGAGGAAACGATAACTAAAAGGGTTGATTTAGCGAACAATCGCTAGGTATTTTATAAATGGGCTCACGAGGGGTGATTTGTGCTAGGTAAAGATCTAGATTTCCTAGTAAAGGGTTGTGCTGATTTTTCGCGGTAATAAATTACGGACACACGATTGTGTGTCGCAGTTATTGCCACGGTCAATTTGACGCTTCAGAGTAAATAACTATCACTGCTAGGTGATACGTAAAACCAAGCCTAAACGATGGAAAAAGGAAACAGACGAGACAACCTGATATATACGTCAAGATGACCCTGACCGCGAAGATAGGCCGCACATCTCCTCTCAGTTTTCTAGTTCGACGCCCACATTCTGGAGATCTTGCAGTGCCTCCTCCAATATTCCTTCCGTGGCGACGTTTAACAAAGAATGGATAAACAGGGTGGCCCAGAGGAAAGCAGCTGTTTTTATGGAACTGACTTGATACTTCAACATGGACCCTTACGCCACCATAAATGTGAGAATATTTCAACCTCAGTAGATTCACGAACTTCTGGAGTATGCCCTTCAGGTGAGAAGCACTGAATAAAGCCGTCCAGTCGACTGAATGGAAGGCACCTTTCGAATCAAAGAAAACCAGCTTAGTCGGTCGACGGTGTGCGTGACGAACCTCCAGTAATTGACGAAGAGCAAAAATTTGGTCGATGCACCTTTGACCTGGGCGGAATCTGGCCCGCAGTTTGCCGGCGTTGTTCCCACGAGCTGGTATAAGGCGACGCAGCAAAGTCGAGGCGAATACGTTGAAGACTACCGGGACTAGGCTAATCCCACGACTATCACTACAGTCATTGCGTATTTCCTTCTTCAGGATGAGAACACTCCGTGACTCACTCCATATTACCGTAATATTTTCCTCTTTCCAAATATCGCGGTTCAAGTTGGTGAGCGATTTTATCAACGCACCAAAATCCTTTTTGAAATTTCCTGCGGAAACTCGCCAGGACCAGCGGCCTTATCAAGCTTAGGTAATCGAGAGCATGGCTCAACTTTCACTTCCAATGGCGGCCGGAGGGATGCCACCCATAGATTCTCAGTGGCAGACGTCGGAGTGGCTACACTAGCGTGCAGCTAGTAAAAATGCGCCTTCGTTTATTAGTCCCAACTTATAAGCCTTTGATATATTCCATAAATAGGTCATCCGTTTCTACCGCATACCTTTTCACTGACTGAGGTTGGCCTTCCGCCGGTGTCGCGAATAAGTGTGAACAGTCTTCCACTGTTACCTGAAGCAGCTGCTATTTCTATTCGTTCGGCTACCCTGACTCACCAATTTTCGCAATCATTCTAAAGGCTTTTCGCAACTTTCCTTAGTAGATTTCTCCTTACGGTATTCATCTCCCTACTGTTTGAAGGCTGATGTTTTTGCTCAATTAGACTGATCGACTCTCGCGAAAGCCACTGTCTTTCGTGGACATAGGGTCTAGGACCACAGGCAAAACTTGCTGCCACGTGCATTGCCTGTTGGATATGGGACTAATGCTCACCTGTATTGTCGTTCGTCGTAGATCCTAGCTCATACGCTAACCCTTAATCATAGCTGGTGTGAACTTCTGTGCCAGACGAAAGTTGTACGGCTGACCGAGTTTGCGGTTTTCATGAATGACCGTGGAGCTGAAGAGATAATCTCATTGAACCTAAGGCACGGTCCGACTCTGCGTGGGTTGAATAGTGAGACCTACATTTATGAACAGAATTGCCTCACCGGTAGCTTACCGCGATATGATCAATCTGGCTCAGAGTATGCGGAGCTTTAGAGCGCCACATCGTCCAGTGACGCTAGTTGTGCCGGAAGTTGGTGCTAGAAGCAGCTAACCCACTGTCATCACGAAACTGGAGAAGTCTACTTCCTTTTCCTATGCCCTAGAGGGTTAAGCACAAAACCCGCCTAAAAAAGCCTCAGACGCTTCAAGTTCGCCAACCTGTGCAATAAACTCACCAGTTAGCACTACTGTCTCGGAAAGTTAGCTCCTGCAAACAAAAATGGTCAGTCCGTCATATAAATAGTCCTTCCGCCTGTTAGAGCTGCAGTCCGTTGGAGCGCAAACGGAGATTACAAGTCAAGCTCAACACAGCTGTCCTTTCAAAAGCCTACCAACCCCTTGAGTCTTACAGTACACAAACGGCCTTTAACCGGGGTCCGGTTTAGAAGGGCAGCTGCAGCTTTTTCATCCGGTGTCCACTGCTACGCTACGTTGACCCGCAGCTCTCACTGCTTCTTCCCCTGAAGTGCTCAGGAAATACTTCTGTGAGATACCGGAAGCAGTTAATTTATTCACACTGCCTGAGCGCTGGACACGTGTTTCACTTATGCAGCAGACATCAATCTTCGAGGAATCTATTGTGAGCGCCAGGCAAACCTGCTGACCGGCTTGTATCAGGGTAGGCAAATTAAAGGCTCCGAGGTTCAGAGGATGAGGAGGCTTGAGAAAACGTGAGTTAGAAGACGGGGGATCATTCACTGCACTGTGTGAAAATAAACCGTCGTGAGTATCAAGCGTGTTATCAGTGGGAGTAGTACGGGTGGATGGAGGGGGAAAGGGAGTCGTTTGGGAAAGGAAGGCGAGGGTCGAATAACGAATGCTTGTAAATAACACTAGGGGACAAGTCATCTCCCTTGAGGTTACGCTACTGGGGGCAGTCTGTCGACCGGCCCTCTTTCGCTTCCTGGTCCAGCTTGGTCTCGGCCAGCCTTCACGAAGTGAATCTTGGATAAGGAGGCGGTAAAAGGTTGTTTCTAATCAGAGCGAATGATCCCATGAAGTAGCGGACTCTGGTTGAATGTTTGTTGATGAGGTGCCGGACAACTTGAGGCATAAAATATTAGGTAGAGCAGCATTGCATCAGAAAAGTAATGCTGACTTGGATAATGGGGCGAGACACAGTGTGCTAGGGAGGCCTCAGGTGACCACTCATTGTCACCTTCGAAATGTTTTAGGTTTCAGTTTGGGAGTTAGTGAGATAAGTATTTTTCCAGAGACGGCCTGTTTCGCAGATGGTTCAAGTGTTGGATCGCTTTACTTCTTGGTACCGTCAGATTGACTACAACTGGAAGGCGAGGCCCAGACCTACAAGGTAAGAAATTAAGCTGTGCTTGCTGTGGAGCTCCAATTTCGGTTCATCACCAGAAAAGTGGTAAAGGTATTTCCCACCAAACTTGCCGAGGTTTTTAAGGAATGCGTGGCCCTCTCATTGGCCATTGGATGTTCACTAATATTAGGTATTGGTCGTCTTTCGTAGCCGGTGCCGGGCAACGGGGCCCTGCGTGACTAACCATATGTTGGTTCAAACGGCATGCAGTAGTTATTAAAGGAACATTCAGTCAGCCATTTAGTGAACTTGTAGGGGTATGGCATCACCTTCCGGTTTTTTGTCATGCAAAATAGTGCACTGCCTTCCGGTCCGATTCAGTACCTCGGTCAATCGGCTGGAGAATTACAACTGGGACTTTGCGTATCAATAATCCCCAAAAAGAACCCAGATGGTCAGTCATGGCGGATAATTCATGACGTTTTCCAGCTCGGAATGTTTCAACTAGAATGCTCAGTCTAATGAGGAACATGCGGAACCTCACCAAACTTGGTGGGCCGAAGCCGAACTTTATTCACTATCACAGGAAATACCATTAAAGTAAAAGACTCGTAAGTAATACCACAACATTTATTGTGACTCAAAAGTCCTGGATAAGAAACGAGAATCCCGTACTTTTAGCCGCATGACGGAAAAGCGTACCCAAACCACTAAACTTCTGCAAGCATGATGACGCATATTCTTCCCTTCCATTACGTTAGCTACAGATAGAAAAAAACCCAATATTGCTCAAGAAGATAGTGTATTCTTACGTTTTAAAGCATGAATGGGCCTGAGCCTGTGCAGGGGTTGTTTCCAACTCCTCTCTATTTCTGATTTTTATCTTTACGATGCCCGGTAACCAAAGTGCTCATCAATTCCCGGTCTTCAGTGGTCCCGACCTCACTTCACCAACTGTGAATTCTCTTTGACACTGAAATTACCTATTTCCCCTGGAAGTTATCTCACACTTTCAAGGAAAACTGTCCACCTTCCTACTTACGCAGGCCTACATGCGTACGTTAGATTTTGCCTGATGGATTTTGTCTGCCTCCTGCTTGCTCGCACTGATTGCCTTTCCTTCTAAACAATTCTCCGGAATATACTGGAAATTGGCAAATAGACATTCTGCCAGCGTAAACTTAGGTTGAATCTGAGCACCAACGTGTTGCATATTCACTTCATCAGTGGGTGTAAATTGAGAAGCTCATCTTTATTCTATCCTCTCTCTTCACGGTAACCATCAAAAACTACACGCGCCACTATAAACGCTGTTAACATTGACCATATGCCTTGCACGCGGCTGGGCAAAAGTCAGTAGATAAACTGTACCTTGGTTGTTTGTTTGCATTTTGCGAACAGTCTTTCGTGGGTGTGCGAGTGGGGGAACTTCTATCTGTTTCATGTACTCAGGAAGGCTTGCTTTGGTTGAGCGATTTTTGAAGTCTTTCTAAGTACTTCACTGCAGGTAACACGGGCCATCATCATTGGGCACTTTGCCCGCACCATGTGGTTTGGTTCGGGGCTTGGACGTCGCGTGTTTCTTACACCTAACCAGTAATGGCTGTCAACCGAAAAGCAAAGATGATCCTGAGGTTTGAAATACAGTCGATATCCATGAGGCTGTCATCAAAAGGATACCCAATCACAAGCTTGAGAAAGTAGAGTAAAGTTTTAGAAGATTTCGTTGCTCTACTATAGCACAAAGGCTGCGGTTCAATAGCTATTCGACAAGATGAAAGTACTCGAGGATATTCGTCGTGTGCGAAAAAATCCAGTCAAAGCAGTGATTTAATAGTTTATGACGCACCACGCTACCACTAGTCAAAATACACGTCGTTTTGGAGTAGGGACGTAGTCACGATGACTGCTATGATGGCATTCGTAGAACGTATCGGAACTGTAAGTAGAAAAGAGAAAAGTGAAACTAGCCAGCATAACCAGGCTAAGAGTCCGTCGGCTTTCGTTTAGTTCCCTATATTTCTGGTTTCCGTCTTATGGGTTATCAATCATTATCTTTGCTTTTGCCGTTGAATTGTTTTGAGACCTTTTTTAACCACCTGCGTACGCTACATTCTACTAAACTCTTTTCTCAGTGGGACCCTCCCCCTCCCACAACAGATTCATCAAACTTTATAAGCAGCCGCAGGATGCCTCATATATCATACCTAGATTGATTCAGCTGTTTGTGGTCGACAATTTATACCATTTCGGTGCCCTTACTTCTTTGTTGAACCGGAATATAACGTCCATAAATAGCAAGTCCGTTTAGAATGGCATAGGATTACTGCCGAAACACGCTCTTGTTCACTAGAGCTGCGGTAGGAAGTAAGCCGTGTCAAGGTCACATGCCAAGGTACACGCTTTTAAGCAATATCTTCGGGTTTCTTCTGTGACTTACAATATGAAGTAGCTTTGCTCAGGTAAGGTAAGAATATCCTTTTTCGGTGACTTTTCTCTCAGCTTATCAGCAACACTGAGAAACGAAAACTTGCAAGATACGAAAATGACGAGCTCTATCCTTTACACACGAATTACTTCAAGACTTCCAGGATTATAGTCTATCCCTCGTGTTTCGCGAAATTTTCAAGGAGCGCTGCTTCTTTGCCTTTCTTTTGCACAAATTTTTGGCTTTTCCTTATCACAAATTCCTTTCTTAGAAGTGTGGCGTGAACAATACGTGTGTGGGTAACGGTGACGTATTCAGACGGCGTATAGCAACAGCAGCATGCGAAAAGTTGATTTGTCGACTGCGTTCCAAAAAGACATTTGATTTGAAGCTGACTTGTGTAGCAAATCTAGACTCCAGACTAATCAACTACGTGCGGTTCTTAGAGTAACATTTTTTTATTTTTTGAACACAAAACATTTAAAGCATAACAGTTGCATTGGTAACTAACCTACCCCTATATTGTTCCACCATGGAACACTGATTCCCAGAGGCATTTGTGGAGCATATTCATTATCAAAGTTGGTTTCAATTCCTTTTAGTGATGTTGAACGGCACTTTTCATCATTCTGGTGCCATTTTACATTTTCATAAGCGCTATTTATCACTGATATGTAATATTCGACTACAATTTCCAGTCTTTTTTGGCCGGTGAAGAAGGAAATTGGCTTTGTTAGTTGTTTGACCAATTTACTCTACTTGAATTGGGTTTTTCTGAATCGCATACCAGCGTTCCACTCTCCATCCGCCTCATATACAAATCTCCGCCTCAGAGCAAGCGTGGATAATTTGATGAGTAATCAAGCGTCAAATGGTGTGAAGGAATTTTGAAGAACATTCACAATAAGCAGTAGGCAGACCACACGCGATCAACCCGCGGAGCCGCAAAACCAGCAGAAGACGCAGCACATGCTGATATAATGTATGCACTTATGGTAAGGCTTGGGCTGGTAGGTTAGCTTTAGTGACCTGCGACGACCCTCCGACTTTCGTCACATAGGTATAGTTTTGGCCGGCTACATAAATGATACATACTGGTAGTCCTTCACAATTATTCATATGCTGTGTGAATTTTACTAATTTGGGAATAACCTGAAATTTGCTTTTGCACCCAACACCCCTGAATGCGTACTTTCGTTGAGGCAATGTCCGCTACATTAAAGTCAACCTTTTGAAAATGCTTTTAAACTTAATGGATCGAACAGTTGATGGCTGTTACTAAGAAAACTGTTTCCTGACCCATTTACTCCGGCCGTTCCCTGCCACCATCACTCTGGTAGTATCCCTCCCAAGAAATACGCAATTGTTTGCAACATATATGATTCCTCCAGTATACAGCCACCACTTTATATACTACCATCTTTGCAGACTGAAATATTTCCATGTTAATACTTCTTGACATACCTGTAGTAAAGTGAATAATTCACCGAACGCTTCGACGAGATTTCTATCCATATGCCTCTCATATTCTGTAGCGCACCAAAAACATTTCCTTTCAATATGTTTGAATTTCCACTAGTGGTAATTATTTCATATACCACTTATGCATGTACTCCAGACCAACTGACACCATTCGACCTTGACCTTCAAATTTGCCGGGCATTACTACAGTTTTAGTTCACTGTAACACTCTCTCTGATACTCTGCATGCACTTGTTGTACCCTTTTGTGAATTGTCATTCCGGCATCACTGTAATCATCTGATCATGCATTCTAGCATGCTTCGGGCGCATCCGAAATATACAATTATTATTATTATTATTATTATTCCATGAAGGTAGATAGATTCACCAAAATAGGACTAACAGTGCGGAAGGCCTTTAGGTGAAGACGTACACGTGCTATGAAGATAAAGCCGACCAAAAGGTAACTGCGAAGTCCAACAAAAAACAAACACTAGATTAGTTTCTACCTAGAGCGACCATATTAAAAACTTGCCATTTTTGGAGCTTGATAATTTCTTCCTTGCGAACAGGTAGGGATGACAAGTTACAACTCCACTTTTCCCACGACTATTACAAGCAAGATAAAAGCCTGAACCTACCCAGCTTTATGCTGCTCGCCGGCCGAGATGCCGTCCGGCATAATCACCCAGTTAATGATCTTGTTATGACCCACCTACCATCACCGTAAGTGGGAGGGTCTTTTATGTCCCTACCTCCCATACAAAAAAACTCGAAAATATTTTTCTCCATCCCGTTTCTAACCTTACACCCTAAACAATCCCGAAAACCGTGTAAAGTTCCGCCAAGTGTGTTGCACACCCTTAAAGCGAAAACCCGTTTGACTGCTATATTGCTGTGCAACTCACATACAGAAGATCCGTAACGTATACTTTACATATATGCCCATCATCCAAGACGAATTCACTACAGAATCTCTAATATTTCATATCACTTTATTTGACGCATTTGAACAAGCTTGTGGGCAGCACATTTTTGACATGACCTAATCCTAACATACGTGTTGGAAAAGTAATCTCCATTTTGCCTTTTGACTTCTGTTACTTCTAGTAACAGAGCAGGAGCCGTCTATCTGTAGTCAACGCCAATGACCTTCTTGTCGGAAAATAGGCTCAAAGTATTCCGGAAAATATATAATTGGCTGACATTTTATAGAATTTCGTCTTCAAACTGAAAGTAAGTTTCTCCATATCAAAACAAAAACTGAGCAACTTAGAATGGATGCGTGTTAAACATTTTACCGGCTGAACACATTTTCGTGTATTTCGGACAGATCTTTTTGAAACTTCACTCTGGCTTGCTGAAAGGTTTTGGTTTTGAGCGCTGCTGAATTATGGCTCTCGTTTGGTAATTCTTTCAACCGCATAAATCATGTTTGCCTATGCTTCTCTTAGTTGAACTTTGTTAATCAAGCACAGCGAAGTTTCGAGTCAATCCTCCTGTTTTGGAGTCCGTTCATCTGACTCTGCTTCACTGAAACTAGGAACAGTGGTCCACAGTGCCCACTTGAAATCTGGAAAAAAGTCAGTCAGGTGCTCCAAGAAAACTATCAGAACAAACGGAATCGTGTCAGAAAGCTAATCAACAATTCAGGGGGCGGAATAAAGTGCCTTAGACCCTTCAAATAATGGGTTACGTTATCCCTGTGAGCGCTACCCCATGTGTTGTTCCAAGTGATTCAGCTCTGGAGAATTCCGATACGTACATGTCCAGGGTGACTGGGTTATAACGTGAGTCGAAGCTAGCTAAAAGCGGGCCAGATCTGCCCTAAGACAAAGCACGTTTACAACAACGGCAAATAGCAACAGAACTGATATCTGTAATACTACGGGTTGACCCATTCCCACTATCCTGGTATACGAGGAAAGAAATTTCACTCAGTCTTCTCGATAGACATCGATCTCCCAGCAGTGGGTCTAACTTTATTCAGCGGACAATAGCAAAAGCATTTTCAGTCACTGAAGCGGTGTAATAATTTTGCTGGGTAGGAAGCGGCCCATCCCGTGCGGAGGATATTACATTTGTCGCATTACTGCCGTGGAAAAAGCCAAAGACGCGAAAGGCAGCTAAGCAGCGCTGGCTGCAGCAGTGAGGAACACGTAATCACACAAAATCCAACAAGATCCGTTTAGATAATAACTCACGTTAGCCAGAAACCGGATGATTGACGTAGTTGGCGGTGAAGAGTGCCGAGGGTGAAGCCGAATCTCCGCCAAATTTGGTGGAAATAACTAAAATTTGCTATTTGACACCAGGGCACTTAGAATATCAGCCTCATCCGATTACTCTGCAAAACGATGCCTTCACATGGGCTCACGGAAATAACTGGCAGAAGCTACGAGAATAAACATTTTTCTGCGGGAAGCCAAGGTCAACGATTTGATGGAGTTCATGGATCTCGAATTATATACTGCTAAGGTCCATTCGGAAAAAAAATGTAAGCAGGAGCAGAAGACGGACTCAAAACAGCCGTCGCTCTCACGCAACTTCGAAAGAACGATCATAAAACAAATTTTCTTTTGGCCAACACTAGTATAATAAGTGAGAGGCCCGCAAAACCAATCCACCGCAAGCCATACGACAAGCGGGTTTGGTTCCCAGGCTGTTTACATTTCACAGAACGAGCTCACCTGACTGCCAGTGAAAAAGATCGGTTCATGCATCGTGTTCGTAACTGACCCCCACCGCTCCTTGGAAAGCCGTCTCGGAGTAAATCGTGACCACAGAAGATGCCTGGACAGTCGCCATTCGCTAATACGTGCCCCCGAAAACACTAATATCGCACAACCCAGCGACTCACTGCATTCATTTCTACAAGACTTGCAGATTGTAAGCAGGTGAGACTGAGCATCACATTTACCGGCCGGGTGACACTTAAAGGATCAAGAAGGTCTGTAAAGTCCAGCCACCGGAACGTTCGAGCGACGCGTAGCAACCAATTTCGACACAATTCAAAACAAAGTCGATTCCAAATAGCTACGGTACTATATACAACAAATTAATTAATTTTACAATAATCAAACCTCAATAGTGTTCCTTCTGGGCTCTTTCGCTTCAAATTGGAAAACAAATCAACAACTGCAGCTGGGTTACAGCCAAAGGTTAGATACAGAAGATAAGATTACCAAATACAGTCACAACGAAGTTCAAACTGAGCGACTCTCGCTCGAGGCAACGGTAGGAGTCCGGTTTGTAACAAAGGCTTAGAGAAATAAAACAAACAATCGGAATTCCAGCAAATATAGTTCATACGAATGATTAATGTCGTTTGTAACATGGATGCTAATGCATGGAATGGGGTTTCCTGAACTCCTTTACACCGGCCCCCAAAATCCGACCCGGATTTTTTCCCGTGCACCGCTAGGTGTGGTCGGCCTCATGCATCGGCTCGCCCTACGGTTCCCCAATACCTAAAACTGGTCACCGTCAATAGCAGCTCCCAGTCGGACAAGTGGATCAACTCTCAGTGGTCCCTCCCGGTTCGGCAGATCCGAAGACCCGCCTCCCACTTGAGGAAAGTTGGCCTCTGAACTTACACCACCAGTGTCCGGTTTGCCCTCAATAAGACAAATCTTTCTAATGTCACGGAGCACTAATCCTTCATTAGTTCGCATTGTTGCCGTTCGTACCAAGCCATCGTCCGAAACTGAGATGTTTTCGATTACTCCTATCGGCCACCGGCCACGCGGCAAAACCTCCGAAACTAGGAGCACTACATCACCCGATCTAAAATTGCGTTCTCGAGTTATCCACTTCTGCCGCTGTTGTAATAGTGGAAGATATTCCCTGATCCATCTCTTCCAAAACACAGACGCTAGGTAGTTTGCCTGCCTCCACTGACGAACCATTCTATCGCGCAACGAATCCGTCGGAATATCTCGTGGGTTCGCCCTCAGGATAAGCAGGTCATTGGGCGTGAGTACTGGCAGATCACGACAGTCCGAGGTCAAAGGCACTAGCGGTCGTCCGTTTACTATCCGCTCACTTTCCGTGAGGAATGTCAACAGTATTTCGTCAGTCATCGGCTGCTCGTCACAAACTGAAAGAAGTAATCTTCTAACCGAGCGCACCATGATCTCCCATATGCCACCACGGTGACTAGCATGTGGAGGATTGAAGTGCCACTGCACGCCCCGTTGCAACAATCTATCGGCAATCTTATCACTAGACCGGTTTTCCATTAGGTTCTTCAATTCCCTTTGAGCCCCAACAAAGTTTGTACCGTTATCACTAAAAATCTCGGACGGTGCTCCTCTCCTCGACATGAAACGCAGTAATGTCATGATGAATGAATCCGTGCTTAGAGAATAAGAAACTTCAATATGTACCGCACGCATCTGGAGACAGGTGAAGATGCATCCATATCGTTTCTCCATGCTGCGCCCATGTTTAACCGCAAATGGGCCGAAGTAATCTATTCCGACGTACTTGAACGGAAACCAACCTTGTTGGACTCTAATGGCTGGTAGAGGAGCCATCATCTGTTTGCCCACAACCGCCAAATGCTTCCGGCATTTCCAACATCCTCCAAGTACTCGCTTGACGGCAGCTCCCCCCTGTACAATCCAAAATTTTTTGCGAAGTTCCGCGAGTAACTGAGAAGGTCCTGCGTGTCCTTCCATCGCGTGGTACCATCGGATTATCGAGTCTGTAATCGGGTGAGTCTTGGGTAGTATCACCGGATGTTTCACACCCCGAAGCTGACTGGAGTAGTTCAGTCGTCCTCCAGCACAAATAATTCCATTTAATAAAATTGGATCGAGTTTTAATAGAGTCCTGTTCATCGGAGATTTGTTAGTGCATAGGTTATTGCTCCTGTCTCGTAGCCATTTTAACTCTTCGCCATAGACCTTAGCTTGTACAATCATAATAACACTTTCCTCCGCTTTAGCAATGTCGTGTAACTTCAACGGCCCAGTTGTCAATCCTAGATCCGTGCGCCCGCCTCTCATGACTGCAACGTACATTTTAAAACGGGTTAACCACGCTACCGACTTCAGCAAGTGAAACCAACTGGAGTGCCTAGCTAGAAGTGCGTCCGACCATGTATCCCGCAACACTGGGAGAACTGTACTCGAAAGCTGCTTCAACTCAACGTTTGGTGGTGCTGCATCAACCGTAGGCCAGGTCGGCCATGAGGTTTCATCGCCCATCAGGAATTTAGGACCTTCGAACCAGCAGCTGATATCACTCGGTGATGTTGTGCCTCTTGATGCCAAGTCTGCGGGGTTAGCCTCCGATCTGACATGCCGCCACTGCCAGGGTTCCGACCACTGATGGATTTCAGCCAAACGGTTCGCAACGTACGTACTAAATCTCGTTTTAGTGTTGTTTATGTAATGCAAAACTATAGCAGAGTCCGTCCAGTAGTAGGCCTTACCAAACTTGATTCCAGTTTCTTCCATGAGCATCCGAGAAACTCTAACGGCCAGTCTTGCTGCGGCTAACTCCAAGCGCGGGATCGTTATGGTCTTCAGAGGAGCTACCCTTGACTTAGAGAACAATAGGGCACAGTAGGGGGCTATGTCCCTTGAAACCATTCTGGAATACGCCACCACCCCATAGCCAACTTCAGAAGCGTCACAAAATACATGAAGCTGCACACCTTCGTTCAGCGAGTTACCTCTAATAATGGGACGCTGAATTTTGAATGCGCAAAGTTGTTCCATACTTCTTAACCACTCATTCCAGCATCGTAGGGGTCCTTCTCCAATTGGATCGTCCCAACCAAGCTTCAAGCGACACAGTGATTGCAATAACACCTTGCCTGGCAGAATGAAAGGTGAAACCAACCCTAGCGGGTCGAACACGGATGATACTATAGACAACAAGCCACGCCTTGTTTGAGGTTTTTCGCGTATTGAGAATGAAAACTGGAACGTGTCTTCTATTGCGTTCCATTCTAACCCCAACGTCCTCTCCGGCACAGGCGCGCAATCATCTATTTCCAAAGTGGGATGGGCGAGCTCAGATTTTGGTAAAATATCCAGCACCTCCTTACGATTACACACCCACTTATGAAGCCGGAATCCGCCTCGTGATAGTAACTCACTCATCTGGATAGCGAAAACTCTCGCATTCTCCGGTGTGGGCAAAGAAACAAGACAGTCGTCTACATAGAAGTTGTTATACACGGCCGTGGAGACGTAATCCTCATACTGTCCTCCACAATCGTTTGCCGTGCGACGTAACGCGAAATTTGCACAAAATGGGGAGGAAGTGGCACCAAAAGGGTGGGCATTCATCTGATATTCAACAGGATTACCACCTAGTCGACCATTTTCCCACCACAGGAACCTCAGTGCTCCTTTGTCTCTCGTTGGCACTCGAACCTGCATGAACATTTCTTCAATATCCGCAGCCAACGCGACAGATTCCTTTCGGAAACGAAGCAACACTCCAACTAAGCTTGCTGTCGTATCCGGTCCCTGTAGCAAGTAATCATTCAAGGAGCGTCCCTGGAATGCAGCCGCGCAGTCAAACACCACCCTCAACTTGCTAGGCTTTTTAGGGTTTGTAACTGCGTGATGTGGTAAGTACCACTTTGGCTCAAAACCCATTTTTAGCTGTACATCGGGAACTAACTGGGCGTGGCCCTTGCGCACATAACCCTCTATTATTGTAGAGTATTTTTCAAAGAATTCAGGGTCACGCGCAAACCTTTTCCTCAGGCCGTCCAATCTCTCTTTGGCCACGATATAGTTATTTGGAAGTCTCACTTCGGGATTCCTCCACGGGAGTGCAACTTCATAGTGTCCGTTCAACCAGGTTATGGCATTGGAAACCATATCGACGGCCTGTTTGTCCTCTAATGAAGGAGAGTTTTCTGACGCACACCCATCGCAGAATTCGGCGTTGTATAGTCGATCGATCTGTTCTGCTAAGGGATCGATTCCCCTCTCAATGTAGTTTACTGTTCTCGCAAAGTGTGGTTCCTGGTTTATCGGACCAAGAACAATCCATCCTAAAATCGTCCGCACAGCATAGGGTTGTTTTCTTTTGCCGCATCTTTGCTCTAATGCCCAATGTGCTTCTGGGACGTCGGCACCTATCAGGATTCGCACTCTCGAATCTTCCAGATTCCGTCTTTGGACGCAATGTAGGTGAGGCCAGGATAAAATGTCCGCATCTGTGCAGTACTGCACTGCTTGGATTGGTAACCTATCAACACAAAATGCTCTCTCTACATTCACGAAATCATTCTCTGACAATGAGTTCAGTCGCAGCTCCGTTATTCCCGAATTCCAAGTGGTAGTCCCATTTACGGTCGAAATCGAAAGTGGGGTCGGGGATGCCTTCAGGCCCACCAGCTCCATAATGTCCTTTTGTATTAGAGTCACATCAGACCCGCTGTCCAGCAGAGCGTAGGTCTCCACGGAGCCCCCCGGTCCGTCTACTCGCACTGGTAGCACACCTAAACTGACCCGACATTCTGGCCTAAGAGTAGCCGCACAATTATTGGTCCACTGCCCATGCCCTTTCGCACTGTCCGTACCCAGCTTATCCAGCTGCGGCCCTTGTGTTGTATCTTGCGTGACTTGATCGGCACGTTGCTTCTGTGCAACATGCAGTAGAGGGTGGTGCCGTTTCAAACAACCTGATGTTGAACATGGTTTTGAAACAGAACAGTTGCTGGACAGATGTCCACACTTGAGACACGAAAAACAAGCCTTGATTTCTTTGATCAATGCCCAACGACCGGGTATATCACGAGACAGGAATCGCTGACATTCCTCAAGTGTGTGTATTCCATTACATACCGAGCACCTGTTAGCTGCGACCAACAAAGTACTACCCTGATTTGGCGTGAACCGTGTCGCTTCTGGACGCGGGTTTTGTGCATAATTCCTCCAACTGGATGACCGCGAATACCCCAGAGCCTTGCTATTGGCGGCAAGTTTGCCAAACCTACTTCGAGCAATCCGTGCCTCACGGGACACTAGGTGCTGCAGATCTTGGAACCTCGGTTCGACTCCTCTTCCCAAAATATCATCAACGGTCCTAGCCCACAAATCCTGGAGACGCGTTGGTAGCACTCGAGTGATACGTTCCATATTCTGCAATGAGTTGAGGTCTGACATGCAATTCATCTGCGTGAGGGCAACTTCGCAGTTCAGCATTTTTAACGACAATTTGGTCAGGGCATCCGAATCTTCTGCCAGAGGCTTTAAACCTTGCAGCAAGCCGTCAATCAGTGAACGAGCCACTACATGATCTTGTCCATACAGATCCTTTAGGATTTCCCTAGCCCTATTGTATGCCAGTGTTGGAGGCAACATAACACATTCGGCAATCGCATCCCTTGCTTGTCCCTTGCAGTAATGCATCAAATAAAGTAGGCGCTGTCCATCGTCTCGAACTCTACCTTCGACGTAATATTCGAACTGTTTCACAAACCTCCAGTACGTTGACGAGCAGCCCGCGAATGACTCCAGTTCCACCCTAGGCAAGTCCAAACGATAATCCGCTGCAGGTTTCACCATTGGAACCAAGCTTGTTTTTTGTGGTGCGTCGTTCTGCACGTGGCAATCACCTAAGTAACGAGAAAGATGTTCACTGACCATTACTCCACCCTTGACTTCATCTCCGTTGACTAGATTTTCTTCTTCCTCAGCGAGTGCCAAACGCAGTTTCGCCATTTCCGTCTCATTCCTCACCTGGAGCAGCTTACGTTGCTTATCTAACTCTAACTGTTCTACAACCTGCTTCTCCTTCAACTCGGCTAACAACAGATCAGCTCTAGCTCTATGGGAAACCGAGCTAACCCTAGAACAACCTGATATACTAGAGCCTGAGCAAGAAACATGACCAACACCTACGGGCAAAAGGGTTTGGTTCACCTGCGGGGTATTGTCCTTTGATTCGGAACGGTTTGCCGATTTGCTGCGTAATTTCATGTCTCAGCAATTGCCAAGGATATTTAGTACTGTAAAGTCCAGCCACCGGAACGTTCGAGCGACGCGTAGCAACCAATTTCGACACAATTCAAAACAAAGTCGATTCCAAATAGCTACGGTACTATATACAACAAATTAATTAATTTTACAATAATCAAACCTCAATAGTGTTCCTTCTGGGCTCTTTCGCTCCAAATTGGAAAACAAATCAACAACTGCAGCTGGGTTACAGCCAAAGGTTAGATACAGAAGATAAGATTACCAAATACAGTCACAACGAAGTTCAAACTGAGCGACTCTCGCTCGAGGCAACGGTAGGAGTCCGGTTTGTAACAAAGGCTTAGAGAAATAAAACAAACAATCGGAATTCCAGCAAATATAGTTCATACGAATGATTAATGTCGTTTGTAACATGGATGCTAATGCATGGAATGGGGTTTCCTGAACTCCTTTACAAGGTCTATGTATTTCTTGTGTACGGAGTGGAATACTGTGACACTTATGCGGGAGCTTTGAGAACGGTCTGGGCTGGAAAGTGGGTCTACTACTCCCTCATTCGCTAAATCGCGGAAAGTCGTACGAAGGAATCAGTGAGGTCAGCGTAACAACTAAGATAACTGACCAACAGAGATACAGCAAACGTTCACTGGGCCTCCTCGGTAGGCAAATTATCAACAAGACCAGTAGACCCATCTATCTAATTGCCTGGAGATGGCTTTTCTTAGAAGACGAAGGTTTTCAAGAATTATTCGGTGCGCATGTTGATATGGTGATTTATTTTGTGAGGACTCGGAGCAAGCTGCACGCATCATTGCAAAATACGGGAGGTGGTATTAGTACACAATTTATGAGGATATGCACGACTAAAGTTTTAAAGAGTTTTAGTGCGAGTATTACTGGAAGCCGTAATATTCCCCAGCATATGGTCGAGGCCGGGCAGTGAAGTTAGCCACAGTCACGCGAAAACAGCTAGAAAGGTTTCATGGGAGGGAAGAAACATTGAAACGGCATGGGAATCTAACGAGGTCGGAGAATAAATTGACAAAATTTGAGAATAAGCTGAATGGCTGTAAAGGCAATGCGGAGCAATAGTTTAACGCTGCTGATGAAAATGATGTGACCTTCCGACATTGCTCAGTTCGAAACTTGAGCTGACCTCCTCCTCGGGCACTCTAAACCGTCTTTTTCAAAGCATCCAAAACAAGTTTTCTTTCAAACTCTCTTGGACTACATTTCTCTTCTCCCCACATGAATACTGACTTGATTCTCATTTGTCCTTACAAGTGAATGTCTTTCCTGGTTATTGTGACGGTCATCCGCTATCCCGTTCTTTGACACACGTTTGTTTGCTTCTAGTGCTCAGCTGGTGGTTAGCTCCTCGTTCCTTGCCAGAAGTTTCTTCAAACCGTCTCTCCATTTGCTACAGCACCAGGGCCAAATTCGCCCCACACTAGAATACTATGATTTCTTGTAGGTTAGAAATTTGTCTTCTCTGTTTTTCCTCCAGTGGGCCGAAATAAGAGCCTTTCGCCTGGAATATGACCCAGTTTTAACATCCAACTTGGGGTTGATTTCCGACTTTCGGGCGGTCGCTCCTTTATACTTTTTCTTCCGTTATTACCTTGGGTTACTTTCCTTCAATCTTGCCACTGATCCTTCTATTTTCATTTACTTTCAAATGTGACCCTGGGAACCGGCTGCTAGTTGACTTTATCATGATTCTGCATCTCGATCTGGCAACTCTATTTCCCAATCTTTCCAAGTTGTGGAATGTATTTCTCCTTTCTGTATTTCCACTTATTTACGACATTTCTTCTTTCAAATACGGAACCGACAAACCTGTTTCATCATGGACGTCCCTCACAAACTCTCGCGGCTTGTTTTCGTACTATTCATTTCGGCCCTCTTGCTGCAATTTGCTTTGAGTTTAAATTCAGAACGTCCACGGTTCCTCAACTGCCGTTAGAGGTGGGTGTGAGTGAAGTAGCAGACGAGAGCAGAGAAAGGCGTAACGATTAGAAATTTAGAGAAGTGGCTAGATAATAGTTTATCAGAGGATAACCGAAAGTGGACATGGAACAAACTGGGATAAACAGGCATATCAAGGTCAAAAATGTGGGTGGTAACTCAGAGGGATGATTTACCTAATGGCCGGAGAAGTTACACAAGAAGGATGGGATTGTTTTACGTAGGATGAACATGAAATGACTATGTTAGTATTGCACGGAACTTGGAGATTGTCGGTAAAGGAACACTTAGAAGAGGGTAACCTTGGGTAGGCAGATGCAACGACAGTTGAAGTGGGAGGTTTACAGAGATGACGGTGAAGGAAAACACCAGAGGAGGCAGGTGAGACTAGATTAGTTTATCCTTTCATTGATAGGTGTCACAAGTAACGACGGCAGAAAGAGGAGAAGAGAAGGTGACAGTAAAGATGTATGTGTGTGAAGGTGTGTGTCAGACACAACGGTGTCAGTGAGCCAAGGATAGGGGAAAATTATGGTCATCTGGAGGACAGTAGCCGATAGCATCAAGCCGGCTTTCGAGTGAGCAAACCGAACAGGCGGAGAGCTGCTAGTCAGATCGAAGATTACCGGAATGTTCTGATGGAGTTTCACGTAAAGAGATATTGATTTAAAAGTGGGGGCTGGGGACGACGATGAAAGCGGGTACTGATGATAGAACAAGGACTGCTAGGTTCTGAAATGAGATTTGGCATGATCGCGGATAAGACTTTTGGATATATTGAATAAATGCGAAAAAATTAGCCTATAACGGGTACGCCAAAAAAAGCAGTGAAAATAAAAGGAGGCCCTCAATAGGCGTAGTGGGAGTGGACTGGGAATCGCAGATATTGCACAAGTGAGACAGAGAAGAAAATGTACCAAGCCGGGCGCGGGAGGGGTGGTGGTGCCAAGTGATAGTTAAGTAATAAAGCGAAATAGTATGTGACAGAAATGCGTACGAACGAGATCATAGCTGGGGATACGTGCATACGAAGATGGTACGAATAAAGGGAACACGTTGCACCCTCGACCGCTATCAGTGTATGGGGCTGACTGCCTTCTGGGCGCCCAATCTGAAAAAGTTTTTCTTGGAGGGAACGGCGGATTCGGGATCCGCAGACGTTCTTGCACATGCTTATTGTTGCAGACCCTCAGGGAGATCGGTAAGCACTGCCTAATGCCGTGGATAGGAGCGTGCCTCGCACCTCTGGGATAATTCAAGTCGAATATGGATTATTTTACATTGGAGCATAATGTTGCAGACGACACCTTGTAACCCATGATCAAATGGTGAGATAAGGGTCCTCGAAGGACAGAACCAATGGCTTTAACGGTTAGATAACGAGCTTTCAATGGATCGATGGCCGGGTGAGTGAGCCAGGGTGAAGACCAGAGCTAAGGGACGTCACAAGATGCCGTAGTCCCATGAGGTGGGAACTGGAAGGGGTAACCCGAAAGGTCAGCGTCTAAGTGCGTCCCAGATAGGAACCAATGGTCCACCCCAAAAATAAAACAAGGCCATCCATGCACTCCGCCTCGAGGCTTACTTGGGAAAAAGTAAGAGATTGAGACCGGTAAGACTGTAAGAATCAGGCATTGGGCGACGGTCAAAGTAATTAGAATTTTTGTGGATGTCATAGTCTTTGAAAAGGAAGACTACGAGGCAAAATGAAGAAACCGGGGCTACTGTAGGGTTCAATTGTGAACAATAGTGACAACGAGAGTGAGCAATCGAACAAAGTATGCGACGAGTAGGGGAAAAGCAAACGGCGTCAGAGCTGTCGATGTACTGGGAAATGATAGCTCCAAAGGGGAAGGGGAGAACCTAGTTATATTTGTGTCTAGGCTGAAGTACCGTCAGCCAGTGCATGGAAGACTGGGAGACAATGAAACTGGACGGGATATGATTGGGCAAGTTACCTTTTGTCGAATGTCCAGGGGGGGGGGGGGTCGGAGAAAAAGAGCACTCAGTATTGGCGTTTCCAGAAGTAAGATAGTGTGTCATCCATTTTTGTCGCCTGGACCGGAACGGATATGGACGATTATTCATGTGGGGTATTTATGAAGACCAGAGTAAATCAGTGTGAAGTAGTCTTATGGTTGCTTGTTCGGGTTCGTAGTGGAACAAGTAATGCTGACAGTGCATTCATCTGCACTTGCAAAAACACAAAGCCCGGCCGTAGCGTGCAATTGAGATGCAAGTATGCGAACAAGCTAGCGAAAGATAGACTATATTTGAAGTCTCAAACAAAAAATATCGGGCCAATCAATGTGTTGTAAAATCGGCTTGCCAATACCGCTGGTGCCGAAGCATGAATGAAGGTCGAGGCAGAGCATGTACATGCCCAGTCATGAGGGGAATATTGGTCCGCTGTCGGAGAGGTATGCGTGACTTTAACCAATCCCAAAATAAGTGAATGACGTCTGCTCGCACGTCACAGACGGAGAGTCGTTGATTATGGGGATACGTATGAAGACGTGGTTAATAGGTCAGAGTGCAGGACATCCCTCAGATCCTAAATCGAAGGAGGTGAATTCAGCGACTAACGACACCGAGCTATGAGCAGGTAGATCGGAATAGCAAGCTTGAAAGCATGCAATGACTGATGCTGCATATACCGGGGAGTAGCTCGTTTCAGATCCTGAAACAAGCGGACAGGGAGAACTGAGATCTAAAGTCAGGATGGGATGACGGCGCTAGAAGAGAAAGGGCGCAGTGTCGCTGAGTATAGGAACGGGGGGCAGTGAGGGAAATTTGGTTGGAAGTACAGACCCGATGCTAGATTATCCTAAAGAAGAAAACTAGGTTTAGCTCCAAGCGGCGAATATATGAAGGCTCAAACAGAGAGTGTTCACTGCGTCGGCAATAAGTTAGGGGTGTGGATAGAACCAAAAGCTTTTAGGTGACAACAAGCTGTAGTGGAGAAACCCAGCCAGTGAGTAAGGATGAGCGGACAACATTCTAGCAGGTGTCTCGCGTGTGCGAGATGCGTGGACTGACGGCTGTTGCGCCTTGAGGAATGTCGACGCACCGGGCCCGTTGTTCTTTCGGATTTGGCGATTTGGAATGGTACCTATTCCGAGAGGTTGAAAGAGCAAGAGTAATATATTCCGAGGTATTTGACGGTGGCTTTCGTTGGGGGGGGGTAATTGGACAGGGCATTACAGGGCATTCGTGGGGCGGGAGGAGAGCTTGCCTGGGCTGTGAATTTCACGAACCACGAAGATTACTAACAGCAGGAAGAACAGAAACCACGCAATACCTTACACGGGACTTCAGGTAGGCGGTTGGAGTGGACTGAGAGCAATGTTTCAGTGTGACCGACAAAGAGGAACCAAGTGCATTGGCAGATTGTGGTGTATTTTGCACGCGCAAAAACAGTAAAAGGCCCGAGACTACCTCTGATGGGGCCATTAGTGGTGAGCATGCCAGAGAATAGGTGGCCACGGACCAACACAGCTTGAGGCCTGTGGAAAGGATGTGATGATATCCAGGTCCGGAGAAGGTTCGACGGACCAAAAGGCTGGGTTTTGATTGTCGGGCTTTTGTTGGGGGAGAGGCAGAAGTCTTTTGACACTTTCGCTGACAGAACACTCACGAAGTTGCTAACGTCAGCCGTAGACTATGAAACAATAAGTCCAGTCCAGCTCAGTTCGGACAAACATTAACCGCTTATTGGGTGCATAGGCCTCAGGTGCTATCAAACTTCATCGGTTCGACTGGATGGAACATTGAATTGGCCTGTTGTATTTCCCTCCGTCTTGTCTAGGATCCGACCTGAACGATGAAATCACCGGCAACAGCCATGAGGTCCGTATTGCACACTCTACCGGGCAGTTGAGACAGATCTTGATAGAGTTCGTCTTTAGCGTCGGGAGAGCTGCAGTAGGTCAAAGCCTACACGGACAAGAAAAATACGCATCGATTCTTCGGTCTATTGCCGTTGGAGTGCATAGAACCACTAAGCAGAATCTTACGCTGATGACTGCCGACTGTGGTCCAGTCGAGTAGTGCACGCTCTGGTCTCAAGCTCAGCACTTCCGATGCCAACTTGATCACGGGCACTTGATCGCGGATAACCCGACATGCGGAGAGTGAAACGAGAAGCCGAGATACTCCAACTTTAGTCCACAAGAGGAACACAAGCACTTCAAAAATAAATGTTGACCACTGCTCCGCGGGATATCAGTCATGAGGTAGTCATTGGTAAGTTTTTAGCTTTTTCCTGCGATTTTTCAGACAATAGGGCTATGGTCAGTGGGTCAATTTTTGTTAGGGTCGCGGTTTGTGCCCACTGTTGAGCAACGGATTATGAGAAATCTTCCACTGAGAGAGGACTAGGGCGTAGTACACAAGGGCAATGAAGAGGTTGAAGGTATGAATAGGTCGGGACTTTCTGAGCGGAGAATTGCCGGCGGTGGGCTATCAGGACTCGGTGCTGGTTGTAATTTGGCAGAAAGGACAAATTTGTTCATACCAGAATAAGCAAAAAGGATAAATTAAAGTTTGGCGGAGGTGATAGTAAAGAGAGGCTGTGTTGGTATCAGGGCAGGAGTCTGGTGGAGTTGCGTGAGCATGGAGTTGAGGAAATTGTGGCAAGTGTTCCAGCCTTGGCTAGGCCGCGGATGGTAAATCTGGTCTAGGCAATATTTACCCGGTTAGACCTTTTGCTAAGAAAGTTGAACAAGCGGCCATTCTCCCCTATTGAGCTAGTGTTCACCTTTTGATTTCTCTGGCGTGTCTAATTGTTGAGAAGCAGTCCCAAACTCCACTGCAAGGTGTGCCGGAAAACTGAAAATGCTCGTAATCTAGTGTAGGTAGCTAGCAACTTTCCCTATTTGGACCATACAGAGACGGAGAAGAATAAACGGCTTGGGGGCCCGGATCAGTTCCAGGGTTAGAAACATTTAGGCAGTGTAAGAGACCGTAGTAGACAGTGGTCACACCGTGGATGGATCCGTGGTAATAAAGGAGTCATCCCATTTAAAGGAGCAGATCAAGGAGAGTACGAGAGGCAAATTTAGAGGGCGGTAAAGAGAGGGACTTAGGGAATTGGCAAGGTTGGGAGTGAACGTAGCTGAATTCACACGAAACAGTAGCTGGTCACTACATGGGAAGTGCTCGATTACCTAATTAGTAGCACTGAGGAAAGTGACTGAAAAAGACTGCTTTCAAGTTGATGCTGTCTCTGGTTCTGTCGGAGAAACTTTGTGTGCATCAGCCGAGGTAGACGAGGAAATAAACCGGCTTAAGCGCGAAAACTAGTGTGAGGATACCAAACGATTTTGGGAAAGTCGGAGCCTCCCGCACTGAGTGTGGACATGGCTGAGCAGTGAGAAGTAGTATTGGAGGGGTCCAAAAAAGATTTCATCCAGAGACGGTTGAGATAAGTGGGCTTTAGGTGCTGCCTAGGAGGTGGTCCTCACCGATAAGGTAAGTGGATAGCCACGGTGAACCTCCCATATGGTCAAAAGGGGTTGGTTAATAAAACTGATGTGGAAGAAAGTGTAATTAAACTAAACAAACCCCTTCAAGTGTGGATCAGAAAGCATTGGCAAGCAATGACACACGGCTCTGCTAACGAGGTCTAGTGAGGTGTTCTGTGAGCCATGACTTAGTAACTGGCACTATGTCAGGGTTGGAGGTTATTGCCGAGCTTGGCAAACACAAGGCTTTCCTGATTAGTGATCAAGCTTTGGTTTGACTCAGCAAAAAAGAATTTGGTATCAACGCACGTGACTCGAGTGCGAGGTCCCTATTAGTGGCGTGATGATGAGGAAAGAATACGTCGTTAGAGGTAAAACGTTGCCAGAAGTGGGGAGGGAGGGGGCACTTAGAGGGGAACAGTGGACGGAGGAATGTTTATCCGTGGGCCCAGAAGGTTTTTGTGGGCGGCCGGTAAAACTGCTTTGGATATTTTTGGTCATGCTGCCAGCTATAGTTCTGAGGTCTGAATAGTAATAATAATAATAATAATAATAATAATAACGGACCGATAATTGAGGAAAATTGGTAGGCCGAGTACAGGCTGCTATTCCGAATTTTATGCTGTTATATGTAAGTGTTACTTCAGGATTGGGCGAAGGCTGGTAAAGAAGACCTTGGTGGAAGCTGCTGAGGTATATTGAGGGCGCATCATGAGGACCTGGTGCCATAACGGCAGGCAGAGATATGCAGTAACGAAGATGAGTACTCAGCAAGGTGAATTCTACTGGGAGGCGCAGAGAAGGTTTAAGTGGGAAACAGGAAATAAGAAGAAATTTGCACGATAATAACTGAGACCGTTACTAAAACTAATGGGGTCATCGTCACCAGGTGGATGTTGAAGGTATCGCGGCCGTTTGAATCTCGTACAGACAAAAGACGAACTTACGTGGAATGTCAATTAGGAGCAAGTGTTAACGTGGAAGGGGCAGTGGGCCAGGCACAAACTTGAAAGAAGGTTCATTTACGCTCATGAGGTTTTCCGAGGTACGTTAGTGGTGTGACTTCATGTGCAACTAAAAATCCTTCACACCGTGGTTTTCCGTGCTACTGATTTTGTTGAATAGCCCGAGGTCATCCTTATTGACAGATTGCACCCTGAAAATTAAGTTCACCTTCTTGGCCTGTGAGCGGGTTTTTTCTACCGGGATTTTACTACCGTGGATGACTACAAAGTACACTACTTTACTCTAGTTTGTTTTATTACGGCTGAGTTTCGATCGGTAGCTCATGGAGCGACCGCTAGCGTCCTTGCTTTATTTGGATGAGCTTTGCTGCTACTTGAGAAATTTTGCTTGAATAATCTGATTACAGTGCTTGATGTTTCCTCTTGGAGGGGCTTGCCTCAACAGATATTTTTGTGATTACTCTCAGCTCGACGGGACCTTTGTTCTATTAGATCAAACGTTCTGTCAGGTCTACCTTTGTTACCTGAACTTGGTAGTGATGAGGCTCACTGGTACGAAAATGGTTAAGATGCACTTTTTATGGTGGTTGAAAATCAGTAAAGTTTTTATCCGGGGTTCAAAAGGCCTTCTGTCAGAGGACCCGCGGGGCCACGCGTTTCTCAGGACTTTTCATCTTTGACCAAAATTTGTTAAGAATCTTCTCAGAAGTTTTTAGTCCCCACACACTCTGCCTAACGCACTGAAACAATTAGTTATATCTTGCCCATTTGACCGTGGCAATTTTTTGAACTTGTCCGTCTTCGAACACATTGATTACCCCTTGTCTCGAGCTACTTCGAAATCTGATTTTATTTGGTGACAACCTGGGCCGCTAGTTTGAGGCTTGTAAATATTTCGTGTTTGCAATTGGTTATTCTAGCGCTGCAAGAATTTCCATCATCACTTTCAGCTTCACGATCCTTTCATTCCACTTAGCTTTACCTGAGTTTGGAATAGCTGTTTTCCTATTTCGTCCATTTCAATTTCCGTTATGTTGACAGCACGTCCAGGTACAGCTTGTAATCTTTCAGTAATCTTGCTTCTTATCATTTCTCAATCCACCTTCTTGCTTTTCCTATTTGTCCGTCCCTATGGAATGTGACGTTAACGTTTATTGTGCAGCTATATTATAATAACAATATGCATATTTCTAGATCGTGGTCGAGCTTCAGGCACGCACGCATCATCAGGTAGTGCAACGTTACTGAACAAGACAAAATATTCACATATTCACAAGTGTTCACAATTCCAGTATTCGCGTGATAAAACTAAACACAGCTTAGGTGAATTGAAATTCAGTGTGCTTAAGAGACAAGAGTGATTCCTTTTTTGAACTCAAGCGTGGGCGATTTTAAGGAAGCAGAGGCTCAAGAACATGATGAAAAGTGCATTATTTTAGGGAGCATACGAATCAATGCATAGAAACTTGGAGGATACAGAATTCGGAGGATGAGTACTCGCTTTCATTACACTAAGCAGCTCACGAATTCCGCGAAAGCCAAAGATCCCGCTGCGGCAAATATTATCATACCCTGAAAAAGGAAGCCCGAGTTATGGGAGCTCCCATTATAGGGGAACAAAAATACGAGTCCTTGGATATGAGTGACACCGAATGTCACAAGATCTATAACGGACTACCTCCGCATGGAAAGTAGCCAGGTGACGTTTATGTGAAAGTATCCGCAGTCTTGGAGGTGGAGGCTTTCGGTATTTGCATGAGGAAGAACGGTAAAAGAACCAAAGTCGTATTTATATAATTCCACGCAGGCCATCGCATAGTATTCTCCCGTGCCATTCAACTAGAGCTGGTTATGGATCGTGAAGTTTCTCTTTTCTCGCTGCGCTGTTCCTCACAATCCCTCTTTGCTACGGAATGTTTTGTCCCCACCGATTTCTGCTGTGCTGGTATTCACCACATGAGGGTATTTTTCAGAATCACTCGCTCTCTCTAAGCCCGGTAAAATCAGTTACTTCATTTATTCTTTACGCGGTTACAACGGCCTTTACTTCCAGCTACTTTTTACACAAAGCATAATGATTGTATTATTATATACTCATGTTATGCTCCTTTTCGGTACCCCTTTCGAGTGTTCCACAAAAATTCTTAGTCACAGTACCCACCAGTCTTACCCTGAAACGCTCCGATTTCCAAAATAACAACCTATTTTCACCGATGATACAGAACCCATTGCCATTCTATTATTGCCTTGAATTGAAGCAACAAAAACCACGAATAAAATCGCCGCCTGAAAGCCACTTCCATGTACGTTCAGCTATCACAGGCTAGGCCGGTGAACTTTCTTTTTCTCTAGCATTCCAACTGGTTCCCCTCATGGAGACCTTTTATCGCATCATCCTGATTTTATGAAGCATGATTTCATCTCCCTGTTTGCTAGAAACAAATCAACTCATCTATGATAGACCCGATAAGGGAAGAATAGTCGATCCCCCTTATCTCTTTTCTCTGGGCACTGTTTTCGTCCCTCCTGGACGGTTCTGGCCGCTGCAGTCGCTATTCTACGCCTGTCGATTCTATTGATCCCGCCCAATTTGATTCTCACAGCATCTGTGAAGAGTAACTTTTCCAACTACAACATTTTTACCGTTTCTTCCCTTCGTCACAAATTTCAGCTTTCCCTCTATCAATTTTTGGTTGTTTTCGAACAAAGCTCATTTCCTTGCTTTAATCCTCTAATCACTACCATGTATTTGGTTCTTCGGTTTCATTTCACCGCTGATTCTTTGAGGTCATGGCTCCACCGGTTACTGTTCACGTGTATCTCTTCCATCGCGGTGTTTCACTATTTTTTGATACTTCCCGTAACAAAACATGATTCTATGAGCATTTCTGTTGTTCCCGTTCAATTCCCCACGAGTCACACCTATTACCGTCCGACTGATATTCCGACATTTCACGCAGCTTCACTTTATTATAGTTAGCTTAGGTACCTGACCAGGACTTTCAGTTAGCCAGAAGTTCCTGCTCCATCCGCTGACGCGCACTTGCTCCTTAACTCATTTCCTGATCTATACATACCTGTTTTACTAACACAAGCCATATTCATCCCACTTTCCCCATTTAACCTTGCATTCGAGCATGACCCAGGCTCACCACAAAATAAGTAGGTGCCAATACTATCCTAACCTACAGACGTGAAAAATCCTAAGACGTCACCTCCTCTGTTCACTCCGAGTACTTAGTGCTTTCACACATCCGATCTAATCGCTTGGGCAACTCCTATCACGAATGCCTCAGACTAACTAGTCCCATGTTGTTTTCTGGCTTCATTCTGTTGTGTTAGCATTTGACCTGCAGGGGAACGACAACGGTTCGGTTGTTTCGCATGGAGATGCTCCAAGTCCTTCTCAACATTCAGCACATAGCATGTTCACCTCCTTCCGGAGGATTCTTCTAAACGCCAATAAAGTCCTTGGCGTGCTTCGGAACCCACTCACTCCAGCGATCTGTAACGCGTTACCTCGCCCCATTTACGGCTGCGAGATGCCACCAACCTAACAACATCCCACGAGTGCCTTTCGCATCCAGTGTGAACCACGGGCCTTCCCCTCACTTAACAATAAGCAAAATATCCTGGAAAATTAGGGCTCTTACATCGTACCCGCGTAATCTTTCAACACGTGGTCCAGATTTCAAGGCACGGAGCCGCGAAGCCGGTGCACCGTTATGGAGCCAAGCAAGAAGACTCGTATCCCTACGAGTTCCATTGACTAACGCGGTAGGCAGCCATATTAGCTGTCGTCAGATGTATGTACGAGACAGCCTCCCATACGCGGCTCCAAATTTACGCCAGTGCAGCTTTTGGATTCCAAATAACGGATGACGCAACCATTCCATCAACCCAAACACTGCGTGCCGCAAACGGCGCTACCAATGCTACTTACGGCCCGGTCGCTCGGCTAAACTTAAATCGCACTTTCTGCTGGGTTTCTGCAGTAGCAGATACACCTCAACCCATATAGGTATTGATTTCCTTACCATTTCAACCTGTTGACCGGAGCATGACACTGGCTTGTTGTCTACCGAAGGCCCCTTTTTCGTAACCAGTTCCTATTACTCTATGTAGCGCGCCGCTCCCCTATTCTCCCCCAGACTAAGTCCTGATATTCCTACATTTGCCCACCGAGGCTTACCGGGAACTTCTTACCACAAGACACTTCCGGTGTCAAAGTCATTTAAACCCACTTGGGAGGGCCCCCAATTACACAAAGAACGGTTCAGATCCGGTGGTGCCCTCCGCTTTCCCATAATGGGAAAGCAAACACAAACCGCAACCAACCCTAGCCCAAAGAGCCCAACGCAAACACAGAAAAACCACGGTGAAGTGAAGGAAATAATACGGTTGTTATTTCGAGGGCGTGACCTGGCTCTTTGTAAAGGTTTTCACCCCTCTTCCTTGATTCTTTTTTTCCTGATAGAGACCTCTATCTCATTTGCCCATTAGTCTTTTTTAGAACTCTATTTTTTTCCACCAGCTGCACATTCCCGATTTTACATGGTACTCGATAATACACATGGAAGTTATCACACCTATTCAGGGGTGACTATTACTTTACCCTTTCTCAAATCCATGAAAATTAGTGTTCCTCTGCGAAATTCTTATCTATCTTCCTGCCTCATCATAAATTACCTTTGTACGTGAAATTGATTACGCATCGATGGCCATTTTCTTGTATCGTCTTTTTTGCAACCCGAGACAATGTCCGTCTCAACATTCTAACATTCGGCCGATTCCTCACAGTCGCCTCAGCCTACTCGAAATCGAATAGCACCTACTGGGTATTCCGTTATCACTTTACTTCAGTAAAACCCTTCCTAGCCCTATACATTGATCATTTTCGTTACCATTTTTGCATATGCTTCTCACTTTTTAACTGTCTCCGACAGACGTCAGCCGAATCAACCATCTGACCATGACCTTTAAACTTGCCGGACATTTTCATCGCTTTCGTCCAGTTTAACACCAGTCATCACTGCGCACACTTGTTGTACCTTTTTGAAGATTCCGATTCTGATATCATTTGAATCATCTGGTCACGCACTTAGCACGCTTTAGGCCCATCCGAAATATGCCATTGCTATTATTCAGCAGTCATTCCATCCTGCCCCGCAATTATCAGGCTTGCAGACCCTCTTTTTATTGATGAGTACTGGTCAGTGGCTTCCGACAATTCGTCTGACAATGATTTGTTTCCAAAAACGACTGAGATGGCTCGAGCTCTATTTGGATGCGCTTCAGTCCAGAGCAAGCCTGACTCTGAATCATCCACTCCGGGGGTGAAATACTGTGCCCGCCCAAAGAAAAAGCTGAACCGGTGGTTGGGTGTTCGTGAACCTAACTTATGTCAGCTAGCAGCTGGGCTTCCTCTGGTAAAGTCGTGGCGAGTCGATTAGGTCCGAAGGAACGTTGAAATTTGGCGAAATACTCTCGTAGGGTGGACATAGGGCCTCGCTCCATGACATGGTCCCTAAGCCTAAAGGTGTCTGGCGTCTACGTGACTGCAGTGCTCCCAATCAAGCTATAATCCCAGATGGACAACCTACTCTGTATGTTCAGTTTATAACTCCTTTTCCGTGTGTTTCTTTCCCTTTCAGCCATGTTGACCTGATCAGAGCCTGCCGCAAAATCCCGGTTCCCAAGAGTAACACCCACTGAACCGCTGTTAAGGACTTTTCGAACAATTTGAGTTACAGTTTCGGCTCAGCAATGTAGCCCTTAATCGAAGACTTAAGTTTTGGGGCAACGAGCGGCCGAAAAATATCTACGTATGCTCAGGATATAATGTAATCGTGAGTTCTTCATATGAAGAGCGCAAGACACAACTGCAAGCCCTTTCCTAGCACCCCAGCAGGCACGGCTAAACCACAAGCCCTGTGGAATGCCAAGAAGTAGGTCCGCCCGTCACAGCATTTCAGCTCTGGGAATAAAACATCTAACAGATAACGTTACAGCATTCGGTGTTTACCACGAGCGTGACCCTTACCGACAGCTGCACCGCTTCTCTGAGTTCGCTAAACTCTATCGCCGGCTTAACCCCTCTGCCCCGAAAAAGTGTAAATTTACAAAGACTTTCTTCGTAGAGGGGAGCGGAAGCTTGCTTTTCAACACCTCACGGTGAGAATTTACCTTGATCAACAAATCAGTTGCCAGCATGACTTTCTCTGTACTCCACGGCTCTTTTCCTCCATCATAAGGGCAGACAGTGTGTTGCAGCAACTCCCCAAGGACTCATGATGACCAATAGAGTTTCCTCTAGGTTCCTCTAGGCTATGCATTTCTGGCGTAGTAAACTTGCCGCAGAAATCACTGGTCGTTCATTCGGGCCCTAAAGTTTCTGGCTCGAGCTCCAAGGGAAAAGGTTGGCGGCTCTCGCTGATCACGGACCGCCACTGTACGTCATCCACTCGGCCTCTGGTTTGTATTACCCACTCGAAATTCGCCTCGCTGTTGACAAGGGACCTTCAGCGTGCCTTCAAAGCACACGATCCTGTAGAGGAAACAAACTAGCAGGTTCACGACGTGGATGCCTGACAATATATGGTATAGAAGTAGAACCGGTAACCGCAGCTGAAGAACAGATTCTTAGGTGTTGCAAATAAAAAAGAGATCCCGGCAACCGGCGCTTGCTGCTCCTCCAGGACCGGACATGTCTGCGATATCTCACAGTTCCAACTCTGGGCTCTGGTTCCTGCCACCTTTGGTCTGCAGACTTTAGGCAGTGTAATGGCACCGCTTCTTTCCTGTCAACCATCATCTGCGTATTTACCACTTTTTTATAACCTCAAGCTATGCCTGTCCTGCTTCGACCGCTAACACGAAGCGACTTTGGCTTTTCGACCACCATCGAAGCTTCCTTCGGCCCGTGTCTGGGGTTATCAGATGCTTCCAAGAGTCACTCGAAATGCCGGCCCTGGGCACTCAGTAGGTGTGCCCAGCTTGACCTCAAAAGGCGGGCGCCGTTTTCCAGTTTCTGGTGGAAGTTTAAACCACCACCATTATATTACTCAATTTTCCAACCGTTTTCTACGATAGAAGTATCCTGGAATCTTTTTGGATATCTCGTGCTTTCTTGCACACTTTATTGAAATTTGGCTCATTTTTTGCTGACGGTGGCCAGCTTATAGATGGCATCGATATTGGGCATAGTAGAAGTAGTACAAGGAAGACAGCTCGGCTTATCTCCAATATGCATGAGGATCTCCAAATTTCTCTCTGTGAACTTAGGGTCTTAGCTGGCTCAAGTGGGAGCCCAATCTCGAATTGCACGCTAACCAGTGAATTTGCCAAGTTTGCTTATCCGTTATGGCTCTTTCTCTGACTCTAGCTTTAGTGGTTGGGACCATTTTACGCAACCCATCCGAAGTAGGCCTGTAGGACAGATCGGGGTTTTCTTTACTGGGGAGACCTGTCATATCAGTAGAACATTGGCTAAAATAACTGGGGCTAGGTATTGAGTTCGGTACTATTGCACGCAAACACCATTGCAGCTTCTTTGTTGGGCGGGCACAGTCCTATACCCTCGGGGTGGATATTACTAATAATATTATTAATGGTATATTTCTCGGCTATGGTCGAAAAGCACGCACGGGCGCATGATCATGGTGTGCAGCGTTGCTCAGTTGAATGAAATATTCACAAACTTCAGGCATAAGAGTCAAAAGTGCCAGCGGTAGAAAAATATAGCCAGCGATAGTTTATATGGATCACTCTAATGATGGTTTGCCCGTCAACTTTGAACGGGTTTCGATTTCGCCCCCAGCGGTGGGGCACCGCGGGGCTACCGAATAGGTCGTTCATTCATAATGCTCAAGGTGCATTATCAACGAGAATGATGCAAGCCATGAAAAACGGCGGTTTACCGGGTATCTGCGAACAGTGAAGTTTTAAATAGGAAGAAAAAGAGATTGTATGGAAGTACACTCGGCGAAATGGATGCATGCGAAGAGAATAGCAAACCATAAAGCTGATGCAAACCCTGAATGTCGGTTCTGCCGGGGTTCAATAAAATGAATGAGTTATGAAACAAGGAGACATGAAACCAATTTAATGAATATGCATTTTTGAACTTTGGTGAGTGTGGAAGGAACAGAAATCCATATGAAGGTGAGTTTAATTTCGGGATCGGTAACCTGTGCCATTCAGAAATGCGAAAGTACAACTGGAGGGTCCTGGAAAAGTTGAGGATCAATTTCCAGCCGGACACTAATCGAGGGAAAAATGGACTGCTGCAACAGATACTAAGGTGGAAAATCTCCGCATTGACTTGAGTGTTATTATGCTGCTTCACCGACAAATATATATATATATATGTACGTTGACGTATTGAGCCTCCGTGTTATTCCGCGTCAATACTGGTAATGTACAACATTCTATGGGTATGGTTCTTTTGGCGGGGTAAAGGATTTGTGTCTGTCAATCAACCGAGTGTGGCGAGATATGACGGATTTAAGTGCCGACTGGTATATTAGCAAGTTGCGCGTGAACTGCTACTTGTGGTGGCTATGGTGTTGATATCCGCAGGAGAGGTTTCGCGTTAGAAAACACTAGTTAATCTGGTGGGCAATTGGGGGTATTTTCTGTCGTATGGCTTCATTGCAGTCTCAGATGCTATGAAAGGTCCCACTTGGGTTCCCGTCGGTACGATTCATAGTGGCATCTTTGGTTGTCCAGTTTGGAGACTTAGATGGTGGGAGGCGACGAACCCGAAATAAAGGGGGGTTGCAGTCTGGACGTGGTTCCATCTATGGGTGAGGGTAATATATGACGACAACAGTAATGAACTGGTTAGATTTATGTGAATGGGACAAGGGTAAAGTTCATTCAAGCGGTCAGTGGCACCTACTCCACTTTCAGGGTGGAGCAGGCTCGCCGGGGACTGAGCTATAATGCTACAGCCTAGCAGAGTTGCGTCCAACGGTTGAGCCATTTTGTATGCATTCTAAAGTATTATTGGTTCGCAAGTTGGTGTGGCAGTGTTGGGATACTAAGAAAAACCTAGAGCTTTACGGTTAAGAGGATCTAGAAATGGTAACCCTCGATCTAGTTTGCTTACGCAGTCTGCAGTTCAGCACCGAAGCGCTAAGGTGGGTTTGAAGGAACAATACGAGTTAATGGGACTGGTACCCTGCTAGCATAGCACTCTATTTGTTACGGTCTCTTCCGGTATAGTGGTTACTCTATATTGAATGGTTCCTGAGGAGCCCTTAAGTGGAAGAAACTATGATGGTGTCGGCGATGACGCACTAAAGAAAATTTGCCTCGTGCCGAGAAACAGCCGTAAGTTCGTCTATGCTCATACTCGATGTAGCTAGTGTGCAGGAATTTACTCGATCAGGAACATGGATATCCGATATAGTGGTGTTTGCGTGGTAACTATGATGTCTTTCTCGTTGTTAGCATATTGAAAAGCAGGAAAACACCTATGTGGGAACTGGTTTGGAGAGCCGTGAGAGGCGGGAACTGGATGGGGCCAAACTTGCGTCAAGGAAGCGAACTCCGGTGGTCTACATTCAGTGCCCACGGTAGACGGCACTAGGGCCTGCTTCAGTTAGGAAGGCAGCACGATACACATCCATTGACATCCAGCTAGCGCCGCCGCAAGTGTGGTCCACACCTTTTTAAACGTTATTATTATTATTTTTTAGTTTTATCACAGTCGGGTATCTGGCTGTCAGAGAAGGTGAGCTGCTTATAGTGGGTGACCACGGCTCCGAAGCCCCGGCCAAAATATGGACCGCATGTAACAAGCCGCGTTGAGAATAGGTCAACCACACCAGTCAATCCGTAGCAAACGGCATACTGGAGACATGGCTTACATGTGACAAGGCTCGTATGCCTGAAAGACAGAGCAGTGGGGCATTTTTTCCCCCTCTTTTTTATGCCAATCTCTTACTTTTTAAGGCTTCTCTCGTCTCATCGGTGGTCAGCTATGTGCAGGGAGACAATCACAGTCAGGAATGCTCACAGATGTGCCACGGTAACACTTGCCATATCCGTGAAGTCAGATCTCCAATGCGGTTTACATAGGACAGAAAATGCGGATGAAGGTAGAGTTAACCACAGTCTGCGAATATTTGTTGGGGTTCGAGCTCAAGGAAACACCAGTTTGCACAAGGGTGTGGCACTACTTGCAGCCCTAACATCGTGATACCATTATACCTCAGTATGCCATAGGCCGCTATGTTGGCTTGCCGCAATAATGGTATGTGATGGTAAAAAATTGAGACTGTTTTGCCGTCCTAGATTGTGTAAATGAACCGCTGAGTTTCCTAATTGCTGCATTAAAGAGGCCAAGCCTATACGGGTCTAATTGAGACTAGGTTGCTCAAAGCGGCTATTCGATTTATTAGCACCCTATGCCTACATCAAAGGCATGAGCCCTTGAAACATATAGATTGCACATCCGGGTCAGCGTGCTCACCGTTAGGACTAAGCGTATTTCTTGTTTGAAAGTCACCGATGTCGGTGATAATGCCCGAATTCTTTGTGGCAGCTTGTTCCACAATGAAGCGTACTTGTTCATGAAGAAGTTCAACCGAAGTGCAAGCTTCGGCAAAGGGACAGAAACCAAGAACTCGTCGTTACGTAAGAGAAAAGTAGAAAGGGTTCTCACCTGCGGTGCTGAACTACATGATCTATTCTTCAAGATATTATGAAAGAATAGAAGGATATTTTTTATACGGCGTAGCCATAAGGGATCGATTTTCAATCGCTCACAACGTTCCATGTAATTTGAGGGCGAGGAAAAACCCGTTGTACGTTCCTAAATGCCATTCGGTCCCTCTGTCGCTTGTTGGAACAAATGAATAAATCGTATTCCAGAAGAGGTCTGACATGGGACTTAAAGACCTTTAGTTTACTTTCTGGCAAAATAAATGTTTGATGTATGAGCCCGATCGTACGGCGTACTTAAGCCGCTGGTTGGCTGCGTGTCCCGAAAAGTCAAACGTAAGTAAATAGTGTAGACCCAAGTCACTTACCTGAGAGTTATTGGGTATGAATTTGCCGTTTGTACTAAATCTTCCAGTAAGGACGTGACATTTACACGTAATAATATCACTTTTTCGGCGGAGAAACTCATTTTCCAATCATCACTCCAGGAGCTGAGGGCCAGCAGTTCCCTTGTTTTGTCATCTACGTTAGAGACTAACGCCGCCGGCTCAAAAGTGTACACGATTATGATATCATCTGCGAACAGGATGGGAACTCCCCGATGAAAAATGGTAAACATATCGTTAACGTACATTAGGAACAGTAGTGGGCCGAGTACACTACCTTGTATCACACCACTAGTTACGGGACGGGGTTCGGACAAATTTCCGCCTACACTTACAACCTGGCCTCAGGCTGATAAACAGGATGCAAACCAAGCGAGCATCGGGTCCACGATTCCATATGTTTTGATCTTCTGTAGTAACCGGACGTGGGATGCTCGGTCGAACGCCATGGTCATGTCCAAAAAGATCACGATTTCCGATTTAACAATAATGACCAGGTTGAGGAAATCTGTCGCTCATGTGGCACATGATCTGTTTTCAGAAAACCATGCTGACTAGCGTTGATTAGATTATGGTTAAGAAGGAGGCGTGTCAGCCTTTCCTTGATCATTCTTTCCATGATTCTGGACACGACCGGGATGTGGTTCACCGGCCTATTGTTAACTGGATCTAGACGTGGTCCTCTTTTATGCAATGGTTTGATAGTGGAAGTTTTCCATTGAGAAGGGAAAACACTGCACCTCAGTGACAAATTTGAGGTAAGGCTTGCACTGGATTCAGGCACTTTCAGGTAGAGCTCGAGCTATCTCAGTCTTTCCGCAAGCCAATCTTTGTCAGAAGAACTGTTGGTAGCCGATGAACAATAAAACATACATGCCCAACCCTCTGGCCAGCACATGGCTAAGTTGTCTGAAGTAGACATGGTGGTGCCAAAGCAACAGCGGTGGTCAGGCGAAGAAAGGCACCAGGTTTTGCACCTATCGGTTTGGGTACCAGGAAACGCGAAGTCTGACCGTTGGAGGAGACTCCGGCGCCAGATCTTTCCATTCAAAGTCACCTGTATTTTGACTCGCAGAACATCGAAAACATCAACCTCAGCTAGGCTGGTGCACGCGAGAGTACTATATGACCTCATTCCATAGGCCACCTCAGTGAATGAGACATCTAACTGGTTGTGGCTCATAAGACACCTGCCAAGACTTACTTACGGCGTCCACTCGAAGAGAGCCTCGGTCTACGCAGTAGTTTGCGATGAGGACTTCTTGTTGCAGACCTATCTCACTCCATGAAAGACATCTTAATACCCTCGAAGTGCGACTCAAGATATCGCCGCGTGATATTGGGTAGCCTCCCGTTGTCCAAGGATCTATTTTTCAGCCCACAGGAAATACAAGACGCATAATGCCGTCACTTCCATAATATTAACCATAACGGCATACTTCCCGAATGGGTCCATGGGCAAGCATGAATGCATGACCAGTGGATACAGCAGTAATCACTAATTGAATAAGTTTTTATCACTCAAAATCTACATAAATTGTTAAATGTCATTCGGCAACGGTGTCGAGCGGCGCTAAAATGCGCCAAAACGACGGGGGTTTGCCCCTCTAATGCCGCACTCGCCAATAGCATGGGGAAAAAAGGATAGAACATTTGAAATATACAGTTGAGCGGAAAAATAAAAATGCCGTAGAAAAACAAAACTGGACAGCATCGAAGACCGAGTTCGGTTGCAAATTTTGCGAGAGACCAAAATGGGTGAATTACATGCAACGGAAGGACAAAGGTACACCATCTGAGCTAGGATCTGAAGAGACGAGGGAGGCTGAAGTGTCGGCAAGTGCCAGGAAAGCCCACTGAAAACGTAGTGTCACGGAATCGCTAGTGTGGGGCCTGAGAGAAGGCGGAACATAAAGTCCGAGACATATACCTAATTGTTTTAGGAAGCTTTGGAGGTGGAGCCCGTACCGTCATCATTGGGCAAAAATACTTCACTCTAGCTAGTCAGGATTTGCCTCCAGGAGATTGGTTGTAACTCTCGTTATCTCGATTGGAAGGCGTATTATTAAGTACTGAGAAAATAGCCAAGTGGAGGACTCTTATTTAGAAAATTGAGGAAAACGGTCAAATGTGGTGACCTAGTCGGAGGTGATCATGTGCGTATCGACGTGCGATGCTTGCCGCAGTATCAATAGTCAGCTTGATCGATAATAATGTTGACTTATCTCAATAAGCTCCACATATAGTGCAATGCTAAACCAAATGACGCCAGTTGCAGAAGAATCAGATTTTACCTGATCAGTACGTAAAACGCGCACTTGATAAGGTGAGGGAAAAAAGTTTGAAACAGATAAAACATTGCTGCTTCCGGCATTGTTGAACTCAGGGCCACTCCGTCGAACTGGCAGAGACCAGGTCAATCTGGCTGAAATGACAGTACAAGCACAAATGGATTGAAAGTGAATGAAACGAATGGGGAATCGCACGAAATCGGTGAATATTAAGTTCGCCTCTCTAAATAGGAGATTTATCTCAGAGCTTATAGAAAAAAATGAAGAATTCAGATGTGTTAAGTAGATCTGGATCGACAGCAAAACGACGAACAGGGGCAAAACTACGGTTAAGTGACCATTTGGTAAACGTGGTGTCGAAATTTGGTTTTCAGAAATCACCGGGGTCAAAAACATAGGTGACTGCAACAACAGCACACCTGAGTAGCTTCCAAGGGTAATGGCCCAGTGGCAGGAGAATGACTGCAGACTGACGGGTCTTTTGGAAGGCGGGTCGTATGATAACGGCGGACCTTCAGTGCCGCAAGGCTAGTAGATCGGAGAAAACTGCGAGGAACTAGAAGCCAAAAATGAAAAAAATAATCTGCTAACAAGTGTGGTGTAAGAATTTGATGGTGGATAATAACGGAACCAAATATATAACAAGTGGAAAGTACTTCAAGAAAAAGATCTTCATTGCCACGATAAAAATAGTGGTTGGGGGAACAGGTAAGCTTAGACTTGTTGATTACTCCGTTGCAGGTGGATCTTGGGATACCAACCAAAAAAGGCTCGATGATAGATCTAAGTAGCATGCACAGCTGCAGCCGTAACCTAAGCAAAATGCTTAGGAAAGTGATGAAAAAGTGGACGACTATCCGTTAATGATGATTTTCTGATGCGAGCCATCTAGCTTCGACGAAACAAAGAGCAGCTCTACAAAAGCAACATAAATATATGTACATAGAGGCATCTGATGCCTTCGAGACCTGCATGGTGGAACGCAAGACATTTATGCAACGACCGGTAGTGGAAAATCCACCAAAAACCACTGCAGTTCCATGTTTCCTTAACATCACTCACTTACTTACACTATGGACTTGCCTTATGCACTGCTCGTTTTTACAGACTAAAGCGTGTTTTGTTTGCGCCCAGCACGCTGCTCTGTCATACCCTCGTTCTGGACCTGCGTGACGTGGTGCTCCTTCCTCGCACGCCGCAATCCGGTTCTCGTTTTTTGAGTCCTTGTGATTGCGTGACTGAGGCTTGTATCTGTTTCGTGTCATTGTTCATTTGGTAATCTAGTATCGTAGAATTTCACGGATATTCGCTTTCTGATTTTGGGACCCATTGCGAATTTGGTTACGCATTGTTTAAAGGTGTCTTACAATACTCAAATCATCAATATGGAACAGAAAAATACGCAGCATGCCAAGGAGAGGATCGAAGCAACTGACATCCGGGCAGGAAGTAATGTGGCAAGTCACTGGGGAGGTTTGAAGTACTTTTGACTTTTCGGTTATGCTAGTTCATCTAGTCCTATCAGTGCTATCTCATGTATTACTGCGGGCAATATGGATTGTAGGAATGTCGACCTATTTAAGCTAAGAATATTAGACCCACAACAACTGTTATCAGCTAGACAACAGACTGAGTAAGCAGAAGAGAATTATAGACAGAACTTGCGTAAGCAGAGGGTCAGCGACTACGAACTATCCGATAGGTCAGGACAAATTAAAATGGGAAACGCTGCGCTGGTCGCCGAATACAAAAACGTCAACGCCACCAACGATCGATCTGCCAAGAGAAGATCTGACAGTTTTCGACTAACGATCTGAACAATACGGCCAGTTCGTCAGGCGGTCTGAAACTTTCGTTGAAAACAAAATAACCGACCTTGTGCAAAGGCTGCTTTACTTTACTCATTACTGTCGAGGTTGAGAAAGAGAAGCCATCAATGGGTGAAAGGTGCTGGACCCGAAACAGGGCTACACTAGAGCATGTAAGGTTTTGAGTGACTTATTCGGCCAGCCATTCAAGATAGCCAGTAGCTTAGTAGACAGCGTGATGCTGGAGGCAAAAAGAACCAAGGGCAATGTCTAAACAACGACCGACCTAATGATCAAAATGCAGAACTGTTCAATAGCCCTCGATCATTTAGGTTACAGGACTGACTGCGATGCAATGCACACTTTGGAAGGCATAGTCCATCACCTCTCTTTCGAACTGCAGGGTCGGTGGGTCGAGGAGGTGGAACGTACAATCCGAGGCCACCGTGAGGCTAACTTCGAGGACTTGACCAGATACCTGGACGGGAAAACCAAGATAGTCGACAGTAGATTTGGCCGACCTATCCGGGGCAGTTCCGAGTAAACAAATCTATCACTAGCCAGTCTCAAACCACTGTAAGGAAACATCCGGAATGCCAGCCTTGGACCAATTCACACGCCATTTCACGAGAGGCTAAAGCGCATCCAATTTGCAGGTCCTGTGACGCTAGTCTTGGGCTACGAGAATGCCTCAAGTTCATCAGCTCCAAGAGAGACGGACGTTGGGGGATGGGGGGGGGTCGACCGCTTTTATGTCTCAACACCACACACCGGGCGGCAGCTTGTCGAACAAAGACCAAATGTGGTCACGAAGGTTGCGCGGGCAGACACCATCGATTGTTACTCCAGGTGAGAGGAGCTACACCAGGGACGAACACCAAGCCCAGTTTGATTTGTTCAGCCTCGCGGTCTACCAGTAAACTAGTACATTTAAAAGTAGTTGCCTTAGGGGTGATGACCCTAAGCCGGGTGGTCAAAGTGTTGGCTTTCGTTGAAAGTGGATCGGAGGCTACTCTGGTGAAGGAAAAGTTTGCCGACAAACATGGGCTCGCTAAAAGAGTGACGTCGTTAGCAGTGAGCACAGTAGGAGGAACCCAGGTATGACTGCCGGCCGGTTGAGGTTACAGCTCATCTCCTTAGACACTAACGGGCAAATCGAGACAACGGAGGCACTTACATCAGCTAATCTGTCCATGCGAGCACCAAGGTCGGTGAAAGCAATCTTGACTAGTTGGCCCCACCTGCGGGATGTAACCGCGGTAGAACGGGGGGACGACGAAGTGGACCTCCTCATCGGCTGCGACGTGCCAGAGGCATATTAGGTACTTGGTCAGAGGGCGGGCAACGGCCAAGCACCTTATGCCGTACAAATAGCTCTGGGATGGACAATATATGCTCAACTAAGGGGAAGCGGTTCCATATAGAGCACAAATGGCAGCGGCTGTATGAGAAGGAGTTTCAGGAGATCGGAGACGGATGAATATAGTCGTTTCAAGAGGACCACTTCGCTCTAAAAACAGTGCAGCAAGGAACCGGAGGCCTTCAAAAGCAGTTCAGGGTTCCCCCTCCATGGCGCACACCAACTGACTTTTGGGTTGATAACAGAGACTAAGCTCCGCAAAGACTACTTCAGCTGATAGCTTCCTTAAAACCTGTCGCCCTGTTAATCCCTCCTCGTGCCCCATGCCATGATGCACCAACCGCACCCTCACCCATGCCCAATCCGCATATTAGAACTTGCCGCTCCAAACTTCGCATCCCTTACAGTTGTATTTATTATCTAATCACCACCACCATATCTTCCTCACTTGGCCCCGCGATTCCTCTGCGGTTCTTTCCAGTGTCCTGATTAATATCCACCTGTTCAATTGTCTGCCGGCACTCAGCTCTCCAGTTCCATTGCCCCAATTCCTTTGCGCGTTCGTTTTTTTTGTGGATCTATTTTTCAGCCCACAGGAAATACAAGACGCATAATGCCGTCACTTCCATAATATTAACCATAACGGCATACTTCCCGAATGGGTCCATGGGCAAGCATGAATGCATGACCAGTGGATACAGCAGTAATCACTAATTGAATAAGTTTTTATCACTCAAAATCTACATAAATTGTTAAATGTCATTCGGCAACGGTGTCGAGCGGCGCTAAAATGCGCCAAAACGACGGGGGTTTGCCCCTCTAATGCCGCACTCGCCAATAGCATGGGGAAAAAAGGATAGAACATTTGAAATATACAGTTGAGCGGAAAAATAAAAATGCCGTAGAAAAACAAAACTGGACAGCATCGAAGACCGAGTTCGGTTGCAAATTTTGCGAGAGACCAAAATGGGTGAATTACATGCAACGGAAGGACAAAGGTACACCATCTGAGCTAGGATCTGAAGAGACGAGGGAGGCTGAAGTGTCGGCAAGTGCCAGGAAAGCCCACTGAAAACGTAGTGTCACGGAATCGCTAGTGTGGGGCCTGAGAGAAGGCGGAACATAAAGTCCGAGACATATACCTAATTGTTTTAGGAAGCTTTGGAGGTGGAGCCCGTACCGTCATCATTGGGCAAAAATACTTCACTCTAGCTAGTCAGGATTTGCCTCCAGGAGATTGGTTGTAACTCTCGTTATCTCGATTGGAAGGCGTATTATTAAGTACTGAGAAAATAGCCAAGTGGAGGACTCTTATTTAGAAAATTGAGGAAAACGGTCAAATGTGGTGACCTAGTCGGAGGTGATCATGTGCGTATCGACGTGCGATGCTTGCCGCAGTATCAATAGTCAGCTTGATCGATAATAATGTTGACTTATCTCAATAAGCTCCACATATAGTGCAATGCTAAACCAAATGACGCCAGTTGCAGAAGAATCAGATTTTACCTGATCAGTACGTAAAACGCGCACTTGATAAGGTGAGGGAAAAAAGTTTGAAACAGATAAAACATTGCTGCTTCCGGCATTGTTGAACTCAGGGCCACTCCGTCGAACTGGCAGAGACCAGGTCAATCTGGCTGAAATGACAGTACAAGCACAAATGGATTGAAAGTGAATGAAACGAATGGGGAATCGCACGAAATCGGTGAATATTAAGTTCGCCTCTCTAAATAGGAGATTTATCTCAGAGCTTATAGAAAAAAATGAAGAATTCAGATGTGTTAAGTAGATCTGGATCGACAGCAAAACGACGAACAGGGGCAAAACTACGGTTAAGTGACCATTTGGTAAACGTGGTGTCGAAATTTGGTTTTCAGAAATCACCGGGGTCAAAAACATAGGTGACTGCAACAACAGCACACCTGAGTAGCTTCCAAGGGTAATGGCCCAGTGGCAGGAGAATGACTGCAGACTGACGGGTCTTTTGGAAGGCGGGTCGTATGATAACGGCGGACCTTCAGTGCCGCAAGGCTAGTAGATCGGAGAAAACTGCGAGGAACTAGAAGCCAAAAATGAAAAAAATAATCTGCTAACAAGTGTGGTGTAAGAATTTGATGGTGGATAATAACGGAACCAAATATATAACAAGTGGAAAGTACTTCAAGAAAAAGATCTTCATTGCCACGATAAAAATAGTGGTTGGGGGAACAGGTAAGCTTAGACTTGTTGATTACTCCGTTGCAGGTGGATCTTGGGATACCAACCAAAAAAGGCTCGATGATAGATCTAAGTAGCATGCACAGCTGCAGCCGTAACCTAAGCAAAATGCTTAGGAAAGTGATGAAAAAGTGGACGACTATCCGTTAATGATGATTTTCTGATGCGAGCCATCTAGCTTCGACGAAACAAAGAGCAGCTCTACAAAAGCAACATAAATATATGTACATAGAGGCATCTGATGCCTTCGAGACCTGCATGGTGGAACGCAAGACATTTATGCAACGACCGGTAGTGGAAAATCCACCAAAAACCACTGCAGTTCCATGTTTCCTTAACATCACTCACTTACTTACACTATGGACTTGCCTTATGCACTGCTCGTTTTTACAGACTAAAGCGTGTTTTGTTTGCGCCCAGCACGCTGCTCTGTCATACCCTCGTTCTGGACCTGCGTGACGTGGTGCTCCTTCCTCGCACGCCGCAATCCGGTTCTCGTTTTTTGAGTCCTTGTGATTGCGTGACTGAGGCTTGTATCTGTTTCGTGTCATTGTTCATTTGGTAATCTAGTATCGTAGAATTTCACGGATATTCGCTTTCTGATTTTGGGACCCATTGCGAATTTGGTTACGCATTGTTTAAAGGTGTCTTACAATACTCAAATCATCAATATGGAACAGAAAAATACGCAGCATGCCAAGGAGAGGATCGAAGCAACTGACATCCGGGCAGGAAGTAATGTGGCAAGTCACTGGGGAGGTTTGAAGTACTTTTGACTTTTCGGTTATGCTAGTTCATCTAGTCCTATCAGTGCTATCTCATGTATTACTGCGGGCAATATGGATTGTAGGAATGTCGACCTATTTAAGCTAAGAATATTAGACCCACAACAACTGTTATCAGCTAGACAACAGACTGAGTAAGCAGAAGAGAATTATAGACAGAACTTGCGTAAGCAGAGGGTCAGCGACTACGAACTATCCGATAGGTCAGGACAAATTAAAATGGGAAACGCTGCGCTGGTCGCCGAATACAAAAACGTCAACGCCACCAACGATCGATCTGCCAAGAGAAGATCTGACAGTTTTCGACTAACGATCTGAACAATACGGCCAGTTCGTCAGGCGGTCTGAAACTTTCGTTGAAAACAAAATAACCGACCTTGTGCAAAGGCTGCTTTACTTTACTCATTACTGTCGAGGTTGAGAAAGAGAAGCCATCAATGGGTGAAAGGTGCTGGACCCGAAACAGGGCTACACTAGAGCATGTAAGGTTTTGAGTGACTTATTCGGCCAGCCATTCAAGATAGCCAGTAGCTTAGTAGACAGCGTGATGCTGGAGGCAAAAAGAACCAAGGGCAATGTCTAAACAACGACCGACCTAATGATCAAAATGCAGAACTGTTCAATAGCCCTCGATCATTTAGGTTACAGGACTGACTGCGATGCAATGCACACTTTGGAAGGCATAGTCCATCACCTCTCTTTCGAACTGCAGGGTCGGTGGGTCGAGGAGGTGGAACGTACAATCCGAGGCCACCGTGAGGCTAACTTCGAGGACTTGACCAGATACCTGGACGGGAAAACCAAGATAGTCGACAGTAGATTTGGCCGACCTATCCGGGGCAGTTCCGAGTAAACAAATCTATCACTAGCCAGTCTCAAACCACTGTAAGGAAACATCCGGAATGCCAGCCTTGGACCAATTCACACGCCATTTCACGAGAGGCTAAAGCGCATCCAATTTGCAGGTCCTGTGACGCTAGTCTTGGGCTACGAGAATGCCTCAAGTTCATCAGCTCCAAGAGAGACGGACGTTGGGGGATGGGGGGGGGTCGACCGCTTTTATGTCTCAACACCACACACCGGGCGGCAGCTTGTCGAACAAAGACCAAATGTGGTCACGAAGGTTGCGCGGGCAGACACCATCGATTGTTACTCCAGGTGAGAGGAGCTACACCAGGGACGAACACCAAGCCCAGTTTGATTTGTTCAGCCTCGCGGTCTACCAGTAAACTAGTACATTTAAAAGTAGTTGCCTTAGGGGTGATGACCCTAAGCCGGGTGGTCAAAGTGTTGGCTTTCGTTGAAAGTGGATCGGAGGCTACTCTGGTGAAGGAAAAGTTTGCCGACAAACATGGGCTCGCTAAAAGAGTGACGTCGTTAGCAGTGAGCACAGTAGGAGGAACCCAGGTATGACTGCCGGCCGGTTGAGGTTACAGCTCATCTCCTTAGACACTAACGGGCAAATCGAGACAACGGAGGCACTTACATCAGCTAATCTGTCCATGCGAGCACCAAGGTCGGTGAAAGCAATCTTGACTAGTTGGCCCCACCTGCGGGATGTAACCGCGGTAGAACGGGGGGACGACGAAGTGGACCTCCTCATCGGCTGCGACGTGCCAGAGGCATATTAGGTACTTGGTCAGAGGGCGGGCAACGGCCAAGCACCTTATGCCGTACAAATAGCTCTGGGATGGACAATATATGCTCAACTAAGGGGAAGCGGTTCCATATAGAGCACAAATGGCAGCGGCTGTATGAGAAGGAGTTTCAGGAGATCGGAGACGGATGAATATAGTCGTTTCAAGAGGACCACTTCGCTCTAAAAACAGTGCAGCAAGGAACCGGAGGCCTTCAAAAGCAGTTCAGGGTTCCCCCTCCATGGCGCACACCAACTGACTTTTGGGTTGATAACAGAGACTAAGCTCCGCAAAGACTACTTCAGCTGATAGCTTCCTTAAAACCTGTCGCCCTGTTAATCCCTCCTCGTGCCCCATGCCATGATGCACCAACCGCACCCTCACCCATGCCCAATCCGCATATTAGAACTTGCCGCTCCAAACTTCGCATCCCTTACAGTTGTATTTATTATCTAATCACCACCACCATATCTTCCTCACTTGGCCCCGCGATTCCTCTGCGGTTCTTTCCAGTGTCCTGATTAATATCCACCTGTTCAATTGTCTGCCGGCACTCAGCTCTCCAGTTCCATTGCCCCAATTCCTTTGCGCGTTCGTTTTTTTTGTGGCCTTTTTGCTCTATTACTGGTCCACTTATCTCAGGGCTTCCCGATTCCTTGTCCGCCTCCTTCGTGTTTCATCTGCAGTAAAATGATCTGATTGGTGATTTCTTACCTGTGTCTCCTCGGTCGTTGCTTTCATCCCTTGATCCGTTTATTGCTCGCTACAGGCATTTTTCTGTACCTTCCAGTGTGGTCCGCTTTTCCATGTTCCACCATTGTAATGACAATGTTACGTCGTGACGTTTTTTTTACAGTTCCAAATTGTTTGACCTGTCACTACCCGATTCCTCTGGTTCGTCACTACATCTCGCACCTGCATTGATCAAATAATTAGACCCATTCTTACCTGTTTTCCTTGATCCTGTCTTTCATCTTCACTCTTCCATGAACTGCTCCTAACAGTCTTCATCACTTCTGTGCTTCCACATTCTATTTTTCTCTCCGTTGGGCTGCCACGTGCACTTGTCATGAAGTTAATCCACCACGAAATTCCAAAGTTAATCCTACGACAAATTGATCTAACCTTACCTACTCCTCCTATTGACTGATAATTTCTTTCTAGGACCCCGTTGTTATTGCTCCTGCTTCTCTTTAACCTATACATATACATACAATTAATCTATATATATATATAAACTTACGCATATATATCTATGTGCATGCGCTCTGCATCTTGCAGTTCCTCACCTGCCATTTCTCTTGCTATCATCCCAACGACCGTCATCATAGGCATCCATCAACTCTACATCTGTGCCTCACATCTACCGTATCCAATCCTTCTAAATCGTTTTTGTCATCTGATCATCCCTCTACGTCCTGCATTGCTCGCTGCCTGTTTTACGGTGAGTTTTGTGTCCTGTCCGCCGACAATTCACTGCAAAGTACCAATGCTTCATTGTCATCTAATCCACTGCAATGCACCTCACCTTTTTCTCCATCGTTCCTCGCTACTGCAATTCTTTATACCGATTTCCAGCTTTTCTCATGTTTACCAGTCTGCCTCCATATGTAATTGCCCGGGACCAGCCAATCAGTCCACCTGACCTTGAATTTCAAATTCACCGGGCGTCCATTCAAATCCGCTCTTGAGCTCATTTAAACTATACACAATCTCTATGGTGTGCATACGTTTATACTATTTTCATCCTACCTTATTCACCCTTCTGAGCCTTTTTACCCAACATTTTAATGAGAGTCTCCATATTTCCATGAATTATATCTGTCCATTCCATCACCTGTATCTACATGATCATGCACATGGCATGCTTCGGGCGCTTCCGAAATAAACCATTATTATTATTATTATTATTATTATTATTATTATTATTATTATGCTTCGCTCGAGACCGGGATCTATGGGACCGATATGCAGAAATAATGAGGCGAAACAAACCTCTCGGCTGCGTTGAAAGGGTGCCTGTTGTCACTGGCTACCGGAAGGGGATCTGGCACCCACCTTACCACCCGGTTATCAACCCCAAGAAACCCGAAAACTACGGGTGGTGTTTGACTGTTCAGCCAGGTTCCAGGGCAAATCGTTAAAGGATCGCCCACTACAAGGGCCTGGCTGGACCACACTACGAAGCAAAGTTTTGTGCCTTTTCAGAGCGGGTAGAGTGGACTTGTCCGCCGATATCAGGGAAATTTTCCACCAGGTGAAAATACCGGTAGAAGAACGAGATGTGTTGTTTTTCCTGTGGTGGTAAGGGAAAAACCGGGGCAACGCAATGATAAAAAATAGGATGACCTTCCACCCCTTCGGAGCCATATAATCACCGTTTTATGCGAACTACTCCCCTTGGGAATCAGCGAACGAACATGGAGATTTGGTCCACCCGTTGGTGGTAGATAGCGTCAGCAGCAACATCTGCGTCAACGGCTACCCTGGGTCCTTCGATTATGTCGGCTCGGCTCCAGCGCAGTTCAGGGGCCCAACAAGATTGCTAGAAGAGGGTGGCTTCCATCTAACAAAATGGATGCCAAAAGCTCCAGAATCGCTCGAAGTCGCCCCGTACCACGAAAGGGACGAAAGGGTTAGAGGTTTGGACAGCTCTCCACTCCCTTCCAAAAGCACACTAGGGGTACCATAGAACGCGGAGAAGGAAGACTTTGTTTTCCAGCAAAACGTTTCCGAGCTTCCAGTAACCCTTAGTGACATAATTCCTGCTATCTCTAGGTTGTTTGATCTTCTGGGTCTCTCCCCCCTGGTTGTTACCTGGAAAGATAGTGCTACAGCGGCCCTGCAGTAAGAAAGTCGATTGGGACCAGCCACTGGACCAAGAAGACCAGCTGGACTGGGAGGAATTTTTGAACATCTTAAAGAAAGCAGGGGAAATTAGGATTCCGCGACTTTTGACCCCTGGTCATGAAACATGGATGGGAGAACTACATGCCTCTGCTGATGCATTCGAAGTCGGTTACGGGGTCCTGACGTACGGACGATGGTGCACAGGAGATGGACAATATCCTACGAGGATCCCGTTCGCCAAAGCCCGCGTTGTCCCAATGAAGATGGTTTTGATCTTGAGCCTTGAACTCAGCGCAGCCGTGTTAGCAGTCGGGGCGGTACAAGCGGTAAAGAGTTGCTTTGACTTCTGCATTTGGTCGGCTAGTTTCTAGACGGACTCGGCCATAGTACTGTACTACATTACCAACTTCAGGAGCCGGTTTAGTGCTTTCGTTGCTAACCAGCCCACGATCATCCACAACAAATCGGCTATGAACCAGTGTATTAAGGTCAGGTCTGGTGGCAACCCAACCGACCTATGCTCCCGGGGTGCGACCAACTTCCTGCAACTGGACACTTGGGAGGGAGGACCAAAATTCCTGCAAAAGCCCAAACAGGACTGGCCCGTGTACGAACTAAAACCCCCTCTGGAATTGGAACTGGAGATCAAAGGCATGGTGATAAAGGCCACAGTCGTCGGAGCGTCATTCATTTTGTCACGACTGATCAGGTTTTCTTCCAGGATGAAGACAATTCTTTCATTCGTTTGGTTGGCTAGGTTCGAGATACATTTGCTAGTCATGAAAGGGGCTCGCCTCTTCAGCCGGATACGAGTGGGTCCGATAAGTCACGATGAACTACGAGCCGCAGTACACGATATATTCAAAATGATACAACTGGAGGCTCTCATTTGGGAACTCGAGAGGGCAGAAGAAGTGAGACCAATCAACAAAGGAATAAAATTTCCGAGAGGTGACTTGAAGCACTTTAACCCTAGGCTCATTAACGGACTACTGCTGGTAGATGGTAGGCTGACCAACTCCCACCCGGGCTTTGGCACGAAATACCCCGTATTGCTGCCGGCTCGACAACCCGTGATAGAGCTGATGATCCCATACATTCTTGCCGTGGGGGGACACGCCGGGGCAAGTCATGTGAAGAGCGTAATCCGAAAGCGTCTTTTGTTGCTGAGAGGAAGAGCGACTATGAAACGCGTAATCCGACGTTGTGTGCAATGTAGGAGACACAATGCCACGGCGGGCAAACAACACATGGCCCCGCTACCAGATGCAGAGTAATTTCGGGCTGGTGGACGTTCAGCAACACTGGGTTTGACTATTTCGGTCCCTCGTGAATCAAGTGTGGACAGACGTTGAAAAAACGATGCGGGTTTATCTTGACGTGCACGAGGTCACGTGCGGTACTTTTAGAAGTTGAGCCTTCAGTGACAACCGACTCATTCTCACGGGCTTTTCAGCTCTTTATCAGCCGAAGGGGCGTACCGGCAGATATATACTTCGACATTGGGTCGAACTTCGCGGACGATCACCGAGTACTGTAGCTCTGGCACAGAAACCTGGACAGGGACGAACTGCAGAACCGAACCGTGGCCTACGGTATGCGATGGCACTTCAATCCACTCAGGCCAGTCATCACGGTGGCGTATGGGAACTCTTGATCCGGTCCACCAGGGGAATGTTACCGTCGATCATTGAGCGACAGCTTCCCGACGAGGAAACGCTGAACACCTTCATGACTGACGTTGGAAGAATTCTAAATAACCGCCCACTGGTTCAAGTAACCAACGACGACCACACCCGAACGACCTATTGACTTTAAGATCGAACGAAGGTTTCCAAGGACCGATAAACCTTCGTGACTGGGAGCAGGCCAACTATCTTGCCAAGGTTTTTTAGGGGCGATGACTTCGGGAGTACCTACAAGCTCTTCAGACTCGACCAAAGTGGCTTGTGAAAACAAGACCATTCAAGGTTGGGGATGAAGTGATGATCGAGGACGGACACGCGCATTTCGGCACCTGGCCTTTGGGCGTGGTTATGGAAACCATCGAAAGCTCCGACGAACTGATAAGAACTGTGGGGTGAAGACCTTCCACGGAATGCCAATCCGTGGCGTACGCAGTATCAGCCTCCTCGAGAGTAAAGACGGAGAAGCCGATAACACGGAAACCCAGTATACTATCCCTCATTTGTCTTCGAGTTGGGTAAAAGAACCTGCATGTGTGGGTACATTTACGACATACTGACATAATGAACTAACATACACCCTGACAGACATACGCGTACACGTTGATACTTCATGACCTCCATCAAAATACGCCGCAGGTCTGATTGCTCCCAGTTGATCACTGACATTATGGAAAATATCTTGCGTAAGCGATGGTCGCTACTACTTGCCCAGGTACCATAGTGCGACCTCACCCATGACAAACAAACACACCCACACACATCCAAAACACACGCGGCTGAGGGACTACGGCTCACCCAAGGACAGCACCTTTGTTTCTCCTTCGCGCCCGCCATCAATCTGCCATTTTCATGGAAGACGTAGAGTAACCGCGAGTCGGAGTGGCCACCGGATCAAGTGCGATCGTGAGTAGAGCGTAAACGACGAGGTATTAGGCACGCCCACTAACAGCAGGTAGTTAGGACGAACCAGTAAGCTTATGCCAAACTTTTGACTCTGTTAAGATTCAGGAGGATCTTGGTGGGCGGTGTAACGACCGGCCGTAAAAATCCACCAAAAACCACTGCAGTTCCATGTTTCCTTAACATCACTCACTTACTTACACTATGGACTTGCCTTATGCACTGCTCGTTTTTACAGACTAAAGCGTGTTTTGTTTGCGCCCAGCACGCTGCTCTGTCATACCCTCGTTCTGGACCTGCGTGACGTGGTGCTCCTTCCTCGCACGCCGCAATCCGGTTCTCGTTTTTTGAGTCCTTGTGATTGCGTGACTGAGGCTTGTATCTGTTTCGTGTCATTGTTCATTTGGTAATCTAGTATCGTAGAATTTCACGGATATTCGCTTTCTGATTTTGGGACCTATTGCGAATTTGGTTACACGTTGTTCAAATTTGTCTTACAACTTATTCGGACGAACAAATGCACATATAAATGGATCTTAAACCTACCTCAAGTCAATTAGTGCTGCAGTAAATTGGGAGAACACTCCACGGAGGCGTTGTTTATAATTACAGGATGGAAGTGAAAAGCGGAAATTGATGCAACAATGGGTGATGAGATTTATTCTAGGGAGTGGAATTGATTAATGATGGGCTCGTGAGTAGACAAGTCTGCACCCTCCGGGGGAGAAAACTATGGAGGAAAAGGTATGTACGTCTATCAGTACTTCAATATCTGATCATTACACATTGAGCAAGAACAGATTAAGGGCAGAATAATTGATAGCCTAGGACAAAGTAATATGTGTTGCCGGGCGTGAAAACTGGCAAGTTATAGGGTTATGTTATGGGTAAACCCAATGAAAAATCGATGAGAATTATAGGAGACAATGCGCAAAGGAGTTTTACAGCATTTTGAGCGGAGAGAAGGGATTCTGCAATGCTCATCCGGTTCTATCGTGCGGGTCCGGCTGTACGCCGGAAGCCCAGACTGGAAACCGATTTTAGGGGCAGAGAATCTACCGGTGAGTCCGGTTGTGAATGACGCGTAGCCCAACTAACAAGTCCCAAAGTCAGAACAAGGTTGACTCGCTGAATCCACGGCGCTGAATTAACAAATTATACGCATAAATGTATGTACAAACCCTGAGCTGCACAGACGAAAGTTTTGCAAGGAAGACCAGAGTTCAGTTAATTGTGCCGTTAGGTACCACTGTCAGGGCAGTCCAAGTTCGAATCAAAATACGCCGCCGCACATGAGTCAAATAAAAACAAATGTTCCGGTGCGGTTGTTGATGTATGCTGTACTTGTTACAAGGTCAATAGGATAAGCAGCGTTGTCTCAGCAGTGCAAGTATGTGACAAGGGCTGGAGAGGATTTCCACGCATGCGCGTTACAGGGAATGCAATCTGCCGAACTTTGGTGTAGAATTCCTGCAGGACGAACGTGTGCCGGCCAAGTTGGTGAATCTCACAGATTCCTGCTCCGCTGGAATTGATGCGATTAAAAAGCGATGATTCTTTGACGGTCAAATAAAATAATTGGTGAGATCGTGTATTCAAGAATAAAATGTCCAAATTGCGAAGGATCCCGGAGAGTAAGGCCAGTGGAAACACTGTCGTGTAGCTGGCCTGTAAAGAGCCGTTTGTCAGGCGTAGGAACTATGATAGTGGCCCAAATTGTGCCCAGAGCACCAGGACAGCTCAGAAAGTCATACAGGCGTAGACGATTTGTTGGAAATAAAAAAATGAAGTTAAAGCCCTTCGGATGGTTCCCAGTTGAGTGTCAGTGGCAAAAACAAAGAAATACATAATCTATACAATGGAACATTTAGACTCTTTCGTAGAAGTCAACGAATGTAAAATACTGTAACAGATTTAGTGCCAGTATCTAGATCAATGCCATAAGCTGAGAAATAACAATGTATTGACCATAAAAGAGGCCTATAGGTGCGGAAAAACAACTGTCTGTGCTGTCTAGTAAACAATTTTTGGCAGTGTTAGCGTCTCCTGCAGGAGAAAATGAAACCGTGCGGAAGACCTGCATGCTCTCTCAGAGGATGAAGCCGCTGGTGACAGAAGGATTCCACTTATCCGGCTGATGCTGAATGAAGCACTGAAGGAGGAACAAATTCTAGAATTTAGTTAGGGAAACACTTGCCAACAGGCCTTGGTGTACACTCGGGTCGAATGCTAATATGACCAACTTTTACGTGTAGAATAGAAAGAAAACCATATTGATTACAATGGTTTGCTCACAATAACAGGGGTTGAAATCCCGTATTCTGAAATGGGGTAACACGAGAGGACGGTCTTTGCGGTAGGGTAAAATATGGTGACGAAGGTAAACTTTTCCGCAGGAGAAACTAAAATGGTATGGTGAACTGGAAAACTATGCTAAAAAATGTCCCCGCCGATCAAAACATTGCCGCATTTTAGGTTTAGTCCGTACCTGGTTTCTAACTGGAAAACGAAAGGGGTGTTGACTTAGATGAAGAGAGGACGAGTGGATTCAGTTGGTGTGTTTTTCGGTGGGGCCTTCCATTAGGGCAATTTGAGACGAGGTCCCAACCGTGACAAAGGTAGCGCAATAGACAGAGGTATCAGAATTGTTTCATGAAAAAAGGGACCTAGATAGCCAAGTAATTGATAATGTCAATTATCGAAGACGGCTTAAAAGAAGTCATCGAGCGAATCGGCACGTGCTAGTGGACATAGTTGGAGATTCAATGATGGGTTGCCATTTATTGCCTCCTTCAAACAAATGACATGTAGGAAGGTAGCTTTTCAGATTGATTACGTTAGGAACGGTATGACATGCTTTTACCGCTCTTTCTTAGGAAGGCGGATCGGACAAATGGCATATATAAACAGGGAGTTTACTTCATACTTTACTACGCTGATTGAGGGGGCAATATACCTGGCACCTAGAGGAAAGAGCGGTACAGGTAAATATGAAATGTTTTCTCAGGCAGCACGGGACGCGGTTTAAAAAAAATGGCCTAATAGTAAAGCAAACTTGCTTGTACACCACCTCGTAGAACAGAACCTCAATAAGCTTTAGAGTGCCATGCCATGAAGGCTCAAGTTTGAATAGTTCGGCCGTTACCGATGGAGTAGATGTCAATTTAATCCAAAAAGTATTTGGTGAAGGAAAGTGTGACGTTTGCTTCTGCAATCGATAGTGTCTTCGTCATGTTAGAGTCAGGCCACGGCAAGTTTTTTCGTGGATTTCGCCAACTTTTCATTATAATTATTCTAGGAATATTTCTTTTGAAACCTATATAAAAATTTTCACCATCGCCATATTTGTGAAATCCTCCAATTATCCAAGCTACTAGTCTACCATAGTTCGTGTAAGCTACCCACGATCAAGAAATATACTAATATTGTTATTAATAGATATAATAGCCTTCCCTTGGGTTGTCTATCCGTTAGCCAACATCACAGATCATATCGCTTACCAAAAAAATTCTGGAAAAAGAAATGGCAAGGTCAACGAGCGAACGGTCTCAACCAATGGCTTCTCGCTCGACAGTAATTCAGAAGCCCAATCGACCTGAACAAAATATGCCTCTAATACAATAGTATTTAGGGAAGCCAGTAGAAGAGCCGGTGCCATAGAGGGTAACTTGGCTAGCATGTCCACCTAGATCGCGTCGGTTGATGGGATATTACCAAAACTAAAACAACTAACCTTTAGTCTTGAGCCGACAGCAATCCCTGGTCTCCGGAACCTAACAGCAGCTAGTCAGTTTCTTGACTCAGTGGCATCGGAAGTCCTACTACGGCTGCAGAATGCAAAAACCGTAGTTGTCTTCAACATTCCTGATCAGGTGGACATCACACCGGTTAAATATACTATTCTTCGGGCCGTGGGCATGGCCCACTTTCAATATCACTGCAGCGGACTAAGAAAAAGGTCACAAAAGCAACATCGTCCTCCTCTATTCAAATTCCCTGAAGAAAAAACTGCCAGAGAATTATTCACTGAACAGCCCATAGTCGCAACTACTCCACGGCTTAAATCGATCAAGATACTAGCTGACGGAACGCCTCTGCAAAGTGATAAGATGTGCCGCTGAAAAATTACAATCAAACTGGCATTAGGATCCACAAGCCACACTCTCTCCCAAGCGCTTTACCAAGGATCGACAAAACCCCTCACACTTCTACTCCTAGAAGATCCACAGGGTTAGTTGACCTAGATGAATTTCTCTCCACAGCTACCCCTGCCAAAACGACAACATATATCCACAACACCTAAAGGCTCATCCCAAGAGGGTCCTTACGTTCTGCCTCCAGCTCCGGACGACCGTTCCCCGGGACATCAAGTTCTCAATAGCATTAAGCCTGCAGCACTAATATCTCTCCCCCATAGGCCCCACTTTGGAACCTACTGAAAAACCCAGGAGTGCCATTTGTATGTCACAGGCAATAAACAACCGCCCAGAAAAGAGGATCAACGAGAGGTCAGTTGCCAAGGCTAAGTATTCATGCGGACAAACGATACGGGGATGCACGAAGAATGACAATGATAGTTCCTTCTCTAGGCTACATTCGTCACCAATCGACTTCCCCCTTCAGGAGTACCTTCGTATCGTTCAGCATATGAAACAAAATAACACTTCCAAGACTGTAATACAACATCGCTGGGACCATACCCGTAATAAAAATCCACGGCATGATGAGCGAACCGCGCTCATACCTACCTCCCGACTAATGAAACCTTCCAATCAGCCTAATCTTCCATTAATTCCATCTTTTCTACCTCCTCCTCGGTTAAACTATCCGAGCGCGTCGCAAGTCCCCCATTCTACCAGCGACTGCCTAATGTCTTGCCTAAGAAACTCGTGATTTTTGCAAAATTGGTGAATTCAAGGAACCCCAAAACACTGCTCGCATTTCGCTGCCAGACTAAATAGGAGACACGTTCACTGGCCGCTCTCGAAATTCTTCCATATCACGTCCCCAACCAGGCTCGACCACACTCTTAACTCAATCTTGTCAATGGGATTAACCCAGGTTATAACAACAGTTTAGAATAACCTACCCGGGAATGATCACGCAACTGTCTACTGCTGCTTCATGGTGCCCATAAAATATATTCAGCCGATGCTCCAGCGTAAAGCGTATCATAAGGCCAAATTCGGACACTTTTTAGAGTGCTCATCCCCAGCTGGTGGCATATCAACTCTACTTTATCTTTGAACAACGCCTCAGTCTAATAACCCCGTCACAAGGATCGTTGATCCGCTCCAAAGGCAATAAATTGTCTCATCCTAACTTGAAGTTGAGTATACTCCATCGCGTTTATCTCAAAACAAGGGATTTCTCACTGTTTATACAGTTAAATCATTTATCTGAAACGATAAAACTGTACTCCGAGAGCGAAATAATACAACAGGAACACAGGGCCTTGCGTCATTCCAACAAAGTCGAGATTCTTGCAAAATTGATGAAATCGAGGAACACCAAAACAACTTCTCTCTCTTTTATTAACACGTACTCCGACAAACCACTGGACAACGCAGCGGAGCCTAACATGTTTTTTGCTTCTTCTTTTACTAGGGAAACAGCACCGTCTTTCTACAATCTACCAGTACCCTCATATGAGCTACTTTCTTCTGTAACATTCCTACCCTCGAAATCGAACCTTTAATTTCAAATATCAAAATATCCTTCCACCCCGGATCGGACTCATTACCATCGACCATCTTTAAATTAGGAGGCCAAGATATCCAAATTCTTTTATCAAATTTATTCAATTTGTATATGAGGTTTAGTTGGTACCCTATAACGTGGAAATCTTCGGTTATTATTCCAATTCATAAGAAGGGAACACGAGAGGATCCGGCCATCTACCGGCCTGTGAGTCATACCCCAGCAGTGTCGAAGATTATGGAAAGATTAATAAACGTTAAACTAACAGATCACCTCTTAAAAAATCACCTTATAATTAAAGGTCGGCACGGTTTAGTAAAAGATCGATCCTGCGCAACTTGTATGACTTATTTTCCGAACCTTATTATGATAATTTCCAATGATGGCAAGGCAGTGATCCCATTCTTTATAGACATGTCTAAAGCCTTCGGCCGGATGTCTCATATTCGCTTTTTGTCAAAGGCCAAGACATATGGCACTGGTGACCCACTATATGCCTGGCTAGAATCGTACTTGTCCTCGCGCAGTCAAATGATAAACGTTGATGGCACAATTTCTACACCTAGCCCTGTAACCAGCGGTGTGATCCAAGGTGGTCTACTGGGCCCGTTGTTGTTCCTCATGCACATAAATGATATATTTACTGTGGTTCGCCATGGAACTTCGTTTTTATTTGCAGACGATGTAAAGTTGTTGTACATCTTCGACCAAAATTCATTGGATAATACTTTGGTGAAAATATCGGACGACTTACGGATGCTCAATTCGTGGTGTACCGATTGGATGATGAAGCTCTCGGCGGACAAAAGCTGCATTCTTACATACAAGTGTCATGTCCCTCCCAAAACGTTCAGTATACGTGGCCATCTGATCCCCAACACGTCATCAGTACGTGAATTGGGCAATATACTACTCCCGTCCGTTCAACTTCTCGGAGCAAACAGACACTCAAATTGCTAGGTCCCGCAGGCTAATAGGACTGGTTCACAAAACATTCCGTTCGCGTGAAAGTAAACTCAACGTCTATACAATACACGTTAGATCATTTCTAAAGTATAGTTCAATAGTTGGTTCTAACATGCGCCAGAATGATAGGATTGCCATAGAAAATGTTCAGCATACCTTCACTAAACAAATAGTTGGCTATTCGTTTAGTCTCAACTATGAACAGCGCTGTGACCTGCCACACCTCGAACCTCTTTAGCTCCGACGATAAAGAACGAATTGTCCTTTTTCCACTCATTATTAAAATACAGGTCATGCAAAGCCTCCTCTGTGGTACGAGATCCATTAGGCTTAAGGTATTCGTTACGACACAGCAGTCATTCGGTCATTGTGCCGACCGCAAGAACCAGCCTACGGTCCAACTTCTGTATTGTTAAATATTCATAAATGTGAAATGTGCTTCCATCAAAATGTCCGTGCAATAGGCCACTTACCGAGATTCAAAGAGGAATTAAACAAATTGCTTGATGTGCTGACACTCGTATCCAACAATGATCTGTACACCTCGGAGGAGCGAGCGTACGAAGTCGGTTCGGGCTACTGACACGCGAGTCTGAGTCACGGGCCAGGAGACCTACGAACCACACAAGTTGCCGTATATCACTCAAGTCTTAATAATCATTGGTGTACAACTTTGTGTTTCGCAAAGTCAAATCATCCTCTTAGATAACACCCCCTCAAAATGGTAACTATAGCTTTAGGTCTACAGCTTCTTTCCTGCCCGTTCCATTTACTAGGATCTCCATTGGAGGAAGCCGAGTCAATTTTTATACTTGAGGTGGCTCATCGAGGTGATTCAACCTCCGGTTATGGCGTCACCGATGCCAGTCCCACTAACTACCTAAATACTATCCTCCAGCTAATTTGATTCCTCGTCTTCACGCAGAAATTTGCTTTTAACTCTACGGAGTGGTTACTCCAAATCCAGTTTCAACCTCAGCTCTGAATCTCGTAGCTCTTACCTCTCCAAAGTTCTACCGTTCAATTTATCCGTCTTAGCTGCCAAAGCCTCAGCATAATCGTAATTAGCTTACTTATCGACTATCATTCAGGTTCACTTATCCCATCATTTTGTGTAGTAATCTTCCGCCTAGATAACATTCACTTAATGTAAGAACTATACCCCTAGGCCTAGGGCTTCCCTCTTGCCCACCCCATGTACTAGGTTCTCCTTTGGAGGAAACTCATCCTCAGTTATTATCCCTTATCTACATCATACCAAGTTCCCTTTACTCGGTCCAGCCTGGGCTCGTTCTCCTTCTCTTAGTTTGTCCCGGCATTTCAACCCAGAATCCCATTCCGGCGACCACCATTAATTGCCAATTCATCTTTATCCTTCTCCATTGTCTTCGCCATTCTTAGCATTCCTGCCCCCTTTCTTCCGCCCTTAGCCCGCATTCTTCAAAAGTAGTTCCAATCTCAAGATACCAGAGGTCTCTTTTTACCATAGACCGTTGATCTCCAGCTGGGAGAATCCCAGACTGCGTTTTCCTAATTTTATTTTTCCAGACAACCACTGACGTGTATCTTCCCTTCGGTGACTCGGCATAATATCTGGCCCACATTTCTGGCTAAAAATTCGATACCTGCCCGTCATTCCGTCACTGCCCTATTGTCCCTGCTCTCCAGGATCCCTTGCAACCTGGTCGCAGGCTCCGGGAATATTCAATTTCTAAAGCTATGTGGCAACTCCAATATAACTGGTGTAATCCCAGCCGGTGTGGGGCGCGTTCATGTCTACCGCTTTGGCCGGTGCACATCGGGCGTGCAGGAAGTCAGCAACGACGTGCGGATCGCACCTCCTGTCACCAAAAATAGTCTTCAAGTTTAATGTTCAGCTCACAGGCAGCCCCACCCATCAGCACCGGTTGCAGCAAAAAACACCATTTATACACCCGAAATGATGCAAATATGCCGCCATCTCCTCCAGTTATCACCGATTTACCTTCGTTTTCGCCTCCATCTTCGCCATCTTGACTTCCTGCTTCTTACACCCGGTAAAATTAACTTTCCTTAGCACATAATTATCGCGTTTTTGAAAGACCGTCATCATACTCAGCTTAGCGTTCATGATCCTTTTTCCCGAGGATTCGTGCCAAAACACTCACCTGTCCTATTCGCAAACTCAAACAATCCCCAAGATAAAACTCACCCCTTTTTATCACGTTTAACGATATATTTGAAAAGGTCACACTTAATGTTGCCATACACTTCCATTTCACCATGTCCAAATAGTATATTTTACTGAGGAATATTCATCTCCAGAGTATCCCAACGGTCAAGGACATTGGAACAGTTCGCTTTCTCTCCCTCTCTCTCGCGCGCTATCGCTCCCACGATTCGCCAACACAAGGCTGTAGCATTGAAATATCCTCACCTTGCAAAGAATTATGACCTCTTTATATATTCACACCTGAGAGACATATATATCGCAGCTTTGTTGTTTGTCACCATCACGTGATCCACCTTTTACAAAAAACATCAACAGATAGTATTTTACCTGTCAATTACTTCACCGCCTAAATTCGCAAACGTATTCATCGGTTGTTTGGTGTTTTTCATATCCGGTATTCTATCTCGGTAAATCCTCAGACAATTTTGATCCTTGCAACTCTCTGGTCACCGTGTTCAGCCCGTAGATAAAGCTGATCATTACGTAAATACCTACTCGTCATTCAATTATTCGTCTTCTTTGCAAACCGCGGAGTATCTGCTACTATCATGGCTACGCATCACAAAGCAATCTGCCGCCTTGTCCCCACTTCCATGAAGGTGGGTCATATTCCACTTTCCCGGAAGTGCAATTAGTCTGGTAAATCACACCTACTGTGTCCACTTCACGAAGTGTTTTTCGAGTAGAGTTTCTAGCGCAAGATCAGCCCCACCAGCTGGCACCGGTTGCCGACTGCACGCTTCAACTGCCCTCGCCCTACCGCATTTATCGCTGTCCGTTGTGGACCGCATTTTCCTACCATTCTTTTCCCGCGTTTCGCTCATCTGTCGTTCTTGTCAACACTCTTACAACTTCCCTTCCTTGTAGTTCTACCTCTGTGAGCACACCCATCCATTCTGCTTTTGTTCTTATGATGTCACCCTCGCCCTTTCCATTTTACTCTGCTCAAGCCCGAAATATATCCTTTTCCATCTATTTTGCACGTGTCAGCTCCTAATCTGCATTCACTTGGCTAGATACATCCGTTACACCCTATAAGAACTCGCCGTTCCAACCTTTGCATTATTTACGACCAAATTTATCATCTTTTCACCACCACCATATTTTCCATATCTTAATCCGCAATCCTTTCGTGAATCACCCTCTTAGGCAGTGTTTCGACTAGTAACTTCTGGTTCAATCCATTGGTGCAATTCCCGCAAGCGAGCAGCTTTCCAGTTCCATTCTTCTGACTCCGGCGCATAACTATTTCTCGTGCCTTTTTTCCATCACAGGTTTTTCCGTCCTGGTACTTTTCTTCTTCTCGGTCTGCATCCTGCGTCATTTGCAATGAAGCGATCTGATTGGTCATCTCTTACTTGGTTTTCTTCGCCCAGCACTCCCATCTGCTTCGTATACTGCTCTCCATGGGGCATCTTCAGTGTGCTTCTCAGGCTGCGCTGTTTCCTAGAGTCCAACCCAGTGTAAATCCAAAGTAACGTCATCATTTCCACTTACGGTTTCATACGAGATCTGCCAATATCTGATCATTCTGATCCTCCGCGTCCCTATTTCTCTCCTATGTTATTTGCTGTTACAACTGCTGCGTCTTCGCACCACTGTTCTTTTAACCTCCAAGTTAAGGTTCTTTAAGGACCTTTTACACTCATCCAACCACCCTGCACTTCCATTCGCTCGGCGTTCTCTAGCTTTTTTCTACGGCCACTTCCTCGTTGCATGATGTACGTCCACTTACCAACGCTTCACCCATTTCCGAAAGTCACCATAGGTCACGCCCGCACTAATCACATTGTTAGATTCACTCCTACCTGCCTTCGTCTAACCTCTCCCTCTGATTCTCTGGGTAATCAACTTCTGCTCACAGCCATCACTTCTGTACATCCAGAGTAGTTTCTTTCTCTCCTAATCTTTTATTTTCACCTGCCACGAAAAATATTTTCAGGGTTTATCCAAGTCAATTTCGTACCATTTGACCCAACCCTGCACGTCGCTTCCAAGCGCTACTTTCTCCGTGTTCCGTCCCTTCACTGTTGTTTGCTCCTGCTTCGATATATGTGTATATATGCATACATATATATGTACTTATATATACATGAATGCTTGTATATATAAAGATATGTATATATATAGATATATCCAAATATTTTCTGTGCCTTCTTCAGTTCTCCGCCGGCCAGTTCTCTTGCCACCATGCCGCTGCCCCTCATGACATGCGTCCACTTTGTCTATACCTGTGCCTCATATTCACCGTATCTCGATCCTTCCGCGTCACCGCTGCCACCCGACCCACTCTTTACGTCTTGCATTGGTCGCTCCCTGTTTACAAATTGACGCCGTTCATTTGTAGCAACAAGGCATAACTCACAACTACCTAGTCCCCAGCCAAAGAACTCGATTTTTTGTTTTATCTTTTTTCCCTTCTTTTTCGTTTTTCTTCATCGTTTCTCGTAACGATAGTTTCTCCAGCCGATTTTCGGTCCTCCTCATGTAAAACTCACTTCCGTTCTTCTCCGCTTGGCTAGACCAGCTGCTTCATTTAATCTTTACTTTCGAATTCGCCGGGAACACATTTGAATCCATCTTTGGGTTCACTTAAACTTTCTCCTTTACGCCCTGGTAGGCATACACTTGTCTCCTCCTCATCTCCCCTTTATACCTTCCTACCCCTTCACTGCCTTTGCCTTTTTCTAAGTTCTTCATGAAAAGTGTCTGTCGGTTTTGTCGCTTGTAAAAATTTTGATCATGCCTAAGGTGTGCCTCAGGCTTCTCCGAGATAGGTTATTATTATTATTATAAACAAACTACTCAAAGATAACCTGTTTACATCCGGCCACCCCCCCCCACCACCGCCTAGGCAGTTGCTCTCTACAGATGAGTCCTTCCCTGGGCGTTAACTGACTCAGTCGATATTTCGTCGTTAAGCAATATGGAGGTAATCTTTAAAGGATTTTTCTTGTTCTTTATCCGCAGTTCCACCCCTTTCATCGTCTGATTTCCATCCCTGAGCCATTCCATACGCCGCGGAGCGCTATGGCTGGTTTATGTCCCCCTTGGAATCTCCTTTTTCACCAAAGTGAACAAAACTTCCGTCGGTTTTATTTGATTCTCTCGCTGTGCATTCCCTGTTTTTTGAATTATTTGAGTAAAAGTCTACTACTTCCAACAAGTTTCACTTGGACCCGGCCAGATTGACCACTCGAACCTGAGTTCAAATCTTCCGGGCGCAACCATAAAGAGTAACCTAAATACTTTTTTCTATACTATATCGAGTGCACATACTTAAATCACCCTCTTGCAATTCGGATTACGCTTCCAACTGTACCATTTGATCTTGAGTTTCAGCTTGCCTCGGTATTACGTGAAATAAATGACTATTAATAATGAGAGGGCAATAGTCGGGAAGCGGTCTAACGGTGTTCGGTGAGAAGGCTGTCCTTCAGATTATAACAACGAAAGGCAAGACCGGCGGGTCATCCTGCCACATAGATTTGATGGCATACTTGTTCAGTGGAGCAGAAAGTAGAAAAATAATGTCACTCGGGGAGGTGTCCATTGGTTGTCCGCAAAGCAAGATGGTTCCATGGCCCACGGCACATTTGTGAGTGGGTAGTGTGCTGTAAGACCCGGGGCCTGCACGTGCCACTTGTGGAGCTAGTATTCCAGGTGAGCCAACTCGTCAAAAATGCCTGCTAGGTGGGTCAAGCATACAAACCTTTCTACCATCGTCGGCAAATAGGACGGGGAAGCTGTGGTTAACTGCTGCAAAAAAGCCTTTTAGGCATATAAGAGACAGCGTGGGTCCTCATAAACTCATGTCATGTTACGGCTTTGGGTGATGAAAGGCGATCCTTCAGTTCAGCTTAGTTTGCACAGGACTGATAATGGTCTCGGCCAGTCGAGCTTCCGGAATTCCTTCGGTGGTATGCACACTGGGTAGACACCCACTACTGCACAGCTTATTTTGTCGAATCCCTGGTAATAGGAGGGAAACGTAAAATCTCGTTGCACATCAACTGCGAGAGTTATTATGCATCATGAGCGTTCAATGAGTGACTATGCAACAAGCGAAAAACGTTCACTAATAAAACACGTCACTTAAACCGTAGTGTTGACAACCGTCTATCTAGAGACACGATTTCGTCCCACTCACGATCTAGGGCTCTTCGAATGCCTGGACCGTCATCAGATCTAGTAGCTCTTCAGGCAGTCTATTCCAGTAAGTAGCTAACCTATTGCTGAAGAAGTGTTATCTAGCTGTAACACACGTCCGAGCAATGCGTAGCCCAATTCACAGCGGATCCCGAAACAAAAAGGCGATTATCCGTGAGATTCTACGATACCAGATTATTAAATGATCAATGACACCAAACGGATACAAACATCAGGTATGAGATAATAAGGACTCAACAAACGAGAACCGAATTGCGGCGTGCGAGCGAGGCGCACGTGGGTCACGCAGGTCCAGAACAAGGATATGACAAATTAGCGCTCTGGGCGCGAACAAACGAAAATTTGTCCATAAAGACAAACAGCGCGTGAAGACACGTCAATAGTTTAGGCAAGTGAGTGATGTTAAGAAAAACATGGAACTGCAATGGTATTAGGGGGATTTTTCACGACCGGTCGTTGCACTAGCTATCAGCCTAGATCGAACCTTCACCAACTTCGTTCCGTGGCCTCTCGTTCTGGAGTCCCTCACAATTAGGTACAGACTCTCCGGTCTTAGCCCAGAAAAGCCTTTGACTACCCTCAATGTCTCTATGCGGTCCCATTATAATCTTCCTCTTCTCAAGGAGAAAAATCTTGAGGTCCTGAATTCTCTATCCGTACGTCATGCTCCTCTGACCGTCAACCATGCGTGTCGCAAGACGTTGTACGTTCTCCAAACAGGTAGCAGCCTTTTTGTGGAAGGATGACTATATCTGAACGCAGTTTTCTAAAAGAGATCTAACTGCTGACATGTATATTAGAATGAAAATCCTTTGCTCTCTGCACGAAAACGCTGATTTCAACCTGGAGGGCCCACCGCGTGCCTACTTGCAACGGCTGCACACTGATCCGACCACTTCGGACCAGAAGTCACCAAAATTCCGAGGTCCTTTACCCTGTTTACTGTCTCTGTAGTAAACGGGCCTTGTTCGTGTACAACCGTCAGGTTTGTCGCTGCCGATGTTAACAGATGGCATTTCCAAAAACCTGGGGGTAAGTCCCACTTCGTTGTTCGGTTTAAAATGGCAGCTATGTCTTTGCTCAGCTCCTCTCTCCCCTCAGCTCCAACTAACTTCACACCATCTGCGAAGAAGAAGCTCGGTGACTGTGGAACCGAGGCTAAATCAATAATAAACAGAGATAAAATGTTGGCCCAGTACGGGACCCTGCGGAACTCCACCAGTGACGTTTTCTAATTTAGAGTTATTTTCGCCCACTCTAAAGTAGTACTTTCTGCCGGTGAGGAAGTCCCCAACCGTTCCTGAATCTGCCGATTTATACCAGACGACCTTAACTTGATCAGTAGAAGCCGATAGTTTACCGAGTCAAATGCTTTGCTAAAGACAGGATAACATACTTGAGCCTGTTTACCTTCATCCACTCCTTGAGTGACTCCGTCTAGAAGGCTCGAGAGATTGGGCAAACGTGACCCGTTTCTTAGAAATCCATGCTCAGCTAGGCAGAGCATAGAATTCTGTAGTAGGTGCTCGCAGATATGCTCCCGGATGGTTATTTTGGCACCTTGCATAGGAAGCTGGTTAGGCTTACCGGCCTAGGTACCCATAACGGATTTAGGTCCGCCCATTTAGTTTGCCAAGATCTTCCCGGTTTTCCAGTCCTGAGGCAGTGTGCCCCGGTCTCAATTGGACCAGTAGAGCTTACATACCGATGGAGCTATGATGTCCCTCAACGGCTCGATGATAGCTGGATGTACGTCATCCGGACTTATGGATATCTAATTTCAATAGATATTTACGCGCGATCCACTCAGAAAGATTCATTTCGCTCAACTACATCGGTGGAATTATCAACTTCGGGTGGACTAGCGCTCTGGTTGTCAGTGGCGACACAGTCATCCAACACTAATAGGGAGCGGGATAACACACAAGAGGGTCGGTAATACCAAGAAAATGAATTTCGGTTAAGAGATAGTTATTTATATTTGTTTTTCGTCAGCCTTTTTGCAAAGAGACGTCCCCATTTTCGTCAAAAAGATTTGCACTTAGAGCTCCATCGAACCAACGGGGTAAAATGACTACAACTCAAAACTGCCAACATGCTTAGCAGATATCTACGCCCAGATTTTGGGGATTCGGGCCGTATATGTAACAGGGAGTTTTTGGAGTTGTTAGCTCTGGAAGGTATGCACTGAAAAGTGAAACTGGTAAAAGGGCGAGAGTTACGTTTTGGTGGGTCGCTGTAAAGAAGACGAGTGCTCTCTGCGGGAATTTTACAAGAAACCTTTCCACAAGCGGCCAGGAGATGTTCGCACAGCCGAGCGGATAGCTAAGAAAAGAATAAGAAGTATACCGAGCGGATAACAGATAGACCTTGAAGAGTAGTTTTGAATTGATTTTGGTAGGGTAGCACGGGATAACAAGAGAACAGTGAAGTAGAACAGGAAGAAAATGCAGATAAAGAAGGGAAATAACACTGCGCCTAACTTGAAAATGCCGAAGCCTCCAGATTTGTAAATATAAAGAAGCAACCTCTGCACACGGTCTGAGATGTGAGGTGGCAAATTTAAATTTGCATCGACTGTGATTCCTAAGTATTTAGCGGAACTCCCTCTAGCTGATGGTTCCGTGGAAATGACAAACTTGCAGCAAGGATAAACGGCAACGAAGTGGTAACTAAGCCCTCAAAGACTTCGGACAAATTTAAAGTGAAACTGGATCGAACGGAGAAACCATAAATATGGGAGAGAATACTGGAATAGTCAGTGAAGTCCTGGACTACAGAAACAGCTTGACATAGGACCACATTATCGGCACAGGTAAATAAGTTTGCAGGATAATTGGATGAAAGATCACTAATGTGGGTGGGAAACAAAAAGGGGAAAGCGCAGCTCCTCAAAGCTTTCCTGAAGTGCTCACCTGGGGCTTGGATGTTTTAAAGCCTAGTCGTGAGCACTCAGTTTTCTAGATAAAATGATCGGACAACTAAGCTAACAAAGATGTAAGACGGCCAAAAGCTTCCGAGTTACAGAAGAGGGACCGCGGAATAGAATCAAAAGAGGTTGAATAGTATAGAAAAGAGCATTCCACGGACTTCACTGATCTGTCCAAGGATTTGCTTTAGTGGTGGACTGAGGAAGTGGCAGCTTTCATAGTGAACCTAATGGGTTTACGGGCAAACTTGTAGCGTACTATTCTGTCTATGTGGTACACTAAATTATTGCCAACAACATCTAAGACGACACTAGCAAATTAAGATGGGCGGAGGAGCGTGCGGTGATAAAAAGACCAAAAGGGTATGTACATTAAGAATTAAAATGAAACAAAAGGTGTGACTCAAACTCACAGTTGTTCAGTGTCCTTGTGATCAGGAAATGAGTGCCGAAGGGTCAGTATCCGCCAATGTCTTCAGTTCAGTTCGGTCTGACAGCCATCCGTTGAACAGAACAGGGTGGTATTGAGAAAATGCCGAGACGCCCTGGAAGCTTCTGAAATGTTTTGTTAATCACAGTTAGTTCCGACCGATATAATTCCGAGACACTCCAAACCAGAAGATGAGACCGTGCCAGAATGAAAGATTTATTTACAGCCTTTTTGTATTGCGCGATAATGACCAAAAGGTGTGTGTGTTTTACATCAAAACGTCGGTACAACAAAGGAGTGTCGCACCAAGGGACGTTAAAAATCATGGAAAAAGTCGGAAATGTACAGGTACCTACAAACTGTAACGGGCTTTTGAGCGAGTTGATAGAACTAAAACTTTTAGGAATGGCGCGCTCTGTAAGTTTAAGAGCAGATGAAGTAAGAGTGATGAGAAGAAAGCTTTTGGCTGTGACACCAGAATAACTAGGTTTTTTACAGCAGCTACAGTGTCTGGTCTACGGGAGTCTGGAACAGAACACGAGCACAAAGAATTGTTTGAGGGAGGGGTAAATATGTCTGTAAAAGCAACAGAATCATATCTCAGAATTGATGATCGGGGCCTGTTTGGACAAATAACCGAAGTGACTTTGTGAGTGCAAGGAGGCCTAAATGCTTTTTCTAGGGATAACAAGGTTATGTTCCGGCGGTATCCTGGAATGAATTAGGTGGGCAAACCACTTGAGAGAATGAATGCTCTGTAGATACTGTCAAATACCCCGGGAAATTTTGCTTTTTTTCTTTTCACGCAGAGGCCGATGGTCTTGTTGCAGTCAACCACTGCCGTGGCTACATAGAATATGACTGGCATAGAACGAGCCGACGAGTTTGGTTTCTTTCCTTGCAAAAAGAAAAATGTGCTCTTCTTCGGAATTATCCCGGTTTTTGTAGGAATATTCCATCCGTCTTTGGGACTTCAACAGGGAAAGTTGGTACGGCCGTTACTGAGAAACAGGGTTTCCAAGGGGCAGCGAAAGTCGAAAACTAAACCGACAGTCTTTACGGAAAGTTTGACACAGCTAATTAGAGACCATTCGAAAGAGAACCAAGAAGATTCAGGATAATAGGATTTCCGTAGGAGAATGTTATTACTTGAAAACCTTCATAGACGGAGTTTGATTTAGTTGGCCCGTCTGGAAGGGCGGGAGGCAGACAAGGAGCTTACTTTAGGCCTTAACAAAGGCAAGCAATGGTCACTGGTTAAGCCAGGAGAATAATTTGGGATGATTGATGATAACCCCGTCTGAAACAGAATTTCTCCCCCGGCCGGAGAAAAGCAAAGGTCAGTTAGGTCCAATGCAAGGGTGGGTTGGACGGGAGCACAACTAATCTCGCCCACTATGATTTCAACTTTCCACCTAATTTTAAAACAAAAAGGTAGAATAGGATCATAGAAAGATAAAACAGCCTTTAGTGTAGAAAACGGAGCCAAGTAAAAGTCTTTAAGATGGTGCCCCCACGACTAGAGAACCAAAGGTAGCACCGCATGACTAAACAATCAGTACATTTAGTTGAAAGTGAACAAGTAAATTCAGACTTGCCACATCAAGTTGACTGATCTACATGGCCGCCCGGGCTCCGGCCTTCTTTCTGGCGGAAACCCTGTGCTGCAGAAACAGTTTGAAGCCATTTCTTGATACCGGTGAGTCAGCATTACCGGACCCGACCACCACTCTTGTGTATAAACCGCACAAGTACAAACGTGGAAGCGAGAACGAAGATCATGGATCAGATCCAACATTTTCTTTAGCAGAGATCGAGTGTTGGTACTGAACAAAGACGGAACTGACATCTTCGCTGGACCAGTGCTAGTAAAAACAGCCCGCTGGCCAGCAAGGAAGCTTTCTTTTGGTAGAAAGTGAATTCTATGATACAAATGATCGGCCAAACCAGAATGAGTGGAACATCCTGTATTCCGTTTCGGAATAATTATTTCTGACCAGGTATAGCGGCATACGTTGACAGTATCGAATAGATCCCTCAACTTGAATCGGATGGTGGCCGACAGAGTAAAGTAGCCTAGCCAGTCAAAGGGAGTGAGGCAGCCAGGTTGTCAAATGCATTCGTCACGTCTAGAAGGAGGATGCGGGAAAAAGCTGAAGGCCAATTTACGTGAGAGCATTTCTAAGATTCGGACTACACTGACAGGAGCAGTTGGGTACTGGTAGATAGTTGCTGTGGTCGGCATCATTTAGAGTGGTCCCGGTACAGAGAATGCCTTCCTATAAAAATTTCTCAGTAGTCCCCAGTGAAAAATGAGGCCATGGCAAAAGAGCGTGTGGGTGGCATCTAGTGTCTTAGCCGTATTTTTCAGTAAACAGAAGCAGGCGTTGTTGCTAGTAAAAGGTAAACAAAATCAAGGAGATGCGCACCATATATGAATCAAAGTGGTGTGATGATCGGGTGATTTCGATACCGAAAAGATGAAAGGAGGGTAGCAGTCTGAGGGATGTTCCAGCTGAGGATTATCCTGGGCATAATAACGGAAGAAAATGCGAAAGTTGTAGAGAGAGGGGCATCATGAGCTTGGCGGGGTAACAAGGGGCGGTGGTAGGGACATCTGTGAGATTGGGGAGGATGAGGTGCCACGAGGATCTAAACCTCAGTAGTACATTGCTCAACATGGTTAGACACTGCCTAGAGGAGCGCTTGAATGACGCACGGTACCGGTAGTTTTCGGAATAAATAAAGGATCTATCAAAGTTATCAGGGGCAATTCATTCACATGAATTTTTTGGAAATTCATGACAAGAATACGCTGCCCTCCACGTGCTTCTTGCTTCACTGCCTGCCCTTGTGATTACTCGGTGACACGTTATATTTTCCTCGTTTTCTAAATATAAGTTAGTGCTTCTAGTGGTTTATATATTCCTTTTGTATTGGGACAAGTCTAGACTGGTTCAGATTTTTCACATTACCCGACGGCACATAATTTACGGCGTATACGTCATTAGCTTTGAACATCTATCTTATCATGTAAGTGTCAAAATATATTTGAGCTTCATTAGTGGAGATATGTGTGGTATTTGGCCGAAAATGGCCAACAATAATAGAGCGGTTACCGGATAAGAACATTCTTTGAACACCTCCAGGTGGGCAAGTGCAAGAGATCGGTGGATGCGAATGGGGTCTAGATCGTTCGTAGAGTGCCGTTTGCGTTTATCGCCCATGAGGGTGCCATGAAAAGCTCTTGACTAAGAAGCTCCCAACGAGGGGCTGCTGGGTACCGTCAGTAGGTCACCACCGTGAGGTCGAGCTCTGTATATCTCCCGCCAAATTAAACATCAGGCGCCGTTGAAAGATTGGAGAGGTTTGTGAGTAAACCCAAACCCACCATTGACAGACGCGAGAAGGGCTGGTTCCTCAGCGCTCGGGATCACGACAAAGGAAGACGGCGAAAGCAGTAGGCTACTCCACCATATATGCGGTAATACATTTGTGTCTCTTTTATTATTATTTCATTATTGAGTTTCTGGCAAATTTCACATCCGCTTATATGATTATTTATACGTGGGATTTAAAGCCCGGCTTTGTCATAAGAATTAGGCAAGTAGGTTTTATATGAAATGATTTGAAAAGGTACAAGTCCGGTTTCGTATCGGTAGGTACCGTTCTGCCACTAAAATGATGGTGTACGTACGACACACTGAATTGGTAGGTAGTCGGTTTCTCAAAAGACCATTACGGAGAGTTAGCAATGATGGAAAACGAGACTACTTCAGAGGAACCAAATGCATCAAGGTAAAGAAAGTTGAATGAACCACGTGGTTGCACCCACGGCTAGATTCCAAATGAATGTCTGGAATGAAACCGTGCATCGTTGTCTTTTTTGGTCATTTTCGACAGCATGTGGACGGATGGTCTTCAGTAAACTACCTACCGGCCAGGAGCATATTCTGGATTATAAAAATACCAAGGTATTGGCATCTTACTGCTCTCTAGTGCTGAAATGGGAAAAAGTAACTTTATTCATCATTTTTCAACAATTCATCCGACATGATACTCTCTGTGTCCTTATTTTGCCAATGCCGCAAGCACCACGAAGACCCGGGAGCATTCGCTGGTCAAGGTTATTGATTGAAGGAGGAATATCCACCTTTGGTACACTTAAACTGAGCACCTCATCCAAGAAACCTGTTTTTTAATTCTTTTATTGTCTTTTTTTATCATGCTTAGAGGTAACTTTACCTTCGCACTCAAAAGACGAGAGAATATTTTGATGTCATATCAAGCGGCTGAACGAAACTGGATTGATCATCGTGAAGGATGTAACCACCTTTACGAATGCTTTCGGTGTGCTGACATGCCTCAACCTAGCCTTACATGGCACTGGAAGCTCTTCCCAAAGCTTGTCGACTAAGGTGCCCAAAGATGCGATGGACAATCCCAGCTCTAGCCCAACCCCTACCAGACTGAACAAACCTAGGGCATTGCTGCTTGTGTACCAAGTAGCAGGTTCAGGGGTAAATGGAATGATATGAACAAAGTCTGTTAGCCGTTTGCCACATGCCGGGTTCTAGGTATTACAAGTGACTCCTGGTGGACACTAAGTGCGTTTTCAATATCAGGCCAAGGTGATGGTCACCGGTTGTGCAATGTCTCGGTGAACCCCACCGTGGTGCGGAATTGTGAAGCCGTGTGTAAATATGAGGGATATTGGAAGCTGAGGTCTAAACGAAGAAATAACTGGCATGTACTGGGAGCACAATTGACAAGAGTGTATAATTGATCTAGAGGACATATGATACATGAAGCAGTGAGGTATCTGCTGGTCTCACGAAGCGTGTAGGTGTTCGGTTTTTGTCCTCAGAGAGTTGCCCAGTTAGGTTCGACTTTGAGCTAGGGTGCGAGTGAAGCTAAAGAATAGAAAAACCCACATTGGTGAAAGAAAGATGGACAATTGTGAACTAGATACATCAATGAATTTCAAGATGTTCTTTTACTTTTGTGTAATGATGGGAGAATTTTTTCGTCTGAAATTTCGATATGCCTTCCAAGGTACTGTTATGAAATCCGAAATTCGGGTACTGATTGCGTCTGATGTCACCACACACGCCAGGGGAGCACAAGGAGGGTGCAGAGCGGCTAAAACTGGGGGCAGGAGGTGGATGGGTGTTGTGGACGGTCAAGTGCGCTGTCACCCAAGAGAGCCTCGAGAGTAGGAAACAAATTTGTATCCGAGGGAGAAAGGGTGTGTGGGGTTTTCATTTTCGCAGGATCATGTTTGAAACCATTGTATAAGGTTGTCACTCCTCTTCTCAGCCTCATAGCAGAGGCGTTAAGAGTTCAATCTGATTCCGATAGATCTTCCTGTTTTCCACTCTTTGCTTGTTTTCGCGCTTGACAGAGTGGTGTATGGGCTCGTATAGAAACTTTCCGCAGCTGCCCCACCCAACAATGAGGTTCCAGGTATTCAATTTTCCCGCAACTGCTGCGAGTGGTTAGTTCCTCGGAATTTCGGGAGAAGCCGTAGTATAGGTGCAGTTGAAGTCAGGAGTCAAGCTACAGCGGGCTGAGAGAAAGCAGAGCTGGGTTTAGAAGATAAGTGGATTAAGACAAGTAATGTTGTAGAGCACATCCTGCATGTATGTATCAATCTGGTAAAAAGCCAAAACGTGTCTAGAAATATCAAGGCCATTCCAAGTCGTCTGGTAGAAGGGGTTAGCTGCATTCATGAAAGATGTTTCAGGAGGCGAATGTGGTATTAGTAGAGGGTATATGATAGACTCAGAATTCAGGGCAACACGGACCAGTTTTCGTGTGGGAAAATGCGACAGGATGAAACCAAGGCCAACACATAGCTTTTGGAAAGGGGGTGTTTGGGATCAGGTATTTTGGTGCGGGAGAAATGAGGAAGCTGATTGAGGCCGAACATAAAATATCGGGGAAATGGGAGTCGGGTTCAATGAGGAAAGGGACGAGAAATCAAGGAGGTACTTGGTGATGGAACTCAACGTTCCAGGATGCAACACCACTCATCAGCAACAAATCACTGTATTCGGAGAAAGCGCTTAGGAAATTGAGGTAAAGATATGGTGGATGAGCCTAACAACCCAGCCGCACAGTACCAGGGCATCAGGGCCACAACGGGGTGCCATCGATACAAACGCTAATGGTTTAGTCACTGGGTCCCAGTCCGGCACGAGTTATTCACGATGGAAGCCTTCGCGTCCGAAATTATTGTTGATGGGTTAGATAAGAAAACCCCAGTGCTCTCAACTATTTCTTTATTTTCGACGAAGCATAGGTGCGGTTACTTCTAGAGTCCAAGCTTTTGGGGTAGTGCCAGAAGAAATTAGTTATTGGCAAGCAAGTATCTGGGTATTTAGTGGGGAATATACCCATTATCGTCAAGATGAAGTTCATCCTCTACAGGGTTTACCACATTTGTAAGTAATCTGATTTTCCATGCCAGACGAGAAATGGAATTTAGAACCATTGGCCGACACCAAAGTTGAAGCCCTTTTGCGGTCCATGCCCAAAGCCAGGCATCCTATGACCTGGGACATTAGCCCATAGACCGCGGTTGTTTCAGACGACACTGCTACAAGAGATCTTGTGTATTCAAGTTGTAACCCGAGGTGGTTTTGCCATGCGTGCGCGGTATGCCATGAGTCCCGAGCTCGGTCGATTTTTATCTCAATGTCGATGTTTCCTAATTCCCCCAGTCTTCCTCATGAATCTTGTTTGGGAAAACTCAAGTCGTTCACCAACAGGCCCGCAAGACCAGCGGAAACATTATACCAAAACATTCACGAAGTAATTACCTTGTGCCCCCAAACGAAGTTGGCTTTGCTCTTGGGACAATTTCACCCCTTTTTGCCATGCGCATTCATCCTGCTTTTCGCAAGTGTATTTTGCTCTGCTAAGAAATCAGAGAAACTCACCAAGAAAAGCTCGTAAACTGATATATAATGGGAATTTTCGTAGCCTCGAACAAATAGCCAGCTTCTCTTCCCTGTCTTCCCCACGCATTTTCTGTGGACGGAGTACCATTGAAAACTTATTGCACCCATTCGCCAAATTGGGGGTTAAAGCTTATCGCTTTGCAATTATTCCTATCATGCCCTTGTTCCAACTTCGCTCGTTCGCGTAAGTCTGTGCTGTTCAAGTTCACCCTTCTAGACTAAGCCCTTGTGTTTAGGTATGGCGAGAGACATGTCTACCGGGGACGAATCGGTTTTAGTCTGCTGCCACTTTGAAAGTCAACAACAAAACGCCGCTTATTACCACAGGACCATTGTAGCCTCAAGTGCATAACAATGGAGTTTGTCTTCGACATACTACCGGACAAAGTTTGTTATATCCCAAGGCTTGTAAAACCAGGGACTGCCGCTGACAGAAGTAAAGCTTTGGTATCTGGAAGCTAGAAATTACGGTGTTCCGAGGGGAGAATGCGAACGAGTATATCAAACTTGTCTTTGACACAAATTTCAAGCGGTATATTCTTGAATCTTTCAGTTCATTTGGCGTAGTCGGCACCTCCAGAATCATTCTAAGAACCAGTGAAATATCATCAAAGACGGAAATTGTGGGTGTTCTTTGGACTCGGTTCATAATCTATTCAAATTTTACCATCACAGTCTTTTTTCGCAGAATAAACGTCTTGTCTCGTCCAAATGGCGGTTTTCCAGTTGCTTCACATCTTCCCATTCCATTGAGTGCATCTCGTTTGGTACGTAGAAAATTGTTCAGTCATTCTTTTTAATGATGGCAATTTCCAACTAAATTTACTTCAGTACAGCCAAAGAAACACTTTCTTTCGTCCAGCCTTTTCCCGGGGTTCCCCAGTTTTGCTTTCTCTTCATCTAAATACTTCAGACCCCATGGCCATGTAACACAAAGACGAACGACGTTTGTAAATTAAGAATCAACCAGGCTTGGAATTGCCCATTTCCACAAACTTTCATTACATCATTTTTACAAAACTACTGGCTTTCACAAATGGTTCATTCAAGTAAAGGTAAATTAGGGGCTTCAGATGGAATGGTAGTTGACAAGCAAGTAGATTGGGATACACACAAACAAGCTGAAAGAGGAAGAGAAGAGATGACTATTTCCAGCGATTTTTACTCAATTGGAATGGCCCCCCGCATTTCCTTCAAGGAGAAGCTTGGGTGTGCTGATCGACTGGAGTAAGGCTAACTTTGCGGAGGATGTAAAACGTACAGGTTCAGTATAAGAAAAAACACATGGTGGTATAACTCGAACTTGAAGCCTGGTTAAGCCTCCGGATGCCCAGCCGTTGTTGCCAAGATCAAACTTGAACCGGTCCTTTCTGCCCAACCTAAGGAAACATCCTACTATCCATTCGGCAAAAATGCTTTGTACAAATGCCAGGGAACAGCAGTCGGATTTTGCCATGTTATCGAAAATAATGAGGCAATATTCAAGGGGGAGGGGCTGAAGTGGGATTAGCAGGTGACGGGCTTGAAGTTGTATTGCAGAAAGTGATGAGACCAATGATTCTACTCACCTTAGCAACCTGAAGTCGAATACGCCCCGAAACGTTGGAGCTGCATAGGTAATGAAGATCAAAGTCCTGAACTGAAGGGATGTAACAAATAGACGGATCGTGAATAAGCAGGTTTCCGCAGGGTGCCCGAGAATCTGCGATCATGCGTGAACTTCCGCTGGCCGGGTTTTCTGTTCCCCAGGTTTGACACGTCCTGGGTCACTCCTCATATTCTCAGTTGGATTCCGAATATTGTCTAGTTGGAAATCACAAATAATTTTGATGTCTTTGGCCAAAAGGAAGAGGTGACAGTGAATTACAAAGTGTACTTCCCTAATATAGAGTAGAAAGACAGCGGGCTTAGAACACCGTCTGAAGTTATACCGCTAGTGACAGGAGCTCTTCGCTGTTCGTGGCCATCTGCGGAGAGTCCGACAGGTACGAAGTGATCAGGGCCAGCAGCAAGCCGGAAAATGTTGGCATAGGTTTCAGAGAGCCAGCTTGTATAGTGAACCTGTCAAAAGCCTTTGTTCTATCGAGGAAGTTATTAATCAGTAGTTATTGCTTATTCTCTGCACCGGCCACCAATTTGAGAAATTCGGTTGGAATGGCAGTGTGAGAATGCGCTTGAGAAGAGCAGTGCGACTAGCACGGATAATATCCCCATTCAGCAAATACTTTGCCAGTTGCCGTTTAGCCGATCTTTCAAAAATCCTGACAAATAATGAGTGCGGTTACTAGGGCAATAACTCGGGAGCACAAAGCTGCCGCTTTTTATGGTGATGGATTCTTACAGACTTCTTCCATGGGGAGGTGGGGACACTGTACCTCGGCAGAAGTCAAACTCATTAAACAGAAATGCTGCCATATCTTCTCCGCCTTACTAAGGATCGTGGGTAGGACTCCGTGGAGACCAGGAAGCAATGAGGGGCAAGTCCGTGACAACCTCTTGGGTATGTCCCGGAGAGTAAACCCAAGGGAGCATAGATTACGACTAGTTGGCAGTGTAGGGTTTGCACCCTAGACAGATGGATCGAGTGCCATTGGTGCCGCGAATAACAACAGTGTTTGACAACAGAGTTTCTTGTAGGTGGATGAGATGTAATGGAAGGATGCAATTCGGTTACGTTTCTCAGCAAAAGGAATGGTTTGGAGGGTTTTTCTAGCCTTCTCAAGGTTTCGGCTTTCCTGTTCTAGTGCAAAATTGCAGGAGCTCGTTTAGTATCCTGAGAGCTGCTCTATATCTGCATACCGGGAGAAGCATGCGATTTTGAAGGGCTGTGTGGATTTTTCGGATTTTCGCCTGAACCCTTGTGAAGGCTGATCCACATGATTTTCTCGGTTAGCGATGCTGAAATCTCAGTCGGAGTAAGCCTCAGATCAACAATGAACTGGTCAAACGCAAGCTGTGGGTTACTCGTCATAAGGAGGTTTTGCCAGTTCTTTGCACGCAAGCCCACAGTTAGTTTGGTTTATTCAGTGAACAGTACAAGCTACTACGGACTGAAAAGGTTGGTGTTATGCGGAGAGACGTGAAACCCGCAAGAGATCTTTCTGTAGTTGCTATCGGATAGTAACCCACAGTTTGATAAACCATTTCATATATCTCCAAAGTGAAAACTTGGCCCAGTAGATTGATTTTTCTGGTTGGGAAATATACTTGTTGGGTTCAGAGGCCCGGCGCAAAGTAAGAGATTACGACTATTAGGTTGTTTGGCACTGAGTAGTTTGCTAGCTTATTCCGGGAACGTTGGAGTCCCCACCTATTGGGTTGTGGTCCGGTGGAACTTGGGCTAAATAGGTAAAAGCTTCGGGGAGCAGACTAAGTCCGGTTATAAAAGAAATGTGGGGCTGGCGCGTGCAACCTATGTGTGAAGAAGAAGTACGTACCAAGGTTGTCTGCCAGATGGACCCAGGTATGACGTCAAGTATCTGGTAAAGGGGGGCACACGGGGTATATGAGGCTAACTTAGTTAAATCAAAGTCCACGAAGAGCAGCCCTGAAGGTTCCGAGTGCCTGGTAGCCAGGAAGCGAAGCATGGTCAGTTGGAATGGAGGTAATTAGCTGAGACTCAATGATTATGATGCAAAAACTCTCAACGCGAGCATTCTCCTAGATGGGATCAAATTTTCCGAAGACGGAGTGAGCGGCAAAAAGTGAGGAGGGATATATGGGCGATGTTGCCGAGTGCCGGAAGATGGCTTTTCCACGGTAGGTAGCTAAGACCTTGGCAGGTACTCCAGTACTCCTTTGGCTGGGAGGAGTTATGGGGTACAGCGTCACTAGTGGTTCCCGGAAGACCTTGGTGGGATTCGTCGTTAAGGCTGATGGAAGCGGCAGAAGATAAAGAACTGGATGATCAGTGAAGGTAGAAAACTAGCAGACTGAAGCAGAATGGGTCATGGAGAGTATCTGGGAACCTCAAAATAGCACATACTATGATGAGCTGAACTTCGCGCAGGGTTAACAAAAGTAGACAACACTGTGGATGATCCTGAAGGCGGATTAGTCAGTGGTTTTTGGAGACTCAGACGTGCAGGCCGTGGGGTAAAAATAGGAGGGGTGGCATACGCGCGAAGACTGAGGGGTTGCTGAGACGCTCAGTTGTCAAAGGGCGCGTGCTGACCCAGCCAAGAGTGAGAAGTCGGAAGACTAGGTGGTTGCGTAAAATGTTTAGGTCGGGTCCTGGCGAGTATAGATGACCGGGTTGGAAACGCATATGGAGCATTATGGTCGGCACTAAGTTCTGAGCAAGAGGCTGCGGACAGGCCATTAGGGGTTTGCCTTATTTTACGAAGGGGGGAAAGATGAGGTGCAGCTAGGTTAAGTCCGTTTGTGGTAGTTGTGGAGGGTTAGGGCTTTAGTAGAAGATGGACGAGGTAGGCCGAGCGTAAAATTTTGGTAGTGTATGTAAAAGCGGGGATGCCCGGGAGGGCTTTTTGGGATAGATGCAAGGGGCTTCAGATTAGACCAATCGGCTAGCGAGCGGACACGACATCGAGGTGGGCAGTAATGATATGTTGTTTCCGCTGGTCTGGGCGAGATACCGAAATAAGATAGACTGGCTGATTTCGTAAGTGCTGGAAGAGGCTTCCTCGCTCCAGGCTGCCCTCTCGGAGTGTTTTAGGATTAATGAGGACTTGGAGCTTTTTGGCTATGGCCGCTTAAAGTTGGTGCCAGACACATGGTCCGGATCCGCATCTCGGGCATGTCTGAACTAAAAGGCAGCTACTATTTGACCTTCCTGTTACCATTCTTGCTGCGGGGTAATATGTGGGACCCTATGGGAAGGCGACTCGTGAGCCTCGTTTGTCATCTATATTAGATTATTTGCCCTTTATGTATGAGCTGCGTGGCGTACCTCTCACTGGGGAATGGTTTTATCAGATAAAGTTCCGAGCTTCTTAAATGGGGAAGCTGCAGCAGTCTCTCAACATGCACTCAAACCGCGCGGCAATAAGGTTAGTAGGGAGCCGTTCAAGGCTGGGGCAGCGGTTTTGTAGAGATGCTTTGTGCAGCCTTGAAGCCACAAGTGGGAGATGGACCATGCCATAGGCACCAAGCTCAGTCCTCTTGCCTGAATCTACTCAGATATGGAGCCTTTCCAATAACTCAGATGCAATAGAGTCATCGTGCAGGGAGGCATTCATAAGACCGTTGGGCTCTGCTAACTTATCAAGCCCAGTGAACATGACAGAGAAGTTAGCTTTAAGGCGGAGTCTTCATTCACTGAAATCCGGCTCACGGCAACTGGCGGCCTCCTCCAACAGACTACCCTTTCCGCTAGCTTCAGCGCAATAAACGTGGAGTGATTCTCTGTGGTGATCCATTTTCACCAATTATGGCAAGAGCCTATTGTTCTGTGGGTGAAAGGTGGAGACGGTGTTCTTCAGAATTTGTTTGTTCGGGGGGCAAAGCACGACATTCCACTGGCAGTGTGCTTCCAGAAAGAGTTTTCAGGTGGGATAAGGGGCTGAACAGCTGCAGATGAGAGGGGCTCGCCAAATTTTGTTGCGATACTGAGAAACTGACTGAATTTTTCTGGATAAGAAGGGGGTGTCGTTGCTCTCGTTTTCCTGGAAACTGTTTGTAAATTACTTTGAGAAGGATTCTTCAATCAGTCCCCCCCCAAAAAAAAGGAACATTTAGCACAGCCAAATATTACTGGATCTTTCTGAGTTTGTGAGCAAATTTTGGTGCTGTAAGTTTTAATAATACCCTATATGTACTAGTGAAAACTATTTTTCATATCGACCCAATAAACGGCTTGCTTAGAGCATGAACTACCAGTATCCCTAACCCCTTTTAGTCTACCCCCATCTCGCCCGAAATATCACAAGATTCCTATAGGGTCTGTGCTTTAAACCTTCCCCTGTCGTCCCATTATCCAGTGAACTATCTTTCAGCCCAATGGAAATGCCCAGACAACAAAATGAACATAGGATCCAGGAAAATAAGGCCTCAAGCCTTGTAGCTGTGTAAAAATCATGGAGTGGAAAGCATCACCAGCATCGAGTTCCTCCGATGTTCCATTCTCATGTCTGATCCCTCCGGCTTTTATTTTGTAGTTAGTACTACCAACGCTTCACCTTAAAGCACACCGTCAGTTGAGACACGGCTACCTTTATTCCTCGTCCCCCCTGTCGCTTAGCCGCCGCCACCAGCTTCCGTACGAGTTTCCTGATGCAGTCTAACCTATCAACGTGCCTACGTAGGTGTCCAGCAAAGTGCCGTACCATATAGTCACACTCGATCCACCGGGTCATTACCGCGCCGCGTGCTGAGCACCTCACAAACTCAAAAAGCCCAAGGCCAAGTTTTAGCCCGCCCTGATACTTGGTCATATAAGGTCCTATTCTGGTTCGCAGGCTTCCTCGCTGCAAAGGGCACTAAAAATGTCCGTTGACGATCGGCTGCCTTATTGTTGATATTCGGGCTCTGAAAAAGATGACAAGCCATTGTAAGGTTGATTAGACCTTACTTCGCGGTTTCCTTAGTAAACGCGTGCTTCGGTCCTTCGTACTGCGTAGACCACCTGCACGTTACTCTAATGTGCGGCACTGCACAAATATGTTACCCAGAACAGTATTCTCCACGACCCGTGAGAACGAGAAGGCGATTGGGAGAGATAGTGGTTAGCGTGTATTTGGGAGCGTGCGTGAGAGCGTGCGCAAGAGCAACGGTCAAATGGCAACCACGCTTGGCAGTCAGCGTTCAGTTAAACAATAAACGTGGTAAAAGTATGAACAAAAATGGCAACGGATACAGGGGCCTCCTCCTAGAAGTCCGACGGAGTTGGGTTTCGATCGTGATGGCAAGCCGGAATTATTGGTTGTCCAGGAACTCCTCATAGCTTGTCCGTTATATTATTGTTGACGTCGAACGACTGCTGATGAGTTTAACGGTGCCTGCACCCTGGAGGTCCGATGTGCGTAGGTCCAACTGTGTTTTGGCGCCCACGGGTCTCATACGAATGCAAGCCGGAAAATGCCTCGTCAGGTCCATCCAAAAAGGCGTCCAGTTGCCGTCTCCAGTGCCAGGCTGACCAATCGTCCCGTTGTCCAGTGAGCAGTTGGCTCCTTGAACGTGCACAGGAGTCAGCCAGGCTACGGATGAAGCCAATGTGATTGTGTAGATCCGTCTGAGAGAGGGCAAGGTAAACTGGAACAAAATAGCGCCTGAGGGCGCCGGCGGATGTTGGACTGTAATTACAACACACAACCGATGTTCGGTGTTGTTCGAGTCGCTAGGAGACCAGAAGAAAATGAAACCATAACTACTGATTGTAATTTCACGGGTATGTTTTTTGGTAAATCCATGGCGAACTTCCCAACTTATTGCTAACAGTCGGTTGTAAAAATCGTCACGAAATCGGCGAAGCGGACGGGATTTCGTAGTTGGTGACCGCGACGGCTACTTCGCGTTGCGGGTACGGTTGGAGAATCTGATGGACTAGCTGCCGAGTCCTCACTAGGCGTAATTGGGGGTGGTTCGAGTAGTAACTCTCTCGATGCAGGTGACTGAGCGACTTGAGCGGGTGTAAATTGGCCGAGCGGCTTGCACTCAATGACGGCAGGCTTGAGACGGTCGATAGATACGGTGTCGTGTCGTCCGTTGATGTCTATGACAAATGTTTTTGCCCTACGTTTTATCACCCGAAACGGGCCAGTGTATGGCGCTTGTAGTGGTGATCGAACGCCATCGACGTGGAGGAATATATGAGTACCGGTTCCTAACGCAGTTGGGACATAACTTGTAGACTGTTGTTCACGCGGCGGACTGGCCTTGAGCACTCGCATGTGCTGCGTAAGGCGCTGAGCATAGTCACCGTAGTCGAAAGTCACGGTTGGTGAGGGGGCTACCAACTCCCCAGGCAGACGAAGTGTACAGCCATATACTAGTACGGCCGGTGTTGTGTGTAACTCCTCCTTAACGGTACTACGCAGGCTTAAGAGTGCGAATGGTAGTGTTTCACTCCAAAGGGGGTTACCGTTTGCTCGAAGAGCGGCTTTTAATTGTCGGTGGAAACGCTCAACCATACCATTGGCCTGAGGGTGGTAAGCTGTCGTCTTAACGTGTTGGCAACCGAGCGTAGCGAGTAGGCTGCCGAAAGCGCCGTCAAAATGTGGACCGCGATCGGTGGTTACTATTGCCGGGCAACCAAAATGACTAACCCAACCGGTCAGAAAAGCTTTCGCGGCCTCTTTCGAGGTGGGACGAGGGATAGGGATGGCCTGCGGCCAGCGAGTAAAACGATCCACGCATGTGAGTATGTAAACGTACCCAAGCGAAGGTGGGAGTGGTCCTACGAGGTCGACGTGCACATGATGAAAACGTGTTTCAGGTTCTGGGAACCTGGCTAACGCCGCCTTAGTGTGCCTATGGGTCTTAACACGTTGACACTGCAGACAAGCACGAGCCCATTGACGGACATCTCGTTTGACATTGTGCCAAACAAAATGCTCAGTTATCAGTTTCACCGAGGCAGTCACACCCGGATGAGGCAGATTATGGAGTGTCAGGAACGTAGGATAACGGTGGGCAGCGGGAACTACTGGCCTAGGGCGACCTTGCGACACATCGCACACGATGGTATTCTGGGAAGCTGGGATAGGCACTGTGGTTAAACTCAAAGAACCGTTTTGTCTAAGTTGTTCGATGTCAGGGTCCATAGTTTGAGCCTGTGCCATTGCGTCCAAGTTGATGTTAGGCATTTGTGACAGACTTAGTTGATATACGCGCGACAAGGAGTCTGCGACGGGATTAAGTACCCCAGAGACGTGTCGTATGTCCACAGTAAACTGTGAGACAAAGTCTAAGTGGCGAATCTCGCGTGGTGAGTATCGATCGGAAGCTGACTTTAGTGCGCAAACCAAAGGATTGTGGTCTGTAAACACCGTAAACGAACGGCCTTCGAGTGCATGTCGAAAATGACGGATTCCCAAGTAGATGGCGAATAACTCTCTACCGAACGTGCTGTACCTCGATTCCGCGGGTTGTAGGCGCTTGGAGAAGAATGCCAAGGGTTTCCAAGAATCGTCCACGAGCTGTTGCAGTACTGCTCCAACCGCTGTGTCCGAGGCATCCGTCACTACCGAAATAGGAGCCAAAGGGTCAGGGTGGGTAAGGAGTGCTGTGTTGGCGACAGCATCTTTGACCAAGGCGAATGCGGCTTGTGCCGTGTCGGGAAACACGAACTTCCGCTTACCTCCGCGCAACAGGTCGGTGAGGGGTTGCATCATTTCCGCACAGTGAGGAATAAATCGGCGGTAGAAATTCACCAGGCCGGCAAACTGACGCAACTGGCGAAAAGATTGGGGTTCAGAGTAGTCGCGAATAGCGGAAACTTTATCTGACAGAGGGCAGATACCCGAGGATGAAATAGAATGTCCTATGAAAGTGATATAAGACCGGCCTAATTCGCATTTCGCGATATTGATCGTAACGCCGTGCTGGCTAAGGCGTTCGAAAAGTGCTCGTAAGTGCGTAGCGTGCTCTTGCTCTGAAGAACTTGCCACCGAAATATCATCCAGGTATACGTGGACATTTTCCAAACCACGAGTTGCCTCGTGCATGAACCGTTGAAAGGTCTGGGCTGCATTACTGAGTCCAAACGGCATTCGCAGAAACTCGAACAGCCCGAAAGGTGTAGTGACGGCAGTTTTAGGTATATCGGCCTCTGCTACCGGGATCTGGTTGTACGCCCGAACCAAATCGATACGGCTGAAGACGGAGCAACCTGATAAAGACGAAGTAAGATCCTGTATATGGGGAATCGGGTATCGGTCCGGGACGGTGACTTTGTTAAGCGCTCTGTAATCACCACAGGGTCGCCAGTCGCCACTAGACTTAGGAACCATATGAAGGGGTGAAGCCCAAGGGCTACTAGAAGGGCGTATTATACCCAGTTCTGGCGTGTGTTCGAATTCAGCCTGTGCAACACGAAGCTTGTCTGGTGCTAACCGACGCGGCCTACTGAACACTGGGGGTCCCTTAGTATCGATATGGTGAGTGACACTGGTGGTCACTGCTGGGAGAGGCCCGGCCTGCCGAAACATGGCCGGGTAGGTGGCGATGATTTCGCCATAAGGTTGGTGTGCCCGTGGTTGAACGTAAAAGGGCGTGACGTGATTCACTCGCGAATTATGACCCGCAACAGCGAGAGTGGTCTGACGATCCACCACTCTGCGGCGCCGTGCATCAACTAACAAGTCAAAGTGCTGCAGGAAGTCAGTGCCCAGAATTGGGTACGGGACGTCGGCGATGATGAATACCCAACGAAAATTACGCTTTAAACCCTAGTTTAAGGTGAGCGATTGCTGGCCAAACGTTGGGATGGCCGTGCCATTGGCAGCGCGTAGTGTTTGGGCCTGCGGTGTGCTATTGTCGTCTTTCGCTCGGGGGAGGACGCTCACTTCAGCACCGGTATCTACAAGTAATAGTTTATTTGAAATAATGTCAGTTACGTTCAAAAGACGACTATTGGTGTGGTACCCGGCTTCGTGGGTCGCCACCACGGGCCGGGGGTTTAGTTTCCCTGATGAGCACCGGGAAACGTACACCCTTGTTCGCATCGTTTGGCTCCCCCACCGAAGCGACTGTGGTATTTACAATACCCTTCTTTCGAAGAATCGACGAAACGTCGTCGCAATGACGGACTATGGAGCCTAGGTGAGCGTGCGCGGTGCCGCTCCTGTGACCCACTCCTAACTGCTAGGCGTTGCAGGCTCGCGTCAATTCTAGACAAAAATGACGCGAGGTCATTAGATGTTGGCAAGGCAGGCACCGTTGCGACGGAGGGCCTGGTTACTCCAGCTACAGAGGGGTTGTATCGTGACATTATGTCATCAGCTATCGCTGCAGTTTCCTCCAGCGAGCATTTGCGCGTGGCGCTTAGTAAAACTGGGATGTTATGTGGCAAACGCTGCAGCCAAAGTTCCCTCAAGAGCGGGTCCTTGCCTACCGTCGGCCTTCTCAAGCGCTGCATCTCAAGCAGCAGTTCGGAGGGCTTCCTACTTCCAAGCTCAACGTTGTGAAGTTGTTGCATAAGTTGGTCCTGCGTTTGGGTCGTGCGGGCAATGACGGCCTCCTTTAAAGCCTCGTGGCTTCGGGAAGAGACTATTACGTACCTTACTTGCATTGTGACCTCTGGCGGGAGGCGGCCTGATACCCACCTGAAACGGCTGGCGTCGCTGGTTATACGGCAGTTTTCGAATTCTAACTCGACCAGCGTGAACCAGAGTTCTGGATCAGCAGGTGTGAATGCCGGTATGTGCAGCGTGATGGCCCCAACGGTGGGGTCTGAGCAGGGTTTCCGTTCAGTGGACATAGCGATTGCTTTATAGAACACAGACGGGAAAAGAAACCAACGATCAGTGGGGCACCATAATCTTCGCGAGAAAAGAACAAAAATCACGACGAACTAGACACCAAAAATATGTATGGACAAAAAAAAATTATTTGGTTAACCGACCAAAATAATCAACAGATAGGGAAACGATAAAACACAAAAACGTACGCAGACGGGACCTTCAACGGTAGAAAACAAGGAAACTCACGTGACCTGAGGATCACGTCGGGCTCACCAATTGTAAGGTTGATTAGACCTTACTTCGCGGTTTCCTTAGTAAACGCGTGCTTCGGTCCTTTGTACTGCGTGGACCACCTGCACGTTACTCTAATGTGCGGCACTGCACAAATATGTTAACCAGAACAGTATTCTCCACGACCCGTGAGAACGAGAAGGCGATTGGGAGAGATAGTGGTTCGCGTGTATTTGGGAGCGTGCGTGAGAGCGTGCGCAAGAGCAACGGTCAAATGGCAACCGCGCTTGGCAGTCAGCGTTCAGTTAAACAATAAACGTGGTAAAAGTATGAACGAAGATGGCAACGGCTACACCATATCGCCACCCATTTCCATTTACATACAGCAACATCACTTTGATTAGTTTGCACGATTTTTAGTCGCGTGGGCTAGCTTACTTTCATATTCAGATTAGCGGTAACCTTGGTTCCCTTTCAAAGACGAAAGTTATCAAATGGCCAGATTTATTTGAGCTCAGCCGTATCGTCCGGTCCTCATAAAGCAGCACCAACATTTCAGCTTTCTAGGACTCGGGCCTGCAAAGGCTTCGAGGGGGCTAACACATACTTAGTGCGAAATGAGTCACTGACCTCTGCGAATAAGCTCCTCATCCAAATACTGCAATGGTAAAATTGGTAGGCTGTCACGGGTTTTATAGTTATATGAGTTGCCTGCTTAACTGATAGGGAAAGGAAACCGAACGGGCTAACGACAGGAGCCGATGAGATAAAGTGCAGCAGGCTTCCGAAACCGCTCGGAAAATGGCGATCCAGCATTGCAGGACGGTATTGGGCTGATGTAAACGAGCAAGCCCTGAACAATCAGTCAAATGAGAGGGTTAAAGCTAGTTTTTGTTCTTAAGCTACCGGAGAGACTGATCGAAGTCTTGCTGACGGGTTAAGTACCCTGAAGCGTGAATAATTAGAGCCCCCCGTGTGCCACATATAAATTATGAAAAGGTCTGTCGGTTATGGGTGTGTGCAAGTACCTCGAAGTAGAGTTGCATTTGACTGTGAGCCGATCCATGTGACCGTTGGTAATGGTTCGGGTCAGGAAGCGAAGATACTAGTAGCTAGTGGAAGACCGAATGACGGAACAAAAAGAGATTTTGAGGAGCTGCTTTTCCCTGTGGAAGATCTATCTACAGACGCTTATTTCCAAACAAAGCCCTCCCAAGCTGTGGGCTGACAGTTGCATTTTGAGCGAGATTATTGCCTCCGAAGGAGAGGACGAATAAATTGGTGGCCCCGAACAACAAATTCCTTTCGTCAAGGACCTAGAAGATTCCTAGATGGTATTTATTCGTTTAAGTATACACTCCGTCTGCCACATAAACCCCAAACCCCTGACACATTTATAGTCATTAATTTTTACACTTTTTATTTATCTTTAGCTTAACTGTCGTTTAACGGTTACCCGGTTGAATTTCATATATTTTTACATCAGATATACCAATGGACTCACGGCTAGCAAGGTACGTAAGCCTGACCCGAAACCGTCAGTTTTGACAGTTTCACTGGCTACCTCCGAAATTTTACCGTTGAGCCCAACTTTGGTTCCGTAAGCCTGAAGTAGAGTTTGAGGCAAAGAATCACAAGCCAGTGCACTCGTTATTTGTGGACTACTGGTCGTCTCCTCTGTGAAGCTGCTACCCGGGAACGCGACGTAGTATTCGACTATTACTCACGTACAACCACGAAAGGAGCGGTAATCTATAGTCATCTGCCACCTACATCGTCAGGACTGCAGCAGCTGATCCAAGAGACTGGTTCAGGTAGTAAGAAGCTCCCTCCACCAACGAAAAAAGTGCAGCCACCGGCGGGGCAACCTAAAAAGGAAAATGTCAATGAGGGTTGTGGGTGCAGCTGCTTCAAACTGCCGTTCAGGCACCACTCAAGGTTTATATCAATCTTAACCCCACGGAAGCGACAAAACTAGCAGCAGGTTTTATGGAGGGGTATCATGTATAGATTGCTGCCGTAGCAAACTCGTGAAGCCTCCGATACACCGGTCCCAACGTAGGAACACTCCCAGGACTTCCCAATAGCTGCCCTCGAGCGGGCCTTCAGATGTGATCTGCTGAAAGTTGATCCATTGTGGCCGTGCCACCTAAGAATTCTCCTTCTATTCTCTCACAATATCTTATAAAACGTGTCATGTGTTTCAGCACCGCAGGCGGGAACCCTTTTTAATTTATTCCTTGCGTAACAATGAGTTCTTGGGTTCCGTCCCTTTGCCTAAGCTTGCACCTAGGCTAATCTTTTTCTTCATCAAGTACGCTTCAATGTGGAACAAGGTACCACAATAAATTTGGGCATTATCACAAAAATCGGTGGCTTTCAAGCAAGAAATACGCTTAGTCCTAACGGTGGGCACTCTGATTCGGATGGGCAATCCTTATGTTTCAAGGGCTCAAGCCTTTGAGTTAGGAATAGGGTACTAATAATGCGGATAACCGATTTAGGCATCTCATGTTTCCAGGCTGCAGTGTTGCCACGGATTGACCGGTATGGTTGACCTATTCTCAAAAAGGCCTGGTACATGCGGTCCGTGTTTCGGCAGGGGCGCGGGAGCAGTGGTCACCTACCAAAAGCAGCTCCGCCTTCTTTGACAGCCAGATATCTGACTGTGATAAAACTATAAAGCAAACTATAAAAACGTCTAGAAAGGTGTGGATTACCCTCGGAGCGCCATTTACTGGAAGCTAGTAGATGCGTATCGTACAACCTCCCCATCGAAAGCAGTCCCTAACGCCGCCTACCATGGGCACTGACTGCAGACCGTTTGAGTTAGCTCCCCTGATAATAATTCGGCCCCATCTTATTTTCACCTCTCAAGGTACTCAAAACCAAACTTCACATCGATGTTGTCCTACTTTGCAACGTGACAACGGCGACAAAAGATACCACGGTACACCTGCAATCACCACTACATCAGATTTCACTTGCCAGCACTCAGATATAATCCCAGTGCGCTAGCACCTTCGGGTGGGAGCACAGACGAACTTATGTCCGTGTTTCTCGGCACATAGCCAATTTCCTCCAATGCACCACCACCGACATCCTTATAGTTTCTCCTATCTTAAGGCTCCTCAGAAACCATTCATTAGAGAATAACCACTACACCATAAGGGACAGTATCAAATATAGTGCTACGCTGGCAGGGTACCAGTCCCATTCACTCATGTACTGTTCTTACAAACCTATCTTGCCGCCTCGGTGCTGAACTGCGGTCTGTATAAGTGAACGGTATTGAGAGTTACCACATCTTATTCCTCTTAATCGTAAAGCCTAAGGTTTTCTTGGTATCCAAGCACTGTCACGCCAACTTGCAAACCATTATTCTTTTGGAATGCATACACCGTTGCCTAACTGGTGTACTCAGTTTTCCTAGCCCGTAGCAGTGCAGAGCAATCCTTGTGCTAGCCTACTTTACCCAGAATGTGAATTAAGTGCCACTTGCCGCCTAAATGGAACTCCATCCTTGCATCATTCACATAAACCTAACCAGTTCATTACCATTTTCGCCATATATTACCATGACCCAGAGCCGAAACCACGTCAAGACTGCAATCCCCACTTATTTCAGGTTCGGTGTCTCCCACTACTTCCGTCGTCACACTGGAAAACCAACAGTGAAGCTTTGAATCGTGCCGATGGAGACTCAAGTGGAAACCTTCACAGCAACTAGGAACGCAATCAACCAAAAGTAAATACCCGCACCGCTCATCAGATCGATTAGAGTTTTCTGACTCGAAGCCTCTCCTGCCGACACCAATATTGGAGCCTCCACTAACAACAGTTCGCTCGCAAACTGCTACTATATTGGTCACTAATGGTCATCAGTCTAAACTATCTTATCTCGGCACACCCGGCTGATTGATTGATACATCCTTTATCCCGCCAGACAAACCATACCCATTGGATGATGAACATTATCAGTAATGATACTAAATAACACTGAGGCTCGATAAGTCAATATATATTTGTCAGCGAAACAGCATTATAAAGCTCCAGTCTATGCGGGGGGTTTCCAATTTAGTATCCGTTGAAAGAGCTCATTTTTTCCCCAAATCGCAGCCGGCTGGGAACTCTTTCTCCACTTTTCCGGGACCCTCCAGTTGCGCCTCGTCACTTTTGAATGATACAGTTTACTGATCCTGAAATAAAACTCGCCTTTTTATGGGCTGCTTTTCCTTCCACATTCACCAATGTTCCCAAAAGCACTTTCATTAAGTTTCTTCCATGTCTCCCTGTTTCATAACCCCTTCCGTTTAATGAACCCCGGTAAATCCGACATTCAGGGCTCACGTCATCTTCATGGACTGCCATCCTCTTCGCGTGCATTGATTTTTCTCAGTGTACTTCCACATATATTTTTTTCTTCCTCTTCCATTTATTCCCGTTCAGAGCTTTATTTGCAGAACCTCGGTAAGCATCCATTTTCCGTGGCTTGCGTTGGGCTCGCTTATCAAGTATCTTAAGCACTATGTATTACTGACCCCCTCGAAGTGCCCACGGTGCACAACCGCCCAAATCAAACTCGAAACCGGTTCATAGTTACCGCGAAAACCATTGTTAGAGTGATCCACTCAAACTATTGCTGGCTATGTTTTTCTGTCTCTGACATTTTTGACCCTCACCCCTAAAATTTGTGGATATTTCGTCTTGTCGATTAGTGTTGTACACCACGATCATGCTCTTGCGCTTACTCCCCGGACATGGCCCAGATATATACCATTATGGTGTTTTCCCACCCCCAACTGCTCTCATCATAGAGACCATAAACCTATCGTAACTGTGGCCGACGGGAAAGCCTCAGAAGCCTTTCCCCTGCTCGATACCTTAGACCTTCTCGACCAAAGCACTGTTGATATCAGAAACGATTCAAATAGAAGCTCGGCACTGCCAAGCCAATTGCATCTTCCCAGGTGCAAAGCGAGGAAAATAATATCCCGACACTTTTTAACGACTAACGAGGCCAGCAGCCATTATAGTGGTCATCCGCTGCAAGCAAAACGTTTGATTCCCAGCAACTTGTTTCTAATTGACACCAGGATAGCCCTGAGTGTCATTCAATAGGAATTAGGTGATACACCCAACCCACCAACCCAACAATTACTTGCCGTCAATGGCAACCCTACTACCGCGCAAGTCCCTTACGCTAGGCTTAGGTCCACGCCGCACTTTCCCTCGGGCGTTTATAAAAGTAGACGTTCCATGTCTCGTAATAGAAAGATTCCCTAGAAGATTTCGACCCACTGGTTAGTACATGATGAGAGGGTTGTCCTCCGGAGGACCTTTCCCCCAGAAACCCGCTTGTATTTTTCTGCAAGTCATATCACCCACCCACCCCCTAACACAAACATAAGCACCAGACCTCGGGCTTAACACCCATATTCAGAACTCCTTTTATCTTGGGCAGTAGCACCAAAGCCGTCTGTCTCTCTTCCCGTGGTGACCACTGACCTCATTCAATAAATCTTCACTGAAGGCCCGCCCGCCGCTTAGCACAGGCTGATTTCGGACACATGATGGAATTAGGCATAGCAAGCTTTCCCGCACGGTTCCGAAAGTAAAAGCGACTGGCTCCTCTGAGTTGACTACGGGGCACACAACCGAAGTTTGATAAGATACTGGTGCCAAATTCTACACACGTAGGATCTAATTTCTGACCTATCCGGCTGTCACCACAGCCTTCAGACTAGTCGAGCACCTAAGAATGCTACGGGGATCAGCGATGCAACCCTAATCTCTCCAGGGTTTCTGGCAAAAACCGATCGTGCTGAAAATGTGGCAGATTTCTAGATCAAATTCTGGCTCTGTCCATACGATGGCTTTCAATGCTTGGTTTCGACCCCACCGTTTTCCTTAGGAAAGTAGGCAGAACTAAGCTGACCGCGCAGTTTCCCTCGAGCATGCTCTAAAATCACTTTTACTTTCCTTTTTCGCCTGTCGTACACATTCCGTTTGCTTTGTGCTTCACCACAGCGTTCCCTCGCACTTCGTGTATTTATCTTATCCGTATAGTATCCGCACCAAGGAGTATGGAATTCACTACTGCATCTTTAGGATTTATCTCAGTTAAATCAGGACCTGCTCCCGTATAGAGTCTATAGCCCGTGGTCCTCGGTATTTGACACGATAGCGAATGTACTCGGCAGCGCGCAAAGCAGAACTCAAAACGCTGGAGCGGGACAACGTGTGTATTGGAGGAGCGCAACGGCGTGCAGACGACGTACACAGGCGGAGCAAGTGGCGCCACCAAAAACAGTCATTGTTCAAATAAACAAATTTGTTGGTCTTTGTCATCGAGTGCTTTATTGGTAGCACTACACATCTGCGTCAGTTCGAGTATTTTCCGTTCCTTTGATCTCTGGGATTTTGTTAGTATTTCGCAGTAAGACCCCAAAGAGAACACTCCCATGAGCCGCTTTTCAAATACTTTTTTTTGACCAGCTCGTTAAGTCTACGACTTTCGCTATTTTACGTTCTCTTTTTTGCTCGCGGGCATGCTCTTTGCGATGCGTCATCGCAATTTGAATTTGCTTGATGATGAAACGAAGCTCGACACGGAGTTCATGTTACCAAACACAACCAGTGAAGTTTTTTACACGATCCCGAGGTCTGATTTGCAGCATTTGGGCTGCAACTTGGGGCGAGTACCGCCTTCTGCCAACAGCAGTGTTCCTCTTGTGCTTTTGGGGCTATTCTTCGTGGGGTCGTCGCCTTAGCATGAGACTTCATTTTATATCCTCCCCAGGATCAGCCACCTGAGATGCTTGCGAGGGCAATTCCCAACCAACTCCCCTCCAGCGGAGGGTGAGTTTCTATCAGCTACCGGGGAGACACCCCAAGAGTGTCAATAAGTACAGCTTTCACCTAGCTCACTCCCGGTCCCTGACAGGGCCTGCAGACGAGGAATCGGGGAGAAGTAAGGGACTTTTAGTCGGGCTCGCTACCTTTTCATGTTCAGGTTATCATTAGCGCCCCTTTTGAGAATTCTTTCTGGCAATGAGCAGCCTCCGCGGAGAGCAAGAATGGAGCTCGTTTCGGCATTAGAGCCAACCCTCTCACCGTCACGACATCGTGTAATCATGAGGTTATTACCTGAGCGAACCACCGAAAAGACCTCGACACTCGATTTGTTTGTCGCCGGCTGTCTTTCGAAGACAAAGTGAACGTTTTTAGCTCATACTAGCCGCTTTTCACTGACCTCGTCAGCCACTAATCAGCCCCAGCAGCATCTACCAAACCTGAAAATCCTGCCAGGTAATTTCACGGTTCCATCACTTTTTCACAACGGCGACCCATAGATGCAGAATGCCCCACTCACTCGCTGCAGGAAATACCACTGCCGGCGACTAAAAGCGGCCGTACTCGCAGGCAACCGGAGTGAGGTTGGCTGCTTGTTTTATGTGCCTGATTAGTGCAAAAAACGCCAGGTTTCTAGAAGCTACCAAAGCTTAAAGGTTTGTCTTGCCCGTCGGTCAAGACAAGCCAACAACTTCCCTGCCCCAGCTGTTGGTGGCAAATGGTTTGTACTTTACTGCCTAAGGCACGACAAAGGTTGCGGTCAGCCTAAGACCTCGACTTTGGTATCTGGGGTGTTAGTCTTTGCAGAAGTTCTACACAGGCATGCTGGAAATCATTTTCCTGAGGCACTCTGAGTTACCTGTCAATTTATAAAGGCTACAGCTTATCGAACCTCCATGGAAAAACTAAATGAGCGGGTCTAGCAGCTCAAAAGTATTCTAGCCGAACAGCAGGTTTGTTTTTCGACATCCCTCATTGCAGTCAGTCTTCAGTTATTGAGTCCCCCATTTTGAGAGAGTTGTTTGAGGAGATGGATGCAGTGACATATCCTATGGCACACCATTTTGTAACCAGCGGATCATTAATCACAGCTATACCTCGCCGACTGGCATCAAGCAAACTGGCTTTCGCGCAATACGAGCCGTACAGCCTTCTTCCTGGAGGTACTGTTCTTCCTTCTTACGATCCATGGGTCTTATCCAAACACGGTTCTCAAAAAAGGATTTCATTAGCTGGTGACCATGTGGCGACGGTCGCGCACTAAATCGGGCTCCCCTTTCAAATTTATATCCGATACACCGCATACGATTTTAATGCATCCCTTCACCGCAGGACCGTATTTTCTAAGTTTGGTTCGGTATCATCTTACCACTGGACTTCTGTCGCCGCTGAAGATTTTGATAAAGCAGCTCTAATGGCTCCTCTTATTTGGATGGAGTTCCAAAGATTGCCATTAGTTCTGCAGAAAGCCGCTCAGGTATCCCGGAGTTTTATCTACAGCGAAACATGAGACTAGGATTTATTTTAAGTTCATAAAGATGACTTTCCAACCGTTTAGTCGGGCATAGATGAACACTGTCACCATTCGATGCTACAATTTCAACGTTTGCCTGAACACTGAAAAGCCGATCCCGATAAAAGTGAAATTGGCAAAACGGAACTCATTTCCTGGGCCACAAGACCACACATTAAAGTGCTTAAACCCTACAAGGATAAAGTGAGCGCTATCAAGAGCACTCCACATCGCCTCCAATGAGGAAACTTATAGCATTTTCAGGGTTAGTCAACTTCTGTCGCGTTTTCATACCCCGGGTCGTTGAAAGTTTGCTTACTTCTACCTCGCGGCAATCCCCGTAAGTTATCGCTTACGGATGCCGCACAACAGCTTTCTCGAGGGTTAAAGCAACGTTGGCGAAGACAGCGCTTCTTATATACCCAGGTTCTTTCATCACGCTCAGTATAGCGGTGCGTGCATCTAACTCTGCTATATAGGCAGTCTTGACGCAGTTTCTTTTGGGTGCTTGGCAAACCTTAGTGTTTTACTTTCGACTCCTCGGTCCGGCGGAAGCGACATATGGTGCTTTCGGCGGCGAACCGCCTGCTGCGCATAGTGCGGCCGAACACTTCCACGAAGTGGTCTAGGATCGATATTTTATCCTCTTTACCGAACACAAGCCTCTGACATAAGTACCGCATACTAAGTTTGACCGTCATTCTCCTCGAGGGGTTGGATATACGGGCTTTATTTCCTGGTGTACGAGTGACCTTTGACATGGTAGAGGTGAATAGGATGGCGTTGTGGATGCTTTGTGGCTGCTTCCCCTTGGTACTAATAAAATGCTCTGTAAGGACATTCCCGCAGTTGATGCAGCACAGGCGCAGGATGCGTCGTGCATGAAAGCTGATGAACCTTTTTTCGCTACAGTATCAGCCCATGACGCTGATTACCGGTGCCTGTGCCCTACTCTTTGACACTTCTGCTGGCCCAGGTAGACCAATCATGTCCCCTCCACATCAGTATCTTTTGCTCGACACGTTACATGGACTTTCAAGCCCGGCCAAAGCAGTCAGTCTCCGGCTGGCCACTGCTCTAAATGTCTGGCCGTCCATGAATAAAGATACGCATACATGAGCGAAAAAAAGTTTCAGCCCCAATGACCTTTTGTGCAGAGGCAAGTAGCCTCACTTATCGGTACTTTCGCTGCGCTCGATGCTTGCTTCGATCATGTGCACGCATATATCGTGGCCCCACTGACCCAATCGCAAGAGTACACCTATCTGTCAACGTGCATTCACAGTTCTTAGATGTGGCTCAAAGCGATTCCCGTGTCTATCGTCACCGTCGAACCAGTGGAGCAACATCTGATCGAACGATGGATCACTCAATACGGTTGATCTTCTAAAATCACCACGGGTCGGGGGCAAAACTTTGAGCTTAATCTTCTCCATTTATTACCTACATCCTAAGTAAGGAACCCACTGGCACGATCAGGTATCATCCGGCATCAGTTGGTTCGGTCAAAAGTTCTCATCGTCAGCTTAAATTGGCCCTTAAACCACACGACGGCCTCGACTGGTACCAAAGTTTACCGCAGGTACGCCGTGTTCTGTCGCGAAGCTTGTCTGGGGCACGACACGGACTGTCTGGAGAGTTGCCCACACCACGGGGTAGAGATTAATTTGCCCGACAGGTCTGTGTTCATCGCTTGCCTGCGTGCTCGTGGATCCCCCCCCCAGTTCAGAATCGAATACAGTAAAGGCAGGTTTTGTTCCATTGGAACCCGAAACATGGCTACATATACTCATTGTCTCCGCAAGCAAACCATTACAAAAGCCTCAAGAGTGGCCGTCACTTGTGATTTCTCGTAAAGATAACATTTGTGGGGTTAATTGACCGGTCGCCTCGATACTCTTAGTGTCGACCGAGTCAAGGCCGCGTACGCTGATGATGACTTATCTCCGGCTGACATTAGATTCGATATTCATCATGCATTTCCTGTTGATGACATTTCTGCATCGTGTCAGGGCCCGAAGTTGGCTTTGCCCTCCAAGACTCCGAATGGTGCCATCTTCGCATATCCAGGGCAGCGGAAAGCTGGTACCACCTTGGCTCCCAGAGTGACTATCGCCTCACTTCTAAGTCAGCAGCCAAATCTCTATGCTATTTCCTTCAATGAAAATAAAGTTCAAGTTCAAGTCGGCAGAGCACACACGTATTTCCGTCCGCTAAAGGGGCTACCGTCTCACATTCCGTTAGGGAGGTCTGTCGCCCAGTAGGTCTTGGCAACTAGGTCAAACGCGGTCTCAGCCTTTGCATTCCTGTAACACAGACTAGATGGAATGAGTTTAACCAGTACAGAACCGAAAACCAATAACAACAACTCCGAATAGAGTGTGGCGCATTATTTCGTATGCGTTGTATCATAAAAGTAAAAGTGTGTATCATAAGGAGGAGGATAAGGCAAGGCAGAACAGAAGGAGTTCTTGTTGAGTATTTTATCCTCCGCAAGCTGAATTAAAGTGGAGTTCTTTGTAATCTCTCCGTGGTAACGAACAAATTCCTTCATATCTTAGGCTACTCGAATAAATAATAGTTTATTTCGGATAACCTCGAAGACTGCTGCAAAGCGAGATCAAACAATACAGTTGAAAGCTGAATCAAATTTTCATGAGGGTCGTACAAGTATATATACGCGATGGAATATAAGTGAAAGAATTTAAGTTAATTTTTGTGGTCACGGCAGAAAGGTTTTCAAACCGAGGCCACGCACTTCACTAAGGATTAACATTTCAGCTATAGGTTTATTACTGTGTGGAATGCACTTCCGGGAGGTATTGTTCTCTGGCAGAACAAAACTATCTTCAAGAAAAAGCTGGACCTCTACCTGGGTCCATCCCAATAATTCCTTGTCAAAAAACAAAAAAGATGTCTTTTATTGCCAATATGTTCATGAACGTCGCACCCCCACTCAGCTTAAGGCACCGTCCACGGTGAGAAACTGCATGATGTTATGTGTATTTTGTTTTCGCTGCCACCCCCGTTCCCCCCCCCCCCGCTACTTCGTTCTCTAATTTCAGCCCAGTGAATCCGACAGAAGGTCAAAGATTTCCTCGAGAACCGGGACAATTGGGCTCAAAGCCTCGAACCAGTGTAGCATTTCAAGTCTTCGAGACAACTGATGTTCTATGTAAAAGGTGGACCACTTGATGGCGAAAAAACAGAACTCTGCGATATGAGTGCTCAGCATATATGCATATGCATGTAAAGATACCTTGCATGACGAGGATTTGCAACGCAATAGCCCTAAGTAGGGGTGGTTGTTCCGTGGGATTCTCGGGTTTCAATGTACCTAGAGGGGAATTTCCAGTTTGCAACAAAATGTGAAATGACATCTAAATGACCTTCCTCACTAACTACACGTGGTCAACAAGTCACCCATGAATGTGTAGATCATCCAGATCCAGTATGGAGAGGATTCGGTTCCGGTTTGGAGGAAGGATATTTCCTTTCTTCGGTCGTTAATCATTCCCTCTGAAATAACTGACATCAGCTTCCCACATACACTGGAAACGGGTTCGCAAACGGCGGCATTTAAAAAAACCGAGACGGACTTTTACCACTGGCAGTATATGCAGCCTTACAATATTGTATAAGAAAATTGTCAATGGCACGAGCAAGTTTAACAATTTATGGGGATTCACAGAATGAACTGTCCTGTTTAGCTTGCTTACAATGTTCTCTGCAAGGCCAGTAGGCCATGGGTGAAGTGCTGCAGTGTGCACTTTGGAGACGGAGACCTACCCACTCATCCAGGAGCTTAGCATTGAAATGTGTTCCATTTTCAGTAACTAGCAAAGATGGGACTCCTTTTCTGCCGAATGTTTTCCTGGGCGTAGTCTGTGTGAGTTCAGCTGTAGACGAAGTCTTCACCTATACCTTTGGTCAGCGAGGAAAAGAGTCGGTGAACACAAGAGCGTAAAATTCACCCGGGAATGGTTCGCCATAGTTTGCGTGTACCCGCTTCCATGCCTCACGGGGCACAGTTCAAGGAAGTCACTTTGAGTGTTTTGAATGTATTTAATGTAAAGACTGCTAGCAGCTTTTAGCCGTAGGTACTATTTCGGCATCCAGTTCCGGCAACTAGCAGGTAAATCATGCCAGTGACTCTTTTTTGTTGGCACTTAAATGTCCGGGGTAGAGATTTACCAACATAACAGAAAGGAATGCAGAAAGAACGGCTCCACGGTCAAAAGGGCACAACAATCTGTCAGGAGTGATGGACAAATCGTCCCGGTGAGAGTAGAAGTTAGGGCGTCGTTGCTTTTCGCTATAAGTCCGACCCTGGCGTACAGCTGAGATGATTAAGGCAAAAACGCTTTCGTATACTTCACAGGCTTTTCATGCCACACTAGTAGTGGTTGTATCAACAAACAACCATGGGTTACCGATGGTCGAGTTGAAAACTGCATTCGGAATAGATAAGCATGTGGTATGTATTTAACACTACGATTCAGGATAAAATAGTCATATGAGCCAGGCGAAGTACTTCGTCTTTGGACAGTTGCTGCTGATGGTTTGGACAGTGAATGACGCGGATAATAGATGAACTACAATGTCTCATGGTCGGTAACTATAGTGGACTTTTGACCGAATAAATATTTATGCAAAAGCTTTAAGGCCATATAAACTGCCAAGGCTTCTCCTTGTGTCTGTGAATAACTCTTTCCAGCTTTAAACAGCTTCCTCGAAATGCAAGCGAATGGCCGGCTGCATTGTTTAAGAACTGCACCTACGCCAGTAGCGTATGCACCAGCAATAGCAACCGATGGATCTTCTGTAGATAGAGGCTTAATAACAAAGCAGGACTGTAGGTAAGATGGCAGCTTACGAAGGATCTTTTCGTGAGCTAGATTCCAGAAAAAAGCCGTTGGACAGAATATCTAACAGTAAACTATTTTGCTGAGGGAAATCTGGGAATAAATGAGCATAATACTGAAGAACGCGGAGAATAGAACTTTATTCATGTGTGCTTATTAGTGAAGATACGTCAACGATCAGAGATAAACTTGTTGGGACCAAAGAGAAACCTTTAGCATTAATAATGTACCCAAAACACGAGAACTCACAGACAGAGAAAATACACTTGTCTTGGTTAACGGAAACTTTGAACTTGAAGGATTGCTCCAGCAAAAAACAAAGGCAACAGGTCGAGCAAAATCGTGGACAACAATATCATCTTGAAATGACCCCGCGCCCTCAAGATGTTGAACCATAAGAATGACTATCGAAAAACAGCAAGCTGGATGTTTAAACCAAGAGGCAGAAAGTTGTATCGAAATAAACCAAAAGGAGAGTTGATTGTCGCTACCGTGCAGGATTTCTCATTCAGGGGCATTTGTAGGTAAGCAATTTTTAGTCAAACTTCGTGAATACACTAGACCCGGGATGCCTATAGAGCACGACTTCGGGTTCTTCCTATGCCCATGTACTCTGTAATGAGCATCTATTACATGTCAATCGGTAGTCCTCGCAAATCCGTGGTGTCTTTTCGTCAGCTTTCAGCGGGATGACAATCGGTGTGGCCCAGTTAGACGACACTACATGGCTAATGGTTCCGCGCACGCACATGAGGAGTAAAGCTTGGTAGACAGATTCTCTCAAACCAAAACGAATTTTTCTGCCTCTTAAAAAATGGGATCGCCAGATACCTCTAACTTTACTCCAGGAATGTGTATTCCACCAGAAGCATTTGAAGATTTTAAAACAAGCCGTTGCATATCCAGTGAATCAGGTGAAGAACTTAAGAAAGTTGCTTCAGTGTGCAATTTAAGGAGAACTTTCAAACCTAGAACTGAATGCCCTGAGTCGGACATCAAAACTCACATTCAATGGGATTAGATTCATCTAACTGAACTGGAGCAAGGTGAGAACGGACACGCAGGAGATTGTGCCCAGTAATACCTCGAACAGTCACAGTGGTAGGATTATTCTTTGCAATGGGATAAAAACAACCCAGAGCCTGGGGTGAAATTATGGATTCTACGCTTGCAGTGTAAACAATAAAGGTGCGTTTGCTACCCTCCGTCGTGAGCCATGTCTGGTTAACATATGAAGATTTCCCTGGAAAGGCGGCTAACTAAAGTGTCGAAAAACTGGTATCAAGTGGAGAAATGTCAGGTGAAGCTGAAAGAATCGTCAGTCAACACACCGGGCTACTTCTGTAAACACTTTTAATGTAGCCAACATCACCACAGACAAATCACGTAACTCTTCGATAGGGACATGCGAAATGAGAACTTAGCCGACCACGTGAAACACACTCGCCCAAATTAAAACTTGTATGGTTAGATTTTGAGTGAGCGGATCTCTGAGGTAGGAGTTGGTCGCCACAACAGTTCTATGACTTGTTTAAATGCGACAATGTTTGAGTGCGTTACTAACCTTGATGTTCAGTGGAATTGCACAATACGGACTCTGACACAGCAGTTACAGCTTTTACATCCTGATACTGTTCACAAATGTGGGGAATGTGACAGAAGGTCTGATTGGTTGAAAATAAGGCTTATTTTGCAAACATGGAAAGCTGATTCCTGCGATCAAGCGGAAGCACAGAAGATCCCCCCATTGGACAGTGTAGTCGCACCCCACTGCTTGTGACTTCAGTCGATGAAAGAACTAGAATACTGAAAGGTTTTCAAGTTTGGTAAGGCAGTTAAATTTGACTCTAACAGTAGCAACAAAATCGACTGGCTCGAAGAGCTGTTGTGTAATGTTCTTCAGCCCGACTTTTAAAAGACTGATCGAGGGATCCGGAAGTAACAAATTCCTTACGAGACTGTGAGCTTTCTTTCAACAAAAAGAAGGAAAAACTGTTTTCTTCGCATGATCCGACAGGTTTGAGGCCAAACACCAAGTATCAAAACACTCCATGAAGTCCTCGACCTGCCAGGATGTAGAATTCACGTCAAGATATTTCATTTCAGAAGCAAGCAGATTTCACCCCTTTTTTGCAAAGCCATATATGACATCGGCTGGATTGAACGAGGATGACACCGCACAGAACTGCCGAGAATCAAGAACTCCGACATTAAATAGGAAGTAGCGTAATACTTCGTAAGCGCTGCATCAGTTCAATTCAGTTTGCACAGGACTGATAATGGTCACGGCCAGTCGAGCTTCCGGAATTCCTTCGGCGGAATGCACACTGGGTAGACACCCACTACTGCACAGCTTATTTTGTCGAATCCCTGGTAATAGGAGGGAAACGTAAAATCTCGTTGCACATCAACTGCGAGAGTTATTATGCATCATGAGCGTTCAATGAGTGACTATGCAACAAGCGAAAAACGTTCACTAATAAAACACGTCACTTAAACCGTAGTGTTGACAACCGTCTATCTAGAGACACGATTTCGTCCCACTCACGATCTAGGGCTCTTCGAATGCCTGGACTGTCATCAGATCTAGTAGCTCTTCCGGCAGTCTATTCCAGTAAGTAGCTAACCTATTGCTGAAGAAGTGTTATCTAGCTGTAACACACGTCCGAGCAATGCGTAGCCCAATTCACAGCGGATCCCGAAACAAAAAGGCGATTATCCGTGAGATTCTACGATACCAGATTATTAAATGATCAATGACACCAAACGGATACAAACATCAGGTATGAGATAATAAGGACTCAACAAACGAGAACCGAATTGCGGCGTGCGAGCGAGGCGCACGTGGGTCACGCAGGTCCAGAACAAGGATATGACAAATTAGCGCTCTGGGCGCGAACAAACGAAAATTTGTCCATAAAGACAAACAGCGCGTGAAGACACGTCAATAGTGTAGGCAAGTGAGTGATGTTAAGAAAAACATGGAACTGCAATGGTATTAGGGGGATTTTTCACGACCGGTCGTTGCACTAGCTATCAGCCTAGATCGAACCTTCACCAACTTTGTTCCGTGGCCTCTCGTTCTGGAGTCCCTCGCAATTAGGTACAGACTCTCCGGTCTTAGCCCAGAAAAGCCTTTGACTACCCTCAATGTCTCTATGCGGTCCCATTATAATCTCCCTCTTCTCAAGGAGAAAAATCTTGAGGTCCTGAATTCTCTACCCGTACGTCATGCTCCTCTGACCGTCAACCATGCGTGTCGCAAGACGTTGTACGTTCTCCAAACAGGTAGCAGCCCTTTTGTGGAAGGATGACTATATCTGAACGCAGTTTTCTAAAAGAGATCTAACTGCTGACATGTATATTAGAATGAAAATCCTTTGCTCTCTGCACGAAAACGCTGATTTCAACCTGGAGGGCCCACCGCGTGCCTACTTGCAACGGCTGCACACTGATCCGACCACTTCGGACCAGAAGTCACCAAAATTCCGAGGTCCTTTACCCTGTTTACTGTCTCTGTAGTAAACGGGCCTTGTTCGTGTACAACCGTCAGGTTTGTCGCTGCCGATGTTAACAGATGGCATTTCCGAAAACCTGGGGGTAAGTCCCACTTCGTTGTTCGGTTTAAAATGGCAGCTATGTCTTTGCTCAGCTCCTCTCTCCCCTCAGCTCCAACTAACTTCACACCATCTGCGAAGAAGAAGCTCGGTGACTGTGGAACCGAGGCTAAATCAATAATAAACAGAGATAAAATGTTGGCCCAGTACGGGACCCTGCGGAACTCCACCAGTGACGTTTTCTAATTTAGAGTTATTTTCGCCCACTCTAAAGTAGTACTTTCTGCCGGTGAGGAAGTCCCCAACCGTTCCTGAATCTGCCGATTTATACCAGACGACCTTAACTTGATCAGTAGAAGCCGATGGTTTACCGAGTCAAATGCTTTGCTAAAGACAGGATAACATACTTGAGCCTGTTTACCTTCATCCACTCCTTGAGTGACTCCGTCTAGAAGGCTCGAGAGATTGGGCAAACGTGACCCGTTTCTTAGAAATCCATGCTCAGCCAGGCAGAGCATAGAATTCCGTAGTAGGTGCTCGTAGACATGCGCCCGGATGCTCTTCTCTAATGCTATGCGTGGGAAGCAGGTTAAACTAAGTGGTCTCTAGTTTCCGCTTCAGAATTCGGTCTTTTTCTATGTATATTTGTCGCTGCTTCGTTTTTAAAGACCCTGTGACAACCTCCTATGCTCCAGGTTGGCCCTGTATAACTTATATACCGGGATTGATAAGATATCATCCAATCGACCAATGATAGCAGGATGGATATCATCTAACCCGGCGAATCTATAGCTACCTAACCATTCCAAATAGTTGAGTTCGGTTTTTTCCGTACTATTCAAGTCCGTTGAGCCCCTTGGAATAGTTGCCCCTCAAAGCTTATCTCCACATATTTATCTGTTCAGTGCACAGTGCTAAAATGCCCACACAAGTCATCTGCTTTTCTTTGGTTTTCCATTACCACTCCATGATCATCGGTCGTCAGTGGTCCTCCTGCATCTCTCGAAGAACCCTTAGGCTGCATGTAGCTATAGTACTTCTTGGGGTGCTTTCAAATCTGCTGGGCCAACTTCACTTTGTACATGCGCTTATCAGACCACAGAAGGTTTACCGTCTCATTTCCATGCTTAGTGTACCAGATCCAAGCCTGGAAACTCCCGGAAACCCTGAAGAGAGCTCGACTACGGTTTATACGCTTGACTGACTTGCCCATTGCGACCCTCCACCACACCGGCTCACACTCACCCTTCCTTAGCGTCGAAGGAGCAAACCCATTTCTCAGGGTGGGTGGAGACCCTTTGTTCGCCTGCTAGAGTTCCTCCAAACTAGCATCGTCCGCTTTGTCCCATGTTAAACCGATCGCTCTATTTCCAAGACTAGGAATGTCCGTATTTGCGGAGCTTCTGATCAACCTCGAGGCTACTCTGGGATGACGCATGCAAAGAGCGACTGTGACGCTCACATGGTCGCTCTTGCCCAATGGAGAGCAAACCTGGAGTTCAGCTAAATCGTTCCCATGATTCGTTATCACAAGATCCAGCAAGGATGGCGTACAACCACTCCTGTGCCTGGTACTTTCTTCTGTCTGATGAAACAGAGCATTCGAATGCAGCCATTCTAGGCGTCCCTTCTCTTGGGTACCCGGGGTACACGCATCTACTACCGCGTCTATGTGAGGTACTTTGAGGTCTCCAACAATGAGAGTCTTCTTAGATTCCTTAACTAACATTATGAGTGCGTGGATAGTTTGAAAATCCTCATCTCGGTCTATACAAGCGTGTGGTATAGCGGAGTGCATACAGTAAAGCAAAACAGAAGGGATCGATTTTGAATATCACAATTCAGCCATAATAACTTTCATGTTTATCGTTTTTACACCATTTGGCATGAATAACTGGTTGTTACCATATATTTGTCATGTCCGTTGCGGTTGCTGCGCCAGTTTTCCGTCTCTCTCTCTCTCTCCATATCCTGATACCCTACCACATGATACCCCACTGAGGGAGACTTGTGGCACCAACGTCCGCTTTCTGGCTCGGCCCTATCGCTGTTTTTTCTTGCCATTGACGATTCGGCCACCTCGGCTTCCGGAAGCAAAAATGGCCACCGGTCAATTAGCTTACCTGGATGACATTTCAAATAACCGATTTCACCGGCGACGAACATGGTTCAAGCTCGATCAACATTTGGCGGTTTCTGCACATCAGCGGTTCTGCAATTCAGCATCCTACGGCACATCTACACTCACATGTTTTACGTGCGTCAGCTAGCACCAGTGTGGTTTGTATTCCTTAGCCTCCCCAACACATTTCGAACGATTCACATGCTTCCCAAAGCAGGCTGCTTCAGAGACCTCCGTCGTGCCGAGAAAAGGATCACTATCTAAGTACCGTTTCGGATAGATTCTCTTCTTATGATCCTATCTGATGCTTGGTTTCGACTCCACCGTTTTCGTTAGAAGAGTAAGCCGAACTAAATTGACGGCAGAGTTTTCCTCGAACTGGCTTAAAAATCACCTTCACTTCCCGTTTTTTGCAGACCATACGTACTCCGTTTGCTTTGCCCTTGGCCAAAGCTTTCCCTCACACTCCGTGTATTTGTCTTATTCGTATAGTATCCACACCACGGTATAAAGAGTTCACTACTGCATCTGTGTCATTTCGAGTAATTTTCGTTCGTTTAATGTTTGGGATTTTTTTAGCATTTTGCTATGAACACCGATAGAGGACAAGCTTTCAAGCTGCTCTCAAAAGTCATCTACAGCTCCAAGAGTGTTGTGAAACTTGGATGGAGAAACTCTACAACAACTTAAGCGAAACATTCTTGGCAAGCTTTTTGGGGGACAGACACACGGCACATGTGAAAGCACTTTTCAGGTGCCTTAGTTAACAATGTGTAACCGTTAACCTTGACAAATGCAAACTAGATGGGTCCACGAACATAGTCCCAAGACACGAAATTTCAGGATTGGGAATACACCCTCTGCTATCCTGAAATTCACGGTTACCGGAATTTGGGACAGTTCTTTGGGGTTGTTAGGTTTAGTTGCCACTTTATACCACCGTGCCAAAAATGCAGCCCCTCACAGGCCCTCTGCATGGAGGCGGTTGGAAGTTTGTACATAGTGACAATGCGCAGGCAAACTCACTGTCATTAACGGAGCTATAGTCAACACATCTCTCTTCCCATACTCATGTTCTTCCGCTCCCCTGTCACTGGACTTCTCTCTGGCCCGCGATCTTTATCTTTCAACTAGTAAGGAGGTATCGTTCAACTCATGATGGCAGTTACTAAGCGCGCCCGAAGACAAATCGTCCCGTTAGCCCTACTTGCTAAAGTGGTCTCCACAACATCTCGCATGCTTTTGTCAGCGCGTTGCAGAAGATATTGACACAGTGTTCCGTCTGTCCTCGCATCATACGCGAAGTTTTTCTTCAGGACTGTGCACTCTTCCAGAGCCAACGCTTTAAAATACATCGTCACAAACGTTCTGCATTGGACATTTTCTCCCGACCAGACAGAGGCTTCCATCGTGTAAATGTGGGTCTCAATTAGTCCCTGCATCTTCCAAGGCTTACATCTTCATTCGCAGGTGTGGAGATTGTTTCACTTGCTAGCCACAGGGCATTCCCACTTTTGCCTAACCTAGGAGAATCAGCAAAGGGTTTCCTAATTGGCTCGATATGTCATTTCGGTTGCCTTATTATTGTGATTACTTAACGCGGTTCTCTTTTTGACAGCGCTCTTCGCGATCTACCGATTACATTCGGATAAGGACGCAACGGTACGGAAGTCTATCATCTACAGGCAAATAGCCTTGCAAGATGATCGAGTCGCTAGCTGAAAGCTGCTATTTATGCTCCTGGTAACCCTTTATGGAGGGAAGCCTTACCAACGGCCCCCTTGGGACAGTGCGACAACGTTAACGACGACATACGTGTTACACCAGCTGAACTGGTTTATTGCTGCTCATCACGACTCCAGTGAGACCTGGTTCCCCCATTTCCACTTGAGAGTCTTATAAACGGGGATTAGGCAAACCATTTATCGCAATTATTGCGGGTGCCAAGCCCCGCAAAGCCACAGGAACAGATCCTCAGAAGCTACAAATATGTCATTCTAGCAACCGGCGGCCATTTATTCATCTAAGCATATGTGTTGGGATCGGTATTGCAGCCGGCTTACTCTGGCCCGTTCTGCGTTGTCCAGCAAAAAGAAAGTGAACACTTGGTAGACATTGAAGGCAAGAGGCCATCAGTATAGAACGCCCTAAACGAGCCCTCTCCGAAGAGGGACTCACCTACGACGACCCACCCAACGCTCTCGCCTGTCTACAACCTTTGAGTGGTCGCCATGAATTGACACCTGTTATTCCCACCAACAACCCCCTAGCGTCGGTTTCAACTCCTAACCTTACCTGAGGTACAGCCGCACCAGTCGACAGCAGCAATCAAATCGGTCGAGAGCTGCAGCGGTCGAAATTCTTTGACAGTTTGCATCACTTGTACATAATTGAGTCTCATTTTGACGTTCCACTGGCACACAGGTTAGAACGGCGTTAATGGTGACGGCACAACTCATAAAAACAAGGGAGACAGCGGACTGCATTGCACCAGTTTGCTTCCTCGGCCTAAATTCAACAAAACCCATATGCGCAAAGTTCTCGAGTTTCTTGCCCTCTAGCTTGTCCCGTGAGACAAAACTGCATGTACTGCCAGGACTCCATATGGCTCCAACAAGTAGCTCATTGGATCGGGGCTGGACACGTTTGACACTGTATTCTGGCTCGTCCATCAGGGTAGTAACCAATACGGACCAACGGAAACTTTGAGCATGCCGTATATGACGAACCCAAGGGCAAAATGACCACTCACTGTTCGAAACCGCCAACAGGATCTAGTCTCATGGGATTCATTTTTGAGGTGGAAGCAATTTTACCATCAAGGCACATAGGCGAGTGGGAGTAAACGAGGACTGCCTGCACTGGACTTTGCCGTGCTCGATCTCGGTGGGATATAAGGAAAACGTCTCTCGCCGCCAAGGCAAGACCACCAATTGCGGACCGAAACTCAGCTGCGTTGGTTTTCCAGAAGGGGACTCCTATAGTGCTACTGATGACAGACACTCAATCAGGCTAACGAATTTATTTATTGAAAAATCACAGAGCCTCGTGACGTCACTTTCTCCGCCTGCGTGCACTGTCCGCATGCTTTCCTTTCCACGAATATACCGGTCGCCCATCTCCAGCGTTTTCAATTCATCTGCCTTGCTTGCTATCCGGTGTGATCGGCCCCGTGTTACAAACCAAAGACTAAGGTTTATAGGCCCCATAATACAGCAGGTTCTGACTAAACGTAGGAGAATTCTGAAATAGTTCCGGTTGGAAAATATTTGTGCTGGGCATTTCTAAGGTGATCCAGGTACCGCCTGGCCACAGTGGATTTACTTACAGTTGAACTGAAGCGGTTCTCTACCTTTCGCCTCCCTCTAGCTAGAAGACCCAGAAGGGGAAAAATACGTGCCGGAAGTATATACAAAACAAGTAAACAGCAAAGCCAAAGCAACAGGGATGCCCATAAATAGCCCTTTTATTGCTGGCGTTACGCGAGATCCTACTCCGGTAAGGCTATTGGTCGTGGAATGTGCTGAAAGACTGACGAGAGTACTTAGCAAGAGACGTGGAACATCCGGGTGAGAATATTAGGGTCAACAAAACGGGTTGGTCAACAGATGTGTCAACCAGACCCATTGGAAAGTAACGGAGGGCCGACCTGCGACTCGGGCATTTTGGAACAACTTGCCTTTGGGTTATAGCCAAAGTTTGTGGTCTGGTCCTGATTAGAGTCGCCGTAGACTGGGGCTCCTTGTCGACGAATGCTTGTTTGAGGCGATCAGTGTCAATGGCCTCCCGAAGGACATTGTCGTTGATGATGAATTTCTCCCCAAAATGCCGGGTTACTGAGGAAGCTGAAATAAGCCATTAATAATGGGCGACGGTTTGAAACGCGATGAAAAACATGCGTGCAGGCAAGTATATGACCATGAACGAATGACGGCCAGGCTGCAGAACGAACAAGAGCGTCCGCCCTATGAAGCATTTAGACTATGGGTTTTTGGAGTGACCCCCAGGGCCGGCAGCTACTTCCTTCACCTCGGAGGCAACAAATTCGCTATGGAAACGAGCAGAGTTGCTGCATATCGTTGATGCAGGTGTGTTTCGCGTAAAGTTGCACAGCTTATCGCGAGTATCCGATAACTCCGGTAGTAGGAGGTCCCTTCATTGGGTATTGTTGTGAGCACCGATATGCTCCCTGAGATGCCGGCGAAAGAGTACGACCGAGCCACTGGATTGTGGGTGGTAAGCCATGGAGAGAAATATTTAGGCGCTGGCCACCTGTGGAAGTTTATCGTAGGAGACAGGCCCAGGCTTGTTGATCGGTGGCGACCATGGTTAGCCAACGGGAAGGGGAAATCCAGCGCTCCGTAGAGCAACTATTTTGCCGAAGATGTCTTGGATGGTTATAGCCTCGGGCCAAAGACTAAAACGATAAAATGACTGAGATGATGGACCACACCTCGTGACGGTGGGAGGGGCCCATGAAGTCGAGGTGTACGCGGGTAAAACGAGAATTCGGAGCCCGATGTGGTCCACCAGGTTATGCATCTTTGATTTTTGGCTCGCTGAGGATCAATGCAGCTACGTGCTCACTGCTGAACGTCGAGGTTCACTTTGGGATAAACAGGCTGGGTGCTCATGAGTTTGTTCGTAGCCCTGATACCACGGTGGGATGATTCAAGCAACGTGTCGAAGACAAAGAAGATGTGAAAGAAAAACAGATGGCTTCGAATGGTCGAAGACTGATTTTCAGGTATGATACCAGCTGATGATAGAATGGACAAGCCCGCTCCCAGAGAATGGTGTCAAGAGCTGACCACTGAAATTTAGGACCCTGTAGGACACGAATGCAGTTCCAGAGACTGAAATCCGGAATGAGTTTGTGAACCTGGGGATGGGTATCTGTGGTCACATCAGCCGAGAAGTGATAAATGCCAGTAGGAAACCGTAACGTGATATTCAGCTGCCGATTTTCCTAAAAAGAATGAAAACCAGGAACATTGAAAAGGCGTAGAGGAGAAGCTCGTAGTCAGTGAAAATGACGGGTTCCTGTCCTATTAGATAGTGACGAAGGTGACCGCCTCTGTCGCAGAAGGCGAGCAATCCACAACCAAAATCTGTGTGCTTAGATTCTGTGGAAGATAGGCTGCGAGAGTGATGAACGGGTGGTCACACAAAAGGCCGCCTAAGGCTTGCTGGAAGAAGCAGACCATGAGAGCATCGGAAGTGTCGACGACAATGCTAAAAGGAGCATTGGGAGCAGGATTACTAGGGAGAGCCAGAGATGCCAAGGCCTGCTAGAGTGGAATAAAGGCCTCCCAGGCTCGATCGGTCCAAATGGAGGACCGTCGTTTGCCTCGTAGCCGTTCGGAGAGTGGTTGCATTGGCGTGGAGCAAAGAGTTATAAGCTGGCTATAACGGCGAACAAACCCGTCAAGTTGCTTAAACTGTTCGAACGACTTCAACAGTACAAATACAATGATTTCGTTAAATTTGGCCTCAGCCAGAAGAGTGATACTAGCATCAGTGATGCAACCAAGGAAGGGCAGCAAAGGCCTCCCCATCTCAATCTGAGCAGAGCTGGTCGTGATACCCTGATCCGCCAAAAGCCGGAAGAGTTGCCGAAGAGGCAGACGGTGATCAAAGGCACTGTAACTGGTGGCCATTGTGTCGTCTCTGTTGGGATGCATGAGGGGTGAGCAGCTGATAAAACACCAATAAAATGGTGGGGCTTTATAGGAGCTTTTCGCGGACCAAACGCCGTGTGAAAGAACCGGGAGGGACCAAAAGTGATGGTGGCACTGCTTTTGGAATATTCTGCTCAGCCACCGAAAATTGATGTTAGGCTCGAAAGAAGTCAGTTCTCCAGAGCTCTGTAGACACAATTAGGGCGGATGTGATATTCTGAGGGTGTATGGCAGGATAAAAATCAGGGATCATGATCTGACTGAGGCGGCGAAAGGCATTACACGGAAGCCAGGTGTTTGACAACTTCCTAGGCGTCATAATTACCGGAGATGCCAGCGGGCTGTTGGAAGGACGGATGATGCCAGAGTCAACCATATTATACCGGCGAACGCTGGGGCGAGGGGACGGTGTGAATGTCGGTCCGAACGGACGAACCCACTGAGGGTCTCAGACAAAAGAACAGACGGTGAATATGTTGGAGGCTTCCCGAAGCAGACAAAAAGGGGCGTACCGACTAACAGATGGGAAGCAACAGGATCTCCAGCAACCAAAAATATAGCCCAGGTGAGTGGCCACCGATCAAGCCGCCAACCGGGACATTCGGACCAGCCGAATAGAAATGATGCCCAAGAGAAACAAGCTATCAGCCACAGGCAACTGGCCAGAAAGTGGCCAAAGCACTCAAGCAGCCGTAAGAGCAACGTTGGTGTCGTGCAGTCTAGAGAAGGGCCTACGTAAAAGATTGTACGTGTTTCATGACTTAACTTTTTGGCGGTTGGAACATCAGCAACTTACCCCGTCTTGTCGCCCTTGTCAAGATAAGCTGGAATTCATGGCTAGTAATGGCGGGTTTTCTCACGGCCAGACGGCGAGGACGAGCAGTGGTTACGAAGCCGAGTTCGGCGCACTTAAGTGGATTCTAAGTGATAGCGTCCTTATTGGGCTCTCAGGTAGTGACAATGATGAGAATGTACTCTGCCGCAAACGGACAGAACTTTGTGTTTTGGGCAGGTCCTGAGGTGTGTTATATTACGGGAAGAGGTGAAAATGGAGGGAGTGCTCGAAATATCGAGGACCTTCATCTGACTCTGAGAGGAAGCAGGAATCTATACGCTGACGATTCAAACCCAAGACTATGTACAAAAGGAAGAAGTAGTTTGCAGACCGCCAGGCTCTTGGTGATTCAGCTTTTCATTCCATCTCCACCCTACAGGTATTCAAGTCAACCTACCTTTCTTGAAAATGGTCAAAGTGTACGGCAGTTTAACTTTCTTTGCAACCAGCACGATATTAAAAAGGAAAATTCGTCAAAACATAATTTCGACTGTTCAAATGGGACTTATTAGCTGAAACCACAGGGTGAAGTTTATCCGGTCTTTGGAGAAAATATGTATTCGCAGCCTACAAATATTGCTTGTCACGCCTTTCGCACATTAATAGCTCTGAACCACTCTAAGTTTTGATGGTATTCGATCAGCTTCCATGCTCATGTGTGTCTCAATAGTCTGCTTCCGAACTCGTTTTTGAGGCCGGTTTCTAATTCGAAGCCGATTTCCACTTCCATAAGGGAGATCGATGGGGTAGATTTATTTAATTTCACTTTTTCGTGATCTCTCACTTTTGCGCAATAACCCTTCCTCACTGGAAAGTTGCAATTAGTTAAGCTCTGTTCAGTTCTCATTGCCCAGGACAGGTTATGGCCACGACCATACAAGAACCCAGAATTTCTTTGACGATACGCACACCACTTAGGCCCTCACCCTTGCACAGTGCATTTCGTCGAATCCCGGCTCGGCATAACGGGCAAAAGCAAAACCTCGTGGCTCATAAAATGCTGGAGACAATGCTCATCTCTAGAGTTAACTGAGTTGTCACGTAGCAAATGGAGGCATGTCATGACAAATCTTATCAGATGGACCCTAGTGTTCACATCTGTCCTTCTGACGATTTTCCCAGAGTTCATAGTAGCAAGTGATATCGTTCCACCTACGATCTAGGACCACTCTCAGTGCCTGGAAGGTCTCCAGATAGATTGCTTCTTCCGCCAGCCTATTCCAGTAGTTCGCCGCCTTATTGCTAAAGAAATGAGATCTAGGTACCAACCTTTCCACAGCTGTTTCTTTTGGCATTTTCTTCGGGAATCTGGTGCTAATTGGGATGGACTCTCAGGTCCAAGTGCAGGAAAAAGTTCAACGACCTTAAATTTCTCTGTGAGATCCCATTATAGTCTCCTCCCTTCCATCGAAAAAACCCGCGCATATTTGTGAAAAATTACTTTCAGAGCAACACATTACCCAAAGCTGTTAAGCGAACGTTGGGCTGTGGGACAAGGCTACTCGTATCGTATGCCCTGGAGGATCGCGAAGATGTTACTGATATTTCAGGAGAAGTATGGTAATAAGTGTATCCTGGTACTCAGTAGCACATCAGCTCGGCAAAAATGGAATACCTTGCTTTCGTGAAAGCCCTTGTGACCAGGCCGCACTAAACTGGTGTGCTTGACTCTGTGTTGTTGGGAATTTCCGGATGGTTTTAATACGTGAATAAAGGCCATGACCCACGGAGATAATAATTGTGCGTTTTTACAGCTTATTTTCATTCCACCGTAACATCAGTCCATATTCAAAATTTCGCATGTGTACATTTATACACGGAAGCCATGCTCTAGGCTAAATGTGTGAGCTAACTTCTTCAGCAATAGAGCAGTTGGAATATGAAACAAATTAGCGGAATAAGCAGTTAGCACAAAATGCGTAGGGCATTTTAAAAACGTTGAATGCTAAATGGGACTAATTACTCACAGAAGTAGAATACTTGGGAGTAAGGAGAATTTGTAGTTTACCCCAGGCTTTTCAGTATCCTGCTTCCATGCCTACGATTCTGAGGCACTGAATTTGATAAAGCGCTATGGTCATGGTTGTCTCTCGCCTGAATGGTGAGAATAGAGCTTCCTCTGCCTCTTTTTGCGACCAACCGAAGGAACAAATTCGTTCATGTGCGAAAACTGGAAGGGAGTAACAAAGTTACAGTAGAGGGCGCCAATCTCTGAGAATATCCCTGGAAGAATTCTGCACGCCCGAATGGCCCTGGCCATTATCAGTCCCGTGCAATCCGACCTGGACGTCATGCACACATATGGTTTGGCACCGAACCGGTCATTTTGCGTTGCTGACTTTTGTGAAATTTTTGCAATTCTAAATAAAAATCATCAGACTCTGGAAATTCGAATGCGTCGTTTTGTCTGATCACACAACGTTCAGCAGCTCTAGTCCGGCGAGTCTTTTGGGGAGATATTTGGAGTTACATTTTCCATGGCTTTGTCAATCTGTGGAAAATAAGTCATCGATTATGCCTCTAGAGAAAGCAGGGAATGCTTCGCACACGCCAGTAACTCGCTGCAAAGGATCAACTCAAATCAGCGCAGTCCGGACGGACTCCTCACTACCTGAAGCTTGCCATTCCAAACTAGCTGCAGCGCAGCAAGGAATCTCACCTGGTGTGAATCCAGAGACTGAAGACTCAAGCCGACCAGGGGCACCAAGATTCAGCATGGCAAAAGAGGCCAGCAGCACTCGAGCAAGTAGCTCGAGTGCGGGCACATAAAACCGTTGCCACCTAAGGGACCCGAAACTAAAGCAGTGGGCACGACCGGGAAAATAACTGTAGTATACACTAATGTGTGCAGTGTGGGGAACAAACGGAGAGAGTTGATGGCTGGAGCCGGAGGCTCCAATTGCACAGGAATCGCCAAAACTTGGCTCAGTAATGATGTAGCAACAACAAGTTCTCCCCTTGCAGGGCACTGCGCCTATCGGACTGACAGAAAAGGCGGGAGGGAAGGAGGGGTTGCGCTTTTGCTTGTTGCGGACCCACGCGAGCAAGTGGCAGGAGAGCTGACTTCCGCACCGAAAGAAGAGGTGGCTTTGTGCTGCTCGAGTTCAGGGAGTATGAGGGCGACCCTGTCGTGTTTCTACAGGTCTCCATCCTCAACCCTGAACAAAGAATCACTGGTGATGGGGCACCTGACCAGGATAGCAACCTAGTCCGATAAGTTAGTGACTTCCTGTGATACCCACTTCCCCGGAGTAGAGTGGGAGGGATGGTGGGCACCGCGAGATGGATTAGGCGATCGGTTGATGGAGCTGGTGTGCAGATTCACACTGGCACAACATATAAGCCAGCCAACCAGGTAGAGAAAAGGCCAAACACCCATACCTCTGGACGTTGTACTCGATAAAACACCCGAGGAAGGCAACCACCTCGAGGTTTCCGCTCCTATGGGCAGGAGCGATCATGGGGTGATCAGGATCCTGCTCACGGGGAAAGCCCCACAGGTCCCGCGCAAACTAAGGAGATACTTCCGGAAAGCTGACTACAAGGCGCCGAGGATGGCTGCGGGGAGTACACAGTGGGCAGCCTTTAACCTCACATTAAATGACGAGTTGTTACACATAAAGGGCAGCTTGATGCGACTCACTAGCGAGTCCGCTCTAATGAGGAGGGTCAGAAAGAAAGGGCAGATCCCCTTGGTGCGTCCGCAGTGTCGAAAGAGCGCAGGCAAGCAAGCTGGTGGCATGAAGACGCTTCCGCAGCGCAGGAGACACTTTCGTTTTCTACGGGGGGCGAGCAAACATGCTGTAGGAGTACAAAGATCCTATCAAATACAATGAGAAGCGCGATTAGCACGAAATGCCAAGAAAGGCCTAAAGACCCTTTACGACTATGTACAGTCAAAGGCCTAGTCACTGGTGGCAGCAGGAAATGTAATTGATGGGCAGGGTGGGTTTGCAATCAAAGTAGGCCAAAAAGCCGAAGTACTGGTGCGCACTGCATATGTCGGGAACCAGCAGCCAGTACTTGAACCCTACAGTGTTCCGTAAATGGACGAAATTTTTGTAGAACACGCCAAATTGAAACTGGCTTTCGATCGGTTTAATCGAGGTAAGTCGGCTGTCCCAGACGGGATTCACCCCGCCATCCTACGTTTGTTAGCAAGCATAGTGTCCGGGGAGCTAGCGCACTTGTTCACCAGGTCACTGACCTCGGCCAATTTTGCTTTCTGACTGGCCAAAGGCCAAAGTGGTGTCCATCCACAATGGAGGCAAAAGGGAATATGTATCTAACTACAGGCCCGTTAGCCTGCTTCTGGTGGTGCTAAAAGTGCTCGGAGGTGGCTTTAGAGACAGCATAACACAGCATGTTCAATACCACAGGATGATTACGGTGAGGCAGTACGGGTTTGTAAAGAAGAGATCGTGTCTGAAGAACCTCTCATTATTTTTGGATGAAGCGACCGGCAGATTGGACAAAAGCGAGCGAGTTAAAGTGTGTTATCTGGATTTTCAGAGGGCCTTCGACTCGGTAGACCGCTGATTGCCGGTGAGCAGAAAGCGGGGCATGAGGATTGCGCGAGGGATGCCGAACTGGATTAGAGCGTACCTTACTGGTAGGACGTTCCATGTTCGGGTTGAGGAAGCAACGTCCAGCGCAGCTAAGACATGCCGTGGGGTGCCGCAGGGGTCGGTGTTTTGGCCCCCGTTGTTCTTGATCTATAGGAACGATCTGGTGGACACTTCGAGGTGTCCCGGCTTCCTGTTCGCGGATGATCTCAAGGTTGTAGGGGAGCCATCTTTGAACTGGATGCAGGAAGACCTGTTAAAAATACGACAGTGGACCGAAACATGGGACTCCCGTTAAACCGGTGTAAGTGCAGGCAGCTGCTCCATGGCGGAGGAGCAGGAGAGACTCGGCACTTCGATGAAGGACTACTCGGTATAACTGAGGCCACTGAGGTCACATGAGATCTTGGTGTTCAAGTGCACGAAACCTTCAAGCCCAGCAGGCAGTGCTTTGATGCAACAACGGAGGCAATAGGTCCATGTTTCAACTGTGTCGGACTGTCAGGTCTCTGGACCCCAAGACAATATTGCCACTTTACAAAATGCATGTACGCCCCCACCTGGAATACTGTGTCCAAGCTTGGGCACCGAAGCTGGTGGGAGAAGAGCAGCCGTTGGAAACCGTCCAAAGAAGGTTTGCGTAGATGATCATTTGGTTTGGGGACAAGACGTTCAAAGAAAGGCTCGAGCTCTCAACCTGTTCTCGCTCAATAGGCAACGCCTAGTAGGAGATCTAACAGGGACGTTCAAGCAGATCCGCGGGTTACTCGAAACCGACAGGCCGTTATTAGCTCTAGGCAAAACCCGACTCTCAGGGGACACGAACACAAATTGATGAAACCCAGGGCCATCAGAAGTGATGGAGCACATTTATTCTCTCACAGCGTTACGAACTCGAGGAACAAAGTGCCACCCCACGTGGTAGCAGCAAATAGAGTTTTCATGTTTTGACGATGGCTCGATGGCTGCTGGGACGAGGTTTTCCCGGACTACGACTAGCCGAACGGGCATACCTTCAGTTTACCCCTCTCTCTTCCACTCCCTTCTTTTCTAGGACAGTACATGTTTACCCGTCACGCAATAAAACACAGCAAACTGCGGCCTTTTTAGTTTCTTCAGTTTTCTTCGCAGGAGAGTCTCGAGGCTTAGCGTGGCAGCTAGATGAGACAGTGAGCCTGATTATCCAACGCGACAGCCGATTTTTCGGGGGGCGAACCTGCTTTTCATTCTCTCCTTTGCAGTCCATCACTCAACAATCGCAGCATTCGGACTACTTGGCAGTCGAGGCACCGTTGGAACATTGAAGCCCTCGAGTGCAAGAACCTGAACGTACACTGGCCAAAGCCATAAGTCCTGTGACCTGATCTGATCTGATCTGATTTGATCTGATCTCGAGGCTCCGCGGTGTAGTAGCAAAACTGTTTGGCCCCAGGGAGAAAGAGGCTTTGGAGAAGATACGGATGAAATCAGTCTTCCGAATTAGCATAGACACCGATGCTGAGTGCCCCCGTCTGCTGAAAGTGGAGCTAGGCTCTGAGGAAGCCGCCGCTTCTAAGCTAAGAAAATCCTACCGGCCAAAAGGCGAGCAAGTGCAGTTGCACGGAGATTTAGACCCTGCTGATCATGAGAAGTATAGAAAAGCACTCACTGAATGGCTTGAAAATGTGGATAGAGAAACGAACTTGATTATTTCGGATTTTTGGGTGCCGAAACGGTGTCCTCACTTCCGGTGGAGGCCACAGACGCTTGTTCCTGTCAGCCCCTCCCAAGCTAGGATACCATGAACAAGGGGATACGGTAGCAAGCCCAGACAAAGCCATCATTCTGTTGTCTAACGTCCGAGTTCTGTTAAACAAAGGGGGTGTCTTGGAACGCTTGCTGCAGCCCAGCCCATCAGCCAAGGTAGCGCTGACGGAGAGGTGGCTGAGCAGCAATGCCATAGACTCTGATGTGTCCCTCCCTGGCTACGCCCTATTCCGAGTCGAAGGAAACTCTATCCGGTATGGTAGAGGGGTGGCATTGTTCTTCCGATCAGACATTCCGGCTGCGCAGTCACAGGCTTACGCTGGCCCACAAGGAGTCGGTGAAGCCATTTGGTGTCGCGTGAAGCTTACAACCGGAGGCTTTAAGGCTGTTGGAGTTATCTGTCGGAATAACGCGGCCACCCTCTACAAAGGATAAACTTACTGAGGAGATGGGCGTGCGACGGCCACTGCTTCATCTTGGATGAATTAAGTGCCCCGCAAATTGACTTGATGCCGAGCGGGACAGCGGCTTGGGCAGATCCGTTCTCTCGAGAGTTACTGACAACGGTTGAAGGATTGGCCTTACATCAACATGTTCAGTAATCGACCCGGAAGCAATCCAATCAGAGTTCCTTCCTGGATCTAGCGATTTCTCCTAGGAGCTCAGACGTCCAAAGGGCCGAAAATCTCCCTCCACCTAGCAGCAGTGACCATATGGTGCTAGGAGTCCAGTGGAGTGGTGGTCCTCGTCCGTCACCTGGACTACACAGCGGACGCAATATTTCGTGCACACCACTCAAGGATGTCTAGAGAGCGGCTTTAGATGTCAACTGGCTTCCAATGGATTCAGATGTCGACCGCAATGCGAACAATGCTTGGGCGTTTGAAAGTGATGGTTTCCCAAACCTCGTCCATACTCACTCCCTTCTTATCCGACGCAGACCCCGGGTGAAGGGCCAAACGTGGTTCGGCCCGGAGCTAAGAAGCCTATACAAAAGACGAAATCGGGCCTGGTAACTGTTCCGATATTTATCTCTATTGCAGGATTCGTAGCCGGCGTACCGAATAAAAGCGCACAAAGCGGATGGCCTTCCATGAGGCTCTTGCCGTTGGTGCAGTGCGAGCAACCAAGCACCTGCTCATATACCTCAAGCTCCACATCAGAACAACGGTAGATACCTCGGGGTTGATACACAACGACGAAAAGGTTATAAAAGATGATGGAAAGGCTGAGACATTAGTCAAACATTACCTGTCAGTATATCCTGTTGAGGAGGGTGCACACCATCGATGGCGAATGTCTCGCCGCTGTTTGTCACGCATGCTTTTGGGGAACTCGAATTGGATAGCGCGTTCAATTCCATCAGACCTCTTAAGTCACCGGGACCTGGCGACATGCATCCGTTGATTTTGAAGGAGTTGGCCGACCAACTAACTGCGTCGCCAACTCGGTTGTTCAACTTATCTATGGCCTCTGGCAGGCCAACTCGGGGATGAAAAGATGGAGTGATCGTTCCACGGTACGAGAGTGGGACAAAACCCGCCTCGGCCAACTACCACCCAGTTAGTCTCACTTCCATAGCTGCAGAATTTATGGAGAGGCTGATGGCAGCCTGCATACATGAACATCCGGGGCGCTATCAGCTGCTATGCGCAGAGCAGCACGCTTTTTGAAGAAACGGATCACGTCTGACAAACCTATTAACAGCTTGTGAGTGCTGGTCGATCGCCAAGGCCGACACCATGTCATCACCCCAATACTTCACGAGCTTCGTTTCGACCATACGCGCAGGGCGCTGGGTCCAGCACGTAATGACACCAACCAGAGGTAACAGCATACTAGACCTGATATTTACCATTGGCCTATCGGACGTGATGACTACCGCCCTCAACCCTTTCCCAGGCAGTGACCACAGAATGGTATCTTGCAGATTCACAGCCGGGCCCATAGACCCCATATGTAGCTCATCTCAACAGCCCCTGCACACGATCAACTGGATGAACCTCAAGCCTATGCTTCGATCCCTCAACTGGGATGACTACTTCCTACAGCACAACACTCAGCTCGCCAGTGACGTACTGTACCATAAGCTACATAGCTGCTTGTCAGCAATCACCAGCATCGGGACCAACCGTTCTCAAGCCCGCGGCTCCTACCAAACAAGGCTGCAAAATAAACATGCAAAACTGCAGAAGATCTACAATAAAACCAAGGACTTCTCCATACTATTGCAACTTCACTCTCTCTCTGTCACCATCAGTCTTCGGACTAATGAACTGCTAAGAAAGCAGGAGCTTTCGGCCTTGAATTCCTTCGACAGATCGTACCGATTGTCCCGACTGCTGAAGAGCAGAAATCAGAGAGAGCCTACAGGGATACCATATCTAATTTTGGGAAACAGCACGCATATTAAATCTGCAGCTGAAATCGCTGAGGCGCTCAATACCTTCTTTTCAGAATCCATGACCACTGACGCCACTGTAAACCCGCCACCCGTACCCCTCATCACTGAGCAAGTTCTCTCTGACATTGAATTTAGTTTGAACGATGTGACCCACCTGCTGCTGCGTGTTAGACCCTCCTCCCGCCCTGGCTATGACGGCATCCCCCCAGCACTCTTTCATCTTGGTGGAACTGACATCGCTGCTATCTTTATGAATCTCTACAACTTATCCCTTAAAAATGGCATTTTTCCATCCCAGTGGAAAACTTCAACCATTATTCCTATCCACAAAAAAGGTCCAGTGCATGACCCTTCAAATTATCGTCCTATCAACCATACCCCTTTAGCTGCCATAATAATGGAGCGTTTGATTAAACAGCGGATGTCCGATTATCTCATTTCCCATAACCTCATTCACAGCGGCCAACATGGCTTCCTAAAGTCACGTTCTTGTACCACATGCCAGTTTGATTTCTTCAACCTAGTGACCACGGCAGCTGACGACGGAAAATCTATGATTTTCATCTACCTCGATATGACCAAGGCATTTGACCGAGTTCCTCACTCCCGGTTGTTAACAAAACTCCGGGCCTATGGTATCCATGACCCGCTTTTATCATGGATCACTTCTTACCTGCCGGATCGAACCCAGGTTGTATATGCTAATGGTCATCTATCGCAACCGGCGCCTGTCACTAGTGGAGTCATACAAGGAAGTGTACTTGGTCCGCTATTTTTCTTACTGTATATTAACGACATTTTTTCGATTGTGCGACATGGCACACCTTTCCTCTTCGCCGACGACATCAAAATCGTGTATGATTTCCGCCATCAAGATTTGAGCACAGCACTGTCTGAAATAGGTAGTGATCTTGAGAAACTTGATCAATGGTGCACTTCATGGCAAATGTGCTTCTCGACATCTAAAAGCTTCTACACAACTTACAGATGTCAAGTCCCCCTCGGAACTCTGTCACTGAACCAAGTACCCATCGCCCCAAGCTCATCAGTGAAGGATCTTGGGCTTCGATACACTAACAGTCTACAATTTTCGGAACATGTCTCATTTCAGACGGCCAGGGCCAGACAGATAATAGGCCTAGTTCTCAGATCATTTAAAATGAAACATAGTATCCTCCTTACATACCAATCCCATGCTAGACCCCACCTCGAATACTGCCCTATAATCTTCTCTGGAATGTCTAAATCTGACAGAATACGCCTGGAGAAAGTCCAGCGCACCTTCACCAAGAAGCTAATGGGATATTCCTCTCCACTGAGCTATAAAGAGCGATGCATTCTATTAAAACTTGACCCCGTATGGCTTAGACATGTCAGGCCTAACTTGTGTTTTCTATACAGACTTATTCATTGCTCTGCGTTCACTTCTACCAACTCTATACAGTTTTCTCTACCCTCATCTTACCCTCTGCGCCACAGAGACTTCAGTCTGACCATCCCACATTGCAGGCTGGCAATCAGGTCCAACTTCTTTCTCATTAAATATTCAAAGCTTTGGAATAAGCTGCCTCGGACCATTCGCAAATGTGCGTCAATAACCCAGTTCAGCCATGCCCTTAAATCACAACTTACCGTTAGTCCTATGTTATCTTTGACTAACGCCAGCATATCTGAGGATCGAGCCTATGAAGAAGGCATCGAACTTTAGAACCCTAGCTTCAGTCTCTCCTCCCGCTCTCTGCTATCCGTCGAGCTGGCCTTCAAAAACGGGTTCAACTACTAGGATCACGGCACCATATTCCAAACCTACCATTTTCTGCCTAACGACAGACGATAGGCTTACCATTCATTATTATTTTTTACGTATAACCCACATTTCAGGATAGTTTTTGTCGTTTACAACTATAAATATCTAGATGCCTGCCGGTTCTCGCTACTCACCCACGTTCACCTAACCCTTAAACATCCCTGCCTCATCTAATTCACTAGTCGGTTTCCACAACCATGTCTAAACAATCACTGCCTCCCTCGCCATATAGTACTAGGGCAGCCATGTAAAACAACTCTTCTCTAGCTGAAGGTTTTAGCCAATGATGTTTTCCCCCTGCACCAAATTATCCTAAGACATTAAGTCCCACCACCCACTAATTCACTCCTTGATCCTCTTATTTATCCTGGCTTCCGCTCCTCTCAGCTGTATATATATATATATATATATATATATATATATATATATACTATATATATATATATACCTATTCATATATATACATATATGTGTGTAAATGTATAACATTTTTATATACTATATATATATATATACCTATTCATATATATACATATACATGTGTAAATATATAACATTTATATATATATATATATATATATATATGTGTGTATATATACTCACTACTGTCCTATAATTATTAACACAAGCACGGTGAGTAACTCAACGCTCCTCGATATCTCTTGTAGCGGTTGCCATCTTCGTTCATACTTTTACCACGTTTATTGTTTAACTGAACGCTGACTGCCAAGCGCGGTGGCCATTTGACCGTTGCTCTTGCGCACGCTCTCACGCACGCTCCCAAATACACGCTAACCACTATCTCTCCCAATCGCCTTCTCGTTCTCACGGGTCGTGGAGAATACTGTTCTGGTTAACATATTTGTGCAGTGCCGCACATTAGAGTAACGTGCAGGTGGTCCACGCAGTACAAAGGACCGAAGCACGCGTTTACTAAGGAAACCGCGAAGTAAGGTCTAATCAACCTTACAATTGGTGAGCCCGACGTGATCCTCAGGTCACGTGAGTTTCCTTGTTTTCTACCGTTCAAGGTCCCGTCTGCGTACGTTTTTGTGTGTTTTATTGTTTCCCTATCTTGATTTATTTTGGTTGGTTTACCAAATAATTTTTTTTTTCTCGTCCATACATATTTTGTGTCTAATTCGTCGTAATTTTTTTTTTCGCGAAGACTAGTGCCCCATTGGTCGTTGATTTCTTTTCCCGTCTGTATTCCATAAAGTAATCGCTATGTCTGCCGAACGGAAATCCTGCTCAGACCCCACCGTTGGGGCCATCACGCTGCACATACCGGCATTCACACCTGCTGATCCAGAACTCTGGTTCACGCTGGTTGAGTTAGAATTCGAAAACTGCCGTATAACCAGTGACGCCAGCCGTTTCAGGTGGGTAGCAGGCCGCCTCCCGCCAGAGGTCACAATGCAAGTAAGGGACGTAATAATCTCTTCCCGAAGCTATGAGGCTTTAAAGAAGGCTGTCATTGCACGCACGACCCCAACGCAAGACCAACGTATGCAACAACTTCAAAACGTTGAGCTTGGAAGTAGGAAGCCCTCCGAACTGCTGCGTGAGATGCAGCGCTTGAGAGGACCGACAATAGGTGAGGACCCGCTCTTGAGGGAACTTTGGCTGCAGCGTTTGCCGCATAACATTCCAGTTTTACTAAGTGCCGCGCGCAAATGCTCGCTAGAGGAAACTGCAGCGGTAGCTGATGACATTATGTCACGATACAACCCCGCTGTAGCTGGAGTAACCAGGCCCTCCGTCGCAACGGTGCCTGCCTTGCCAACATCTAACGAACTCGCATCAGTTTTGTCTAGAATTGACGCGAGCCTGCAACGCCTAGCAGTTAGAAGTGGGTCACAGGAGCGGCACCGCGCACGCTCACCTAGGCTCCATAGTCCGTCATTGCGACGCCGTTTCGTCGGTTCTTCAAAAGAAGGATATTGTAAGTACCACAGTGGCTTCGGTGAGGGAGCCAAACGATGCGAACAAGGGTGTACGTTTCCCGGTGCTCATCAGGGAAACTAAACCCCCGGCCCGTGGTGGCGACCCACGAAGCCGGGTATCACACCAATAGTCGTCTTTTGAACGTAAGGGACATCATTTAAAATAACCTATTCCTTGTAGATACCGGTGCCGAAGTGAGCGTCGTCCCCCGAGCGAAAGACGACAATAGCACACCGCAGGCCCAAACACTACGCGCTGCCAATGGCACGGCCATCCCAACGTTTGGCCAGCGGTCGCTCACCTTAAACTTGGGTTTAAAGCGTAATTTTCGTTGGGTATTCATCATCGCCGACGTCCCGTACCCAATTCTGGGCATTGACTTCCTGCAGCACTTTGACTTGTTAGTTGATGCACGGCGCCGCAGAGTGGTGGATCGTCAGACCACTCTCGCCGTTGCGGGTCATAATTCGCGAGTGAATCACGTCACGCCCTTTTACGTTCAACCACGGGCACACCAACCTTATGGCGAACTCATCGCCGCCTACCCGGCCATGTTTCGGCAGGCCGGGCCTCTCCCAGCAGTGACCACCAGTGTCACTCACCATATCGATACTAAGGGACCCCTAGTGTTCAGTAGGCCGCGTCGGTTAGCACCAGACAAGCTTCGTGTTGCACAGGCTGAATTCGAACACACGCCAGAACTGGGTATAATACGCCCTTCTAGTAGCCCTTGGGCTTCCCCACTTCATATGGTTCCTAAGGCTAGTGGCGACTGGCGACCCTGTGGTGATTACAGAGCGCTTAACAAAGTCACCGTCCCGGACCGATACCCGATTCCCCATATACAGGATCTTACTTCGTCTTTATCAGGTTGCTCCATCTTCAGCCGTATCGATTTGGTTCGGGCGTACAACCAGATCCCGGTAGCAGAGGCCGATATCCCTAAAACTGCCGTCACTACACCTTTCGGGCTGTTCGAGTTTCTGCGAATGCCGTTTGGACTTAGCAATGCAGCCCAGACCTTTCAACGGTTCATGCACGAGGCAACTCGTGGTTTGGAAAATGTCCACGTATACTTGGATGATATTTTGGTGGCGAGTTCTTCAGAGCAAGAGCACGCTACGCACTTACGAGCACTTTTCGAACGCCTTAGCCAGCACGGCGTTACGATCAATATCGCGAAATGCGAATTAGGCCGGTCTGATATCACTTTCATAGGACATTCTATTTCATCCTCGGGTATCCGCCCTCTGTCAGATAAAGTTTCCGCTATTCGCGACTACCCTGAACCCCAATCTTTTCGCCAGTTGCGTCAGTTTGCCGGCCTGGTGAATTTCTACCGCCGATTTATTCCTCACTGTGCGGAAATGATGCAACCCCTCACCGACCTGTTGCGCGGAGGTAAGCGGAAGTTCGTGTTTCCCGACACAGCACAAGCTGCATTCGCCTTGGTCAAAGATGCTGTCGCCAACACAGCACTCCTTACCCACCCTGACCCTTTGGCTCCTATTTCGGTAGTGACGGATGCCTCGGACACAGCGGTTGGAGCAGTACTGCAACAGTTCGTAGATGACTCTTGGCAACCTTTAGCATTCTTCTCCAAGCGCCTACAACCCGCGGAATCGAGGTACAGCACGTTCGGTAGAGAGTTATTAGCCATCTACTTGGGAATTCGTCATTTTCGACATGCACTCGAAGGCCGTTCGTTCACGGTGTTTACAGACCACAAGCCTTTGGTTTACGCACTGAAGTCAGCTTCCGATCGATACTCACCACGCGAGATTTGCCACTTAGACTTTGTCTCACAGTTTACTGTGGACATACGACACGTCTCTGGGGTACTTAATCCCGTCGCAGACGCCTTATCGGGCGTATATCAACTAAGTCTGGCACAAACGCCTAACATCAACTTAGACGCAATGGCACAGGCTCAAACTATGGACCCTGACATCGAACAACTTAGACAAAACGGTTCTTTGAGTTTAACCACAGTGCCTATCCCAGCTTCCCAGAATACCATCGTGTGCGATGTGTCGCAAGGTCGCCCTAGGCCAGTAGTTCCTGCTGCCCACCGGTATCCTACGTTTATGACACTCCATAATCTGGCTCATCCGGGTGTGACTGCCTCGGTGAAACTGATAACTGAGCGTTTTGTTTGGCACAATGTCAAACGCGATGTCCGTCAGTGGGCTCGTGCTTGTCTGCAGTGTCAACGTGTTAAGACCCATAGGCACACTAAGGCAGCGTTAGCCAGGTTCCCAGAACCTGAAACACGTTTTCATCATGTGCACGTCGACCTCGTAGGACCACTCCCACCTTCGCTTGGGTACGTTTACATACTCACATGCGTGGATCGTTTTACTCGCTGGCCGCAGGCCATCCCTATCCCTCGTCCCACCTCGGAAGAGGCCGCGAAAGCTTTTCTGACCGGTTGGGTTAGTCATTTCGGTTGCCCGGCAATAGTAACCACCGATCGCGGTCCACACTTTGACGGCGCTTTCGGCAGCCTACTCGCTACGCTCGGTTGCCAACACGTTAAGACGACAGCTTACCACCCTCAGGCCAATGGTATGGTTGAGCGTTTCCACCGACAATTAAAAGCCGCTCTTCGAGCAAACGGTAACCCCCTTTGGAGTGAAACACTACCATTAGCACTCTTAAGCCTGCGTAGTACCGTTAAGGAGGAGTTACACACAACACCGGCCGTACTAGTATATGGCTGTACACTTCGTCTGCCTGGGGAGTTGGTAGCCCCCTCACCAACCGTGACTTTCGACTACGGTGACTATGCTCAGCGCCTTACGCAGCACATGCGAGTGCTCAAGGCCAGTCCGCCGCGTGAACAACAGTCTACAAGTTATGTCCCAACTGCGTTAGGAACCGCTACTCATGTATTCCTTCGCGTCGATGGCGTTCGATCACCACTACAAGCGCCATACACTGGCCCGTTTCGGGTGATAAAACGTAGGGCTAAAACATTTGTCATAGATATCAACGGACGACACGACACCGTATCTATCGACCGTCTCAAGCCTGCCGTCATTGAGTGCAAGCCGCTCGGCCAATTTACACCCACTCAAGTCGCTCAGTCACCTGCATCGAGCGAGTTACCACTCGAACCACCCCCAATTGCGCCTAGTGAGGACTCGGCAGCTAGTCCATCAGATTCTCCAACCGTACCCGCAACGCGAAGTAGCCGTCGCGGTCGCCAACTACGAAATCCCGTCCGCTTCGCCGATTTCGTGACGATTTTTACAACCGACTGTTAGCAATAAGTTGGGAAGTTCGCCATGGATTTACCAAACAACAGACCCGGGAAATTACAATCGGTAGTTATGATTTCATTTTCTTCTGGTCTCCTAGCGACTACAACAACACCGAACATCGTTTGTGTGTTGTTATTACGGTCCAACATCCGCCGGCGCCCTCAGGCGCTATTTTGTTCCAGTTTACCTTGCCCTCTCTCAGACGGATCTAACAAGTCACATTGGCTTCATCCGTAGCCTGGCTGACTCCCGTGCACGTTCAATGAGCCAACCGCTCACTGGACAACGGGACGATTGGTCAGCCTGGCACTGGAGACGGCAACTGGACGCCTTTTTGGATGGACCTGACGAGGCATTTTCCGGCTTGCATTCGTATGAGACCCGCGGGCGCCAAAACACAGTTGGACCCACGCACATCGGACCTCGAGAGTGCAGGCACCGGTAAACTCATCAGCAGTCGTTCGACGTCAACAACAATATAACGGAGAAGCTATGAGGAGTTCCTGGACAACCAATAATTCCGGCTTACCATCACGATCGAAGCCCAACTCCGTCGGACTTCTAGGAGGAGGCCCCTGTAGCGGTTGCCATCTTCGTTCATACTTTTACCACGTTTATTGTTTAACTGAACGCTGACTGCCAAGCGCGGTGGCCATTTGACCGTTGCTCTTGCGCACGCTCTCACGCACGCTCCCAAATACACGCTAACCACTATCTCTCCCAATCGCCTTCTCGTTCTCACGGGTCGTGGAGAATACTGTTCTGGTTAACATATTTGTGCAGTGCCGCACATTAGAGTAACGTGCAGGTGGTCCACGCAGTACAAAGGACCGAAGCACGCGTTTACTAAGGAAACCGCGAAGTAAGGTCTAATCAACCTTACACTCTTAGCTTACAATGCCTCTCTTCCGCACCAGGTCCCACCACATATACTTCCCTCACCACCTCCGCGATTTCGAACTGGAAAATCCAGTCTGATTCATCCCACTTAGCGTGACTCACTAACTGAACTCAACACTCAGTTATGACGTTACCTTTTCTGCTCCCACCCTATCCCCCAGCTAAGGTTCTTCTGTAATTTCATGCAGAACTTGGTCTTTACTCCTCCTCAATGACCACTCTAGGAGAAATACTAACTTTCCCATTGAAAGCTTTAGCCACACTAAGGCGTTTCCCTTTTAGTCTCACGTTTCATGGCCTCAATGTGCCTTTGGGATCCGCCGCACCGATGAGCCCGTGCTTAACTTTTGTTCTTCTTTCCGGTAACCGTTGATCCTCAGCTGCGTCACTCTATCTCACTTTCCTTGCCATAGTCTTTTGCGTCCGACCGCTTTCGCATGACCCGTCCGATGATCGCACCCACCTATACATCAATGTATATATATATATATACCTTGGGTATGCTCCACTCACTTGTCCCCCTTCCTAACTAGATTGTGCCATTTTACAACACAATTTGCATATATATAAATAAAACCGCTCCGTCCTTTAGCAATGGGTGCTCGCTCTCACTTAATTCCTGGCTCAGGCTAGAACTCAGCCGTCCCATCCTGCTTTTTTGCGCCTTTCTCGTACACTGAAGCCTTGCCACACGGATTACCATTCCTTAGTAACTAGGCTTCACTTCTCTGCGCATTTGCTCATGGTAAGTTGAGACCCCATTCCAACCGGAATCCGTATGCCCCTGCCGAATACCAGCACGTTTGCCCCCACATGAAAAATCCTCATTTTTACACACAGTGTGTTCGGATAACAAAACTTTCATTTTCATGCTTCCATAAAAACGATAATCATAACCCACAGCTGGAACACTCTCCAGACTGCCGCACTCCTGATCTCTTCCATATTGCATTGGTTACTTGGGTAGCCATCGGCCGAATCGACGTTTATTCCGGATTACCGTAAGGACTGGACGATTTGATCAATGGTTTAAACCTATACTCTCGCCCGCTGACGTTACATGGGGCACCGTACACGGTTTAACAAAACCTCATGAAAGTCTCACCGGATCGCAGAGGTGATTCCTGACACCAACCATCAACACATCTGCTCAACGTTTATTCCCAAATAATCCAACCCAACAGTTCAAATTCTTCCCGTGTTGCAGTACGAAACCAATGGCCGGAACCCAGCCTTCGCAGCTGTCAACTTCGTCAAACCAGCCCTTTTTTACCTGCTTCCCTCAACATTCTACCTGCCACAACCTGCAACCAAGGTCTTCAAGAAACAGAATACCAGCCATCTGCAGCGAACCATAATTTGGTTAACAATTTTCTTTCACAAACAAAAAAACAAAAAATTACACTCTTCCAACTTCTGCCTAGCCGAACCATTGACGTTTTGTCTCCACTAATCCGTTTCATTGACGGCTTTTCTTTTCTTTAAAAGTCCGTTATATGTCCATGCTAAGTTCACTGAGGTCCCTGCGAAGCTTTTCGCCTTCATTTGAATTTCCATATGACACTGTAATCACCTGCACAAAAGGTCTGTTTTATTATCACCTTTGACTCACTTGCCTTTATTTCACATGCCTCCTCCACAATTAGTTACCCAATGCTGGATCAGTGTCCAATATTCCGCTGGTATCTCTGACTGCACTTTGAAAGCCCCACGCTTGCTTTACCTCTAACAATGTTCTTTGGCATCTCTTCCGCCCGGTTACTCGTTAGTGACCGTTCATTTGTCGCTTATATCAGCAACCCCACGACTGTTCAGCCATCCACACCGCCCTCCAGCAATTTCGAAACCGATTTGGAATTCCCGCCTCAACCATAACCACTTTTGTTCACTCAAACACTACATGACTTTACTGGTGTATTTCGGTTGCTGTGTGATTTATAAATTTAGAATCTGTGAATACCTCACATTGACATGTACTGCTGTATACTCTGATCTTGCCTTGTGCATGTGTATTGACCACGGTCAAGAAACATACTATACTATACTATTTGATATGTCGCACACCTCATCTTTCTGGACTTTATCGAGGCTTTTTATAAAGTTCCTCATGATAGGCTTCTGCTGGAACTACGGGCGATCGGTATCTCGGGTCCATGCTTCACTGAATTGGGAATTATTTGGTCCAGAGGACCGTTTTGCGAGAGTTGTACAGTCCCATTCGGTGTGGTATCTGGTCAGCAGTGAAGTGCCTCAGGGCCACTTTCTAGGACCCCCGTTGCTTCTAGTGTTTGTGAACGACTTGCCACAGACCCCTAGATCCCAGTATCTCATATATGTGGACCACCTAAAGATCAGCCGCAACATTCGATCGGCAGGGTATAGTGAGTTACTGCAGCAGGATCTCTGTGCGCTAGCCAACTGGTCGACCACCTGGGGTCTACCCATAAAGGTGGATAAGTGCAGGTGAGTGAGGACTGATAGCCCAACGATACTTCCGACTACCGCCTTAGGAGTATGGTACTCCGTCACATGTAGGAGGAGAATCACCACGGAGTTGTTATCATCAACAATCTGAAGACAAGAGCACGTAATGAGAGAGCCTGTGCCTCAGAGTGGATTTTTCGCCCAATTTGCCGTTTATTTGGACTTCCGCACCAGGAAACCTTCCGACTACTGTATGTCTTGAATGTACGTCCTGGCTTGACAAATGGCGGTCCGGCTGTCTAACCGTTCACGGCGGCGGAGATAGTCAAACTGGAACGTGTGCAACGCACTGCCACGCGCCTCGTGGCCGGGCTAGGCGGGTTCAGCTTGCAAGTCATCGGGTTTTTACCGCCTCCTTTAGACGTCTTTGCGGCGACCTGATCTATGCCAGGCGAACCATTGTTGGTGGTTTATGTCCGGACCTGCTATCGGAATTTCCGCTCAGTAAAAAAGGCCTTACAAGGGAAAGTACTCCGGCGCTTCTTAAGATGCGCTCCACGGGCTTACCGCCATCCGTCAGTTATCGAAAAGAGTGACCAATCTCCGGAAAGCTCTACAGACCGAAGTGGTGAAAGAGGAAAACAAGACTCTGTTCGAGAGGAAGTTGGATCATACCTTGGAGGATTATTGGCAGAAAACCGATATCTAGACGAGTTAATAAGGTGAGATGCGATGGGGCTCATCTGGGGTCATTTCCCGCTGCCTTTTACCTGATGACCGAGAGGTCATTCAGCGACCCCTACCGACCCAAACAGATGAGTGTTATAGAACCAAGACCAGCAAGTAGTGTTTGAATCGACGCTCACTTATGTACACCTTTTTCTATCATCTTCCTGGTCCAGCATATAACCGTTGGACGGGATCAGCCGAATCGTTGCCAAAACTCTTTTGAAGTGTGGAACTCTTTTTCTTCACGTATGTATGTTTTATGGAACTGGACCGAAAAGGCGCTTTATCATGACAGTACACACATGTGTTATTGAACGTGACTTTTGCTTGTACCGCTCGGTTTGGACGCACTCCGAGAATACACAATAAACATTCTCGTTTCTTACGCTCGCGAGCTGACCCTCGTTGTGTGTTGAACCGTTAGCACTGCTCACGTACATCCAATTTCAGATTGCTTGGGTCGACTTGATGTCGCGAAGTGAACCGTAGACCAAGAGGCTAGCTCGCCCAGAATCGAACCAATTTTTAACAAGTCCGACCCTAGAAACACCACGTGAGCTTAGTAAGACCTCGTAGTGACCTCGATCGTTTTGAGAAAATGACTATTTTCTGGGCACCATTTTGGATCTATTTTCTCTACGATCCTTCCTGACGTTTGACATCGACCTCATAGTGTCCAGTCGCGTACGTTTTACTGGACTGACTTTTCCGAGGTTTCCGTCGACCTCGTTTTAAATCACTTTCACTTTCTGTCGTTCGCCGATTGTACACGCTCGCGGTTCGCTTTTTGCACAGCCGTTGCGTTTCGTGTTCCGTTCGGTGTATCTCTCGTATCGGTACTGTTTCGGTGCCACAATATATAGAATACACCTTGCATCCATAAACCGACTTGCGTCTTTTCTATTCGTCCGATAGAGGGGATAGCGTTAGTATTCCGCTGCTAGATCCAATAGGAGACACGTTCACTAGCCGCTCTCGAACGTCTTTTATAACCCGTCCTGGCAGCTTTGTAAGCCATAACGTCTTCACCTGCAGGGTTATATCTATGTGGAGTAATCTTCCACAAAAAAGTATAGGAGCAGTATCCAAGGTAACATTTGATGCCCTTTGGATAGCCACTTGGGGTTAGGTCCTGGCCTACTCCCAAACTAATCCATCCCTCTAATTAGTCATGCCTTTGGGTAGTTTTTTCTTTTTTTCTACCAACCTCAGGAAAACAGCAAAAAATCAATAATAGGTCAAAACTATTTGATTATTCGATAGTCCAGATAGAAATAAATCAGCAATAGGTGAAAGATAAAAAAGAAGCCACATTACATTCCCTTTTTCTCTTCGAACTGCTGGGTCCTCAACCATTTCCCAAGTTTTTTTTCTCTCTTTGTCCCCTAAAATTTAAATGAAAGAAAAAAACTAATTCATGTACACACATATATAAACCAGACAGAAGTAAGTCTTTATTTATTTGAGTTTCCATTTTCCAGTCAATGGTTTCTGGTTCCTGCGCTTGTTAGCCACCCCTTCCCATGTAGCACACATCCCCATGATAACGTCGTGTTTCGACCGGAATTTTTATTCGTCATTTTTTGAAAGGAAGACCCACATATTTCTGACAAAAATTAATCAGGCATTCCAAAAATGCTATTTTGTGGGGGAAACAGGAAGTAGAATGCGGGACTTTCGTTTGAAAATACGGCTTCCTGAGAAGCGGTCGCCCTTTTGGATCGGATTTGTTCGCTGGCGGTTCGTTGTGGGTAGTGTCCAATCAGTCCACAGGAAAAATGTGAGCCACCGCCGTTTCTAAGGTGGTTATGTATATGCCGCAGGCGACCAATTTAAACAACCAATCCAGTATTGTGGGACTAATCCACCCGGTGTATTTTGGTTATGAAAGTTGGGTTTGGGTTGATGGTAATATCCCTTTTCACTTGTCGTTTTGTTTTGAGTACTAGCGAAGCGAAGCCTACAAATTCATGTATCACTTTGGCTTGTAGTTTAAGAAGCTGAAGGAAGCACCTACAAAGCGGTATTATCTTTCATTGACAAAGGAAGTACTTGATAAATTATCTTTACATTGGTCCTCTGGTTAATAGGTAACTAATGTTCACAAGCTCCTGACATTTCATGCAGGAGTTTTACGCATTGTCCTTGCAAGGACAATGATCATGATTGCTTAATCCCAATAACCAGCTGTATAAGGATACCAGTTTTGATATCCTTAAGGCATCATGAAATATGCATTCCCCTTTTCATTCACTGTTTGATAGCACACCCGACTTACGGTGGCCCACTGTTAGAATCTTTATCTTAGTTTTCCTTTTCATCTGGTGCCGCTATGAAAAGTCAGCTGAACAACAACGGCTTGAATCAAGTTGATCAGTTCCAGAGTCAGATAAAGTTTACTCCTTCTTCCCTGCAGAAGAAGACAATCAAGAAGTGTGATGACTTCAGAAACTCTATGGAATGGTTCCAGACTGAAACTTAGAGTACTTTATTGTCCCGCTTTAAGGCATGGCATATATACAAGCGCTAAAGTCCCATCATTTAGTTGTTCACCACTGCAATAAGTCACTGCTAACTGCTTAGTCACTGAAGCGGTAAATGGAAGCACTAAAGTCCCACCACTTTGCTTTGCATGCGAAGTAAGACTCATATGAAAAAACAACTTCAATGGCAATCAGTATGTAGTGACTCTGAAAAGGGCCTTGGGGTCCTTTCACGTGTTCCGGCATTGGTGCTTTTGGGCCATGCAGTGTACACAGCGGTAGTTCTCCTGGTCGTTAAACGCTGCGCACCGGAAATTTCTCCATCGTTCACACGTCGCGCACCGCATCCACTGAACACCCTAGTCCAGGTGCACCGAGGGCTCTTTTTTGTATATGCTACAGATGTCCTCCCGAACGGGTGACGACGGAACGCCCAACCTGCATCTCTTTGTCGTTTCTCGGAAAAAGGCGGAAGTGGGCTGTATGCAGCTGGTCCGTATAATATAATATCCCCCTCATTTATCTTCCTGGATTTTAAGACCGACTTACGCCGGGAGGCACGTGTATCCTGTGCGGACTCACTGAGAACTGTATTTGCCCTGCTGGTGCTGGGAACTGGTGCGCTGTCCGGCTTTATCCGTTACTTCCATGTTCCTCATATTTTAGAAACATCCGGCTGTGATTCTAGGACTAAAGCAGTCGTGATTTCCGCCAGGAACCTTTCAAAATGAAGCCGAAAACACGAGAATGCGAAATTACGCACCCATTGAAAGATGCGCCACTTCTCACTTTGCTGCAAAGTGTGCGGCCGGTTGCACCGTCTCATCATATCTTGAGTGATATGAAGCCTGCAGAATACTACTTGCGAATGAGGATACGCATGCGCAAGTGCACGGTACTGTGCCAAACTACCAACGACTACGATTGTTACAGCGAACGCTTTGTGGAATGATCCGGGACATGAACGCTAAAGCCCTATGGTAACTAGCACTACTCTCATTGGGGAGAATCGCGTAGAACATGCCTCGCCCCGAACCTGTTGCGTCCACTAACACGAGGCCCCATGAAATGTAACCAACGTGGTTTAGCCGGTAGGCGGCGTCAGCCAGCACCACATCACCAAATCTACTACATAATTCTTTACCAACACGAGGCACGAGGAGTACAAATCTTATCCCCCGCTCCTGGGTTATTATCTCCGAATAACCGTGAGCATCTAGTGAGCACTGAACCTGTTCCGGCTCAGTGGACTTTTCTTTTGCAGTTAACCTAGATGGTATGGAAAAGAAGTCTTGACAGGCGAGTCTGCGATTATATTTCTTCCACACATATGCCATAAGCTCCGATGTATTCCGAAAACTACCCATCAAGGGGAACACGGGTTTCTTGGTTATGCGTAAGCCGACGATTACACACATGGAACCCATCATTACTTACTTGGAAACTGTGCGAATGCTTCATGGACTAGCTGACAACATAGTAACACGAGCCAGCATAGCGAATTGTGACGAAGGCACCGCACTCCAAATTGGAATATCTGAAACCAATTCAGCGTTTAAAGAATGAACTCCTGCCTGGACGATTTATCACTTTTACGTCTCCGGTGAACGCAGCGAAATTTGACGAAGTTATATGGCACACTGTCCGGTAACTGGGTACCTCGTTTCTTTGCCATTTCGTACGTCTCAGAGCTGTAAACGTAGGACGATGTGCACGTTTCTTTCTGGAAGTTGCGAAAATCGGCTTTGAAAGATTCAGAGTTGGGATACACACTTCGCACCAAACGCCCGAACACCACAGAATCACCGACAGGCACGGACTGCATTGATAGAACCGCACGGCACAACACGTATTGCCAAGTGGACGGAATCCTGGCTGTCACGCGTTTATATACGACCGGTGAGCCAATCAAAACTCACCACGTCAGACGAATTAGCAGTGTTTCCAAAGAAAACAGGTTAGCAAATCCCTCAGAACACAGCATTATGCCGTGACATTTGTCATTTCATTATTCATGTTACAACAGCTGAGTGACGCTTCACACCAGCATCTCTCGAGTGGTTGGACGGTGCCGTTCGTTGTGTTGTAGCGGTGACTCACTATTTTGGTCATCGAATGTTTAAATTTCCACATCTTATTATATAAGATGTCACATTTCATGCATTTGGCAATCGCATTTATTGTGCACTAATATTAAGGATTATTAACCATCAAAGTGGGCATTTTCGGTTAAGTACATAATCAGTCATATATACGTCTGTGTTACGTTCTCAGTAGGTTCAATCATCATCATTAGCATATGAAAACGAAATTGAGTCTTCATTCGTCATGGTTTGGTGATGTGTACACTTACAAGTTTTAACAATCGTCTCTAGTAAGACGGGGTTAAATTCTGGCTTTGATTGGGTTGCTAAGCATTAACTGGGTAGTGGAAGCCTTTAGCGTGTCTTGTTGCTGGAGTACGCTGCTATAATTATGAACCAGATTTCAGTGACTTAAGTACTGGTTACGAAAAATAGGTTCTACCTGATATGTCACCACCACCAGATTTTCCGTAAAAGGAAAGTTTCGAAACATTCAATGGGCATTTAAACTATGGATAACGGCGATCACTAGTAAGTTGTGAGAAGGCGCAATTCGAATATGATCACTGAGGTGTCTTAAATTAGGTTCCAGACAACGAATTTACGTATTTATAGCTTGTATGCTTTTTGCTCACCAAAAAACATCGTGCAAATGGCTGTCATCACTGTCCCAAATAGGTTTTGGAAATAGTTAAGTGATTTTAGGAACGCTTCTATGCACGCATAACAGATAGTCAATACATACGTGAAACAAGGCCCAGTTTAAGAATAGTTCAGCATGAGTTGTATCACTGTGTATTTAACTGCGCGATTCGCCAATATGCTTATCAGCTATCGCGCACCCCCTCAAACTGACCACAAAATCTTACACAGCGCGCTGCTGGACTGCAGGACGCCACCGGTTATTATTGGGATCCAGTTGGGGTTGTTTGACAATAACAAGGCATTCTTTTTTTGTTCACTTCGCTTTTTTCCGTTGGTATAAAGCGGAGTGTTAGCATAATATTTGCAATATCGCTTTTATAATCAACTTTTAAGGTGAAAACCCAACATGTCTGACTCATGCCGGTGGCAAAGATATCGTCTGAGGCGAAAAGTACTAATGCTAGCCCTATGGCCGTGTTGCATGGACGCAACCTTATGGGCACGTCGCAACGGGTGTACCATTTTCAATGGCGAGGGCACATTGGTATTGACTTTTATAATTCCCTCAGATATACCCAACGTCGGCAATCCTGTCAACTCCGATAATTTGCACTTGGTGCCAACGACTTAGTTGGTTTCTTTTCAAGATCACAGAACATTGTCAATGTCTGCTTTGGTCACGGAACAAGGGAAAGACGATGGTAAATTGTTGTGCATGAATAATGATCCTCCTCCATTCCAGATGCTCAGAATGTCAATGAGACTGGGGAGCTACTAGACCAGTTGCGTCACAATTTTGTTAAGTATCGCTTTAACATGGCTCAACGTGCTGCCGTGGTGCGCATACTGGTTGAACATTTCCAGGGCATTCCGAGAGACCCGAGGACGCCGTGTGGTACCCCTAGACTGTGCGACGTCAGGTATTTACAGAGTGGGGAGTATTTCCACCTTGGGCTCGTGCATGGACTTGTCCAATTATAATACATTGTCCGGTTTCTCTCAGTTCTATACCCCAACAAAAAGAAGATAAGTACGAAATAGGGGAATATTTGAACTCAAGCCTCATACCCGCGAAGTACTTCAAGATTTCTGTTTTCGGTCTGCCCCGACTGAACACGTGCTGTTCAGTTGTCATCAGACGTCTACGGCTAGGTCGAGTCTGAACTCTTTGGTTAGCCGTTGGACTTCGTCTTTACATCAACCTGAGACAAACTACTGTCAAGTGGGCGTTTCTACTATATATTATACTTATGCACTGATTATTTTGACACTGCACTGGTAACAAACGATTCTTTGAATATCGCTCAATTGGCGTTCTGATTCTCGGGTCGACTTGCTTCGGGATTCGATGCAGAGTTGTGATCAATTTTGTGAGCGTCTAGACAGACAAACAGGTTGCTGCAGCAGTAGCCTTACACGTTTCCTTTTGTTGTCGTTTTTTCTATCTTCAGGTGACCGGGTATCATCCACAGACAATATCAGCGGGGATCTGGGAACTTTGGAGCTGCGGTTCGAACACACGAACGGTTTCGAAGTTACAAGGAACATCAATATTTATCTGTTTCACTGGCATTATCACGCGTGATACTCGTTCTCTCCATAGACTCCTAAATGGGAACAATTCTTGAGGGCGTTCATCTAGGAAGGAGCCTCTATGAAAACCATCCGATCACATCCCATCTACCACTTGTTTGACTGTACGTTTCGCGCATGTGGCAACCGCTAGTGCTACTTCTGACACACTTCTTCAGCACACGCCAGCGCGCGGTCCCTGTACTCAAATCCTGTGAGGATACACACAGTTGGCACTTCATGGTCTTTTCTCGCTGACTTCTACGACGATCGCGATCGTAGAAGCTGAGGGAGTGCACCCTCTGATATTACGCAAGTCGAACTGGCTCGTGGTCGCAACTAACGACTTCAGTGTGAGCTAGCTTCTCCATTACCACCTGTGAGTTTTAATCACGGGAATACGCAAAACGTTTGTCACAGCAACTGCGGGCACTAAAGCCCACCTCGCTACGGGAACAAACCCCAAGCAGCACAATGCCCAAGGCTGTTGGGCGAATGTTAGGCTACAACGGCTCGATACATAAGCATTCAAGGAATGCATAAACGTTAGTCAGATTTAACAGGAAATATAGTAATAAAAGCAGCACAATATTCATTAAAGTATGTCTGCGCTACAAAAAAGGCATATTTTGTCTTACAGGTTTTTAGTGTATCATTTCTACAGCAAACTATCTGACTTTCAAAAATAAAGTTTTTTATCGGTGGTAAGTTAATGGTTCCGATTGAAAGAGTGGGTTATGGACAAATAGACTAAGAAACAGGCATTTAGGATGAATTAGTAGAAGAGGTACACAATTCTAGCGATTTTTTTGAACACACCGCTACCCAAACACGCCCCTAGTTGGGCGCAGGTGGCACCGCCCAACGTGCGCCCAAATGGGAGCGCGTTGGGCGTGCTACGTGGACACATACCTACGACTCAGGCGACCGCCAGCCATGTGTTTATTCGAGCAGGCGCGGTGCGATTACCAACACAACCGGCTCACTCTGGCACGTTTCTTGCCTTCCAGCTCGTCCCGTAGCACAGCACCACATGGGACTTCCAGGTTATCGCATGACTCAAACACAACGCTCATTGGATCATGGCCGGACTCATTTATCAAGACAATAACGATAGCAGGAAAACGGAACCTCGAGGTATGCCGACAACGACGAATCCAACAATACAATCATCGACACAAAATCGCAAGCAGGCCTACCTAGGTCGGATTCACTGTTGGGGAAGACGCAATTTTGATGTCGATGCACAACGGCTAGTGTGAGTTGTGGAGAACGGTTTGTGCTATCTTCGTTGTGTGTTCGATCGCCGCGAGAGGCACGGAAAACGTTTCTCGCCACCGAAGCGAATCTACCAATCACGGTCCGAAGCTCAACTGCGTCGGCCTTCTAGGCGGAGACCACTATGGTGCTACTGAGATGACAACCGCAAACACTGACAAATTCGTTTATCTGGGAGATTACCGAATTTGGTGGAGCCACTTTCTCCGCCTGTGCAGTGACAGCACGCCGTTGCGTTCCTCCAATACACACGTTATGCCACCGCGGCGTTTTTGAGTTCTCCTTTGCGCGCTGCCGAGTACAATCGTTATCGTGACACGAACCGACGACCAGAAGCTATAGACTCTGTATGGGAGCAGGTCCTTATTTAACTTAGGAGAATCCTAAAAATTTCGCCTGAGAATTAGTACCATCAGAACGACGTCGTAAACGCTCCGTCCCGAAATAAGCGCACTGAAGAAACGAGAGCACCTGTGGAATCGGAAAGTAATTCGAAACTGTACTCTCAGTAATTGTTACGAGAATGCACCCAGGATGTGACTGGATCATACAAATGAATGTCACTGACAGTCACCACAGAAGTCTTCCAACTTCTAAGAACTTCGTAAGCGAATTCCGCCCAGATGGCTTATCCTTTACCTTCCTCATATTTTAGGCTAGTTCGCTAACGGAAACAACGACTTTAGTCACCAACAAGACCCTTGATGCTCGCAACAGCTGTATCTATTCACAAACACCACTACTAACATTTTGTCAAAGCGTTTTCGTTCAATAGCCATCACTTCATCTGCACTGAAGTTGACTGCGCGCGCTATCCTAAACCGACTGCGTTCCTCTTTTGTTCTCAATGACTAACCAATTCGCATGTAAACCCAACAGGTGTACGCCGTACGCAGCTGCCTCAGTTTGCCATTTCATCTCTAAAAGTCTTAACAGTTCCGCGAAATCAACTCCTCCTTCCACACTATTTCTCCGCTTTCGGTTCGGTTCTCCGTTCTCTCCTCCAGAAGCTAGACTTTTGGCCGTCCGGCTTCTATGTTTTCGTGGATGAACGTCTTCTTTTCCAACAGAACCAAGCGTGCCGAATTGCGTAACACTGTATGCAGTCCCTTGATGAATTATTCGGGTGTCCTTCTTTCCCTCTATTTCTTCACTGCGTATGTTAGCGACTTATCCATGGTTCATCCTGCGCAACTCTTTAAGCATGCCGACGACTTGAAGCTTAATCACCAACCAACCCAACTTTGTCTCTTTTTCTGAAAAAAATAAGTAATATGCAGAACTTCTCGTCCCTTTCTGGCCTATATCTCAACATTTCAGGATGCTTCGAATGCATATTCACCCTTTCTCGATCTTCACTTCCCAGTGAGCAATCGGTCATTAATTCTGTCTCCGTTTTCTGGGCTCAATCGGTCAAGTACTTAGATTGCCGTAAGCACCAATTTACAGCGGACTTCCCATACTCCAGATAGCGTTCGGTCCAAACAATAACGTGCGCAATCAAACAGTCTTGCACGTACACGCCGCGGACCACTGTTCCACATTCCAAACACACGCACGCACACTGACACATGTATGTACACATGCATATAGGGTTGACGCTAGTCATGCTCCATCCCGGACTGCGCTGATCAATCAGGTATTGCCACGCGCCTTACGGCCTTGGGTGACCTGATCCGACTGAACGCTTGACTTACGTTCTGACTGGCATCTGACTCCGACTCTGTACTCACTCACCTACTTGCGTTTCTGCTTACGTTTGTTCTCGCGCTTGCCGTATGCTTGTAATAAATGCACGTTTGGCCATACAGCCGTGTTTACGTTTTACCTGCCGATTACGGTGCACAACGCTGATGTCGAAGTCCTGATTCACTGCTTGTCCTTCATTGATGGTCCTCATGTCCGCGATCCCCAGATTGTATTTGGTTTCATTTATGTAAAAACGTAAGACGGAGCTACCATACACCTGTAATCGTATCGTACATTGAGTTAGTCTCCCTTTGATATCGAACCAGTCTCACTCGATGAAATAAACAGTTTGTTCGTGGTGTAACCACGATCGCCGAGAAGACCAACAGTGAAAGGTAAACTGCTCGATGGATTCGAGTGTATCAGTTCGGTTTTCTTCTTTTCCAGCTCGGAGTGATTGTAAGATTCTCTCCTACAAATGAGATGTTCCATTACCAATTTACCAGGAAATTTATGTTTTGGGAATCCTCTTTTAACGCTGGACTCCAAGTCTCGTTTGCCGATGGCTCTGCAGGCTTGATGTTAATTCCAGGATGGTAGGAAAGCTTTACATCGTCACCTTTCCATGCATACCGGGCAATTCTTATGCGGTCTTCATCACTAATCGTTTTCCGCTTGAGATGCGAACCTGTATTCACTTGTTCGTTTATCTCAATTTTCTCCGATGGATATTCTGCAGATGTTGAAGCATTCATTCAGGCGGCTGATCAAATCAACACAAGGTACAGGGTCACCGACGTGACGCGTACGAGGCTACCAAGCCCCGTAACTGGGAGCGAAAACTCAAACGTAAGGTGACTTTGTGCGAGGTAAGTGTGTGGAAAAAATTGGTTACCGTATTCTAGGTTTTGGTCGTTAAATAAACGATCACCAGCAGCTACTGAACGATCGCAAGTGGTTACTAAATGACAGGGAAACCCGTACCAGTTTTCAAACCAAGTACAGAAGGTCCACCTTCCTAGTTGGTGAAATTAGGTTACAGTCGAAAGAACGCCCAGCTAGGGAAGCATTGCATGCTGGTAAAACTGGTGTAAATTTAATGATCACCTTAATGAGAATACCAGTGTTGTAGTCTGATAGCAGGGATATCACGACGTAGTGAAGTAACGGGAACGAAAAGTTTCAGTGTGCACAATAAATGATGTGGAACGGTTTTACCGATAAGAAATGGACGGTTAATGTACTATTGAGATGAAGCTGCCACTCAGCGATGTTGAAAAAATCTTCAGATTTAGATTTGTAAAGATATGACCGACTGTCTGCACCTAGTCTGAATATATCCCAAATTATCACATTTGTGGTATTTCGAAATTGACAAGTGAAACAAGGATGGGATTAACCACAAAAAATCACATTTCCTAAACAACATCCCGTGCCTTCGCGTTTCGCAAAACTAACCAACTAATCTGTACTCGCAATTTTTAACAGATCTGCGGAAGTCTCAAAAAACCCCGTAAAATCGTCCATGTTTTGTGACTCGAACCACACATTCGTGATTCCTCATGAGTTTTGATGTGTTCTTGAACCCAACCTCACGAATATTCGAGTTATTACTGCAGTCACAGAAAGTCGAATGCGGGTGAAATTCTGCACACGGAGATAGGTATTTGGATTTGCAATTGACAAACGAGTGGTTGTCGACCGGATGTCGGAAAACTTCGTTGTTGGATTACACATGGCTGAACTAATATCATCCGTGCGATTATGCACATGCCGTCGATTTCGGCAAAAACAGAAGCTTTTTCTGTGACTGGAAACAGCTAGTGCCTGTAATGCGCCGATAAAAAAGCTGTTTCAGGCTGATCTTCAAAATCACACCACACAACAGACGAATAATCGCTCGGAATCCTGTGAAGTAACATGCTGAATTCGGTGGAATTTGGTTCTTTTCCTTCGAAGTTCACAGGCTGGACATGAAAAGCCAAATTACTGATGAACTCTTATTTCAGGGGAAATATTTCCATCGTAGTAAAAGAACACGGTGACTTTCGTGCAACACTCAGGAAAGTGGCCCTTGTTCGGTGATCCGAAATGCTATCACAAGGAATGCAGTAAAAGCCAAAGAGCCCCAGATAATCTTCAACCTCGCACAGAGGGGCACTAGGACCCAAAAATAAAAGATTATAGGCTTCTACGATACAAATCGACTGCCGCGATGCCAAACGTGACAAGGAATTGAGATTAAAAAACATGCAATCAACTATCCTCAAGCAAGTAGGTACAGAATAAATTAGAACACCGTTCGAATCGTATGTTTGAAACTAATCACCAAGTGAGGTACGTCACTCGCACTGCGTTACAGTTCCCTAATAATGTACTCCACCTGGGTGATGACGCTTAAGAAGTTCCGTCATCGATGACAGCCGATAGTGTCCATATGTAACAGGTAGCGTAGACTGAATTGTTTGTGGTGTCGAAAACCACACGATATGGCAATTATGTACGTAGACCAAACGGTCTCGCGAACTGTGTCTATTTGTACCCAATGTAACACTTTTTACAAGCATTTTACAAACAATATACAAAAAGTACTACCAACTGACTCCGTAAAACTCATTTTCGCTCATTCTCCGTTTCTCATATTCACTTTTTATTGGCTTTTATATCATGTACGGGCACGGTCGGTGGGTGAATCCCGAAGAATCGCGTTGGAGCTTTTTGTATGGCACATTCTTCAACTCACTTTTATGGTGCTTGGGTGATGACCAGCAACGTGACCCATAGGACCAGCGGCACGAGAATGTGGCGGCGACACTATCCTAGACGACTGATGTCACGAGCTCATTAAGCTAATGGCCGGTGCACGATAAGCATGGAAATGAGTGGGTTTGTCTATATGAACTCAGTAACTATGACTAAGACCCATAGTGCGTGTCCTTCTACAGAAGTTCAACGTCTAAGTTGGTGTTTCGCTTGTTCCTCGATTCACTCTCCGGAGTGGTAGTACATGGTAATATGGGGTACAAAAAACCTCTCCAGATAAATTTCAAGAGAATCTGTCACCCTTCCTATAAATCGGCGCAATCACTGTTTCACACCTTACTCTGAGAATCTTCTTGCTATCCCAAATTTCCGGAGGTGCTTTTTAAACTCCGAGGTCAAAGTCTCGCCTCTCTTTGAAGAAGGATGAAGACAACACATCCGGTTCAGCAGCTTTGTACCATTTCAGATAAACCAGCTCCCGGATAACCTTCACTTCCGCTGGAGGAATGATTTCTACCTGCATTCTTTCTCTTGTAGGTATTATTGAAAGGTTCATTTATTTATTACATGCGTGTGATGAGTGCAGTGGAAGGGGTATATACCCCATAGCCACAAAACCCCACGGCGCTACCAGAGCTAACTGGCAACTCAATCCTGAGGCTTGAAGTGGAAAATCACATAAGATCGCAATGGGTCGTGTAGCAACGAGACGGACGATAGTAGATTGCTGCCTACTACCAAAGGGACTGGTGGTGGCGGAACGCGAACCTAGTGCAGCGGGGAATAGCAACAAAACGACCGGGCTAATCAATCGCGGGCCACAGATCGAAGAGATAGTGAATATAACAGAAGCATCCCGTAACAGACAGGAAGCATGGGGACTTGTAGATGGAGCTCCGCGGGATCTCAAACAGTCGGCGAGATAACCCGTGTGAAGGGTGATCAAGCAAGCGGTCAACCGTACCAATGGGACAGAAATGGTGTGCAACAGAATCAATCTGACAGCAGCAGATACCTGGCCGGAACGGAGTCCAAATGCTCAGGCAGTCGGAGGATCGATGTTGCTACAGCGCGGTCTGGAAAAAGAATTATATAAACGGTTGTACAAGTTTATTAATTTGACTCGTCCGGCTGGTCAAATACAGGTGCTTCACACGCCTCACTCTGTTACACTATGATCTTCAAGGTGGAAATTAAACGCTCAAAAACCACTCGATCACTACCGGTCAAACGCAGCTTCATTTTGTCGGTCAAAGTCGAGCTACAAAGGGTCCCCAAATCCAATCTTGCATCTCAGCTTCTTTATGTATCGGACTTTGACTAGTCGATGTAGTTATGCTTATAATCAAACCGGACAGACGAAATTCCCGATTTTCATACTCACCATGAGCCAAATAAGGATTCATTTTTCAGGTCCATTGTAAAAATGCTGTGTTTTGGTATGCCCAAGAAGAAATCCACCACGTATTGGGCTTGATCTCAGTTAAACCGGCCTCTTCAGTTGCAGTACAATTGCTAACCACAATGGTTGGAAAGATGAGGTGAAATTCAAAAAAAATAAACGATTCTGTTGACACTTCAGCACCCTAAGATCAGAAGGAAACAATCAGCAGTACAAAAAATTTAGTTTATCCCACTGAGTAGACATTACCTGACTGAGTGTGACGAAAAGATCTGGAAGCAAAAATCAGCTGTTCACTTGTATTGTGCAATTACTTCTGATCAATTTCACTTAACCCAGAGGGCAGTTCCCTGAAGAACGGAAAACGATTTGGAACTCTGGAGCACAAAAACAACCATCGTCTTACAAGAGACAAACACACAACGAATCGTTTCCGACAGTGTAGTGAACTTCAATCCACGCTGTTTTTCTGATAAGCGGGGGTGAGGAACAAGAGAGAGACAGAGCGATTGTGATCTACAGGTATGGTCGAAGTTCGAGGCTCGCATTTTTTTAAATATTTTCTTCAGTGTTATATTATGTCGGAAAAAAAATTGATTTACAGAATCTTATATAACTTCATACTGGTTATACCAGTTCCATAGTGATCCATAGGGAGTTGGAATTGTGTGACCTTGTTAACCATGGTTAATCTGCCTGAGGTTTAAAAATAAAATAAGTAAAATTTCGAAAATGACTAACTTTTAAAACAATCATAGTAAAATTCAGTAGGTCTATTTCATCACTGAACCTAGTAGAATCAGTTCTTCTTGCTGAAGTGACGCCTATATCTGCTCAGCAGGAAACCCTCAATGTATTCCAATGAAATATATTTGATATATATATATATATATATATATATATATATACACTTGTCTGATTTCAGGTTGTGTCAAACAAAACACGGCGCATCTAGGGAATGGGTAGATGGAGTGAGATTAAATAAAAGGAAAAATCAGTGCTCTATGTTGTGTGCACATTTTGCGTTATTTGGCCATGTTTGATGATTACAACGAAAACGAACACACTCCCGCCACTGACTTCGGTTTCGACCGATGTCCATTAGTACGGCAAGCCAGCGTTCCTCGCGATCTCTACCGTTCCAACCTGGCAATAGTCCGACAAGTGACAGACAGTTCGTTAGTTTCTTCATTCCTTTGTGCCATATCATTGCTTTTCCTCCACACGCTTTCAGTCAGGCTCAGGGAGCGCAATGCGCCAAGCGGCAGTAGCTGAGCAGGCATCCTTAATGCATATCCTAGCCGGTGGAGATGGTATTCCAATAGGGTCTTTTCTAGGGAGGAGTCAGTTGTTCCAAACACTCGACTGCGCTTATGGTCATTGCTGAGGCATTGCTCCTACCAAACACGGGCAATGCCATGTAAGCAGCGGGTATCAAATACAGCCAGGCGACGGATATATTGAACTCGGAGGAGCCATGTTCCCCAAACCAAACATCAGTGAGGGGTGCACGACGGTATTACACACTCAGCCTTTCAAGGAAAGACTCATGCCGTGTCAACGCCAGTCTGGCCTTTGAAATACGCATTGGTATTTCCTCCCCCACACCGCCATTTGCCGTAGTACAACCGCCCAGGTAAACAAAACTTTCGTTGACCAAGTAGAACGCGGGTACATGTTCTGGAGTAGCACCTTACACTTTGATGAAGCGAAGTATATTCCGCAGCCGGCCGCTTCAGTTGTCACATTGTACAGTGAAAGTTGAGCTGCTGGGATATTAGAAGCGAGTAGGACGATGTCGCCTGGGTATTACAGATCAGTAAATCTGTGTCTGGGAGGAGTTCCACTCCACCACCTACGAGGTCCTCCACCGATTTTTAATGGCGTCATCAACTGCGAACTTAAAGAGAAATGGCGAGTTATCGAACTAAACTGGAGACAATAACGGAGGGCGAAAGCTTAGCGTAAGCTCTTATTCGTCCTGAGGTAAAAGAGTGCATAGGTTTTATCATTGGTGCATAATTTTCACGTACGCTGTTTCTCAACAAGCATCCCTAAAAAGCAGTCCTTTCAAATGAATCAAAGGCTGCTCTAATGTCCAAGAATACGGCAGTGGTCGGTGTTCGGTAAGTGCGCCGATGCTCAAACGGCGACGGAGGGTGAATACCTGATTATTGCAGCCTCGGCTCGGGCGAAACCTCACTTGCTCCTCTCTGTGTGATGACAGTTTACAAAGAATGAGGCTGATTCCTCTATGATTGCCACACAGTTCGTGATCCTTTCTTAAAAAAGGGACTAAGATGAATTTATCCATTCCATCGAAACTTGCTCCTCTTCCGAAACTTTAGAGAACACGTGCGTTAGCTTTTTCGCCATATTGTATCCTGCATCTCTCAATACAACTGGTGGTAGGCCGTCTTGGCATGCAGCCTTGGGGCGCTTGAGAAGTGCAAGTGCACTACAAATTCCGGCTTCCTTGGGTGGATCCAAGGACACGGACCACTGGACACTACGTTCATCAAGAGGTACGGCAGTTAGCGCACGAGACCAGCTGAAGTGTTCAGCCCCTCTTTGTGGGCGCCAATGAGGACAATAAATAGGCGTTCCGTCGGCTTCGCGAATTGTCTCCCTGGCACCGCGTCTTTTGGTACCGGTGTTACGGATAATGTGGAACAGCCTTCGGAAGTTTCCGGAGGAAGCAGCGCGTTCCGACTATCAATTCTCACGATCACTTCTTAGGCCTACAGTGAGCTCACGTATGAGGGCCAGGCGGGCTTTGATGGCAGCTCAGTCCGCGGGGAATATTTTACTATGGCACGGCGCAACAACAAACTCGCGGCTGACGCTAGGTACACGAGTGAAAAATTTCAAATATATGGTATTAACGTCACAAGTATGACTCATTAAACATTCATTTTGTTTTCACGATGATGGAGAAGGGTGCACTCAAAATCCGAAATTTCCACTACTTTAGACAATGAGAGAGAGAAAGATAAGCGTACGGGAACGCATTGGTCTTGTGTTGTGACAGTAATTACTCAAAATTTTGCGTTTCAATGACAGTACATTTATTCGCAATAAAATGAGAAGTTATGAAATAATACGATGGACAGTGTTTCTTTACAAGACATCAACTGGGAAGACATCTGTGACAAAAATAGACTGTGATGAGTGATGAGTTGTTAACACTCAACGTCAGCGACGGATATGGGCCCTACATCAAGTAAAGTTGACGCGGAGCCGGACATTCAGAGCCAGCACAGATAGTCCAACGGGACTCAATCATACAGGCTGGGTTGGGACCAGATGTCTATAAACTGTTGACGATTTCTAACGAAGATGAAACAGAGAGATAAACGAACATTACCGTTCGTCAGAACTATCATGTGTTTCAAGCTTATAAACTGCAGCGGTCTCTACAGACGGCAAAGCATATGATTTGCCACCTATCACTGAAGCAGATTTAGCGACAATTCGAAGACCTTTTTTGATCGGTTTAAAACCGCTCAGATAATAACAATCAACGCACACTTAAACATTCCGATTTTCATCAATACTCCGACATAATTCAGCCGAAAATGAGAGAGAAACAAACAACACAAGAAGAAAGCGATATTAGGTGATCGGATGACAATTCAAATAAAACCGACTCCCGTTGTTTTTGTTTTCCAGTGACACCCAGGTAAAGCAACCTCGGTGCGCCCCAGGTGCGATTGCAAACGACAGTTCAGTCCAGACAACCACTAACCATACACCGTGTGAGTGGCTGCTATTTCCCAGCGGCTACCTTAATCGCAGAACAGATATGCAAAAGGCGTAACGGGAGAATTGAAAATATTAGTATCAAGTCGATGATGAACGTTTGTGGACACAAGAGCGCCACTGATCGCGACACCTAGCCATATCTTCTTATGTATCTAACCACTGAGTAGGAAGGTCTCTTGGACCCCACCCACGAAGTCTAGCACATCCTACATGACCAAAACCATTGGTTAGGTTTTCCATGCCTTTCTTCCATGTCATGGACTGACCACACTTACTCATCTTCCAAAGGGTACCCGCCTCAGCAAACATTGCGCGCAGAGGAATCCTGGTAGGAGCCATGCGCAACACATGCCCCAACCATCTTGGTTTCGTGTTACATCTAATCATTTAATCCGTGAACCTAAGACTCTCTGTCGAATCACAGCATTGCTCACACGGTGTTCCTACCAGATTCCAGCAATACTACGAAGAAATCAGAGTTCAAATTCCGAAAATTTTCGTATTTCCTCTACCCTTAGTGGCCATGTCTCAAAACCACACAAAAGCACCGGCCTCACTGCTGCAGCGTACACTCGACCCCTGCTAGATAAACGGGCATTATCTCGACGCCACAGATGACTCAGGTTGAGAAATGCCAAGCGAGCCTTCTGTATGCCCAAAGACACCTCATCCAATATCCGACCACCAGGTGAAATGCACCTACCCACACAACAGAACTTGTCTACCACGTCCATTGTCTCCCCAGACACTGAAAACTTTGGCGTTGGACCAATCCAGTCCTGCAACAGCATCTTGCACTTTGAAGGTGCAAAACAGCTCTTCAAGCCATCTAGAAGAGCTTGCAACTTAACCTGACATTCACTTAGAACCATGTCGTCCGCATATTCAAGTTCTAACACTTTCCCCCCAGCAAAAAGTCTAATACCACATTCTTCACTTGACAAAAGCGCGGTCTTTAGGACTATATCAATCGCAAAGGTAAAGAGAAAAAGAGAGAGGGAGCAACCCTGACATACACCACTTCTTGTGGTGAACTCGGGTGAAAGGTCATCGTAGGCACGAGCTCGGCTTTGGCTGCTCGCGTAAAGAGACTTCATTATGGAAATGAATTTCTCCGGTACACTCTTCAACAAGAGGCAGCGCCGGAGAACTATGCGGTCGACTGAGTCGAGAACCGCCTCAAGATCGAGAAAAACGGAGACAATGAGTTTACGGAAGGTGTGTCTATGTTCTAAAATTTGTCGAAGATTGAAGATGTGGTCAACACAATCTCGACCAGGTATAAATCCAGCTTGGTTTCTGCGCGAGCACTTCGCGAGCTTTTGATACGCGGATAATCATAGTAACAATAATAGGGTGGAGAACAATACCAGTGAGCAATTTAGATGCGATGCTAACCATCCGTTCTGAATGGTCAGTACCCTTACAGAAGAACCCGACCGTCCGGCCTGTTATCCGCAAGCAGAGTGAATATCTATCCGTAGGTGAACAAGTTACGAATCCAACCAGTTGTTGTAAGAACGTCTTAACAGGTGACGTCGGACACATACATTGTTAGTGAAGCATCTATCAAGTCGACTGTAGGGCAAACGAAAACTGTAATCTGTATTACGATTTGAATATTTATGCGTTGTGGTCGCGAAACACAGAATCCGCGTATGAAAGAAATCTGACGACCAGACATCCTCTAGTGTAGTGGAACATCGAGTCTAGTGGAGGTTTGAAGGAGCGATATGATTATTCGCACGTCCCATCCGGCTGATTGGTCACAATGCAAACCAAGCTCTCTTCTACGCCGTTTTCGAGAAAAATCACAAATTCGCAGAGGCTCCTAAGAACCCGTTCAAAACTAAGAAGTTCGTGACATTCTTTGTTGCAGTTTTTACCTTATGATACAGAAAACGACGATTGCTAGAGGAATTCCGAGCCATATATAAGCAACTAATTTGGAATCGCAAACGTCCTGCAACAACCGTGAAACCTGTTGACCATGTTTCTAAGCAATTAGTAGAATTGCTGATGGAAATCGCTTTGATCTCCGGAGTACTCACGTTTGTGGGCTCAGGCATAGGTACAACAAACAAACGTGGGTGATCCAGGGCGGATTGCTTCTAGTTTTTTTGGCAACACTATTTGCGTATACGAGTGTCCTGGTTCCGATTATTGGTGTCTCAGCACAAACCAATCGGAAACGTGGATAAAACGTAGAATGGAATTAGGGGAGGATGAGGGAAAATATAGCACTGACCAAAACCATTGGTGATGTAATCCAATGCGTCTCATGGTATGGTAGAATCAAGTGGCGAACTGATAACTGCTAGTGAAATGTAGAGCAAAAACTCGTGAATGACTGGCAACTCATGAACAAATTAGAAACAAATGGCCATGACCACCGACGTACTTTCAGTGCATGCTCCCGTCCCAAACTGTAACCGGCCTCATACCAACGGCGCAAGAGTGACTCCAAGTCCTTCATCGGGACGGGTAACGGTGGAATTGGAATGGGTGGGTTTACCGTTTCATCTGTGCGGTTCAATCGCGTAAGAGACCTGGAGCGTGCAGACTTGGGTTGTCTTGAGTTTTCGGAGATATAGGAACAGTAAAACAAAGATCACACTTTTGTTCGGTTTATTAAAGTGACCAAAATGTCTGTTCAGCGTAGTCCACAGACATTAATAATTATATATATATATATATATATATATATATATATATATATATATATATATATATATGATGACACTTCGATTTATGGTAAACAACCTAAGTCCTTAGAAATAAGTATGCTCCAGAGTAATCATACAACCAGATCATCAAACGTTAATTTGCTTCTAGATCAAAACTTGGAGGTATCTAATTACAGTTTTGAAGTGCGAATATCCAGATGAAAAACAGCATTCACTTTTCCAACGGTAGTGACACTGATAGTAGATAGAACACGGGCTACGTCGGACAAAAAAATACTTACCGCGGAATAGACCGAGGCCGAAAGAGATCGTCTGGGGGATACAAGGTTGGCGGAATCCACTGAAAATCACAGCTAAGAGCGGGTTCAGGTCTGTCTGAATGAAGAGCTGCTTCCAGACTATACGAGGCATTGGGCAGAGGCATTGAACTGAACAGTCGTTCATGACGCTGTGTTTGGCCAATCTTAGGTGACTTGCGCTTCAATGGTCGAGCGTTGTCCCGCTGAATACAAAGCACAACAACAGCGAGTAAAAACATGATCAGGACATCCAGAACTGATCTCCATCGGCAGGAAAATTAACGGATTAATGCATCACAGACAAATCACAATCGACATAGTAAAACATTATAAGCCAGTAAAGATCACTACCCTGAATAATCTGGTTTCGGCTTAACACAAACACACACACGCATATACACATATATATATATATATATATATATATATATATATATATATATATATATATATATATATATATATATATATATATATATATATATATATATATATATATATATATATATATATATATATATATATATATATATATATATATATATATATATATATATATATATAGAGAGAGAGAGAGAGAGAGAGAGAGAGAGAGAGAATAGAGCTCAAAGTACCCTTTTTCACATGGTTTGTACTGAAAGAAGATAAATAAAGCTAGATTTTAACATTTCGTATACACTTCTTGATTACCCCCATCTCTGAATCCCAGTACAAACACCTAAAGACCAACTGGGAACGAAACACATCCGAGGCTCGCCAGAAATAAACAAAACCGGTATCCCACTGAGGCTAATCATTTGTATGCAGAATTCACCTCACCCCAAACGCGCTCGATGGTTGGTGGATATGTTAGATCAAATCCGTCAAGCTCTGACACCCACTGTGTAGAAGACCAGTTTGAACTTTCCAGTATAGTGGAAAACACTGCTAACGATCGACGTAGATCCTTTTTCAAATGTGCCTCTTCATGCAACAGTGGATTTTTTGAGTTCATCACTCTCACAAACATGCCTCTCCCTATAGCCTTCGAATACTTACGAGAACTTATTATATTATGCACAGGTAATATTCTACTCGATTTTGAAAGTACCTCCTACAAATCAATTGACGGTGGCAATGGGCAGTCTGATAGATCCAACATCAGCTGATGTGTTTGCCAATGGTTGAAAATAAAATACACGACTGCATTTCCGAAGAAACGGATGCAAGTGTTACCTAGATAACATTTTGTTTTTCACTAAAAGTAACTATTTTACCAATGATTTTCATCTCTAGTTTTATCCACCCAAAACTATACAAGAGATAAAGAAATGGGAGGATTCAACGCTTTGTCCACATGGCGTGATCAATACCTGCACTGCACAAGCTCGAAACTAATGGCATATAAACACGGACTGGTAGTAACTCCTTATCATCGCACTAGAGCCGTTTCAGTCTTTTTTCTGAAGAGTAGTGGGATCTTCCCATATGAGCCCATCCCGTTAAAATTTGCTGACTCAGCTAGATGTCTACGCTTTTCCAATGCTCCATCACGAATACTTCGAGTTTCAGCCTGAAGGTGTGGTCGTAGACCTTTTACATAACATTAATAGGGAGAGCGGTCCAGAGGTTGGTCACTCTTCTGGATAAAGAGTACACCAACAGTAGGCCGGTGGAAGTTAGCTTTCGAGGCCTCTGCACATGTCCTCGGATGAGGCCATTATTCCTGAGTGAGAATTCCAATTGCAGGTCAGCACCCATATCATATCGGATAATGTGCCTTACATAGATCAGGTCACCGCGAATGCGCCTGTAAGCAATAGGGAACAAATCAGTAGCCAATCGTCCTTCATTGCCCGTTGAACTCTCTCCGGTTTCACTACTTCGACAGCCGTATATGGACAGACAGCAAGACCACCACATGCCAATCGAGGAGGTACGTGAGAGGCGTATAACAATATGAAAGCGTCCATGAAGAGGCGTCCAAATGAATGACGAATGGCGCCGTAAATTCTGCACGCGGAAGCACAGGCTCTGTTGGTGTGGGCACGAGTCTGCAGTTTGTTGGTGACGATGACACCAAGGTCTCTTTCTTCAGTCGTTCACCGAAAAACGGTTTTTCCAAGGTGATAGCATACTGCCTCGTCCTCTCTACAAATCTCCACATGAACGGATTTCTCCAGATTCATTGATAGGCCCAAATGGTTGGACCATCGTACCAGTGCATGCAGATCCAGCTGCAACAGCTCACGACTGTCTTCTGACCGAATGGTGCACCAGGTATCCACATCATCGGAATAATCGGGGCACTGGGACCATAATACCTATGGAAGGTCGTCTACAAAGCGAGAAACAACAAAGGTCCCAGACGGAACCTTGTGGGACATCACTGATGATAGGATACCGCTGGGACAGAGGCTATGCAACTCTCACGGGAAAATTCCTCAAAGCTAAAAAATTCTCAATCCAGTGAAAAAAGAGATGCAGCGATATTGAGTCCGGAGTTCCAACAGCAGCTGCTCATGGGGTACTTTGTTGGGAGCTTTACTGAAGTCCACAGAGATGACGTCCGTGTCGTCCTTCGGCTTTAGCAATGGATCAGCGTCCACGTTCGATGAGTGTTAGTCAGAGAAGACCTGTTCCTCTGAAAACCATCCTTCTGTGTGTACACAAGCTGATATTGTTCAAAGCTTTCACTAAGACGAGAGGCTATAAGCCCCACCATAACCTTTCCAGCTACGGACGTGAAGTTGACAGCGCGGTAGCCACGGGCTGTAGATTCCGCTCCACTCTTGTACAACGATGCGGCCACCGTGTTTTTTCAATCGACAAGCAAGACACCAGCAGTCACGGACAAGCTGAATAATGTGGTCAGCAGTGGAGTGAACTGTCCAGCCAATTCCTCCAACATTAACGGGAGAATTTCGTCCGGTCCCGGAGACCTGAGTTTTCACGGATCGAACAGCAGTCCTTACCTCTGAGTCCGAAAACTCCTGGAGGACGACTGGCGAAGAACTGTTTACTGTTCGGTGTTGATGAGACCAATTTCAGGGTGCATACAGACAGATAGTGTTTCAGCCTTCCCTTCATTAATTACCAACGGTTCCTCTCCGTCTAACAGCGCTGGTATACCGACTGTTTTCCTTGTACGCCGATATCACCTGGGAAAACTATCTTCGTACAACACTTATGATCAGTCGCTGCTCATCGAAATTCGCGGACGTTTACAGTCGACAAAACCTGAAAGGCGAACCAATCCACAAAGCACCGAAGAAGGCTGTCTACATCAGACTGGCCACCGAAGAGGAACATGTTAGCAGTGGTGTGTGCCAGAAACTCAATTCAGGGATGAACTGGACACCTGCGCTTTCCACCAACTACATAGGTAGGACGCGAACCTAACCAGCCGTTGAATTCTGCTTCACATATGGTGTATCAGTCCACTTGCAGTTGCGGAGACACATCGGTAGAACAAACCAACGACTAACAACAGAGTTCGAAAGGCATCCTCAAGTGGGAGGTAAAGTGCATGAATCGAAACGCATCTCGAGGTTATCCTGGCAGAAATCCAGGGACACCTTTAATGTTACATCCGATGACAACGAAACACAAAGTTCACCCAATTTCGTATTTCAAACTGCTGTTGCGTAATCTCAACTCAAATCTGTAGCATTCAGTGAGGATACTCTTCTCAGTTACGTATTCCAGCGGTAAAATTAATGCTTCATGTCTAATTACTGTAACTGCCAACACCATTTTGTACAAATCTCACGTTGTTTCACGCAAGCGACTGCGAAGAGCGAACGAAATGTTAACATGTTACAGTACTTGTCTTACTTATGTACTGACCAATTAGACATACCAATATTGTGATCTGCTCATCTGAATAACGTGATTCGTGTCATTCCTCTCACTAAATAACCTCAAAATATTTCATGGTTCTGTTGTGCTCATATTCATCCGTCAAACAACCCCTACTCCCAGTTATATATACCACATATTTGGTCATCTCTGAAAGGAGCAATTTGCAACGATTGCCTCGTGCAATCTTTAGTATTGAGAGGCAACAGAAAGTATGGTGCCTGGGAGTCTCTTGTTTTCACTTTATCCATCGTAACCATTCCATCCTACTTTAATGCTCTTCCGCGATACCCTGCGGTCTTTGCAGGTAACAATTCAATAATACGTTGTGAACTGGATGACATCAATCACGTCTTTTGTGTTCGTATAGGCATTCTCAATACCAACTCAACCTGATTTCCACGAAAAATCTCCAACAGAATATGAGCTGGTCTCGTCCCTCTCCTGTATCCCGACTTATCGGCACGTCACGTCCATCAAGATGACTAAACGCATGTTCCCTAGCGATTCCTACGTACCATAATTAAATATCGTTTCGCTCGAATAAGAACATCACCGAACTGCTTATAAAACACACAAATGGAAAAGGTTTCGTTTGAAATTCAGACTCACTTAACCAAACACACTTTTCCTTATTTTTGGTTTCATAATTACAGTTTTCGATTGGAATCTAAAAGTTTTAACTCCCTACAGGTTCCAACAAGAACAATAAGACAAAAATAAATTCGAACAGAAGTTCGCCTAGTCACAGAATGATACAAAGCGTTGATCACCGACACTTATCGAGAGAAAGACATTCGTTGAATTACTATCTAACAATACCAGAATGAAAGATTTCTCTAGCAGTACAAAGTTTTCGGACTGTAAATATCATTGCACACACAGTACTGATGGCAAATAAGTCACACGAAAATCATCTTTGCGCGTACGGTGAACCAAGCATTCGACATGAGCATGATGCGGTTTTAAGAAAGAAAGCGTATTATTTGCCTGTTAGATGTGAACTGAGTATCAAGTATTATAGAGAGATAAAGTAGATTCACACGAGGTACAGTTACCAATTTCTGTGAGAAGGAAGATCCCGGTTTTTGCGCATTCACAGTTGGCTGTGTCCGTTGCGTGCCCTTGTATTCTACTGGTTGTGCTGAGCTCCCCTGAAAATTGTACAACGCACTGAGCTTTTTCTGCAATGCGTGTTTGGCACAAATGAAGGAGAAATGAAAATTTGATTGAGAGTACCGCTGGAGCAAAAAATGAGAAGCTTCAAGCAAACACTGTAAAAAAAATAATCCAATGAGAGAAATAAGAACGTTATGCATTTCTGTATGACAGCGCACCCATCCGGAGTCCCGAGGTTCAACTCATCTATTCTTTCAGTCGAAGGACAGTGTTTTGACCAGAGACCTTTCAACTGGAAATCAGAATTCCCTGTACTGCAGCATAACAGAAATAAAAACAACGCTTCGTATCCTCCACGGAGAGCCAGCGTAACATCCGACCGTCTGTCAACGGTCGAGTGCACACTACGAGGGTTTGGTCTCTCCCTCTACATGGCTCAGAAACACGGCCGTTAAGATCAGAAGATAAGCGAACAATGTCGCTCTGAGCGCACTGATGTCTCCATAATACTGCCCAGATATGGCAGGAAAATCGTATCAATAACGCTGAGGTTAGAAGTGGGGTGTTCGGAACCACAGGTCAGTCTCTGGACAAAGTACTGAATCTAGACAGATTGGTGGCTGGGACATGTGTAACCTACCCCCACCGACAGACTTTCACGTAGTACGCCGTTCTTCGAGGCATCATCATCATCATCATCGTACAGCGTTAAACAGTAGGGCAAGCCTCACTGACCACTGCCTTTCTCACCTTGTTGAACGTTGAATTAAAAAGTATGAATATACAAGATGGACAGGGAGTGGACCTACATGGGTGGGAAAAGGAAAGAATGCCCTAGTAGCCAACACACGGAATACACAGTCTAACTGTACAAACGTACACCGATCAAACATTCTGATTCGATAGAAAGTGACAACACGATCGCCACTGTTCGCGGTTCGCTGCCATATCCTTCAGTGTCTCCAGCCAACTGGTAGACGGATCTTTTGGACCCCAACCACGAAGACGTGAAGCACCTACTTTTCCTAAGTCTGCCGTACATTTTCTCATTCCTCGCTGCCACGTCATCTGTTGACCTCCACGTGGTCTCTTCCACTCCCTGGGGGGAGGGCGGAGAATAGGACACGGTACGGTAGACGTGTGTTTGCCATACGTAACACGAGTCCCAACCAACGAAGCCTACTAAGTTGGATACGCTGTGACAAAACGTTCTCTGAATTAGTACCCAATACTCGCTTTCTTACCTCATCGTTGCTTACTCGGCTATTCCACCCAATCCTAGCGATACTACGTAAACATCGAGGGTCGAAAACCTCAAGACGACGAATATCTTCAGCACGCAGACTCCAAGTTTCGCAACCATACAACAAAACTGAACGCACAGTGGCACAGTATACACGACCTTTCAACTTCAGTGAAATATCGGATCGGCGCCACAAGTGCTTCAGTCCAGCGTACGCCGCTCGAGCTTCGGATATCCGCGTACTCACCTCTACTACTGTGCTCCCATCCGTCGTCACGCAGCTACCGAGGTAGGTGAAGTGATCGACAACTGACAACACCTCCCCATCGAGCATCAAGCTCGGAATCGTTGACGTCCAGTCTTGTAACATCACCTTGCACTTTGAAGGTGCAAAGCGCATGCCGAATGAAGCTACAGCTCTTGCGAGATTATCTAGTGCACGCTGAGCATGTTCCGTGGATTCGAACAAGCAGACGACGTCGTCTGCGTAATCTAGGTCACATAGCTTTTCACTATTTCCTAGTTCGACGCCTACGTCCTGAAGATTTTGCAAAGCACTCTCCATTATTTCGTCCATGACGAAGTTAAAAAGGAATGGAGACATAGGGCATCCCTGCCGAACACCACTGGTCGTTTCGAACCGACCGGATAGTTCACCGTAAACCCTTACGCGGCCAGAAGTATGAGAATATAATGATCTCATTAGGTTCACGAACTTCTGGGGCATACCTTTTCGATGAAGAGTACTGAAAAGCGATGTTCGATCAACTGAGTCGAAGGCGCCTTTCAGGTCTGAGAAAACCAGTATTGTCGGTCGGCGGTGCGTGTGACGCGTTTCAAGTAGTCGACGAAGAGTAAAAATCTGGTCGATGCATCCTCGACCTGGGCGGAATCCTGCCTGCTGTTCGCGGACATTCCTCTCGCGAGCCGGTGTAAGACGGTGCAGCAAAATCGAAGCTAATATTTTTGTGACTATCGGGATTAAGCTAATCCCACGATGATTACTACAGTCATTGCGCATTCCCTTCTTGAAGATGGGAACAATCAATGACTCGCTCTATATTAACGGAATACGCTCCTCCTTCCAAATGTCACGGAGCAAGGCGGTTAGTGATTTTATCAACGCCTCACCACCTAGTTTGAAAAGAACTGGAGGAAGTTCGTCGGGACCTGCCGCTTTCCCACGCCTTAGTAATCGAATACATGACTCTATTTCTACTTCTGATGGGGGCTCAAGTTATACCACCCAAGAAGTCACAGTTGTTGACACGGGAGTAACTACACTAGCGTGCGGCCAGCTAAACTGTTCCTTGAAGTACTCGGCCCATCGGTCAAGCCTTTGCTGTTTGTTATGGATGGGTTCTCCATTCCTATCCCAAATCGTTTCACTGACCTGAGTTCGCCGTCCACCGGTGTCACGAATAAGTTTGAACAGTCTTTGACTGCTACCTGAAGCAGCTGCCACTTCCATTTCTTCGGCTACCTTGACCCACCAATTTTCGCGATCCTTCTTAAGGCTTCGCGTAACTTGTCTTTGCAGCTTTCTCCGCATCTTATTCATCTCCTTACGGTTCGAAAGCTGACGCTTTTGCTCCATTATACTCAACGACTCTTGCCAGATCCAGTGTCTTTGATGGACAACGGATCGAGGACCGCAGGCGAAACCTGCTGCAACCTGCATCGCCTGTTTGATATGAGACCAATGCTCATCTACATTACTGTTCTTCGCGGATCCTAGCTCATGTGCTAACTTCTGTTCATAACGGGTGCAAACGTCTGGATCACACAAACGTTGCACGGCTAATCCGGTTTGCGGTTTGCGACGATGACCATGGAGGTAGTGGTTGAAGGGTGGGTCGGGGTGACAAGCCCATGACATGACAGAAAGGTATGAAAACGTTGATCAGTGGACTTCGTCCAGTAGGCCGTGTCAGACTTCGGAGTTGGGGCCCACGAGACCCTCATACGAGGAAACTGGAAACATTAGGTGACGCGGCTAGGTGTCGCGGCCTGTGGCGTACTTGCATTAGAATTCGTTCTTGGTCTTGGTGGTTTCCGCTTATTGGCTTTTTATCAGCTCTTTCTCACTTTGCGCTTTCACCCTTTTTATCCTTGACTCGATGATGTTCTAAGGCAGCAACCAAAGCCAGAGCAACGAGCGCAAGGGTTATTGGTTAAATGAACTGAACATGTAAACATCAATTCTTTATAGATGATCTACCATTCAACGATCGACAATCAGTCTGATTTGGAATGAAATCTGAAAAAAGAACTGCAGTAGAACGGCAAAGTATTAACACATGGCCAAACCGACACGAACTCTTGCTACGATTCAGCAACAGGACGCCCTTCATCCCAGCTCGTCCAATACGGTGGAACCCATTCACCAGTCACTAACTAACTCATTCTGATAACTTTGAAAAGATCCCATTTAGAGTAGATCGATAAAAATCTGGAAAGACAGGCGGACAAAGTCCTGCACAGCATTGGTTTTATGTTTCCCTGTCAAAAAGATTCGCCTAACAAACAACAAAACAAAACTGTTGTATTTATTCCCATATAGCATGATCCTGAGGGAAACAGGAAGTGAATGCGCAGAAAACCAACGAAGAAAAAACGAGTAGAATCGCAAATATCAGGCGCATGAAAGCGCAATTCAATAAATAACCGACCGGGATCCCCGGTAAGCCCAGATACTAGCTGGGTGAGGCCTGTAAATATAAACGAGGAAGCATAGGACCCTATCATCGTGAAGTGCTAAACAGTAGGGCAAGCCCCACTGACCAGTGCGTTCGTTGCAATGGTGCATGGGAAAATTGAAGAAAAAATAAACAAGACGGACGGGAAGTGCACCTACAGCAGTGGAAAAAAGGAAAAGAATGCCCTAGTAGCCAACACACGGAATACACAGTCTAACTGTACAAACGCACATCGATCAGTCATTCTGATTCGATAAAAAGTGAAAACACGATTACCACCGTTCGCGGTTCGCAGCCATATCCTTCAGTGTATCCAGCCAACTGGTTGACGGATCTTCTGGACCCCAACCACGAAGACGTGAAGCACCTACTTTTCCTAAGTTTGCTATACATTTTCTCATTCCTCGCTGCCACGTCATCTGTTGACCTCCGTGTGGTCTCTTCCACTCCCTAGGAGGAACGGAGAATAGGACACGGTATGGTAGACGTGTGTTTGACATACGTTACACTTGCCCCAACCAACGAAGTCTACTAATTCGGATACGCTGTGACAAAACGTTCTCCGAATAAGTACCCAATACTCGCTTTCTGACCTCAACATTACTTACTTGGCTATTCCACCCAATCTTAGCGATACCACGCAAACATCGAGGGTCGAAAAATTCTAGGCGACGAACATCTTCCGAATACAACCACATAACAGAACTGGGAGCACTGCAGAACAGTATACACGACCCTCCAACTTCAGTGAAATATCGGGTCGGCGCCACAAGTGCTTCAGTCCGGCGTACGCTGCTCGATCCTTGGATATACGCGTGCTCATCTCTACTACAGTGGTCCCATCCGTCGTCACGCTGGTGCTGATATAGGTGAAGTGGTCGACAACTGACAGCACCTCCCCATCGAGCATCAAGCTCGGAATCGTTGACGTCCAGTCTTGTAACATCACTTTACACTTTGAAGATGCAAAGCGCATGCCAAATGGAGATCCAGCCTCAGTGAGTCTATCTACTGCACGTTGCGCATGTTCCGTGCATTCGAACAAGCATGCAACATCGGCCGCATAATCTAGGTCACACAGCTTCTCACGATTCGCTAGCTAGACCTCCACATCCTGAGGATTTCGTAAGGCGTTCTGTATTATTTCGTTCATGACGAAGTTTAACAGGGACAACGAAACAGGACATGCTTGTCGAACACCGCTGGTCGTTTCGAACAGACTTGATGGTTAACCGAAAACCGTTAGGCGGTCAGAAGTATGAGAGTACAAAGACCTCAGTAGATTCACGAACTTTCGCGGCATACCTTCTCGATGAAGAGCATCAGATAGCGTAGTTCGGTCAACTGAATCCAAGGCGCTTTTCAAGTCGAGGAAAACAATCACTGTCGGTCGACGGTGTGCGTTGTGTTCTAAGTGATCGGCGAACAGCACAAATCTGGTTGATGCATCCTCGACTTGGGCGGAATCCGGCCTGCTGGTCGCGGGCGTTCCCATCGCAGGCTGGTGTCAGACGGCGCAACAAATCGAGATTGATACCTTGGTGACTTTCGGGACTAAACTGAATCTACGATTATTACTACAATAATTGCCCATTCCCTTCTTCAAGATAGATACAAACAATGACTCGCCCCTAGGAATAACGCCTACCGAAACAGGCTTGCGGAGCACTAGGTTTAACAACTCGAGCATTAAAATCACCTGCTAGCACTACAATGTCAGAAACTTTGCTGCGGCGAACAACTGTGGTGAGTGCATCACAGAACTCGTCCTTCTGCATGTCAGAGCTGCAGTCCGTTGGAGCGCTTTCCGAGAGTACAAACAAGTTGCGCTCAACACAACTATCCTTTCGAACGCCAACTGACCCGTGGAGTCTAACTAAACATAAACGACTGTTAACAGGGATCCAGTCTAAAAGGGCAGCCTCAGCCTTGTCAGTCAAGACTATTCCTACACCATGTTGACCCACAGCTCGAGCTACTTCGTCTCCTGGAGTGCACAGAAAATACTTCGATGAGATACCAGGAGCAGTTAGTTGAATTACACTGCTCGAATCCTGGATATGCATTTCACTTACGCAGCAGACTTCAACCTTCAGAGAATTTATTGTGAAGGCTAGGCACGCCTCCTGACCCGCCTGCATGAGTGTATGCACGTTAAAGAAACGGGAATTCAAAGTCTGACGAGGTTTGAGAAAATGTGAGTTATCAGACAGAGGATTATTCCCGATACTATTTGACAGTGAATCGTTGCGAGTATCGAACGTGTTATCAGTGGGAGCATTATGGGTGGACAGATGAAACAAAGAGGGGTGGTTCGGGACAGAAGACAAAGGTTGAATAAAAGAGAGGGAACTCTGAGCAGCAGCCCACTTATCACTACCCACCCCGCTCGATGCAATGGGCAGCGCGGTCTTGATTCTCCTGCACGACGACCGATGCAATTTGGAATTTTTTCTGTTCGTGCAGTTCATGGGAGATGTTGGACAAGTACTGCAAGGGTTTCCAGCAGCGAAGCAGGAGAACGACCAGGATTCTCAACTAAAGCCTTTAGTTCTAAAAAACCTATCGGCAAGGTAGCGGGGGTAGCTGAGTGAAAGTCCATTTGCTCAGATCAACCATCCTTCCACTGCTTATACCGACTGAGTTACCAGCTCAAATCGACCCCAATCTGGAGGACCAGTAAACTGCTTCGTCAGTCCTCTACCTACTGACCTCCCTGGTAATATTGGATCTTCGGCCTGAAATAAGCCAACCTCGTTGGGTCGGTGAGGTGCGCAAGCCATCACACCACGTCAAGGTGCAGTCTCAGTAAGGTTGACACAATCATCCTCACTTTATCTAATCTCCAAACACACAAAAGAAAATGCGCGCGATGAGTGTTCAAATTCGTTTGAATTACCAAGAACAAACATTGTGCTCGGAGATTATCCAGAACTCCAAAAAACAAAGCACTTCAATGTTAATACGGTCGTCTCAGTGGTTTCGACGGTGCTGTGATTATAACAAGTAACAAGGCTAGAGGGCAATGAACGCTTGTAAAAAATATTCACCCAGTTCTTGTGTCTATAATGAAACAATCCGCCAGTGGCACAAACAAAATAAGAAATAGTGCACGATAACAGGTATGTTGAGCCTGAGTATATTCGCTGTAAACTGTTGTCGCTCGTACCTTAACGAACGCATCAACACGATCGTAGTGAGCGATTAGCTCGGAATCATCCCACATATCTTCGTTCGCTAAGCATTCTTGACCCATGGGTGGCCAAATCTGAACGGCATCGTCGGACGTCCTCCCACGACTGCCTGCCATAAGTGCATGCGACCTGTAGACTGGTAAAAAAACACATGGATGCACATGCAAAGTTCTGAGCATATCATCGAATGTTTACTCCGTCTCTTTGACTGGCAAAGAAAACGATTAATTATTCGGTAACAACATAGCAAACCCTAAACTCAAAAGTCAGTCATACTCGGAAGGGAAGAAAGCAGGAGTAATGAGTGGTTGGAGCAGAAATAACAAATGTCTACATAACTGGAAGTCGTATTAGCGTGACAGTTGTTTTTCAGAAAACTTGTAAAGAGAAAAAAATCTCGACGCTTACAATACTAACATCTTTTCCCACCAAGCATTAACCAAAACCTGCGACCCAAAATCCTTTAGCCTTGACGCATCACCTTTAGCCACTACCTATTATTCTTTAGCCTTGACACAACCTTTGGCTGTGCCGCTGCAAGCTAGTCAGATCAAAAGTATCGGAATATTATGACGTCAAGATACTGAAACAATTTACTGTAGCTGTGAGCGCTCAAAGTTAGGTAGTAAAGCCATCCAAAATCTGCCGTCAAATAAAGGACCGAACTTGAACGGAATATCAACCAACGACAACAAGTCGCCCAGTGCAAAGTTTAAATTTCACAAACAGTCCTGTAGGTGAAAATCCGTCATGTAACAAATGGTACCCTGTTTTACATTTTAAGTCGCTAACAAAGATCAGGACTCGATATAATGAAAAAAATAAAGGATTGCTTCCCTAACCGTTTAGACAGATGGATACATTGACAGTCGGAGGATAATACACACAGCTGTTATAAGTACATCCTCATCACTGTCATCAGTTTGCTTACGCTGCAACGCTTGACACCATCACTATCAGTGAAAATGCAACAGTCATACGGGCTGTGCCACTTGGTTCGATGATACGGGCACATCGTTTAAACCTTCTCCGATGAACTTGCGGTCAACTGCACAACATACGACTGTCACACTTTCTCACTTGTTCAGTCAGCTTTGCAACAACAATGTTTGCAAGAAAAAAAATCGTTTCAGTATCTTGACGTCATAATATTCCGATACTTTTGATCTGACTAGCTTGCAGCGGCACAGCCAAAGGTTGTGTCAAGGCTAAAGGATTTTGGGTCGCGGCTAGCGAATTGCGGGTTTTGGTTAATGTTTCGTGGGAAAGGTGTTGTCGTGTAACAGTGATGGGCTAGGTGTTCTGGATTTCGATCACGAATACGCGCACATTGTAATGAAGCAAAAATACAAACTACTCATACTCACCACTCACTTACTGTTATGCGAGCAAAGCGCACTTAGGTGTTCAGTCACACAACATACACAATGGCAGGAAAGGGAACAGAAAGGCT